>JARDYH010000007.1:71974762-73174762 GCA_029215795.1 Anniella stebbinsi | reverse complement strand
ACACTTGGAATACTGTGTACAGTTCTGGTCACCATACCTTAAAAAAAAAAAAAAGATATCGCAGAGCTGGAAAAGGTGCAGAAAAGGGCAACTAAAACATTACTAAAAGGTTACAACAACTGGTCTTGTTTAGATTGGAAAAAAGGAGGGTAAGGGGAGACATGACAGAGATATACAAAATGATGCCTCGAGTGCAGAATTTGGATAGGGAGACATTTTTCTCCTTCTCCCATAATACTAGAACTTGGGGTCAACCTATGAATCTGATTGGTGGGAGATTCAGGACAAAGGAAGTACTTCTTCACACAGTGCATAGGATGGCTTTAAAGTGGGGAGGTAGACAAATTCCTGGAGGAAAAGGCTATATATAGGCTATTAGCCCTGATGGCTATGTGCTACCTCCAGAATCAGAGGCAGTAAGCCTATGTACACCAGTTGCTGGAGAACATGGGTGGGAGGGTGCTATTTCACCCCTTTCCTGCTTGTGAGCTTCTGATGGAAAACTGGTTGTCCACTGTATGAACAGAGTGCTGGACTAGATGGACTCTTGGTTTGATCCAGCATGGCTCTTCTTATGTTCCTATGCAATGCTGCCTTTCCTAAAAGTTGAGGGAGCCCTTCCATGGGACACAGTGAGATGACCACCCCGTTGGCAGATTTTGGTTATTCTTTGGAACAGTGGGGTGAGAGGCAGATCGAACCCCAACAGACACAATTCATTGAGATGTTCTCGTGCAGGAGCCTCATTTAATGAATGGTGCCAGTGATAAGCTGAGCCAAAATCCTGCCTCTCTCCCCAGTGTATGTGTGAGGGTATTCAGTGATTTTGGGTGGTGGTGGTGAAATTCTATACAAAAAGCTTTGCCACTGTTCCAAGGTAGGTAGTATTTCTGACCAGAACGTCCCATGGACATGATGCTACATCATCCCCATGGGGCATTCTGGCCCATTTCAGGAATGAGATGCTGCTCAAAGTTGTGCTCAAAGGCTTTTGAATAGAAAAAAGTAAGGAAAGAAAAACAATCAGACAGGCCTCGGCCATCTTGAATTGAAAGGTAAGACATTGGAAGGTCTTAGAATTCCCCTCCCAAATTGATTCAATCTTCAGAGGGCATCTTCAGCGCCCCCCCCCCCAATGTTCCTCCAAAAACTCAGCTGAATACTTTACCCCCCCCCCCCCCCCAAATTGCATAAGGTTGCAAGCAATTAAACCCAACAAAACTGCTTTGGTCTGGATAGAAGGCCCTTTCAGAACTCCATTCTTTAGCAGCAGACCTGACGTTGCAACTTGGGCAAGGTGAATCTCAAGCAGAAGAGGTGGTGGACCTGTTTGGAAAGCCATGGTTGGCAGCGACGATTTCATTAACCACCCATCTTTTCTTCCATATCCAGCTCAAGGAATCAAGAACTTGATTATGATGGGTTGCACTACCAAGGCTACTTGTCGCATGATCAATTATGGTGAAATGCCCGAGTTAGAAGGTTTAGATACGGTTGTGATAAAGGCCCAATGTAACAAACACCGTTCAAAGGGCTTGCGATCCGCTGGGCTCATCCTGCCATACTTCAATGGGCTCTTGCTGCTAAGGAGCCTCTGGTAGAAGGGCACCTACGTGGGACAGCATCAACTCTCCATTCACTGTATCCATTCTTTACTTCTTCCGAATGAACTTTATCGATTTATCTAGATTTTCTCTGTTTTCCTCAGTGAAAATAAACACCAGGCTTCAAAGAAATGACATTCGAATGTATGGTGGTAATATTTTCATAGACCCTTGTGTCAGGAACACATTTCCTTATCTATGGGCCTATTCAGACAACACTTCAGGCTCTGGGGTTAGTGAAACTGGTTCTCTGGGGTTAGCACTAACCACAAACCGTGCTATCGCACACAACACTTTAAGCCATGGTTAGAGCCTCTAACCCTGGTGCAGACGGTCTGACAGGGGTTAGAAAGTGACCAGGGTTTAGAAAAATGCATTGCACACAACACCTTAAACCCTGTTGCTTAATCAAAAGCCTTAATCAGCAGGGTTTAAGGTGTCTTCTGAACAGGCCCTATAGATCCTGGCCCCATCCCTGGCAACTAACTGCAGGCAAAATAGTTTGTCCCTGCTCCTTTTTGTACATCCTTTCTTCTGACCTTTTCTTGCTGCCCTATTTGGAAATCTCCCTGCCTACATCTGGTTGCTTTCACCAAACCAGCCTTAAATCTCTGAGGTTCAGCTATCTACTTTAAGTAGTGTGGGAGGTGGCTAAGCCCCAAAAGAAAAGAGATGAAAAATGTGAATAGGGATTTTTAAAAAAATAAAAAATGAATGGACGCACATGCACACACATTGCACAAAAAACAAAAACAAAAACAAATGAGCAATAGGTTAATAAAAATAACCAAGGATGAATGCATCCAACTAAACTCTCTAGACACTATTCCTATTTTATTATCCAGGTCCCTTAGCCAAGAAATACCTGTCTGTCATAGGTACAGAACATTATGATGTCATGGAGGGAATTCAATATATTTGGATATAATCCAAAGTGCCTTCAATATAGGGCAGCACCCATTAAGGCTCTAATCCTAAAAATACACTTATTATAACTAGAAGAAGGCTGAGGAATGCAGGCCTTGGTTGCAAATCTCACCACCTAGATGATGTCAAGAAGGCTTACAAAGGTTTTCACCAAGGAGATATATTGCCATAGGTCCTCTCATCACCACTTTTGTGGACAGAGCTCCATAAGCCAGTTGCGTAAGGCGCTCCATGTGTGATTTGAGTGGCAGGTCAGTTGCCATAGACATTTGCAACAATGGCTGCCATCTTTGGTTGAAACCCTAATTTAGGCTTGGGAAACCTCAAGCCTAGAGGTCTGATCTGGGGTCACCATCTGGCCCTCTAGGGTTGCCCAAAGGGCCATGCCACCTTCCCCGTCCACCAGCCCCTTTCTTCCATCCATCAATTGTTTGGTGGTTCTCTGGCTTTTGTGCAGTTTCTTCCCATTTTAAAAGGCCGAGATGCCTCTCCCAAGGCATAGTTACTGGCGGTACAACCTCTAAGCTACAATATGCTGGTGTTTTGTTTTGTTTTAAAAAAGGGGGGCTCCCATCTGTTTTGCTAATGCTCTGCTGTCACTTTAAGGGAAATGGAATATTCAAAGCTTCAGTGGCAGTTACTGGAGGAAGTAACATAGTGCGGGTATTCTGAGATGAGCCAGCTTCCATCAAGATGAAGGCCTTTCCAAAGTAACATCTTACAGTCGGTTAGTTAGTCCTTCTGATGACATATATAGCTGAGCATGATTCACTACCCAAAATCTCCCTGACACTCCAGTATCGAGAGCCATGACACAACCTCCCTCTGTCCCTCTCCTTTAGCTATCAACTGGTATGTGTGTGTGGGGGGGGGAAGGAAAGTTTTTTGGGGGAGCCTAAAGTGCACCCCCTCTAATACCACAATGGTGTTGTGGCAACAGTTGTTTCCTATTCCAGTTTATATAGGGTGAATAATATAGACATCCATTGACCAAGAGGGGAGAGCGTCTTCACAGCATGTATAATATGACCATGTGGAAAACTGGTGTGGATACTCTTCTGCCAAGCACGAAGGAGCATGTCATCAGGACTCTCCTTCCATGGGTTTCTGATAGCAAATACTCTTTGCACCTGCCAAGGACATCATCAGTGTATATGTGAAGTTAGGTTTTTTTTTAAAAAAATTGTTTGCCACTGTGATCCTGTTCAGCCAGCACGCTAAGCCACATTTGAGCTAAACATTATGATTTAACGTGTTGTGTGAACCATTCCTAACCATGGTGGTGAAATAACCACGGTTTAAACGCACTCACTAACCATTTGCTGCAAAAGGGTTAGCGGCCTAACCATGGCTTAATGTGTGGTCTGAACAGGCCCATAGTGTATGATTTTATTCTTTCATTGAACACATTGAACTGCCATTGAGTTACCCATTCACCATGTTTAGAGTCATCCTTTTGGATCTCTTTGCAATCCACATGGTTTGTTTTGTTTTCACCACCTAATTAATTTGGCTTCATAAGTGTTTGCAGGCACATGGTGGGAAGTTACCATTTGACCTATATGCCTGCCCTGGATGTCATTACAGGCCATTTGAGCCCAGACAGTTGGGTTCATTGCACCGAGTTTTGTGGATTCCCATTCTTATCACCACCACCATGCAGACTCTCCTGGGACTCTTCCTCACCATTGTGCTCCTAACAACAGGTAAGGAGGGGCTGGTAGCCCATTGGAGATTTGTTCCTCTGGGATCAGACCCAAGATGGTGTCACATAATTGCTATGGATGTAAGAAGACAGATGTACTCAAGGACTTTTTTAGAGTTGTAAGGAAATACATCTCCTGAGTTTTCTTTCTGTCTTCATTCAAATTGCTCCACAAAAACCAGCTGTCCCACAAACTTTTCAACCTAGCCATGTGCTACTTATCCTCAACTGAACCAAAGCTCATATAGGCATAACACAAGAGAAATGCCGAAGTAGATCCAGAAGTAGGTACAAGCCTGTGATGCCAGTTGTATTAACAAAATTCCACTATATACCAATAAATGCCATTAGTCCAAATGCAATTTTGTATTGTTATTGGCATATAGGCATAACTGCATTTGTCCATATTTATCCCTTGGTTACCTGTATGCCTCTGCTTTCCCATCCCACTTCCTTTAGTCTCATTCTCGCCAAAATACAGTTTGTAAGCTCCTTGGACAGGGATCCATCTTTAAAAACAATAACAACAACAGAAAAAAAGCAGAAAGAAGATGCCAACATTCCATGCAGGCACCTAGAAGTACAGCCATAGCTTTCAGGGCTATGAGCTGAAGCATAGGTGGGCAGAAAGTAGGCTGACCATATGAAAAGGAGGACAGGGCTCATGTAACTTTAACAGTTGTAGAGAAAAGGGGATTTCAGCAGGTGTCATTTGTATGCAATTAGTCCCTGGTGAAATTCCCTCTTCATCACAACAGTTAAAGTTGTAGGGGCCCTGCCTTCTTTTGTATAGGGTCACTCTAGTATAGTGCCTGCAACTTTAAGTGTTGTGATGAGGAGGGAATTTCACCAGGAACTAATTGCATACAAATGACACTGGCTGAAATTCCCTTTTCTCTACAACTGTTAAAGTTACATGAGCCCTGTCCTCCTTTTCATATGGTCAGCCTAGCAGAAAGTAGATCTCCAGCTGTTTTGGACTTGAACTCCCAGCATTTCTGACTATTGGCGATGCTGGCTGGGGCTTCTGGGAGCTGAAGTCCAAAATATCTGCCCATCCCTGATCTGAAGGAACATTATACTGTCTTGCTGAAGTCACAGATCTCACCAATTTCTAGATGTGAGACAGTCAAAGAACTCATTATATAGTATCGTGCCAACTGTGACCTGTGATGGGGCTCTCAAACCATATCAGGGTCCACTAGGGAAGTATGAAGATTTTGTTTGGGTTCATTTTTACTTTGAATTTGCCCTATTTGCAGGTGTTGGTGCAGGCTGGAAAAAGGAGGAATAATACAGAATTTTTAAAAGTTTCTTAGGCTAGGGTTCCCCCCCCCCCCCCAACCTCTCCTTTGGGAATTTGGCCTGTTCTCTTTGAAAGTCATGTAGGCCACATTTTGTGGCAAGGAATTCCAGAAGTGAATTCTGAGGGAACACAAGATGAAGTCAGATCTGGTATCATGGTGGTGGGGACTGTCACATGGTCATTGACTCTAAACAATAAACAAGAACATTCAGGAGAGCTGTTCAAGTAAGATCTCCACCTGCATTTTATGTGTAAACAGAGCATACAGGGAAGGGAAACATATATTTGCCCCCTTCACATTTAATTACTACTACTGAGCATCTGTCTGTCTATCATTGGATGTCCTATTTTGTATCTGTATAAGTATTACAAGATTCCCCCACTCCTTTCTTCCTTGCTCTAGGTGCTTCTCTAAAGTGTGAAGTTTGTTATGAAACTGGCCATCGCTGCACCAGCCCTCTGCAGACCTGTCCTCCTGAAAAAGATACCTGTGTTGTCGCATATACTGAAAGTACTCTAGGTGAGTGGGAAGACTCTAAGCTGGATCAGGGCAGTGGATAGGCCAAAAGATCATTTATGCAGGTCCTGCATTAACACATCAAGCAAGTCCTGCATTAACACAAATGCAGAACTTGCTTGAGTCCTGCATTTGTGTTACACTCCACAGGAACAAGCTAGCTGAATAATGCCTTCAATCGGTTTTGAAATAAAATGGCTTAATGTCAGATAAGCTTAATTCATTTTGGGTTTTGCTGCTCATCGCTGACTTTGAGGCTGCCCCACAGTGCATCATAAGGATCCATTGCTACAATTTTATACCTGATGGAACACCTCTCCCGACATGAACCTCCCCATGCACTACGATCAACATCCAAGGTCCTCCTCCGAGTGCCTACTCTGAGGGAAGCTCAGAGGATGGCAACAAGGGAGAGGGACTTTTCCATGGTGGCCCCCGAACTGTGGAACGATCTCCACAACGAGGCTCACCTGGCGCCAACACTGTCATCTTTTCGGCGCCAGATTAAGGCTTTTCTCTTCTCCCAGGCATTTAACAGCATATGCTGTGCTTTTTTAAACAGTTTTATGGTTTTAAATTTTGTATATTGGTTTTTAAACGTTCAGTGTTTTTAATTTCTGTAAACCTCCCAGAGAGCTTCGGCTATGGGGTGGTATATAAATGATAATGATAATGATAATGATAATAATAACAACAACAACAACAACAACAACAACAACAACTATAATAATACAATTTTGGGGGGAGATAAACTCTTGGAAAACAAAGTTATTATACATAGTGGCACTGCTACTGACCAGCCATGGACACAGGGCCAACTAATAGACAGGACTGCATTTGGAGGCACATCCTCCCCTTCCTCCTCCTCCTCCTCCTCCTCCTCCTAATCCCCTGCCCAAGAAAAGTGCCACAGCAGCGACAACCTTGAGGTTGAGACTGCAGCCCCAAAACGTGGCATTTTAAAGCATTTCCCCCTCCCTTTGGTAATGGCAATCTTGAGTAGTAACAAGTTGAAGCTGTACTGGGGGGGGGGCACGCTTCCTCGCACGCCCACCCCGACACTGTGTGTCCCAGCCATAGGGGATAGAAATCCTGTGCACGGAAGGTTTTTTACGATGTTTGTCCCCCGACTGAGCATGCTCCAGTTGTCATAATGATGGTGCTTTGAATAAACATGTGGTTCTCCCCCCCCCCCCCGCGCTCGTCCTGTAGATGGGAAGACGATACGAACCATAGAGAAAGGCTGCGAATCCTCTGACATCTGTTCTACTAACTCAACTGAGTTGTATTTGGGAAAAAGAAGATTCTACAGGGCGTTTTTAACCTGTTGCAATGAGGGAACATGTGGCGATGTCTCGCCTAAATGTAGGTATCTTGTTTTGAGGTGTCCTTCTCCCTGTGCTCCTTGCCACTTCCTTTCTTTAATCCCCTGTCCTTTTCTTCGATGAATACCCCACTGTTGTCTTCTCTGGCCTTCTTCTAACACTGGTGACAGCTTGCACCATAGCCTGCAAGCTGTAACTGCCGTATCAATGCAATTCATTATATAATAACAAAACCTAGCATTTATGCAGTGCCTGTGTGTGTGTGTGTGTAACTGATTAAAGGGTTGCACAGTCAGACCCTGCTCCTTGGAAAGTTAGCACAGGGTGAAGTGAGCCCTAGTTTACTTGTAGTCGTGGGTAAACCTTCAGTTGACTCTATTACCTTGTGTTCCCAAATGTTCGGTTTCATGCTGGTTAGCTCTGAGCTGGTTCAGCACTCTGGACCTTAGATCCATATTGGACATGCCAAATTGGCATATTCTGGATAGCTTGCTGCTGACGAAATTGCGATGATGAAACATGGATGAACTATAAAAACAATCCTTAATTTTATTTTTTCAAGGGTAAACGTTAGAAGAGCTTTGCTGGATCAGAGCAAAGGTTCACCTAGTCCAGCTTCTTGCATCCCTACGGTGGGCAACCAGGGGCTTCTGAGAAGCCCTCAAATAGGGAGGCTGTCTGCATGGTGCTGCCTCTCTCCTCAACCCCGCGCTTTCCCTCTCCTGGGGTGTCATTGGGTAATCCTGCCGCCGAGGAGGGAGCGCAGGGTTTCTGGGTGGCCATCCAGGTCCAGGAGCTGCCCTGCCTTCTTCCACTAGGCTCTGCCCCTAAGTTGGCCCTGGATTGGCTGTGGGGTGATGCTACATGGCAGAAGCACCATGTTGACATTGCTCCCTTTGAAAGAAATTGGGGGAAATCCCTGACTCTTTCAAAACAGAGCATCGCGGGGAAGCCCCGTGGTGGCTGCGACCCTGCACCTGCGTCGTCTAGGCGATGTGCCACAGGTCCACGGCCATCGTGGAGCTTTCCCTCCATGTAGACAGCCCCAGGGACTCCAATCTCCCACCCCCTTGGCCTTGATGCCGGCGGTTTGACATTGGCCAAACAACAATACTATACCTCTGTGAGCACTGTCCATTTTCCCCCTAATACTGTTTTAAAGACGTATCTAAATGAAGGCTGCTTTCCTATCCACACTCACCTGGGAGGAAGCCCCATTCAACTCCATGGGACCCACTTCTGAGCAGACATGTATAGGATTGCACTGTAAATATATTCAGCAACACTTTAGCCAAGGGGTGCAGAATCTCTTTCGGCCTGACGGCTGAATTCCAGGGGTGTGTGGTGCTGAAGACGAAGGGGTGTCACGCCAAAGGCAAATAAGGTAGAGCAAAAATACCCAAAATATCAGCATACTTTGTCTTAAAGCTCTTATGGACAGTTACTAAGCCTTAGGAGAGCTATTTCGACGTTTTAGAATGGGGAAAAACTGCACAGAAGTTAGGAAACTACCAAAGGATTGGTGTTTGGGGGAAACGGGGTATGGACCTCTGGAGAATCCCAGAGGACCAGACAGGGATCGAAGGAGGGCCAGATGTGGCACCTGCAACCGTGATTCAACAACCTTGCTTTAACTTCTGTTTTTAGTACCACAAATGGACAACAAATCCAATGGAAAGCAATGCCCTGCATGCTATTCTTGGTCAGACAGATGTACAGCTGAGCTGGTGAATTGTACCGGAAAGGACACACACTGCTTTGAAGTGTCGTCACGTTCATATTCCAGTAAGTCTCACCTCAGACGCAATGTGCCTTTGAGTTCTCCTTCATTTTATTGCTGGATTCATTTTAAATGGAAAGTTTGTTTGACCCATGCCTGGCTTTTTGTAAGACATGATGGAGAGGTTGGTCTTCTTTGATAGAAAGTGAGATGGCTACCCCAGATGGTGGATTCTGGTTACCTTTGAGGTGATGAGGATGAGGATGATGAGAGAGAGTGGGGGTCTGACACACAATTGACAGGAAGTTCTCTGGCAAAAGCCCCATTCTCATCTGGAGGTTTCTTCCTCAGGCTCTCCAGCCTCTCATGAAGACATTGGTGAGGTAGAAGAGCAGCCAGAAGACCAGGAAGCCAAACTAGGGTTGTTTGCCATGGGGAAATCCAGCCCTTTTAAGGAAGGATAGGTATTGTTGTTCACTCTCCTGATACCTCTGATCTGTGTGTCTCATGCCTAATGATCAGCTATCTTAGTGGAAAACAGGTGTACGTTAAATAAAGGAATATAATTTAGTGACAGCAGTGGGAGTGAAGGGAGGGATTATCTAGTGGTGAGAGTTGATTCTCCACATTTGGCATTAGAGATGGGATTGCCGTAGAGTAGAGGATCCCACCCAAGACCAGGTTTTCCACAGCCTGACCTTACATCAAGAGCAGGATTCTTTTCAGCCAGACTAGAATGGTTTGGAGAGTAGTGATTGGCAACGATAATTAAACTAACCACTCATTTTGTCTTCCGTGTCCAGGTAGAATCCAAGTAGACAACACCATAAAGGGCTGTACTACTAGATCTGTCTGTACTTCAATAAGAAGTGGCAAATCCCCCATTTTTGGAGCTGTTGACTTTATTAAAACAGCAGTATGCACACCAGACGTTTCTAGAGGATCTCAGTCCAACAGCAAACACCTGCTAACTGTCTCTGGACTCCTGCTGCTGAAGATTCTTTTCTAAAAGCCTCCTATGTAGAATTGTATCCATGCTGCATTCAATGATGCCTCCATCTTATTCATTCTCCACGTCCTCTGAATGCAGTTTGGCCTTTCTGGTGGATCGTCTGTGTTTTCCGCAATGAAAATAAACAGCAGACTTCGAACCAAATGACATTTGAATGATTGGTGGTAATATTTTAATAGACCCTTGAGCTGGGAAGACATTTTCTATTTGCTCAGATTGTCTGTTAATAGGGACAGAAGAACCAGAGATGCACGAGCTCACTGAAATTCTAGAAATTTTCCTTCAAAGCTCAATTTGCCTTGCCCCCCCACCCCCATTTGCATTTGTAAACTGTTTTTTTTTTAATTTGTTCAAATAGGGGAAAGTTTTGCAGTTTCCAAAAGTGCACAATTTGTGAACATTTTCAGAGAATATGCATTTGGGGTTGCAAACGGGGCATTTTTGAGTAATGTTTGAAGTAAAATTAAATTCTCATTCATCCCTCTCTGTTGATCCTGGCCATGACCCAGGCAACTAACTGCAGTGAATCAATCTTATCACTTTCAAGGTTTCAGAGGGCCAAATAACACATCACACTAGAGATGGATCTTCCAATGTTTTCACTGTAAAGCTGCCATAAATAGAAGGCTGAATTTGACCACAGCAGAACCACTAAAGGAGAGGGTGTTTAGCACTGCCCTGTGCCATTTTCTTGATTGAAATTGCCCTTCAAAACTACTGTGAGCCCTGAAAAGCAAGGGGGTAGTGAGAGGGAGGGGAGAAGACAGACTCATTATTCTCTTGTGGGCAAGAGCAAGGGGACAGGAGCAGGCAGAGGAGACATCAGGGCCTGCTCCAGTTTGACTCCCCTCTCTCAGGAACAGGACAATCCCATCAGCCCTGAGCCTATCTACACTACTGCTTTAAAATGGTTTATAACAGTTTTAAACCGGTTAATAATGGATTAAAACTGTTATAAACCGTTTTAAAGCAGTAGTGTAGATAGGCTACCTGTTGCCGGCCTACTTAATTTCTCTCTCTCTCTTCCCCCCCTCTTCCCTCCTCAACTCCTTTTCCTCGTGTGTTATGTCTTTTTCAGATTGTAAGCCTGAGGGCACGGACTGTCTTCTTTGCTAATGGATTGTAAGCAGCTCTGAAAGCCTTTTTTGGCAGAGGAGCAAGGTAAAAATAAGATACATCAATACATTTATATCAAGAAAAAGCTGTGGGGGAAAGGGTTAAGCACTCCTAACCCCAATAATTAGGAATGGGTGAACTCTCCTGTGTCCGATTTGTCGGACACTCACCCCACTGCTATCTGTCCCTGCACGTTTCTTTTGAGGCTTGGTGAGGCCCGATGTGTGCTTGGAATTTGCCCGCCCTTGCTTGTTCATGCCTTTACTGTTGCGTAAACAGGGCCTTTACGGCTGCCATTTACTCAATTGGGGGAGGGGGGAGATGTAATTTCTTCAAAATCCACCTATGTGGGATTACATCAAGTCTGCCTTGAATGATGCCGCCATTCTATTCATTCTCTGCTTCCTCTGCATACAGCTGGATTTGCTCTGTTCTCAGTGAGAATAAACACCAGGCTTAAAACCGAATGGCATTTGAATGCCTGTTGGTCATGTTTTAACTGAAACCCGTGTCAAGAAGACAATTTTCCCCTTAGCTCACGTTGCTTGTCAATCCTGGTCCTGACCCTGGCGGCTAACTGCTGCGAATGAATGCTTTCAAGGATTTTAAGGGCCATATTAGACCACAGATGGATCTCTTAGCGTTTTCATTTGAATGCTGCCGTGTTGAAAGGCCCAATTTGATCACAAGGCAACGGTTGCTTCATTTCCCACATCATTTTCCAGATCTCAACCCCTCCCCCCCTCAATAGTCAGGAAATACAGGATCCATTTTCCCGGTGGGCAAACATCCGTTTCAGGGGGATGTGGGATTTAGAGAATGAAGAAGTGTCTGATCACATTTTTAACTCCCTTCTCCCAGGTTTCCCCCAACCAAAAAAGTTGAAATACGTCTCCTAAGGCTCAGTTACTGGCACTAAGAGCTTTAAGATAAAATATGCCGTTATTTTGGACCCTCTTTTGCCTAACTATCCCACCCCCATTTGCCTTAAGCTCCACCTACCACTGGAAAGCAGCTTCTGAGAGATTCTCCAAAATTGAATTTGGCCCTCAGGCAGAAAGAGGTTTCCCAACCCTGCTACAAGAGCTCAAACTGGGATACTTGATTCTCCCCTCCTGTCTTTTTCTTCAGAACAACCCTGAGGTAGGCTAGGGAAAAGGAGAGTTGACTGGCCCAAGATCACGCAGGACATTTTTATTCCTGAGCGCAGATTTGAAGCTGAATCTCCTCAGTCCTAGCCTGATGCTCTAAACACCGCATGAACTGAATGAAATTTTCAACAATTAATATAAATGGCATAACGAAACCATTTCCATTCTTGCACATTTGTATCCTGCGTGGTCCACTTCTCATGAAAAGGAGGCTTCTGGAAATGGCTTAGAATGGTGTTGAGATCATTCCCTACCTTCTGAATAGTTATGGTAAAGGCCCTTTTCTGACTGCGTGTATGAATTTTGCACAACATATGTCCCACCTGACCATGTGCTGGCGTATCAGCTGAAGCTGATAGTAGGCACTCCTGGCCGTCAAGTCTATCTGGGCTGTCATTTGGAGTGACGGATGCAGGAGCACCCCCAAGCTGTGAACACAGTCTTTCAGGGGGAATGTAACCCCATCTCTAACTGGTTGACACTCCTCCAAACCCAGGTTGGGGCCTTTGACAGCAAGCACCTCCATCTTGTCTGGATTCAGCTTCAGTTTGTTTTTCCTCATCCAGCCCATTACCACCTCCAAGCATGATAGGAGGGTATACAATTATGCATGATGTGGAGAAAGTGGATAGGTAGATTATAAACTTTCTGTAGCATATTTAGGGTGACCATATGGAAAGAAGAACAGGGCTCCTGTATCTTTAACAATTGCATAGAAAAGGGAATTTCGGCAGGTGTTATTTGTATGCATGCAGCACCTGGTGAAATTCCCTCCTCATCACAACAGTTAAAGCTGCAGGATCCCTGCTCTCTTTTGTGCCTGGTCACTCTAGTATAGTTCCTGCAGCTTTTAACTGTTGTGATGAAAAGGAGATTTCACCAGGTGCTGAAGGCATACAAATGACACCTGCTGAAATTCCCTTTTCTAAACAACTGTTAAAATACAGGAGCCCTGTCCTCTTTTCCATATGGTCACACTAATAATATTGGAACCCAGGGTCATCCAATGATGTGAAATGGCGAGAGATGCAATACAGCACACAGCTAAACTATGGAATTCACGATCACAGGGTTGGTGATGGCTATGTCCTGGAGGAGAAGGCTAAATGCTACCTTCAGTATCAGAGGCAGTAATAGGCTGACCAGATAAAATCCAGGTCAGGGCTCATGTAACTTTAACAGTTGTAGAGCAAAGGGAATTTCAGCCAGTGTCATTTGTATGCAATTAGTTCCTGGTGAAATTCCCTCTTTATCACAACAGTTAAAGTTGCAGGGGCCCTGCCTTCTTTTGTATATGGTCACTCTAGTATAGTGCCTGCACCTTTAACTGTTGTGATGAAGAGGGAATTTCACCAGTAACTAATTGCATACAAATGACAGTGGCTGAAATTCCCTTTTCTCTACAACTGTTAAAGTTACATGAGCCCTGACCTGGATTTTATCTGGTCAGCCTAGGCAGTAATCCTATATACATTAGTTGCTAGGGAAAATGGGTGGGAGGGTGCTGTTGCACTATACCCTGCTTGTGGGTCCCTGGTCGACAGCTGGTTGGCCACTATGTGAACAGAATGCTGGACTAGATGGACCCTTGGTTTGATCCAGCATGGCTCTACATATATTTTTTTATAATAAAAGTAGTTTCCCTTTAAATGAAATGGAATGCTAGATAGAACCCCAGCTGACAGTTACTGGAGGTAGGTTGAACATGAGCTTAAATGCAGTCACGCTGGGTTTACTTAGATTAAATCAAGATGAAGCCATTTTACAAGTAGCTTATTAGTGGTCGTTAGTCCTGTTGATATCCCCGACGAGGCCCGCCTGGCGCCAACATTGTTATCTTTTTGGCGCCAGGTCAAGACTTTCCTCTTCTCTCAGGCATTTAGCAATATCTGATGAGCCTGGGTTTGTTTTGTTTTTAGGCTTAGAGCTTGTTAAAGTTATTAGAGTGGTTTTAAATGTATGTGTATATTGTGTGTATCTTCTATCAAATTCATTTGCCACATCTGGATGCAGTTTTTCCAAAATACATTATGTCCCTAAGGTGAATCAGAAGCCAGCACAACTTGGGTTTTTTTTGGTTGTTTAAAAAAAAAAAAAAAAAAAAAGATATCGGTCTCAGGTAGTGTTTTGGAGTACAATATGGAGTTAGATTCTCTGTCAAAGCTTCTCTTGGACAAAGGTATGACTGGCCAGCTCCATAGCTAGTGTTGGGTACTAGAAATGAAACATTGTGCTTTCAAGCTGACGTGTCTCATAGCAAGTATGAAAGGTGGCAACATCATCATCAGATTGTTTATGACAAAAATAATGGTTTTCTGCTATCCAATCTGTGTGATTGATTGATTGATTGCTTACATTTCTATACCACCCAATAGCTGAAACTCTCTGGGTGGTTCACAAAAATTTAAACCACAAAATACAGCATAAAATACAATGTAAAACATAATAGTTTAAACCTACAGCATAAAAAAATGCAACCAGAGTAAAACCTAGCATCAGTCCAGAGATTCAAAATGCAATGGCAGATTTAAAACAGCAGCATAACTAAATGTATTGATTAGACGTGGCACTAAAGGGTTAACATTTGGATTTTTCAAGTACTGAACATTATTTTTCAGAAACGTACCTCCATGAGAACATCCCTTCAAAGTTTAATGGTTGTATCAGAATCTGAAAGATGGTTAGGAATGTTTGCGTTTATCTGCTTTGCTCTTATTTACATGCAAACTGTGGTTAAGTTACCGCTTGGCATGTACATTTCCTCTGGATGTCATGACAGGCTCTTTGAACCAGAGAATTTGGAGAGAGTTTTATGAATTCCCCATTACCATGCTGGCTCTTCTAGGACTCTTGCTCTTCCTTGTGCTACTAAGGACAGGTAAGTAGAAGCTGGTATCCTATTGGAAATTTGTTTCATTGAGATACAATGGGCCAGATCCAAGCTGGTGCAAGATTAGTGGCATGGCTATAGGATTACTGATACACCCAAAGTGCCGTGTTTCATTTAAATTTAGGGGGCATATATTATTATTATTATCATTATCATTATCATTATCATTATTATTATTATCATTATCATTATCATTATCATTATCATTATCATTATCATTATTATTATTTACATTTGCCACTTTGGGGTGGATTCTGTTCACACAGTGGCTAACCAGTTGCTCATGGGAAACCCACTAGCAGGGCACAGGTGTCACAGCACCCTACCTCCCATGTTCCCCAGCAACTGGTGTACTAGGCTTAATGCCTCTGATACTGGTGGTAGCACACAGCCATCAGGACTATTAGTCTTCTCCAGGAATTTATCTAACTCCCTTTGAAAGCCATCCAAATTAGTGACCACCGTTTACCTGTGCCCTGTGTGAAGAAGTACTTACTTTAATCTGTCCTGAATCTCCCACCAATCAGCTTCATGGGATGACCCTGAATTCTAGTATTTTGAGAGAGGGAGAAAAATGTCTTCCTATCCACATTCTCCACAGCATGCATCATTTTGTACCCCTCTAGCATGTCTCCCCTTAGCCTCCCCCTCCCACAAACTAAACAATCCCAGCTGTTTAACCTTCCCTCATAGGGGAGCTGCTCCAGCCCCTTGATCATTTCAGTTCCCCTTTCCTGCACTTTTTCCAGCTCCACTACAATATTTTTTCGATGCTGTGACCAGAGGAAGGAGAACAGTTGAGCATCAATTTCTTATGCCCTCTTTTTACTGCTGATGTAAAAATCTCAACCTCCTGTTACATGTAAAGTAGGGTGACCAAATAAAATCCAGGTCAGGGCTCATGTAACTTTAACAGTTGTAGAGAAAAGGGAATTTCAGCCAGGGTCATTTGTATGCAATTAGTTCCTGGTGAAATTCCCTCTTCATCACAACAGTTAAAGTTGCAGGGGCCCTGCCTTCTTTTGTATATGGTCACTCTAGTATAGTGCCTGCAACTTTAACTGTTGTGATGAAGAGGGAATATCACCAGGAACTAATTGCATACAAATGACACTGGCTGAAATTCACTTTTCTCTACAACTGTTAAAGTTACATGAGCCCTGACCTGGATTTTATCTGGTCACCCTAATGTAAAGAGAACAGCCAGAGATCAGAAACATAGACTCAAATCTAGTTTCACCTTCACACCACCACCACTACTACTATTAAACATGCATAAGTCAAGAATGTTGGTACTATTATTTTACCTGACTTTTCCCCTTCCATTTTGCAGGGGTTTGTCTGGATTGTGAATTTTGTTACGCTTCTGGAACCACATGCAATGGCACTGTGAGGGCCTGTACTCCTGACAAAGATATATGTCACGTTGGTTATGCTGAACATACTTACAGTAGGTTGGAGAGACTGTAAGCCATATCATGGCAATGGGTAATCCACAGGTGGAGGCTTGGCAATATAAGAGCTACTGCTAGAATAAAGTAATAATTTGGTCCTGGACTCATATTAGCATAGCAATAGTCCAATGGAATCAGCTAGTTGAATAATGTATTCAATCTCATTTGAACTAAAGCTATACAGTGTCAAAGATGTTCAGCTACACGGCTTGCATTTTGCTTTCGCTGTTCACGGAAATGGATGCAGAGATGGGCGAATTTCCCAGTTACGCTTCCACCTGCATTCAAATTGTTAACATCGTCAGTTCTTTCCCTCCTATATGTGACGATTTTTGCAATGTTTTTTTTTTTTGGGGGGGGTTAAATTCTTGTCTAAAGCAAACTGAAACAAAGAACTTTAAAACATGTGAATGTGGAAGCAACTGCGTGTTTAGCTCTTAAAAGTCTGGGTTTGAATCCCTGTGAATTCAACCATGGCCAGATCTACACCAAGCAGGATACTGCAGTATGAAAGCGGCATATCATGTGTCTTATGGGCCCTGACAGTTGTCAGTGCTCTTCAAAACCTCTTTCTCTTCACTTATACCACAGCTGGAAAAATAGTTCACAATATTGTGAAAGAATGTGCACCTTCAGCAGCCTGTGTTTTCCCCCAAATACGCGTGGATTTAGGAAGACGAAAAATCTACCATGCAGTATTTTCCTGTTGCGTTGGGGATGAGTGCCTTAACCTCACTTCTCAGTGTAGGTATATAGCTTCTTCCCACTATCTCCTCTTGTTCATCTCCCTGTATTCTGCTTTCTTCTCCTCTAGACTTTCTGCAATGTTGTATCCTTGAGGTTTCAGCGTCAAAGGGCACTAAGGATGGGGAAGAAATTAATTTGGTTTGCTTTTCAATTTGGTTTGCGTTTGGTTTGCCCACTTCACATTTCCAAACCATGAGGTCAACTCTATTATCCTTCAACATTTTCAACTTCTCCAAACTTTGCAATGGAGGCCTCCAACACCCAAAACGTGTACAAAAATGCATATCGTAGGGGAAACAATATTCCAGTTTCTTAGGGAAAAAGATTGTAAAAATTGTATGTATTAGGCAAAAAATGGTGTAGGAAAAACTGTGCACAAAACTGCCTAGGAATTTCCATGCAAACATGCCCCCCCCCAAAAAATGTGCGAAGTTCAGGATGAATTGGACTTAAGACTGGAGAAAGTCTTAAACTTCAAGATAAATATATCAAGAGTGGAAAATGAGAAACTGAGAGAAGCTACAATTGGTAGATCGGTCCATCTATGTGATTCCACATCAGTTCCTCCCTTTGAATCCATCCTCAAACCCACTACTTTCCACAAAGCCATTAAACCCAAGCCCTATCACCGATGCCTTCCCTGTATTACCTTGTACACAATTCCTCAAGCTGACCATTAATCCTTTCCCTGCTTTCAGTTAATATGGGACCAAACGAGAATAGAAGCAATGGAATCGAATGCCGCTCTTGTTTCTCTTCGTCAGGACTAGAAACGTGCGGTACAGAGATAGTGAAATGTTCTGGAGCGGATGAATACTGTGTTTCCATGGCCACGATGTCATATAATGGTAAGTATCACTTCATATGCAATTTGCCTTTGAGTTCTTCTCTATTTTGTAGGCGGATTGATTTAAACTGCAGTGGCATCTGTCCCATAATTAGATGGGGAGACAGAGCAAACTCCCACGACTGCCTTCTGTAAGACATGGTTGAAATGGCCAATGCAGGTAGCAGATCTTGGTTACTTATCTGATTAACCCTGCCAAATGAGGTGAGCTAGGTGGTTATTTGTAGTGGCGGTGCCTGAGTTGTAGAACGTCCTCTCCAGAGAGGCTTGCCTGGACCTTGCATTATTATCAGTCAAATGCCAGGTTTTACTATGTACAGCACCATGTACATGGATGGTGCTATATAAACAAATAATAATGATAATAATAATAATAATAATAATAATACCTTTTTGTTCCTCCATCAAAACAAAACACTGTATGCATCTTTTAGATCCTTGTATTGCTCTTGTCCTCTACTCTTGGTTTTAATTTGGCTGTTTTACTGTGTATTATTTCATGCTTCACTTTTCTTGTATTTTATGGCTTTGCCCTCCCTTCCATAAACTGCCCGCCGAGCTTCGTCTATTGGGCAATATACGAATGGATTGCATACAAGACTGGATTACTGCAATGCACTCTGTGTGGGGCTGCCCTTAAGGCTGCTCCAGAATGTGGAGTTAGAGCAGAAGGCAGCAGTTCAGCTGTTGCTGGGAGCTGCCCCTTTTCAGCATGTAACTCCTTTGCTGAGGGAACTACACTGGCTGCCTATTGGCTGCTGGGCCAGGTTTAAGGTTTTGGCACTAGTGTACAAAGCCTTAAACAACTTGGGACCAGGATACCTGAGAGAGCATCTTCTCCCTTACCCACCTGCCCGGTCACTGAGGTCATTAGAGAGCATGCTCCTGGTGGTTCCACATTAACCCATGGCCCATCTAGAGTCCACCTGGAGAAAAGCCTTTAGTATGGTGGCTCCTTCTCTTTGGAACTCCCTGCCCCTGGAGGTCAGGAAAGTGCCATAATTTTACTGCTTCCGGCACCTCCTAAAAACAGCTCTTTTCCAGGAAGCATCCCTCAACTGACCAGCCACTGTTTTTGTTGGTATTCTGTTTTAAATTAATCAATTTTAATTTGCTGTTTTAATCTTTTTGACTTTTGACTGTCTTATTTCTATGTTCACTGCTCCGGAATCTATTTTAGATATGGAGTGGTATATAAATATTGGTAAGTAAGTAAGTAAGTAAATGAAAATCAAAACATAAAACCCCCTAAGGGTGGTAGAGTGAGGGTCAAACCTGAGGCGGATGAGGCCTACACTGCAGGAAGGTCCCCTTTCAAATGAATGGAAATAGGGTAAGGACATGTTCCTCTGTTCCTCAAGAGCAGCCCTATTGTATGTCAAGGGCAGGGAGGGTTCCTTTCAACCAGAGGCCAACCTGTTTGGAGAGCATTTAGGGGCAATAAAGACAACCCCTGATGACCCCTCTTGTCTTCCATTTCCAGATGGGGAAATGGAAGAGAATTTCGTAAAGGGATGTGCTTCTCTCTCTGTCTGTGAATCAATAAACCGAGACCGATCCCCTATTTTGGGAAGTAAAGTTCTGAAGGCCACGTGTATGCGAGGTATTTCTAGCAGGGCCCCACAATTCTCTGGGGTCCTCCTGCCAATCGTCTCAGGCCTCCTTCCCCTGAAGATTCTCCACCTGTGTGGGATTGCATCAACTCTGCATCCAAGTATCCATACGCCAGTTTCTCTCAACTTCGTTGGGCCATCCGGATGGATTTTCTTTGTTTTTCCTCATTGGAAATGAACATCAGGTTTATTAGCAATGGAATTTGAGCAGTTGTAATTACAAATAAAATAAAATAAACTCTGGATTCAGGAACACAGTGTTTTCCATTGCTCCGATTGTCTCTATAGCCCGGGCCTGACCCTGGTGACGAACTGCAGTGAATCCAGGCTATTGCTTTCAATGGATCCAAGCAACGTGTCTCACTGGTGATCCATTTCAATTCTGCTGTAGTGTGTGTCTGTATGTGGGGGTGGTGGGGTGGATCTGATCACACCAGACATGGTGAGGGGAGTGATCTCCCAAGTACCTTAGTTAGGAGGTGGACAAGGGACATGTGCGAGGGTCCAGTCTTTCACAGTGAAATCATATCCCCTAGCTTCCTGCACTTAAAGTCCAGGGGAAGGCATCATAACTCCCGTGGGAGTTTTTTCAGATTAGGAAGCACAGGTAGTCCGGAAGGCAACAGAGCAATGGAGAGACATGTGCGCATAAACACATACAGATACACACACTTTATGTTGTCTGTCCTAAAACTCCTACCCATCAGCTTCGCTACCATAATATATAATGTACAGGAGGGTTCATGCAGCCAGGTGAACAGATGGGAAAATGCAGTGTCTCCACCACAAACCGTGACCTAGAATTTACAGAACACCTGCTTCCTTTCTTAGGGCTGCTTTGAAAGGAAGGCATTCCGACTTATTGTACCCCAAAGGACACATGCTGAAACTGCGACTAAATAAATAAGTCGTTCTTAGCGTTTTTGCACATAGCCACAGAATTTGCTTCATTGGAGGTAGAATATATTTGCATTAGGTCTCGCGTCTGTGTTTTCCCACCACCATGCAGGATCTCCTGGGACTCTTCCTCTTCTCGGTGTTTCTAACCACAGGTATGGATTTCCCGCGGATCGGCTGGGCTGTGGGTCGCTGCTACGAACAGTGCCGAGAATGCAATTCAGATAGGAGTCACGGGGATGGGGTGGGGTATGTGTGTGGTTTCTCCACTGCTAATGGAGCCTTGCTTCTCCACTGCTGATGGTTATGGGGAAGCAGTTATCCCAACTGGGATTGCTGGGCTGGGTGGGAAGAGACTTTAACCTCCTCCTCTGAAGGACCTTCCTGCTCCCACTGGCATAATTTGGAGTCACTTCAGGGGGCGAGAGAAACCAGCATCTCTCTTTAAAAATGGAGAACATTGAAAGGCAGGCATAGAAATGGATAGGGTCATAGATGGTCTAGCCAAAGGCAGGGGAGATCTTCCTGTCCTGTTCCAGCCATGTTCTCAGGACAGGTAATTGAAAACCAGCATGGTGTAGCGGCTGGAGTGTTGTGCTGGGACTTGGGAGATCCGGGTTCTGGTCCCCACTCGGCCATGGGAGCCCATTGGGTGATTTTGGGCCTATTACAGACTCTCAGCCCAACCTACCTCACAGGGTTGTTGTTGTGAGGATAAAGTGGAGTGGAGGAGGATTATGTATGGCACCTTGGGTTCCTTGGAGGAAAATAAAGGCAGGATATAAATACAATAAAGAAATAAATAATGTTCTGAGACCGGATCCAGTGGAATTCTTCTCCAGCTGAGTCCCAGAGGCTGGGAAAAATTCACCACCATGGGAGCTTACAGGGGACCACAATTTGGTCTGGCTACAATAAGAGGCCACAAGCTCAGCCTTGAAAGTGGATCTTGGTACAGAAAGGGCATGCTGATTCTAGGGGTAAAAACAAATTGGAGACAGTATTGGCCTCCTGTACCATCATGCTAACGCTAGGATTGTGGGGCTGCTGCAATTCTGCAGCCAGTGTAGGAGAATTAGGGATGTGGTATTGTGTGCAGAATTCCCACAAACATATTTAAAATAACAAAACCAACCCATTTTCTACCTCTTATGACTGTGAAAGTATCTTCAGAGTCACCTGCTGAAATCTTAGAAGCCAGAAACCCTCAAATTCTTCTCACCTGAATGTGAAAAGAAGCCCTTTTGGATCTTCACCCCTCAACAGATGAAGATTGGGAATGGATTGGCTGAGGAGGATGTTTGGATAAGGGCCGATACATGTGACTCCATACCCCTCCTATGTGTTGCTCAATATGGGTTCCAGTTGCTGAGAACAGAGCTCCAGTGGTTTGGGTCATTCAATGCCCCTCCCCGAAATGAGTGCAACCAGAATAAACTATGAAATATAGTAAGGCTCTGTAATATCTTAAGTAGGCTGACCATCTGAAAAGGAGGACAGGGCTCATATAACTTTAACTGTTGTAGAGAAAAGGGAATTTCAGCCGGGGTCATTTGTATGCAATTAGTTCCTGGTGAAATTCCCTCTTCATCACAACAGTTAAAGTTGCAGGGGCCCTGCCTTCTTTTGTATATGGTCACTCTAGTATAGTGTCTGCACCTTTAACAGTTGTGATGAAGAGGGAATTTCACTAGGAACTAATTGCATACAAATGACACCTGCTGAAATTCCCTTTTCTCTACAACTGTTAAAGTTATATGAGCCCTGTCCTCCTTTTCAGATGGTCAGCCTATCTTAAGCAGCTAGGAGAAACAAAGCAACTTTGCTCACTCAGTTTGCATGAATCAAATGAGTCACGGGAAGCAGCTATTCTTGGTGCAGAATTTCACATTCTTTAAGTAAGGAGCATATGGAGCCCTGACTATAGCTGCAGCAAGGTCCCAATGCTGAAAAAGTAAAACGTACAAATAGATTTGACGGCACTACAAAGCCCACCTATGTGGGGTTCAGCCCCTCTCTCTGCTGGATAGTCGCATACTGACCTACGAGTACAGATAGGGTAACCATATGAAAAGGAGGACAGGGCTCCTGTACCTTTAATGGTTGCATAGAAAAGGGAATTTCAGCAGGTGTCATTTTTATGCGTGCAGCACCTGGTGAAATTCCCTCTTCATCACCACAGTTAAATAATAATAATAAGAATAAGAATGATAATAATTTATTTACTTATTTCCCACCTCTCCCTCTGGACCAAGGTGAGGAACAACATTAAATACAAATATAAAATGCATAAAACTGATTAAAACATATGCAACTAATACATTATTAATATAACAATAAAACTCTTAAAATTCAACTAGATAGGCCTGCCGGTATCTGGTCAAGAGGGCAGAGCTCCTGCAGCTTTAACAGTTGTGATGAGGAGGGAATTTCACCAAGTGCTGCGTGCATACAAATGACACCTGCTGAAATTCCCTTTTTCTATACAACTGTTAAAGATAAAGGAACCCTGTTCTCCTTTTCATACGGTCACCCTAGTATAGGCTTACCCGGCTCTCTTTATGGTAATACCAGAAGAGGCGTCAGGTAGGGTTGTCTACTAGTACCTTTCCTGTTCAATTTCTATGACCCTGTGCAGATGACATACTAAGCCACGGTGGTTAAGCATTTTGAGCTAAATATTATGGCTTAGCGTGTCTCGTGAGCCATTCCATCCTAACCATGGTGGCTATTTTTATTTATTTATTTACTGCATTTCTATACCGCCCAATAGCTGAAGCTCTCTGGGCGGTTTACAAAATGGTTTAAACATGCACTCTAACCATTTGCTGCAAAAGGGTTAGCGGCCTAACCATAGCTTAGTGTGTTGTCTGAACAGGCCCTATGTGAACAATTGCTGGATACATAAGACATCTGTCCATCCTTTATGAACCCTTTTTCTGTTTCCTTCTCCAGGAGCCTCTTTGGAATGTGAAACTTGCACATCCTTGCAGATTGAAGTCTTGTGCTATCGGCCAGGATCCCTGTGTCGCTATTTTGAGTGAAGTCACAAATGGTGGGTGAGAGGGACCAAGCACTGGGGGGGGGGGAACTAATGCTGTATTTCATGGCCCCTCTGCTATTTGGTTCCATAGAAACAAGAAAGAGGAGTCCTCACAATAAAGTAGCACCAAAAGTGGATTCTTAACTCAAGTTGTAAATCCGTTTAGAAGGGTGAACCAGGTATATAGGTGATGACTTAATCATGAGAAAAACAGTAAGTTCTATACAATTGAAGTTTATATCGTGTCACAATCAATATCTTTATACAGTAATGAATATAGTAGTAGGATAATCCTCAATGCTTTAAAACATTATAATGTTTCACCTGCTGACAGGATGGCAGTCTTCAACAAATTGACTTAGTATGCCTTCGGGTCAATTCCTCTATTGATTTGGCTCTTTAGGCTTATGTGATTCATACAATTGACTCTTCAGGTTTTCAGGTCAATAGCTCATCTTAATTGGATCATTCGGTAATTGAACATATTGAATGATCAAGGTTTCCTTGAGTTACATTCCTCCGATAATCATAGATAAGATCCTCACAGTGGATTCAATTGTATTCATTCAGATTCATTAGTGCTACATTACATCATCTGCAGGGAGGTATCTTTAAAACAGTATATAAAGGGTTTTTACCAGTCTATAAAAGGGCTCTTCTCCGTGACTTAACTGGACTAAACACTCCTGTTGTATACTGTCTAAGGTATTTTGAAAATATTCCTTTGAAAGGGTATTGATTATTATGATATTTTACAGATAGTAAGAATTATTATGGGATGTGTATTATCATTACAGATAGCAAAGAATTCAATATTATATTTGAACAATAAATTGTCAACAGTTAAGGTAATTATAACATTCTATACCAAATGTTCACAGACTTTATAACATGTCTGAGGGTCTGATAAGCTCATATATTTGAAATTTCCAGTGTCCATCTATCAGGATGAATAGAGTGTCTAAAAAGTTATGAAAATATGACTGGATCAAGAAACCTTATAATGTGATTTTACTGAAGAAGGGAACAAAACGGTGTTTTACAATCCGGAGATTAGCGTAGGATTATTGTTCACACGTGACACAGTTTATTGAATATATGTTGCATATACAGTATTGAGAACTTGTGACTTATTGTATTTCCTCGTTAACATGTTGTATTTTCTCATTGTTAATCTATCATATGTTGTACATTCAATATAGGCACAATGGTGCCATATATGCATTGAGGATTATCTAACTACTATATTCATTACTGTATAAAAATATTGATTGTGATAAGATATAAACTTCAATTGTAAAGAACTTATTGTTTTTCTCATGTTTAAGTCATCACCTATATACCTGGTTCACCCTTCTAAACGGATTTACAACTTGAGTTAAGAATCCACTTTTGGTGCTACTATTTGGTTCCATAGGGCCTCCCCTGCTCCCTATTAACAACTCCATAAAACTGCCATGTGAGCTCACCTTGAGATTTGGAGCGAGGTGTCAATGGTACACTGATGAACAGCCAGCTCTGCCCCTCCTTTCTGTTCATCAAATATAGGGGAGGTTGTGAATACCATAAACAGGAGTTTAGAGATGTCAAGAACTGGGCAAGGGTGAGCAAACCAAAGCTCAGCCCAGCCTGCAAGGAGATTCTGTTGGTGGATGGTTTGTGTGACCAAGCAGGTGATATCCCGCTTATTCTGGATGGAGTTGCCCTTGCTCTAAAGCAGGAGTGCTCGGGTCCCAGAACTACCCAAGAGACACTGCTTGCTATCATTGGACTTCTTTCTCCATGCAGGGAGAGGCATGGACCTATCACTTAATGCCTCTTTCTGCATGGAGAAAGGAACTGCCATTCCTTGCTTAGTGAGAGCAGGGCCACCTTTCTGTAGTGCTGAGTATTGGGCAGGGCCTGGCAGAGAAGCTGGTGGGCCAGATGGGGAACCTCTTCAGGCCAGATCTGGCCTACACAAATCAAACTGGGAATTGAGAAGAAGAAAAACATGAGCATGTGTTCGACAATTTGTGTAAATAATAGGGCTGTGAACAGATGTGGATCCGAACTGGATCGGGGGAGATCTGGATTGTTCCAGAACAGATTGGATTGTTATAGAGTGTTCCAGATCGATCTGGAGATCCGGGGCCCATTGGTCCTCCAGGTCCTTGGGTGCCAGCTGCGCAGCCAGCACCCAGGGACGCCAGGCTGGCGGTGGGTCCAATGGATTCACCACCCTCCGCCCACTCTCCTACTTACCTGCTGCCTCATCGCTGTTACAGTAGAGCGGAAGCAGCAGCAGCTAGTGGATGGCAGCAATGGATGATGGTGATGAGGAGGAGGCAGCAGGTAAGCAGGGAGAGTGTGGGGAGGGCGGTGTGTCCTTTCCCTCATAGACTTGCAAGTCTATGGGGAAAAGGAGGGTCTCCGGATCTTGATCTGGAGACCTGGATCTGAATCCGAATCCGGTTCTGGATCGGATCAGGGGAAGTCCGATTCAGTCTGGCTCTGATCAGGCCTGATCCAGATCGTCCGGATCCAGATCTGGACCGGATTTTGGGGGGGGGGCTGTTCATAGCCCTAGTGAATAACATCCTTTGTTCTGGATTTTATAATAAATAACATCTTTCATTCCACCCCTTTGCCTTTGGCTTTTTTGGCAACTCTGTTGGGGGTTCCGTTTTTTTGGCTTATACTTTTGGTGGACACGCACTCACTCTCTTACTTGGAGCTTTGAATGGGCATGCTCACAAGTTTTGCAAGCAAAAATTAAATTCTCATACAGCCGTAGCTGAGGATACTCTCCTATCACCAGTACTGAAGTAAGATTTAGAGGCCAGTCCAAATTCTGTATGTGTAATGTGAGGATGGGGGCTCTTTTGTCCTTGGATAGCAAAAGGTTTCTGCCCAGCCCTGAGATACAACTTGCATCAATCCCAGTCAGCATTGGCAGTGGCTGATGGGTGCTTTGGTCGAACACATCTGGGGCACCATGTTGAGTAGGCTGTTCCACAAAGATACACTGATGGAGAATATGGATGCTATCTGCATTATTTCTCAGTTTGTTTCCTTTTTTTCCCTGCAATTTTGTTTTTTTCTGAGCTGCCTTGAGCATCTCACTGGAAATAGGGTCTGTTTGTTTGGTTATATCCCAGAATTCATAAGAACATAAGAAGAGCCCTGCTGGATCAGACCAAGGGTCCATCTAGTCCAGCACTCTGTTTGCACAGTGACCAACCAATTGTTGACTAGGATCCCACAAGAGGACGTGGGTGCAACAGCACCCTCCTTCCCATGTTCTTCAGCAACTGGTTTATATAGGCTTACTGCCTATATTCCTGAGGTGGCTCACAATATTTTGAAAATACAATGAAATAGATGGAAAGTGTGTGGATAGATGAACTTGTAAGCGTAGCAATGACTGGGAACCTTGGCTACCCTGATGATTCTCTCTGCTTTTCAGATCCAGAATTGGAGGGTGCCAATGTCAGCATGAGTGGCTGCGTCACCAAGTTTTACTGTGCCACGTTACTATTTATGAAAGAAAGATGCATGGCTGTTCATAGTCCTTGTATAACATTTGAGTGTAGCAGAGCCTATCTGTCATCTGGTTTCCCCTTCTTGACCCTCTCTGGGCTCTTGCTGATGAAGATCCTCATATGATATTCTCATGCAGTGACTCTGCACTAAAAGAATCCTCCTTGTTATGTCCAGGCAACCTTATTTGGCTTCTGTTTAGCCTTTCAGAGCTTCTGTCTCCCCTCTTCCCTGCAATAGCAGAAGTATTTATGGCCTCATGAATATGCCAAGACAGTGGCCAGTAGTTCTCTGCTACTCCCTCCTTGCAAATACATTGTCTTTTCCACTAATGGCCAATCAGATGTACCGGCCCACTTTTAATGACGGCCCCATCTGTTTAGTTAGCATCTTTGCTCCCAAATGTGGCCAGCCACATGCAATACACTTCCCTCTAAGAAAGACCAAATGAAGAGCTTTGCAAGAATGAGGAGGAAATGCTCTACCTACTCTATAGACGAGACCGACAATCTGAACCCCTGTAGCAAGATAATGCAGCAGAAAAGCCAGGTCTTCTGGACACCCATGAAGAGAGCCCATGCTAAGCAGAGCAATGTGATGGCTTGGTTGATTCTCACAATGGCACTGCCGGTGTAGAAGACAGCAGAGGAAGGCACTGAGAGGAGAGGTGTATCATGAGTAATTAGCGATGTCGCGGGCACCTGAATGGGTCTGGGAGTCTGACAGACTTCCCCCCCCACGTCTGCTCCCCACAGACCAGCTCACCAGACCTGTGATCTGAGTGTCTAAACAGACCAAAGAGTGCCAGGCATCCATCTGCCCTCACCCAGAGCCTCCGGGGAGAAAGAGGGAGAGGGAGAGCAGATAGCCAACTGAGGTTGACTTGGTGTGTGTGTCAAGGAATTGATTAATGTTGCAGCCCTAATTGACAAATGACTATATTAGCTTTGCTATAGAATGTATGCTTTTTCCCCTTAGATGTTCTGCGTAATTTTTTTTTTCTTTCAATAAAAATACTTTTTAGTAAAGATACCCACCCACACCTTTTGTTACACGGAATGGGGGAGGGCGGGTCGGAGAGAAAACACACATTGAGCAAAGGAGAAGTGGCTCCCAGGACTCGAACCTACACAGCAGACATCACAGAGCAGCTACCTGAGCACCCAGCAACAGAAGCAAAGAACTTTCCCAGGGCACTGGTCTTCCCTTCACCTACAACTTCTTCACCCAGCTGTAGATGCCAGGATTACAGGTTCTGTAAGAAGAGTCCTGGTCTGGGGGGGGGGGACCTTTTGTGTTCCATGCAGGAGGTTCCTGCTCTGTTCCCAAGAATATAATACTGATAAGAAGAAGAACTCTGCTGGTTCAGGCTAAGGATCCATCTAGTCCAGCATTCTATTCACACAGTGGCCACCCAGCTGCCCATGGGAAACCCACAAGCAGGGCCTGAGTGCAGCAGCACCCTCCCACCCATCTTCCCCATCAACTGCTCTACATGACTCTTTGGAAATTTTCCTCATCCAAATATCTCCCCAGATTTCGGAGGTTTGGACAAACTAGTCTTCTTTCCAGTTTGGAACTAAAGTATTAGGAATTCTTTAGAGTTCCATTTCTTTATTTAAAATGTTGGTTGTTCTCATTGTATCCTGGTATCCACAAGAATGAAAGCCAGTTAAAAAAAAGAGAGAAAAGAACAACCCCCCCTCTAAATAAACAAATAAACAAATAAATAAGGTCAAACTTTTGAGAAGCACCAAGAAAGGTTGCACAATGTCCTCTGGTGGCCCCCTTCCTTTGTAGCTGGGCCCTGCCAGTCTTTTCTGGTGTGGTAGGAATGCCCTAATTAGCGTTGTGGGGCAGGGCTGGGTCTAGCTAACCTTTCAATTTCCCATACGTAACAGCTGTCACCACCCAGAGCTACCTTTAAGAGTAATATTCATCATGCATGTCGAATGCAAAATAAAAATTAAATAAAAATCAACTGACCTTCGCAAAAGTGAATGCGGGAAATGGGTCTTTGGGGTGATTGCACAAATGCATTTTTTTCTTCACATTTGATTACTACAGACTGGATGATGGTGTAAACTTAGAAAACATCATGTTTGAGGCTGTACGGACAGTTGGAGGTGTTCGTTTTGAAAGGGAGAAGTGTGTTTATAAGAAGAAAGGGTGGAGTCCCCATACAGCTAGCTAGATTGATTATATATGCTTCTCTCTTTCTCTCCTCTCCAACTTGCAACCTTCTTCCTTTGTTCTGTCCCATATCTCAAGTTTTCCCTGTTGCAATTTGGCATTCTGGATGTCTCTCAAATTTGATAGCCCCCTCCCACAGGCTTATTTGGTAGATGCGTATCAGATCTGCTCATTCCGCAGCTATGCTATAATCCTTAAAGACATTCAAATCCTAAACATTTGAATATATTACATCACAGATCTCCTCCCCTCTTTTAAAAGGAAGAGTTTATGAGTGGGCCATGCCTGGGGTTCAACAGTTAGTCTGTCTCTCGCTAACAAGCACCCTGCCTGCAGACCGTAGAAAGTTGTGGTAAGATCGTAACTCTGACCCCCTCTACAAGAATTCGGTTTGATGCCTGGTTCTCCGATTATGAGCATCTTCTCGGAAGCGCTTTATGGTAAATGACTGTACGCAGGAGGTAATTGAGCGCACAACTGGTGGCCTTACCGGTTGTTTGAAATGCGCTTTAGAAGTAGTTAATGTGGAGAATCACTTGTTCACATAGTCAAAATGCACTTTAATGGCCGGAGCAAAATAAAACTCACTATTTTTAAGCGCATCCGATAATGCGCATAATCGGATAGATAACGCGCCTCAACTCCCTATTTGCGCTCCGCTCATGTAGAGGTAAACATTTTAATGAGACTTGAAAGAGCTTTAAACCTCTCATGTAGAGGCAGCCTCTATTTCATCACTAATACAAACTCCAAAACCCACTCTGGTTGTGTAAGATGGCTCAAGGTACCACATCATTCCCTGAACTAGCAAAAACCTGAATGGGGCCCATCTTATTGATCAAGTAGCTTCGATGCCATGAATTTCAGTGGGCATTGAATTAGATGATGATTTAATTTCTTGAGGGGCATGCCAAGAAAGTTGGCAATTTTGTAAAAGACGGGACAAGGATTCTTCCAGGAAAGACTGTTGTAAAGAAGTAGGTCCTGGAAAGCATGGGGGGAGGGCATGACTTGAAAGAGATGGGGAACAACTAGGAACATGGGAACATAGGAAGCTGCCTTATACTGGGTTAAGGCTGACTAGGCTGACCATATGAAAAGGAGGATAGGGTTCATGTAACTTTAACAGTTGCAGAGAAAAGGGAATCTCAGCCGGCGTCATTTGTATGCAATTAGTACCTGGTGAAATCCCATCTTCATCACAACAATTAAAGCTGCAGGCACTATACTAGAGTGACCAGATACACAAGAGGGCAGGTCCCCTGCAGCTTTAACTATTGTAATGAAGAGAGAATTTCACCAGGTACGAATTGCATAGAAATGATACCGGCTGAAATGGCCTTTTCTCTACAACTGTTAAAGTTACATGAGCCCTGTCCTCCTTTTCATATGGTCACCCTAAGTTAGACCCTTGGTCCATTTAAGCCCAGTATTGTCAGCACTGATTGGCAGCAGCTCTCCTGGGTTTCAGGCAGGAGTTTTTCCCGCCCTACCTGGAGATCCTGGAGATCGAACTTGGGACCTTCTGTATGCAAATGGATGCTCTACCACTGAGCCATGGCCCCTCCCATTTGCCAAACATTGATAGCATCACCATGAGAGAGTATCTAGAATGCCAATGGGAAAAGGAGCCCCTAGGGCTGCTCTAAAGAGAATGGCAGTACGAATTGATGAGAAATTTATTCATACCTAGCAACGCTGCCAATATTTGATAAATACATGAAAATTTGGTCTGCTTTGCAACCTCAAACAAGCAAGAATGCAATTCTTGAGAAATTTTAGTAATTTCCTGAACACGCCATTGCAAAATACGCATATGTGCATATATGTACAAGAACAATTTCTCCATTTACATTTTTAGGGCTTTAGCCTGTGGGGGAAAATAGGCATTTTTGATCAGGAAAAATGTGCATTTTTTAAAAAAATGTGTATTTTTTCAATTGAAAAAAAAGAAGAAGCTAACTTTCTCCAATCAAAAACCCACATTTAACCCAATCGGGGAAAGAAAGAAAAAGAGTAATTCACATTTGGGGAAACAAGGCTAAATGAGCTTCAAAGAAGAATTCAGAGAACATTCAGGAGGCAAAGGTCAGTGATAGATCAAGTGGGGTGAGCTAACTGGTGATGATAGGAAATACACAAAAATGTCTGGTAATAGTATTTTATCTATGCAGGCTCAAAACATGCATTAAAAAGCAATGGAAGAAAATGCAATGCTATTGTGCTGTAATATCCAACAATACCAGGACTAACAAGCACCAAGCAAAACCAAATGTGTTTTTACTAAAAGTCTTTGGCAGTGGTCTAGTACATAAAAAATGGTTCAGTATATAAAAAGTATAGAAGAAGATAATAGGGTTGATATATACACACACATTTTGCAGTCCACTTTACTCACAACTATAAACAATATTGAATGCTGCAGTGTCTCCACCTGCAAATAGAAAAACAATTTGATTTTTAAAAAGTTTAATTTTTAAAACTACTTCCTAAATGTATATTGAAGCATACAAATAGATGATGTGGTATATTTCACGCCAATAGTTGCATCCTTTTCAGAGGAGGTCATAATATGGATAAACTTTGTATTGGAACACTCTTTAATATTGAATGATGTGCATGGCCTCTTTAAACTATTTACTGGCTTCTAGGAAGTTAATGTATGGTCAGTGCAAATGGATTTTCTGAGCCCTTATGACAGCCAAAAGACTGATATGACAACATTGGAAGGATAAACGTTCACCTCCTATAATGAAATGGATTGAGGACCTAACAACGCTGTCAACATTTTAATGGGTGGTATATAGGCGCTACTCGTGAATGGATAAATATATGGAAATTTGGTCTGCGTTTCTTGAAGCTTACACAAAACTAGGCTGACAACCATTACCTAGAGGACCTTCTCTTCTGCTGCTCCCAGACTGTGGAATGGCCTGCCGAGAGAGATTCATGAACTTAACAGTATTTCCAAATTTAAGTAAGCCATAAAGACTAATCTCTTCCACAAGGCCTACCCAGTCAAATTTTAAGATGCCTGTCTGTTATTTTAATAATGTATTAGTTTTATATGTTTTTAATCAGTTTTATGTATTTTATTGTATTTTTGTATTCAGTGTTGTTCCCCACCTCGATCCAGAGGGAGAGATGGGTAAGAAATAATAATAATAATAATAATAATAATAATAATCTCTCTCTTTTAAAAAAAGAACATTGTATTTGATGGAATATTGACATTTATATGCATGTAATTTCTTGTTCTCTTTTTTCTTCTTTTCACAGTTTTTTATTTGTTAAATTCACAAAATAGGAAAAAGAAAAAAATATATTATATTACCCCCCATCAGTACAGTCATCTTTTCCAGTGAAATGGCAAAAAAGCCAAGCAAAACTTCACCTTTTCTACGCGCTGAAGGAGGGGCCTCACCCAAGACAGCCCTTCTACTTCTTCGGGTGCCTTCTCCTATCAGACGTTAGCTATCATTACAGCTATTTTTTGCTTTTGATGCTGCTGCTCTAAATAATTGCGTGGAAGTACAGCTATACCATTCCCTCAGGTTCTTTAGCCATGATGTTCGCCTTCTTCCCAATGACCTTTCGCCTTCAATTTCCCCTTGTATGATTAGTCGGAGAATGATGTATTTATCTCCTTGAATAATATGACCAAGATATTGCAATTTTCTTCGTTTGATGGTATTTATTAATTCTGTTGGTTTGTGTATCCTGTGTAGTCCTTATCTGTTATTCAATCTGTCCATGGTATCTTCAACGTACGTCAGTATGCCCACATCCCAGAAGATTCAATTTCATTCAACAAAGGCCACGAGGACGAAATGAAACTAGAACTTCTACAGGTCTTAGGAAACTCTTCGCTTTCTCCACAAGCTTGAGTTTGTTCCATGGTTGACTGAGCCTCTTTTGGTTCCTCCGCCACACCCTCCATTCACATCTCTCTGGAGCCACCAACTCCCTTCACCTCTCTTCGTGCACCTCTAAATACGTTCATGCTGTGCAGTATGGAGAATTGGGTCCGTTGCAGGGCTCCTCATCTGCAGTGGAGTAACCTGAAAATGACTAGGGCGATTCTGCGTAGCCACTGATTACTAGCCAGTTCCACACATTACTCATTTTTACTGGTTTTCTCCCGACCGCCTCACTGCATTTTGTTCCCCTTTATTTTATGTGCAGGTTCTTCATTCTGCCACCCCACAGCTCCCTTGCAATTGTGAGCCTACCCACACTATAGATATAAAACGTTTTAAGCCAATCTAAAATGTTTTAAACCAATCTAAAATGTTTTCTATTGGTTTAAAACATTTTAGATTGGTTTAAAACTAGGGATGTGCACTGGATCGGATCCGATCCACGATCCGAATCCAATCCGGGGGAAATCGGATAAATTATCCGATTTCCGATCTCACCGCTGGATCAGCCGATCCAATCCGGAAAGGTTCTGATCCGGTTCGGATGGATCAGCGGGCACCCGCTGGCGCCCGCCGCCACTTTCATTGGCGGGCACCAGCGGGCGCCTGCCGCCACTTTCATTGGCGGGCGCCAGCGGGCGCCTGCCGATGGAAGTGGACAGCAGAGGGGAGGCTTCCCTAGCGGGGCTGTCCGCTTCCATCGGTGGGCACCAGCGGGTGCCCGCCAATGGAAGTGGTCAACGGGGGCAGGGGGCGGTAAGCAGGGGGCAGGGGGAGGGGGGGCGCGTGGCGCGCTTACCTTTCCTGGCCGTCTGCTCCCGTCCGCCACTGGCTGCTACTGCAAGTGGGCTTCGCGGCCTGCTCCTAAGTAACACGCCAGGTGATATCACCTGGCGCGCTACTCAGGAGCAGGCCGCGAAGCCCACTCGCAGTAGCTGTTGTGTCTATGTCCAACTCCCTGCTTCAAAGGGATGAAATCTCAGACAGCGATTCGGATCCTGGGGAAGGAATGCAAGAGGCAGGGGAGTTGCTGCGAGAAGAAGAAGAAGAGCTCTTTCCCATGGCAGGGGAGGAAGTTAATCCCCAAGGGCACGACCTTAACCAGAGAGAGAGTACTTTCTCTTCTGAGACAAAGGGTTTAGAGAATGCGGTGGCTAGGCAAAAAGCAAAGAGAAGAGACTTCAAACTCAGGACCGCCCGCCGCTCAGAGAGACTAGCCAACAAAGCCCTACAGGCTAATTTGTCTTAATTATGTGACTCTGTTCTCTTTTCTCTCTAAGTTACCTCAACTGAATGCCTAGGGGCTAAAGAACCTTTTGATAACCTTGTTTTCCTCTGTCTTGCTGGAGGAGGGAGAACGATCGTTTTTTGTATAATAAAGGATTTGTATTTTCCCTTCAAGAGGTCTCTTTGTTGTCCTCACCTTTTCGTTAGAACTTACAGAGTCATGACAGTAGCAGCCAGCGGCGGACGGGAGCGGACGGCCAGGAAAGGTGTGCAGGGGGCAGGGGGAGGGGGTGCGGGGAGTGCGCGGTGCGCTTACCTTTCCTGGCTGTCCGCTCCCATCCAGCGCTGGCCGCTATTGCGAGCGGGCTTCACGGCCTGCTCGTAGGTAGCGCACCAGGTGATCATCACCTGATGATCACCTGGTGATGATCACCTGATGATCAGGTGATGATGATCAGGTGATGGTCACCTGGCGCGCTACCTATGGGCAGACCGTGAAGCCCGCTTGCAGTAGCGGCCAGCGCCGGATGGGAGCAGACAGCTAGGAAAGGTAAGCAGGGGGCAGGGGGGAGGGGGTTTACCCCCCCGGGGCTGTCCGCTTCCATCCACTGGCGCCTGCGGGCGCCAGCGGATGGAAGCGGATGGCCCTGGGGAGGGTAAGGAGCACGGGGGAGGGGGCTTAACACCCCGGGGCTGTCCGCTTCTATCCATTGGCGCCCGTGGGATGGAAGCAGATGACCCCGGGGGGGGGGTAAGGAGCGTGGGGGAGGGGGCTTACCTGCTGGGGCCATCCACAGCGGACGGCCCCGGGAGGAGGGAGTTAGGCCCCCCTCACCCACCCACCGCCATTTTTTCCTCATAGACTTGCATTGCAATACAAGTCTATGGGGGAAAAAAATGGCGGCCGATCCAAAAAGTTCAGATTTTTGGATTGGGATCAGATCCGATCCGGTCCAGGGGGCCTCTGATTTTGTCCGATCTGATCCGTGACAAAATTGGAGGTCCCGATCCAGGGGGTCCGTGCACACCCCTATTTAAAACGTTTTATATCTATAGTGTGGGTAGGCTCTGTGTCAGCAGAATGCAGGACTAGATAGATCCTTGTTCTGATCCATCACAGCTCTTACGTTCTAAACAAGCATAGGAGGACTACTCTGTAGGGACAACAGAGACTGAGACATTGGGTTATCTCACTCTCAAGTGAAGGAGGAGCGGGGTGGCTGTGATTACATGACAAAATAGGAAGCAATTCCCAGTTCTGGCGTGAAATATACCAGCACCTTGCCAGCTAGCTTTACATTTGGGACGCGGCTCACCCACCTAGAAATATATTTTGCCCCTTCTGTGCCCCACTTGATTTCTTTCTCTGGTGCTGCCACTGGCTATTCATCTTGCCACTTTCTCCATTTGTGCCCCACATCTCAAATGTTCCCTGTTGCAATTGGGCTATCTGGGTACCTCTCAAATTCCATAGCATCCTCCCACATAGTGATTTGATACATGCGTATGCTTCCCTCCCCCTCCCCGTGCCTCCAGAAGTACTGCTTGTATAACTGTTTGCGCACATTCATCACCTATGCTCTCATTTCTTAAGGAACGGAAGTGCATAAAAGTGCACATTCATCACCTATGCTCTTATTTCTTAAGGAACGGAAGTGCATAAAAGGCTGTATATTTTCCATCAGAGGACCCCTCCCCTCTTTTGGAAGGAGGAGTATCAGTGAGCCTTGCATGAAGTTCAACTATTAGTCCGTCTCTCACAGACAAGTAACTTGCTTGCAGACCGTAAAAAGCTGTGGTAAATAGCATTATCCATTTTATTCCTAATACAAACTCCAAACCCCACTTTTTCAGGCTACAATGATTTGTGAGAAGGATTTCCACTTTTTAAAAAGTTCCTTTGCTGTGCCTTTAACAGCAGTGAGTTTATTTATTTCAAACTTTTTTTGCTTTTTTTTTTTACTACTCCTTAGCCAAACAGGCTTCTTGAGAGGTTTACAAAGTTCATTTGAATGAGAGTTACTGCCATCAAGCTTACAATCTAAAAAGACATGACAGTTGAGGAAACAGCGATACTGACATAGGAGGAAAAATAACAACAGGATACACCAGTTCTTAAAGCTTCATATGCCTACGTCAGCAGGTGACAATGCTTCACTTAAGGCTAGAGTGACCAGATAAAATCCAGGTCAGGGCTCATGTAACTTTAACAGTTGTAGAGAAAAGGGAATTTCAGCCAGTGTCATTTGTATGCAATTAGTTCCTGGTGAAATTCCCTCTTCATCACAACAGTTAAAGGTGCAGGCACTATACTAGAGTGACCAGATACAAAAGAAGGCAGGGCCCCTGCAACTTTAACTGTTGTGATGAAGAGGGAATTTCACCAGGAACTAATTGCGTACAAATGACACTGGCTGAAATTCCCTTTCCTCTACAACTGTTAAAGTTACATGAGCCCTGACCTGGATTTTATCTGGTCACCCTACTTAAGGTCAGGGGAATGTTTGCCTGTTCTTTCTTACATAACAACCTCTGTAGGCTCACCCCTTCTCCTCTAGTTTCCAGTCAAAAGCTTTTGTAGGTCTCTGTACCATTTCCAAAGCCTATTTGAACAGATTGGATGGTAGGATAATGATGATGATTACAGTGTCAGAAACATAGCCTCTCCTCCCCAACTTTCTCTTTTCCTTTTCCAAAGTTTTTTTTTAAATTTTCAGTATCAATATTAATATCAACAAACTAGGGATGTGCACAAGATTGTGTCTGGACTTCAATTTGACACTTTAGAAAACCAAAAAACCAAAACTTTAATTCAACTCAGATGATTTCTGAGTCCGCCTGATTTTATTTGCGTGTTCTTCATTCTGCCACCCGCGGCTCCTTTGCAACTGTGGCCATTTCTACACCAGCTTTCTAAGCTGGGACAGCCCCTGGGTGGTCACTGTGAGTCCAAATGATGCACAAGGACTCCTGGGGGCAGGGTGGGGCAGAAAAAGGAAGACCTGGGCCCTCAGGAGAGGGGACTTCAAATCTTCGGAAAACTCTACTTCTGAATCAGAGGGGGAGGCTAAGCCACCACTCAACCCCTGAGAATGCTGGTGCCTGAAGGCACAGGGTCAGGCTATGGGCAGGCGAAGGACAGCCTACTTGCAGAAAAGGCCTCCTTTGGAGCAAGGCTCTCCTCACAAGTAGAACCTTTTCCCAGATGGCCCACAATGAAATCTAGCTGAGCAAGATATGACTTCAGTATCAGCTCAGCCCTTGCTGGAAACAACATCTTCTCCCAGCTCTTATGCCTTGTACCTCTGACCTTGCTCTGTGATCGACACTTTGTGCTACTGACCTTGAACTCCTGTTTGTCTCTACTTCTTGGACTGCATATTGCATCTTACCTGTGATTGGACTTCAGCTGCTCCTCAGATCTCTCTGTTTGAACTCTGAGGCCTGGTAAAACTGTGCCTTTCATCACTGCCTGTTTATTGTCTTGCTTTTCTTTTTTTTTAAATTTTTTTTTAAAATAATTTTTTTATTATTTTTCAACATAACATAATACAACATAAACCTAAACAACATAAAATACAATACATACCGCATACCCCCGTGCTCCCCTCCCCCCAGGAGACCTTCAATTATACATTATTCTTCTTTCCAAAAATGTAAAGACTCTTTTGAAGGCATTTGCCCCTTCCCCGTTCTTAATACATATTCCAAAAATAAACTCCATATATCTCCAAAATCGTTCTTACTGGACATTCCCCTCTTTATTTTCATTTTACACATTAGCTTATCATTAAGTGCCATGTCCCATATTTCTTTATACCATTCTTCTATGGTATATATCCCTTGCCCTTTCCAATTTTAGCTATCATTATTCTGGCGGGAGCCAGGAGGTTGTTTATTAATTCTCTCTTATTTATATTCTCCATACCTTTTCCCCATATTGCTAGTAGAGCCAGCTTTGGGTTTAATTCCAAATTACTTCCAATTATATGACTTATTTCTTTAAACACCCTTTCCCAAAATTTTTGTACATGTTTACAGCTCCACCACATATGGAAATACGTTCCAACCTCCTGACATCCCCTCCAACAATTCTTGGACACTTTTTTATCTATCTGATGAAATCTTACCGGCGTTAAATACCATCTCCATACTATTTTATAATAATTCTCCTTAATTCTAATCGACAAAAGCTTTAACATTCTTGCATCCCATATCTTCCCCCAGTCATGTTCATTAATTTGTTCTTTTAAGTCATCTTCCCAAATCATTTTAAGCGAATCTCTATATTCAGCTTCCTCTGTCAGGATTTTATATATTTCGCTAGTTAGACCTTTTCTAGCTTTAATTACTTCCTTCTTCCCTCTTGATTCAATTAAATCTTCAAATCTTGTATTATTTCTACACTTCTTATTAATCTTTTTCCATTCCTGTGTCCATTTTTCCAATTGTAAACATTTGAACCAAGCTATCTTTTGTCCTTTTACCAACTCTCTAATTTGCTCCTTATCTGTCATTCTTTCCATCCAATTCCTTAACTTAATAATTTCCTGACCCTTCAAACTTCCTTCCAATTCTACTTTTAAATTCCTTGGGAAATTTCTCACAACTACCATTGGGGCGAGTGGAGAGTCTCCTGGTATTAAACTCCCTTTAACCTTCTCCCAGATCTCTAGAATGTTTTTCAGCAACGGGTTGTCCAGTCCCCTCAAATCTTTCTTTTGGATTTTATTATTAAAAAAAATATTTTGCAATTTGAAATCTGGTTCCCCTGTTTGCGTTTCTAACCATTCTAAATCTTCCTCCCCTAATATACTATTTATAACATATTTTAACTGATTAGCACTATAATAATTCTTTATGTTTGGAAGTCCAAAACCTCCTTTCTTTTGTGTCTTATACCATAGCCCTTTATTAATCCTAGCTCTCTTATCTCCATTGCAATAAGCATTAATCATATTTTGCCAACTCTTTAACTCTACATCCGATATTTTAATCGGTAGCATTCTAAACAAAAAATTAATCTTGGGTAATATCTTCATTTTTATAACCGCTATTCTACCAAACCAAGAATGTTTTAATTTCCTATATGCCTCTAACTTTTCCCCTACCTGTTTTTTCAAACTTACAAAATTAATTTCCTCTAACCTGTCTAAATCTTTTGCAATATTAACTCCTAAATAACGTACTATATTTTTAAGCCTAAGACCTAACTTAACTTTACCTTCCTCCATCTCCTCTTTGTTATAATTGAATAACATCATTTCTGACTTCCCCCAATTAACTTGTAGACCTGTGACCTCCCTGAATTCTCTCAAATGCTTCTCTCGCAGAAGCAGCTGGCGCCGGACAGGAGCAGACGTCCCTGTAAGGTAAACAGGGGGCAGGGGGAGGGGAGGAGGAGGGCATGCGGCGCGCTTACCTTCCAGGGACATCCGCTCCCGGCCGGCGCCGGCTGCTACTGCGAGCGGGCTTCGCAGCCTGCTCCAGGGTGGCGCGCCGGGTCACCCGGCGTGCCACCCTGGAGCAGGCCACGAAGCCCGCTCACAGAAGCAGTCGCCGCCGGATGGGAGCGGACGTCCCTGTAAGGTAAGCAGGGGGTGGGGGGAGGGGAGGAGGAGAGCGTGTGGCGCGCTTACCTTCCAGAGACGTCCGCTCCCGCCCGGTGCCGGCTGCTACTGCGAGCAGGCTTTGCGGCCTGCTCCAGGGTGGCGCGCCGGGTGATGACCCGGCACGCCACCCTGGAGCAGGCCGCGAAGCCCGCTCGCAGTAGCAGCCGCCGCCAGACGGGAGCGGACATCCCTGTAAGGTAAGCGCACCATGGACAGCCCCGCTAGGGAAGCCCCCCCCCCACTGTCCACTTCCATCGGTGGGCGCCAGGGCACCATGGCTCTGATGGAGGTAGGGGCATTGTGTGGGATGGGGTCCATCTGCAGGGTTGGCACTTCACAGGTGCCTGAACATCTTGACCTCTGATGCTAGTCCTGTATTCCCTCCGCCCCACTTTGAGAAATACAAAGCTGAAACAGGAACATGCACGTAGGGATGTTGGAGGAATCCATCCAGGGGAGAGGGAAGCTTTAGTCAGCTTTCGCGCAAGTCGGCCCAACGTGATCTGCATTGCGTCGGGCCAGCACGTGTGTGTGTGTGTGTGTGTGTGTGTTTGTTAAAAGCAGTTTGCTCAGACTGTGGCTGCAATTTGTGGAAATTACATAAATTTCTACCAAAATTTGCATAACTTCTCTAAGTCACAGCCACAATGAGCACAAATCCGAAACCACAATTTTCATAATTGTGCAAGTTGGAGCCACAATTTGCTCAAATTTCTGTTCACACACACACATATAAATAAATGAATGAGAATAAAAGTGCCCAGATTTTGAGATCAACTCCCTGGCTCAGCTTGCAAATGCAAGCCGAGTGGGGGGCGCTGCGCAATCGGTTGAGTCCCCAAAGGGGCTCCCATCATGACCAGCCAACATACAGCTCCCATCATCCCCAGCCAGCATGGCCAATGTGAAGGGAAGAGGGGCGTTGTGGTCCAAAATATCTGGAGGCCACCAGAGTGCTTACCTTCGTAGAAGGGTTTCGATCTTTGCGAATTCCGACATGACTGATCTTGTCTGCAACCTTTGGACTAATGAGAACTTAATCATCCACCAGGATATATATATATATATATATATATATATATAAATCACATTTACAAAATATTAAAATGTAAATTTTCGTGGAGTTTTTTTTTTTTTTTTTTTAAACAGATTTGCAGATTACTGCAGAAACAGGATGGAACAAACTTCTGAAGGAAGAGTTTTGAAAGTGATGTAGTGATGTATTGCTAGAGATGTTGTTACTGGGTATGGCGATTCCACTGACATTCACCTTTGGTTTTCATGCGCAGGAGAGAGTAACATGAACTTCATCTCGAAGCGTTGTGCAACATTGGAAGAATGCACTTTTCCACAATATGAGATACCTGAGGCTAGTAGGAAGCGAATAACTGCAACTTGTAACAAAGGTGCCTCCCTCCCTTCAGGTTCTCTCTTTCTGGCTTTCTCAGGGTTTCTGCTGATGAAATTTTACTTGGTGCAATGCATCCCTTGCTGAGACTCAGCACTGAATACCGCTGCCATTTTTGTAACATACTTTCTGCTCTACTCTCATCAAAACCTCATTATTTCAAGTGTGGTTTGTTTCCCAAGTGTTGAATAATTTCTGAATAGAATAAAAAACGAAACATTCTAAATCAAACTGATTATTCCAAAATAAAATAAAAGGACATCATAGAGGAAAAAAAATAGTTCTTTTATCTAATTCTTTCCTACTGTGGAACATACTCATTCTTCCCCCTGTTTTTTCTTTGCCATATATGCAATTTCCAAAGTTTTAGATACCCATAGGTTTCCCAAAGGAACTGTTGGATGTTTCCTATACTTAGCTGAGACAGTACTACCTGCCACTAATACATTTATAATGAACTGTTTTAAGGTTTTACCCTGGACCACCAGAAGGTAATTCAGCAATACTGATAATATATGATGTTGTAAGAAAAGACATCCTTATTAATATTATTCACATGGAACTCCTTTGCACACAGTTATTTGACCTTTTTCAGGGATTTGCTGTTCTCTTAAAGAGGGGGGAAATTTGGTTGGTTTGCATTTCAAAATCAACCACCCTAATTCACACTTCCTAAAGTAATATGTGAACTGAAACACGATTATCATTCAGTTTTCATACTTTTCTCAATTTTGAAGTTCCCCAATGAACAAAAATGCCTACATTAGGGGAAATGTACAGAACTAGGGTGAAGAGCACCCAACCACCTCAAAATACACTAAGACCAGAGCTACTCAGTTTAGAAATATTTATATTTGCGTATAACTGCTATATATAACCAAACTTCCAAGTGTTTACAACACACTATGGTAAGAATACAATTATTGCACTATTCATAACACAGAAAATCGCACAATGTTAAAAAAAACTCCACAATTTAAACCCAAAGGTATCCCAGTCTGAAGTATTCATTCAGTATAACAACAATAATTCAATACAAATTGTTAATATAATAAACCAAAAATCTGTATGACATCAGTAAACATCACAGCTGCTACAGGGATTTTTTGGAAACGAATGCTGGGCTTTCAAATGGTTTAACTTGGAGGCTTTGGCCCCACATATAAGACCAGGGCATGTACTCCTGATTGAGCATTGTCTGAAGAAGCATAGAAGCATGGCGAAACAGGTTTAGACAACCGGGTTCCTGTCATAATAATTTGCTGATAGGTGTTGAAAACAAACAATACAGATGATATATGCTGGAAAGAAATTTACTTTGGGTTGCTACACGCTGTCAAGAGAAGTGGGATTAATACAGTGACCATGTGTTTGTAGACAACCTTGTACCTGATTGGACAAATGGATCTATGGTGCTGTGACATCATTAATGTTTACTGATGTCATACAGATTTTTGGTTTATTATATTCACAATTTGTATTGAATTATTGTTGCTATACAGAATGAATACTTAAGACCAGGATACCTTTGTGCTGGAAAGAACATGGACATTATAGAAAGTGAATTTTAAAGGAAAAGGAAATCTAGGCTGACCATATGAAAAGGAGGACAGGGCTCATGTAACTTTAACAGTTGTAGAGCAATGGGAATTTCAGCCAGTGTCATTTGTATGCAATTAGTTCCTGGTGAAATTCCCTCTTCATCACAACAGTTAAAGGTGCAGGCACTATACTAGAGTGACCATATAGAAAAGAAGCAGGGCCACTGCAACTTTTAACTGTTGTGATGAAGAGGGAATTTCACCAGGAACTAATTGCATACAAATGACACTGGCTGAAATTCCCTTTTCTCTACAACTGTTAAAGTTACATAAGCCCTGTCCTCCTTTTCACAGGGTCAGCCTAGGAAATCAACTTTTGTTTGGGCCTATTGACCAAGACAGGCGCATGAGAAAGCCATCCCTTAAAGAATTCTTGAAATGCACATCTTTCACATCAGGACCTCTGAAGTCAATAACCAGGGAGCCCACACCCTCTGGCTTGTCTTAGACAGACAGTTGAGGGCAGGGTTGACCTGGATGGATGGATTGGAGCAGCCCTAGGCTGACCAGATAAAATCCAGGTCAGGGATTCACCAAGAAGTAATTGCATACAAATGACACCTGCTGAAATCCCCTTTTCTATACAACTGTTAAAGTTACATGAGCCCTGACCTGGATTTTATCTGGTCAGCCTAAGCAGCCCTTCCATATTGGAGTTGGAGCTCAGGCTGCTGGTCAGAGCAGGAGTCCTGACATGGGCAAGTCCAACATAATTCAGGTGGCTGCACAGGCAATGTTAGGACATGGCCCTGACCTCAGGGCTGCTCTCTTAATCATGCAGGGTTGACTCTTTTGAGCTCATGGCCTTGAGTTGAACCCGGCACCAGCTTTCAGTCCCTGCTGGCCATTGCCATGGGGAAGTGGCCAGACAGCTACAACAGGGGTGGTGCTGGTGGGCATCTGGGCTCTGGCACTTACCCTTGCATGACCGGCCTTCACAAAGGGAAGTGGCTTTCCCCCCTGTTGCATTTCTGTCTATCACACAACAGTTACAAAATGGGAAAAGGAAATAACAAGCGAATTGTACCAACAATCATGTGCCTTTTTTTCTCTTTTGTTTTTGTTCCCGTTCCCCAAATGTGGCTCACACTATCCCTTTGTCAACCTTTGTGATAAAGTTGCCAGCAGCAGGACCGGCCCTACATTTAGGCAGAGTGAGGCAGCCACCCAGTCAGTGGTTGCTGGGAGGAGGCAGGGAGCTATGGCGAAGTGTTGGGGAACAGAGCTGAGGGTGCACCACGTGGCCAGTCTGGCACCCTCTAGGTCAACTTGTTGACTTTGAGTGGAGGACATTGTCCCGTCGCTCACACTGATATTAGAGTTAACTGCCAAGCCAGTCAGATTCTGTTCAGGATGTGTGTGCATGAGGCACAATCTTTAACCTTCGCCTCCAGTGGCAACATGCCCAGCACTGTCTTAGAGAAGGAACAACATGCAATTATTCCACTTGCAAAACATTCACATTCCCAAACAAAAGCCAATAATGGAAACAAGTCATAAACTTGGAGGTACAGGCTGACAGCCAGTTTTCAACTCCTAGCAACATTTTCTATAAATAAGGACAATAATACTCAAGATTTTTTTTCTTTTTAAAGAACACACACATTACAGCAGTAACCATCTCAGAGGAGGTGTTCCCATCATGTGTGAGAGGTCATGGATTGTATCTTATATAATAATGCCTAGGTAGGGTTGACTCAAACCTTTTGTTCCAGAGGTGAAGGTCAAGATGGTGCTCTTCGCCATCTTATGTACAGAAGCCAACAGGACTTGCAGTTGAATCTTACTTCAGCACTGGTGAGAGGGCAGTGTTCTCCACTATATCTAAGGGTAACAGGCTAGTTTAGGGGTGCAGGGAAGGCTGTGTGGAACTGTCCTCCTCCAACACCTTCCCCAATGTTTGCCGCTATCCACTACCTGAAGCACCCCTTCATGCTGCTTAATGTTAGGGGCTTGCCCAGTGCCTACAGGTGTGTTTTCCCCCAACATGGCACCAAATAGGCTAACTGGGTGAACAGTGTCATGTCTAGTTTGATCCTCAAGGGGATCCCTGCCTGAGGTGAAAAAGGGGAATCATCTGAAGATGTGGCCGCTGTGTTCCTGCTGCTGGGCACATTTTGGGGGGTGAGGTGACAGATGGTGCTGCCATGTGAAGATGCAGAAGGAGGAGCCCGAGGCAAGTGAATCTCTTTCTCCCAACCTCCATGGAAGCATGGCAGTTTGGAACAAACCCCCAGATTTTTGAAGCTCTGAGAGGAGGATTCAAAACTGATAAATCTGGCAACGTTGCAATGTTCTTGTTCAAATCAGCAGGTTTCCGGTGCGTTCACCACAAAGACAATCCTCTAACCCCATACATTTGAAAGCCTGCGATGGGAGTGTTTAATGCATCCATTCAGTTGTTTATGGATGTCAATGATGTTGCAGTTGTTTTACAGTGTGGTTGTATTTTATTGGATAATTGTTGTCAGTTTTGTAATAACTCATCTTGCATCTCTTTTGAGAAAGGCATCTAAGAATGTTATTAGAATTCTAACAATGCCTTGCACATCAATAATAATACTAATAATACTAATAATAATAATAATTCCTTCCAGACTTCCTGAGTGTTCCGTTACAAGAACTGTCCATATATCTATAGCTACACACACACACACACACACGAAATACAATAACCTGAACAAGGCAACTTCTTACAGCATAATGAGAAAACTAGTCTTGTACTCTGCCTAGGGCAAAACTTGGATGTGAAGCTCTTGTTGCTTGCTTGAGTGACCAACCCTTGAGAGGAACGCATGGATTCTTATCACAACTAGGGGTGTGCACGGACCCCCCGGATCGGATCGGGACCCGGATCGGGACCTCCAATTTTGTCCCGGACCGGTTCGGACAAAATCGGAGGCCCCCCGGACCGGATCGAGTCCGATCCCGACCCAAAAATCGTACATTTTTGGATCGGCCGCCATTTTTTCCCCATAGACTTGCATTGCAATGCAAGTCTATGAGGAAAAAATGGCGGCGGGTGGGTAAGGGGGGGCCTAACTCCCTCCCCCCCCGGGGCCGTCCGCTGTGGACGGCCCCGGCAGGTAAACCCCCTCCCCCGCGCTCCCTACCTCCCCTGGGGCCGCCTGCTTCCATCCGCTGGCGCCCGCGGGCGCCAGCGGATAGAAGCGGACGGCTCCGGGGGGGGGGGTAAGCCCCCTTCCCCGCCACTTACCTTCTCGGCCCGTCCGGCGCCGGCGGCTACTACCAGCGGGCTCCGCGGCCTACTCTCGAGTAGCGCACCGGGTGATGACATCACCCGGCGCGCCATCCTAGAGCAGGCCGCGGAGCCTGCTGGGAGTAGTAGGCGCCGGCGCCGGACGGGAGCCGCCGGGCCGGGCAGGTAAGGGCCCCCCTCCCCCCTCCCCCCTCCACGCGCCCCCTCCTCCCCTCCACGCACCCCCTCCTTACCTTTCCGGCCCGGCGGCTCCCGTCCGGCGCCGGCGCCTACTACTTCCAGCAGGCTCCGCGGCCTGCTCTAGAGTAGCGCGCCGGGTGATGACATCACCCGGCGCGCCATCCTAGAGCAGGCCGCGGAGCCTGCTGGGAGTAGTAGGCGCCGGCGCCGGACGGGAGCCGCCGGGCCGGAAAGGTAAGGGCCCCCCTCCCCCCTCCCCCCTCCGCGCGCCCCCTCCTCCCCTCCACGCACCCCCTCCTTACCTTTCCGGCCCGGCGGCTCCCGTCCGGCGCCGGCGCCTACTACTTCCAGCAGGCTCCGCGGCCTGCTCTAGAGTAGCGCGCCGGGTGATGACATCACCCGGCGCGCCATCCTAGAGCAGGCCGCGGAGCCTGCTGGGAGTAGTAGGCGCCGGCGCCAGACGGGAGCCGCCGGGCCGGAAAGGTAAGGGCCCCCCTCCCCCCTCCGCGCGCCCCCTCCTCCCCTCCACACACCCCCTCCTTACCTTTCCGGCCCGGCGGCTCCCGTCCGGCGCCGGCGCCTACTACTTCCAGCAGGCTCCGCGGCCTGCTCTAGAGTAGCGCGCCGGGTGATGACATCACCCGGCGCGCCACCCTAGAGCAGGCCGCGGAGCCTGCTAGTAGTAGTAGGCGCTGGCGCCGGACGGGAGCCACCGGGCCGAGAAGGTAAGTGCCCCCCTCCTCCCCCCCCCGCTGTCCACTTTCATCGGCGGGCGCCCGCTGGCGCCCGCCAATGGAAGCGGCGGTGGGCGCCAGTGGGCGCCCGCCGATCCGCCGATCCGCCGAACCGGTTCGGAGCTTTTTCGGACCGGTTCGGATTGGATCGGCCGATCCAGCTGCGGGATCGGAAATCGGATAATTTATCCGATTTCCCACTGGACCGGACTCGGGTCGTGGATCGGGTCCGATCCAGTGCACATCCCTAATCACAACCTTCCCATTCCCACCCCAAACACTCATTATAAACATCTGCACAGATCCTGTCCAACTTGGATCAATGGAAAGTATTTTGGATCACATCCTTTTCCAGGAATTGTTTGCCTCTACCAGAAAAGCAATAACGGACGTGATTGCAGTCAAGGTTGCAATTGCTCCTGTAAATACTATGCTAATGAATTTCTAAAACACCCTTCTCTGATCTATTTTTCTCTCCATCCCTTAATATTCCTTCCGCATATTAGGACTAGGGAAATTTGTTCAGATCCCATTTTAATACAAACTTACTGAATTTGACTGTTTCAAACCAATACGTGAACTAGAGCGGTGCAAACAAGTTGAGTGGAAATGCAGGCATAAAGGACTATTTCTGCCTGCAATTTTATGCAAACTGCATTATTTATAGGCATGATGTTGTGCAAATTGTGATTTCTGTAAATGTTCCCAGGGCGAATTTGTGCAAATCATGATGGGCTTTGCACAAATAAAACAAGCACAGAACCGCGAGCTTGCCCAACTTTGTGCGTACCATGTCGAGCCAGCTTAGGGATCCACAAGCTGGCATCCAGGGGCTGAGCTGGGCAAAAGTCTGCTGAGTTCCACCCCCACCAAACGGATTCCTCCAACATCTCCAGGAATAAACTGGCAGCAGGTTCAGGACAGACAAAAGAAAGGGACATCTTCACACTAGAAGTGCATTTTTATTGTTAATTTCACATCCACTTTCCATCTAGTGCTATGAAGACATCAGATGGTGCATGTTCCTGGAGTGGCCCAAGCTTTCCTCCAGGCCTACTGGCTTCCATAGGGCAGAGAGCTAGGTAGCCACCAGCCCAATGATACCGAATCTGAATTCTACTTCAGAGAAGCTCTTAGCAGCCACATTGTAGTGCTGGGTGAGGCTGAAGGCAAAAGCCCCCCTCCCCCAAATACCAGCAGATCTTATCTTGAAGCTCTCACTGCCAGCAACAAAGGGTTAGGAGGACCATTTCAACCCTTTAGAGTGTGAGGGGGGAATCTGCACAAAGCCCAGGAAACCACCAGACGGTTGGTGGTTGGGTGAAAGAGGGTGGCTCCAAAGAAACTGTGTGGTCTCATCTACACAGCTGGATTTGGGCTGAAGTGAGTGAGTGTGAGAGGGAATTCCAGTAGCCAGTTACACTATGGGCATGGATTGAACTGTCATTACCAACCAGAAGATGTTTTGTGAAAGTGCGAATTAACGGAGCTGGTGCTACTAACAGACTGGAATGGGTGTTGACTTTGATCCATATATTTCTTTTCTGCTTTATATTATTGTTCTAGCTACATTTTGTCAGTACTCTACCCTATTCTTATTTTATTTATTGATTTATTACATTGACGTCCTGCCTTTCTCCCAGTTGTAAGGGCCCCCACTGTGGCTTACATGGTCCCGCTCCACTCCATGTTTCTGTATTTCTAATGTTCATTTGTTCTAATCTACCAATTCTACTAAAACCATTATTTAGACTCCTCCTCCTCCTCCTCCTCCTCCTCCTCCTCCTCCTCCTCCTTCTTATTGCAGCAACATCACAATGCAGCTACCATCCGAAAATCAGTTCTATCTTGTGCTGATGAATGGCACATTTTGTTTTTTCACACTACCTATTTTTCAGCTTCAATCTGTTGTCTTTCAACGCTTCTTCTCCCTTCAGGGCCAGGCCTTCCTTTGGGCAGGCTGTGGTAACGCGCGCAGGTGTCAGATGGGGAAGAGAGAAGGATTGTGGCCACGGGCCCCACCCACTCAGCCACCACCAGCAGCTTCAATCTAGAAGAGCCACCTGTTCGATAGGCACTCTCTGGTTGGCATCCCCAGAGAGGGTGGCAGCTTGCTCCTCCTCCTCCCCCCCCCCCCGCTTTTGGATTGAATTGCAGTGGCTGCTTCCATCCAATAGGAAGAAAGTCAGCTTGTGTCTTAACCAGGTTCCAGCACATCACCCTGTCGTTAGGATTTGCTGGATGAGACGGATTAGCTAAATCCATTCCAATCTGGCTTCAGACCTGGGGTGGATCTACCCTGCTGTTTTAAAGCGCTTTAAAGTGCTTTATAACAGTAGTGACAACTGTTTTGGAGTGTGTCCTGTGCCCCAACAGTTGTCACTTTAAAGCGGTTTATAACAGTACTGACAACTGTTGGGGCCCATGACACACTCCAAAACAGTTGTCACTACTGTTATAAAGCGCTTTAAAACAGCAGTGTAGATCCTGCCCTAGTTATGGGACAGAAACAGGGTTGGTCATCTTGGTGGATGACCTATGCTGGGAACTGGACAGGGGGAGCGTGCCCCTGTTGGTTCTGCTGTTGTGGTTGTTTTTGGTCAGATCTAGGATAGAGTAAGAAAGAGTTAACTGTCTCCCCTACTCTGCATTCTGGGTCTTGAGGGTCCCCCTCAGCTCTTTCTGTAACAAATACCCCCCCCCCCCCGCCATCCCCAAGCACATCAGTTTGCATCCATGAAATTAATGCTATATCTAGTTTGGCCTCACATTTATTTCTTCTTCTAACTTAGCGTTGTACCGAGTTACTTTGGAGTAAAGCCCCACTGAACTCAATGGGGCTTATTTCTGAGAAGACATCCATAGGGTTGGGCTATGTGTCTCTTAATTGTTTGGACGGTTCATTGTTTTCTCCTGCCTCTCCTCCCTGGTCCCTCCATTCAGGGATAGGCATGGCTGGGTACCTGCCAAGGAAGCACCCCTCAGCAGGGGCCCACTGACATCATTGCAGCCCGTATGTTCACCTGCCTCTCCTAGACAACAGTGATGGTATGAAGGAGGAGCAGTAAATACCACTGCCTCATAGCTCACTGGCTCTCTGCCTGTCAATCAACTCTCAGGGCTGCTCTCTTAATCATGCAGGGTTGACTCTTTTGAGCTCATGGCCTTGAGTTGAACCCTGCACCAGCTTTCAGTCCCTGCTGGCCATTGCCATGGGGAAGTGGCCAGACAGCTACAACAGTGGTGGTGCTGGTGGGCATCTGGGCTCTGGCACTTACCCTTGCATGACCGGCCTTCACAAAGGGAAGTGGCTTTTCCCCCTGTTGCATTTCTGTCTATCACACAACAGTTACAAAATGGGAAAAGGAAATAGCAAGCGAATTGTACCAACAATCATGTGCCTTTTTTTTCTCTTTTGTTTTTGTTCCCCCTGGAATTATCAAATGTGGCTCACGCTATCTCTTTGTCAACCTTTGTGATAAAGTTGCCAGCAGCAGGGCCGGCCCTACATTTAGGCAGAGTGAGGCAGCCACCCAGTCAATGGTTGCTGGGAGGAGGCAGGGAGCTATGGCGAAGTGTTGGGGAACAGAGCTGAGGGTGCACCACTGCTTGACAAAACTTGACACATGCTGTAGGTCTCAAGCCTAACAGGGACTGAGAGAGAGGTGGCACGTATACAGATCTTTAGCTCCGCTTTCCTTTCCTTTAACCACACCCAGTTAGTGAAATGTTGTCTGTGTTTTCCGCTGTTCCCCTCCAAGCTTCCTCTCTTGATAAAAGGATTGTGAGTCTGTAGGCAGGAAATGACCCACCCAGTTTATTTTTTGCATGGTGCCTAGTAATGTTTAGCCATTTTCAAAATGAATAATGCATCATAATGATGGCCAATAACTGAATTTCATTCCATTTACCAGAATTGGCACTGGCATCATAGTTCTAAACAGTCTCTGGAAGGAGTCTTGATATCTGTTATGTTTTAACTGGGAGTGAGCTCTGGACACAAACCAGACATTGTCCAGAGAAGATGGTGGGAGCTCTGGAAAGCAAATTCTATGAAGGACGGTTGAAAGAGCCTGGACAGAGACGATAAACACATTCTGGGCCAGATCTACGCCTTGTGTCATTACGATCCCATCATGGTAAATTTATATCCCTCTCATGCATTTATACCTTGCCGGACACTCAGTGACAAATGTTGTGGTATTTTGAATCATGTGGAATGACGAGCAGGAAATAACACCATGAAAGTGTTATATGGAATGTGTCACATGCCTCAACTGTTATCAGTGCGCTTCAATACTGCTATAAAGCAGTAGGGTCAGGCCAGATCTACACCAAGCAGGATATAGCGGTATGAAAGCGGTATATAAAAGGCAGGAGCCACACTACTTTATAGTGGTATTGAAGTGCACAGACAACAGTTGGGGGCCGTTGACACATACCATATACCACTTTATCCTGCACTGTGTGTCTCCTGCCTTTTGTGTACCACTAAATCCTGCTTGGTGTAGATCTGGCCTCAGTCTAGCCCTGTTGGTTTACGGCTGGAGTTATGGGGATCTCATGTTGGCTGCACAGGAAATTGGAATATAAGGGTGATGCTTTAACTAGGCTGCCATATGAAAAGGAGGACAGGGCTCCTGTAACTTTAACAGTTGTAGAGAAAAGGGAATTTCAGCCAGTGTCATTTGTATGCAATTCGTTCCTGGTGAAATTCCCTCGTCATCACAACAGTTAAAGTTGCAGGCACTATACTAGAGTGACCATATACAAAAGATATGTATATTTGCATACAAATGACACTGATTGAAATTCCCTTTTCTCTACAACTGTTAAAGTTATATGAGCCATGTCCTCCTTTTCAGATGGTCAGCCTACTCATTTCCCCACATCTTAAGTTCAGTTGATCTCAAATATTGAGGATTTTAAAAAAAAAGTTTACATGAAAATTTGTTTGTGCCCTAATACATGCATGGCCATATGCAATTTTGCTTAATATGCTCACGTTTTGCAAGAAATGTTCCTAATATAGTGCATTTGGAATGTCCTTTCCACAAATATGTGCATTTCTATAATATAATTTTATTTGGTGCACAGTTTTTGTTTGGTGAACTCCATCGCAAAATTTGGAGAATTCGGGGAAAGTGCCTGTCGTGTCCACAGACCTGAGACTCTTGGAAATAGGAATCTGGTTCCATACAAGACTTAGGTAGTAGTCATTTATTTTAGTATCCTTTCTTTGCAGGCAGCCACAGGCAGATTGGCCTTTGCCTTGCCAGTCTGGGACAAAACTTGGGATGGATTATCTGTACTTAATGTAGGTCATTTAGAAATCCTGGCCTGGCTCAAAGAACGGGCCTATCACAAAAACTACATCCTTCCTTTTTGCTCAAATATGAAAAACAGTGACATATCTATAAAGTTAAAGCATGTGAACAACGGCAAAAACTGCAACTGTATAAGGAAATCCACCACTAATACACAAATACGCAAGCAAATCAATTAGGCAAACAAGGTAATTAGCTCATTGTTCACAAGAACAGTTTCTTTTATGTAATATAGTCATGCAAATAGCTTGGAGCACAGCAGCTGGATCTTGTTGGGTAACGTTGCGAGCTCATCTCTGAAACACGAAGAGTTGTTGGATCTGGTGCCGCAGGAGTGGGGGATGGGATGGGATGGGATTGTCACTCTTGTGTGAAATCGTCATCATCATAGTCAAGACTTTGAGACTGAGGGGTGTTGTGAAGTGGTTTGATGTGTGAAACGTGCCTTGTTAAAGCTTCAGGAGCCCTGTCCCCTTTTGTATCTGTTCACTCTAGCTGTACTCCTACAACTTGAACTGTTGTGATGAAGAGGGAATTTCACCAGGTGCTGCATGCATTGAAATGACACCTGCTGAAATTCCCTTTTCTATACAACTGTTAAAGATACAGGAGCCCTGTCTTCCTTTTCATATGGTCACCCTAGATACACTGGAGGAAATTAGGGGTATGTGGTGGCCAACCCTGGCAACTCCTTTTATGCATTCTTAGAAAACAGCCTCCAGTTTTACTAAAACCTTCGCTAAAAAGAGATGGTCAGAAATAAGACCAGTTAGCAGCTCAAAGCAGTGCTAAACTCCACTGCTTGTCCTCCTGCCTTACTTACCTGAATATCAATTTTGGAATCCTCACGCCAGAGTTTCAAAACATTGTGGGGCAACTCTGCTGTTTTCTGTCAGAAGTAAGTTGCTTTTTCCCATGCAGGAGCTGATGCAGGCGTTCTCATATGAGCATAACTTATGAATGAAAGGGGACCTTGGCAATCATCAGATCTTGAGATTTAGGGTGCATGTTTAGATACACACAAAAAGCCTTGATTTCCAGTATTCCCCAGCAGCAGGGCTGTTTTTCTGTCTAAACATGCATAAGATCACACCCTTGGCTTTCTTATAACTGCGATTTGGCAATAAGTACGGATGAAGCACTGTCTTTCAGCGTTTCGTTTGGACCGGACACATTGACAAATTTGAAAGTTCCAGATTTAGCTGGAACAGATATCCATGAACACAGCAGAAAATCAGACATGTATGCATTGGTTTCCCTATTCACATAGCTGTTAGTTGTGAGTTATAGTTTGCTGAGCAGATTGCGACAGGTAGCTCAGCGCTAGGGCTGTGCACAGCCCCCCTGATCCGGTCCAGATCAGGATGATCTGGATCGGGCCCAATCTGATCCAGATCAGACCTCCCCCAATTCGGTCCGGAACCAGATTTGGATCTGGATCCGGGTCTCCGGATCGACCTTCTCCCCATAGTCTTGCAAGTCTATGGGGAAAAGGACTCACAGCCCTCCCTCTGCTCTCCCTGCTTACTTGCTGCCTCCTCTCCACTGCCGCCATCCGCCACTGCCACTGCTTTCTCTCTACTGAGAACCAGGTCTTGCAGCCTGATTGTCAGTAGAGAGAAAGCAGCTGCAGCCAGCGGCCAGCAGCGGCAGATGGTGGTGGTGACAAGGAGGCAGTAGGTAAGCAGGGAGAGTGGGGGGAGGGCAGTGAATCCAATGGACTCACCACCGGCCTGGCATCCCTGGGTGCTGGCTGAGCAGCCGGCACCCAGGGACCTGGAAGGGCAATAGGCCCCGGATCTCTGGATCGATCAGGAACAATCCGATCCGGTCTGGAATATCCGGACCTCCCCTGATCCGGTTCAGATCTGGATCCAGGAGGTCCGGATCACCCCGATCTGCTTCGGATTCAGGATCCATATCCGGATCCGTGCACAGCACTACTCAGCACCCCACTGTTTTCCCCTCTTCCTCTGAGTCTTGGGCCAGATCTATACCAAGCAGGATTTGACACTCTGAAAACAGTTTGAAAACTGTGTACAGAGTATGATCTGGGCCCCAACAGTCATCACTACCATTATAAGCCATTTTAAAGCAGTAGTGTAGTTCCTGTCTCTGTTTGTCTATCTGTTTGCCCTTTAATGTTTTTGGCACATGTGGGCTCATATTAATGGGTGCGCTTTGTGGTCTTCACTGCTGCTATGCATTGCATTCTTGATTTGTGTTGTGAAGTACACTGAGCAAAAAGGGGTAGAAGGGTGAGAGGAGCTGGGAAATGGAATGGAAACCATTGTACTGTTTCACATTTATGCAGTAGATGCAGTAAAAACTAAAAGAGGACAAAGGTTTATGTTTAGAACTCTGTATGTGCACAGAAGCATGCATGTGTATGGGGGGGAGGAGGATCTAAGCTTAGCCTCCTCCTCAAACCCCTCCACTTTTCTTTCACATCAAACCCACATGCCACTTCAGCTTAACAGGGCATGCCCTAGGCGTTTTGTTGCCTGAGGAGGGTAAGATGGCTCCCCTCCTCCGAGTACAGAAGCCAGCCAGACTGACCATTGACTCTTTCTTCAATTCTGGTGACACCACACCTGAGGGCGTTAGGCTAGCTTAGGTGGTGTAGCACATGGACACATACCTTTGACCTCCAACAGCACATGGCCATTACTCACTCCTCAGCATCTGCCATTGAAGAAGCTGCCTCATTCTGCCTGGCAGGGATGGCCCTGCACCTGAAGAATAGTGCTTTAGAGTAACACAGTGGCCACGTGTCATGCCCCCATTGGAAGACTCCGAGAAGGAGGAAGAGGTATTGGCCTCAGTGGAGGACAATCCCATGGCCACATGAGTTCTTCATGTTCTCACTGCAATGTTCTCTTTTAGAGAGTCTGAGGGTGGGGTCGGAGTCTTGTGGATCCCCAACTGTTTAGCCTCCTGAACCCTGTTTGCTGAGCCACCCAGATACACTGGACCTGTTCGCCGAACCGACATGTGGTATGTGAGCACCTGGCAGCCATGTGTCCCTTCAGCGAGCCGCAATTTTGAATCAAAATAGCAGCTCAGGTTTTTCCGTAAAAGTAACGTTGCGTAAATGGCCATCGTAAAGGGGCCATTTATGCAACATTACAGGTGTAATGGTTGAGGTGAGGTGAGTCCATCCATCCCTATTTTCTCTCACTCGTAGTCATACGCAACCTAATATAATGTACAGAGCATGGTTCTTCCATCTACACTCTGTGCAATACCGTTTCACCCTTTCCACACCACTTTCATAATGATGGTGCCATTGCATTTACACACTTCCCTCTGATTGGGGAAGCATGACAAATCAGTTTATTTTTGACCTCAGTTTACCCAATTTTCACCCTCCAGAACTCAAATGCAATCTGTGGTCAAAATCTGTACATTTCCAACCTTGCAACATGATTTGTAGGATGGGGTAGCATTTGACAAATTGCATCCATTTGAAAAATGTCCGTGAAACAATGCGTACATTTGTAAAACACGCACGCAGAAAGACACTTTAATCAAAGGGAGAAGTGTGAAAATGTTTCAAAAATGTGCACAAGCGTTGCATACATTTTGGGGCGGGGGGGAAATGTACACGAAAGTTTGGACAAAAAGCAAAACTCCCAATTGGATATGGCTATGAGTAGAAACAAGCTTCGGGTGGAATTCACAGGACCTTGCCAAGCTCTGGATTTGTTGTTATGCACATCCCTACAAATGGTTCCACCCTACCTCCTTCCCAGAGCGGGAGGAAGTTCTACCCACCAGCACGCTAAAAGTCTTTCCCCCTTTTCAGGAACGAATGCTGTGCATATATGGTGCTTTTGCCCTATCTATTCACTTATATGTGTGCATGCAATCACGCAGGAGGAGGTTTACATGAAAACGGAACAGTTTTCTCCGGGGAACAGTATGGCCTGGGAGTTCGGTAGCCGCGAAACAGTCAGCTCTTTCATTTCGTCCGGCTCCCCTTTCCAGTACTTTAATGCGTCATGCAGTTTAAATTTAGCGGTGGCATCTCCCACCCTCTCAGCCCTGGTCCTGCATTCTTGACACAGGCTGCTGCCTTCAAAGGCAAGGAAAGCCTATGCAGAGGGCAAAGTCACGCTCCCTCCCCTGCTGCAACAGACAATGCACAAAACCGAGAACAGGAGCAGAGAGAGATGATTATTGCAGGAGACAGTGATCTATGCGTGCCTTTCTTTTACACATCTGGGCGGGCCATACCATTCTCTGGCAGGGGATTGACGGTTGTTCAAGCGGATCAGGCTTTTAGGCGGATTGAATTGGCATGCAGTGCTGTGACCATCGCAAGAAGGATGTTTTCAGAGCAGGCCGCAGCACGGCACCTGTGGTTGTCTCGTTGCAAGCAGCAGCAGGGAGTAGGAGAGCAGAAAAGACATCAGCCTCTCCTGTGAGTCTTAGCAAAAGGATCCAAAGTGTGTCTGAAAGGGAGGCTGTTAAGATTTGGAATGGTTGGAATCGCAAACAGTAGAGATAGAATGTAAATTGCGGAATATATTTTTTACTAAAATGCAGAAGAAAGAATGGAAGGTACTGGACAACCCATTATTGGAAAATATAATATCGATATGGGAGAAGTATAGGGGGAAGTTGATACCAGGGGATTCTCCGCTTGCCCCAGTGGTAGTAGTGGGAAACTTCCCAAGAGCATTAAAATCAGAGATAGAAGTGAGACTGAAAGAACAAGATATTCTTAAGCTAAGGAATTGGATGGGAAAGATGAAGGATAGTGAGCATATTAAAGATTTGTTTAAAGGACAAAAGATAGTGTGGTTCAAGTGTCTGCAACTGGTAAAATGGACAGAGGAATGGAGGATGAAAAATAAGAAATGTAGAAACAATACCAGATTTGAAGATTTAATTGAACAAATAGAAAAAAAAGATGAAGCCAGAGCTAAGAAAGGACTCACTAGCGAGATATATAAAATATTAATAGAGGAGGAATTTCAGGACTCACTTAAGGTTATAAAAGAGGTATGGGAAGAAGATCTAAGGGAAAAAATCAATGAAGATAATTGGGGGAGGATATGGAATGTAAGAATGTTGAAATTATTGTCGATTAGAATTAAGGAGAACTATTATAAGACAGTTTGGAGATGGTATCTAACACCTGTAAGATTTCACCAGATTGATAAAAATGTGTCCAAGAACTGTTGGAGGGGATGTCAGGAGGTTGGGACCTATTTTCATATGTGGTGGAGCTGTGAACAAGTACAAAAATTCTGGGAAAGGGTTTTTAAAGAAATACGTGATATAATTGGAAGTAAATTGGAATTAAACCCAAAGTTAGCTCTACTAGCAATATGGGATAGTAGGAATAAGCATATAATTAATAGAGAATTGGTAAACAACCTCCTGGCACCCGTTAGAATAATGATTGCTAAAAATTGGAAAGGGCAACGAAGTTATAAAATAGAAGATTGGTATAAAGAAATTTGGGATATAGCATTGAATGATATGTTGACATGTAAAATGAAAATAATGAGGGGAATGTCCAGTAAGAGTGATTTTGGAGATATATGGACTCCCTTTTTGGAATATGTTTTAAGATCGGGAAAGGGACAATCGCCTTCAAAAGAATCATTAAAATTCTGGAAGGATGATGGATGAATGTGAGTAGGTCTTGGGGGGGGTGCACGGGGGTAGTCGAGGGAGTTAGTTTGTTTATATATTATGTATTATGTGTATGTTTGTTTTGTTTTGTTGAAAAATTAATAAAAAAAAAAAATAAAAAAAAGAAAGAAAGGGAGGCTGTTGCTTCTGCAAGCCTTCCAAGAGCCACCAGCCTTTTCTCAGCTGCGCCTGCACCCAAACTTTGACACGTCTTCTGATCTTTCATGGATTTGCTTAATGTCATGCCAGAAATAGAGGAATGCCTAGCTTTCCAGATGAGGCCCTCTTTGGAACCCTACCATAATTCTGTTCTGATTTGGCCCAAGTCCCTGTAAGCAGAGGCAGGATGAGGGTGGGGTTCTTCTGATGCTCCACCCCTGTTGTGGAAATGTATCTCTGATTTCATCCACAAAACATCCCAAGCAATATCAGACAGAGGCAGAAGCATTGTTTTCCTCGAGCGTTGCAAACGAGCTCTGATCCCAGCACCGGACATCTGGAATCGGCTCCTCTTACCTTCTCCTCCCTTGCCAGTTGCTAACAGTAAGTACCTTGAGCTGCTTGAGATGGAAGTCTGTGTGGGCTGATGGTGTCCAAACCTTACGTTGCCTGTGAAAATGCAGGGCATGGTTCCATCAACCCGTCATTTGTCTCTGAATTGTCATTTCACTGAGTGCAACAGAAGGCTACTGTATTGCTGAATTAGAGAATTGATCAGTTTCTCTTTACCAACATGCTAAATTGGGAATACTATCGGTGCTGTGTCAAGGGAAGAGTTGACTATCAGTCTGGGCTCTAATAGAGCTTGGATGGTTGATAGCTGCTAGCTACAGATCTCTCCCCAGCTGCTTGGGTGGGGCTTGGGAGAAACAGTTAGGTGCTTTTCAGTGGAGCTCACAAAGAAACAGCTGGAAAGTTTTAGGGTTGGCTGAAAAGAAGAAGCCTTTTCTGGCTCTAAGGTTATGCTGTTGTTTATTTTATTTTATTTTTTGGGGGTAGTGGGAACTGATGCTGTCTCACAGTCTAGGACTGTCTGTGGGTGTATGGAAATAAGTAGATCAGCTATTTTATTTTCTGCTTTTCTCAAGAGTAGGTGCAGAGGCCCTGATCTGGGTCAGGCCCAAAGTGGAAGGTGAAGAGAAAGGGTCAAAGCCCCTTACTGACCATGCAAGGGGGCTAATATGGATTGGGATCTCTGTGCCTACTCTAGAATTGGGGCGGTGCAGGGAATAGCTGCTAGATATGGATTTAAAGGGAAGCGGACGTCCCATGCAGGTAAGGAGCGCCGGGGTGGGGCTTACCTGCTGGGGCCCGTCCGCTGCCATCCGCTGCCACCCGGGTGGCAGTGGATGGCAGCGGATGGGCCCCAGCAGGTAAGGGGGATCACGAGGGGGTAGGAGGGAAGGGAGAGGAGGGAGTGCCCCCCACTTACCTGCCTCGGACATCCGCTCCCCTCCGCTCCTGGCCGCTCCTGGCCGCGGATGGGCCCAGCAGGTAAGAGGGATCACGAGGAGGGAGGGCCCCCCCACTTACCTGCCGGGGCCATCTGCTGGTGCCCGCGGGCACCAGCGGACAGCCCCTGCAAGTAAGGAGCATGAAGGGGAGGAGGGGGCTTATCTGCCAGGGTCGTCTGCTGCCGTCCATTGGCGCCTGCGGGCACCAGCGGACAGGAGCAGAAGGCCCCTGCAGGTAAGAAGCGTGAGGGGGAGGGACAGGGAGGGGGGAGTTAGGCCCCCACTCACCCTCTGCCACCATTTTTCCCCATAGACTTGCATTGAGGGAAAGCTTTCTTTCCCCCAATGCAAGTCTATGGGGAAAAATGGTGGCCGATCTGAAAATCGGACATCTGATTTTTGGATCGGGATCTGATCCGGAACAAAATTGGAGGTCCCGATCCAGTCCCGATCCGATCCGGGGGGTCCGTGCAAACCCCTAGTAGATACCCACCTAATTGATATACAAAATTTCAAACCATAAAAATATAGAATAGCATACAAAGACAACATACATTTAAAAACAACTTTGAACTTTCAGCTAAACCTAAAGATACATCTAGGATTGATTAAAAACTCAATTAATGTTGCTAAGTGCCTGGGAGAAGAGAATAGTCTTGACTAGGGTGACCAGATAAAATCCAGGGCAGGGCTTATGTAACTTTAACAGTTGTAGAGAAAAGGGAATTTCAGCCAGTGTCATTTATATGCAATTAGTTCCTAGTGAAATTCCCTCTTCATCACAACTGTTAAAGTTGCAGGCACTATACAAGAGTGACCATATACAAAAGAAGGCAGGGCCCCTGCAACTTTAACTGTTGTGATGAAGAGGGAATTTCACCAGGAACGAATTGCATACAAATGACACTGGCTGAAATTCTCTTTTCTCTACAACTGTTAAAGTTACATGAGCCCTGTCCTCCTTTTCATATGGTCAGCCTAGTCTTGACCTGATGCCAGGAGGGCCTCATCAGGGAGATCATTCTATAACTCGGGGACCATCACTGAGAAGGCCCTCTTCCCTGTTGCCGTCCTCCAAGCTTCCCCAGAGTAGGCAATTAGAGGAGGGCCTTCAATGTTGGGCATAGTGTACAGGTAGATTCATGTCGAGAGAGGCGTTCCATCAGGTATTGTGGTCCCAAGCCATGTAAGGCTTTATATTTTTGTATAGACAAATCATTTGCAGTTGATAAAAATGGCCACATGTAAATTTGTAGATAGTTTTGTTCAATTTTTTTTTTTGTAATACATGCTTTTTTTGTATACAATTTTGCCTAATACATATGGATTTTTTACAAACAAAGTTAGGGGAAGTGTACATTTCAAAGGATTCAGAGCAGTGCACATCTCAAAGTTTCAGTTTGTATATTGGTTTAGAAAAGGGAAATGAGCTAAGTTTGCATTAGAATACAAATCAAATGAATTTCTCACCCATCCCTAATCAACAGCCATGGTTTTCACAAGTGGCACCATGGGAAACCACTGTTTTCCAGCACCTTGAGGTGTGGGTTCCACAGTGAACCATCTCTGCTTGGCCCTCACGTACCCTGATAGGAGATACGACATTACTTTTTAATTATCTTTTACATGCCTTACATTAACTTTGCTGGTCTGTGACCATAATAAATGAAATGAGCTTCCAGGGATAGAGAATATGAGGGATAAGCAGAGGTATCCCTTGCAGCATGGTTCGGTCAAGAGCTGATTGTGCTTAGCCTTCACCTTTCCCATCAGCCAAAGGAAAGAGCAGAGCTTTGGATGAGCAAAGCCTCCACTTTAAGGCAGCTCCCAATAGTGCTGGGCTCCCTTCTCCCTCCCCAGAGGGGCAGAGGTGGGGGCTCCGCCGATGCTTCAACAGGCTGGAGGGATAGGCCTGGCCTGGTGCACCAAATCCTGCCCATGGGCTGGAGGTTGGGATGGGTGAGAATATTCTTTCAGTTCGTTTTCAGAAAATTACACCTTTGGGAAGAAAAGAACTAGTGATCTGGTTTTTAATTGCATGTGGGAAAAGAGATACTGAGGTTTTGTCCATCCCTAGCTGGAACTTCACCATCCCTGTCCTAGAAGATTGCAAGTTATGTTTTATTACACTGCAATTTCTGTCGACATATCTGGAGAGAACTGATTGCACTTTTATTATCTCAGTTCCCTGACAGATGCCATCTGTTTTATGCATCTTACTGTTTAGCTGAAACCATTCCTGTAATTACTGGAAAAATTGCCAAGAAAATTTCTCTTGCAGTTCAGTTGAAAGCTCAGTTAACCTGCTTTTTATTTGCTCAGCATGGATGATAATACTGTTCTATATATCTTCGTACATGCACTTTGTTGCTCTGTATATTTTAATATATCTTGTATACCTTACTTTTTCAATCCGCTCATGGACTGCTATGAACTGATTTGAATTTGGGTTTGGGTTTGGAAGGCAGGCAGGCAGGCAGGCAGGCAAGTGGGCACCTGGGTGCAGCACCAGGTTAGAACAGATATGTTCTATCCATCCATCCATCCATCCATCCATCCATCCATCCATCTCTATCTATCTGTCTGTCTGTCTGTCTATCTATCTATCTATCTATCTATCTATCTATCTATATCATTTTAGCTCATTTGTATACCACTTCCCATTTAAAAAATCCTGAAGCACTTCACAACTTCTTACAAAACCATACACCATTAAAAGCATAACAGCATTGAGATAGGCAAATGGTTGAGGAAAAACCAGGATAAACCAGGACAGTTTTAGTAATGGTCAAAAGCACATGACTGTCAGTGCCAGAGGGAAGGACATCCCAGAGAGAAGGTGCTACCACAGAGAAGGCCCTGTCACATGGAATTCTGCAGGGTGTGGCATAGATAGCATGGCTTCTCCTGAAGATTGTAGTAGACCTATATAGAGGGGGACTCTCTTTCAGGTAACCTGGTCCCAAGTTGTTTAGGGCTTCAAATGTAATAATAATAATAATAATAATAATAATAATAATAATAATAATAGTAATACCTTGAATCTGGCTCTCTAGCAAACTGGCAGCCAGTATAGCTTTTTCAGCATAGGTGTTTAGTGCACACAGCTCTGTTCAACAGCCTGGCTGCAGCACTCTGTGCTAACCAGCCTCAAGGGCAGCCCCATCTAGAGAGCATCACAGTAGCCCACAGTACAGCCTAATATTTAACCCCCTTGCACCCAAACTCTCTGAAACACCTACTGAAGCAACCATCCCCAACTTGGCACCCTCCAGATGTTTCGGGCATGGATTATCAACAGCCCCAGCCAGCATGAACAGTAGTCAGGGATGATGGGAGTTGTAGTCCAAAACATCTGGAGGGTGCCAGGTTGGGGAAGTGGGTGTGTCACAGAGCGTTGGGATGGAAAGGATTGAAATGATAGAAAAATCAGTTTGGGGAAGTTCAGTATTGCTCAGATATTTGAAACTTTGCCCCCTCCCCTTTCTAAACCATCTCCGCCTATTTTTCCATCTCCGTTGTAGTTCAGTCACCCACTTCCTCCTTTGTTCCTCTGTCATTCCCTAGCAAGTATAGGGCTAAGAATTGTGGGTGTTGAGGTTCACTCGACCACTTCCTCCTTAGCCCTGCTTTCTTCTCCACCAATCAACTGCTAAGGTTTTGGGCACCAGTAAACGAAGCACTGCCCCCATGAATCACAAACGGTAAGGAAGGACACATTATTTTACTTAAAACGATTTATTGAAAGTGAAACCGTTGTATATAACTGAAGTGAGTTTTAAAAAACCTCAGATATACAACGTTATAGGGAGTGCGTCATGTGGCCCAAAGAGTTTTCATAACTCTTATAAAACATTAAAAAAACCTAGCGTGTAGATCGGCTCATAGTCTCCCAAATTTATGAATCCACTGCTCTTGAGTTGGCTTCTTTGGTGACTCCCAATTACATGCTGTACATGACTTTGGAGCAATCAACAACTGCTTAAGAAGGTCGTTCTGCAAGAATTCAGGATCATTAAGTTCAAAATAATCGTTTTAGGAGTTACCAGGGGTCTAAGATGAAGAAATTCCCAACAATAATCAGCAATTGTCTTTTCAAAACGCCTGCACTGTAGAACATTCCAATCAAAGATGAAATTATGAATCAATTTGACCACACCCTTTCCAAAAAAATTTAAGCACAGGTGGGATGACTTCCAATCAGGGATGCTGTAATGGTGGATTTCCTGCATTGGCAGGATTACGAGACCCTTTTGGTCCCTTTCAACTCTGTGATTTTATGCATGGTTCCTTTCTGAAATTATTATTATTATTATTATTATTATTATTATTATTATTATTACAGATACTTCAATTAACAGAATTTCCTTCCTTGAAGAGAGACTTCTTTTTGCACTCCTGATCACACTGTGCATTGAACATCAACATGCAGGCTCTCCTGGGACTCATTGTCTTCTCCATCCTTCTGGCCAGAGGTAGAGAGTGCTAACCACTCGGGAAGGGAGGGAGCTGTTCTCTTGGGGACAATGAGCCCAAAGGGGATCCAGTTTGGCATCATTTGGCATTGCTGGCAGTTCCAAAAAACAAACAAAAGCAAGCTATAAATCCTGAAAGCTGGAGAAGGCTAGTTTGCTGAAAGCATGCATAATATTGGAAATGACCGAAGACCATCTAGTCAAACATCTGAGTCAAGAGAGACCTTCTCATTCCCAAGCTCCATTCCTATTTTCCAGGGCAGGTGACTGTAAGCAGGATCCAGTGGTGGTCTCAGCTGAGTCCCAACTCAAATTAAGCCCCAGGGATCCTACTGGGCATTTGAACAGAAACAAAAATATGGCGAGTAAGGGTAGACATGATAGAGGTGTACAAAATTCTGCATGGTGTGGCGAAAATAGAGGGGGAAACATTTTTATCCCTCTCTCACAATACCAGACCCTGGGGTCATCCCATGAAGCTGATTGGTGAAAGATTCAGGAGAGATAAAAGAAAGTAGTTCTTCACACAGTTCTTAAACCATGGAATTTGCCACCACAAGTCGTAGTGATGGCCACGACTGTGGATGGCTCTAAAAGGGGGTGAGATAAATTCCTGGAGGAGAAGGCTATCAATGGCTACTAGTCCTAATGGCTCTATGCTACCTCCAGTATCAGAAGTAGTATGCCTATGTACATCAGTTGCTGGGGACCATGGATGGGAGAGTGCTGTTGCACTTATGTCCTGGTTGTAGGTTTTCCATAAGCTGCTTGGTCACTGTGTCGGCAGAATGCTGGACTAGATGGATCATAGTCGGAAACAGCATGGCTCTTCTCGTGTTCTCAATCACTGTTAAAGAATATGGAGGATGGTAATATTAATGAGCCACATATTCAGCCATGACAGTGGATGCTAGGACAGAAAGACCAACTAGGGGCTAGTCTTGACTTCCTCCTTTCTGGTTTGTGTAGATGCTGCAATTTCACAGGATTGAAGATGATTGAAGATGATGGCAGAATTCATCTTCCTGGGGGGTTAGGGGTGGGAGCTTAGCTTCCACTGAGTGGAAACAAAAATCAATTTTCTAGTCCTTATGGACACAAATGAGACACACGTGAGAGTGTTTGGGAAATGCTTATTGAGATCTAAGAAGAAATAAGGGGGCCTAAATAAGATTTCCAGTGCCTGAGATGGTGAGGATTAGGTATATACTACTCTGCGTAGTTCATCACTCTTCCCCATCGCGAGCCGAACCAATATTGTTTCTGCCAAAGAAAACACAAGTCTGCATGATAGGCAAATAGGCATCACTTACACCAGAGACAGAATTGCATTGTTTTTCTGGAGGAAATAACAAGGTTGTCAGCATGAAGAATGGCATGATGATCATTGATGATGACAATGATGATTTAGTACCATTTGAAAGAGCCCTCCGATACGGCCCCAGTTTCCTAGTGGTGAGAAATAGATGCAACCGGTTTAAAGGAGCCAGTGTATCACATTCCTCCAGCCCTTTCCAAGGCAGCATGCAGGTCAATGTGGTTTAAATTGCATTGTTGTTGGTTTTGTTGTTGTTATTCTCTGGCCCCCTTGGGGTGCGTGGGCTAATGTTATATTTAAAGACAGGATATATGCACAATTAAAATAAACAGAGGTGACCACTGAGTAGGCTGACCAGATGAAAAGGAGGACAGGCCTCATGTAACTTTAACAGTTGTAGAGAAAAGGCAATTTCAGCCGGCATCATTTGTATGCAATTCGTACCTGGTGAAATTCCCTCTTCATTACATCAGTTAAAGCTGCAGGAGCCCTGTCCTCTCTTGTATCTGGTCACTCTAGTATAGTGCATGCAACTTTAACTGTTGTGATGAGGAGAGGATTTCACCAGGTACTAATTGCATACAAATGACGCCTGCTGAAATTCCCTTTTCTCTGCAACTGTTAAAGATACAGGAGCCCTGTCCTCCTTTTCATATGGTCACCCTACCACTGAGAAACCCATCAGTGCCATAGATACTATGACATGTTTTTTTCTTCCGTCCTTCAGGTGCCTCTTTGCAATGTGAACTCTGCACTCATGTTGGCACCTCTCCGTGTACTGGTCCTAAGCAACAATGTCCTGGTAACGCTGATGTCTGTGTCACAATGGTGGCTGAACTTGGATCTGGTGAGTGAGAGAGCGCACAAGCTCTTCCAAGCCAGGGAATACATTGCCTTTCCTAGAAGTGACGTGATCCCATGAAACTGCTTGGTTATAGTGAGTTAGGCCATCGGTCCATCAAATGCAGTATTGTCAACGCTGAGCAGTTCTCCAAGAATGCAGACCCAATTTGTTTGCAGGCATTTAAGTTATGTCATTAGAGGAGGCATATAAGCCCCCCCTTTTTTTCCTGAAACACCCTACCCTCCTGCCAGCCAGTTCATGTTGCGGGAACAAAATGTATCAGAACAAAAAAGCAAAACGGGAAACAACGCGAGAACTCTATTGAGGCCTGGCTGAAAGTTCACTGTTGTTTTAAATGTATACTGTTTTTATATGTTGTCTGTTTCTATGCTTTTATGGTTTAGAATTTTGTATATCGATTTTTAATGTCCAAAGTTTTAATTTTTGTAAACCGTCCAGAGAGTTTCGGCTAGGGGGCCGTATATACATAATAATAATAATAATAATAATAATAATAATAATAATAACAACAACAACAATAATGAAACATTTAAGCAAGGTGAATTCATTTACGAAAGAGACTGAAAAGTTAGAAGTGAAGCTACATTTAAGCATTCCTATAGCCCCCAGGAGCAATGCTGGCTCCAGGGTTTTGAGGGTCTGAGGGCAAGGCTCTCTCAGTGGGCCGCTCCCTCAGTGAGCCTACCTTCTCCCTCCCATTGACACCAGCTCTCTTTTTCATAATTACTACCATTTACTTGACAGGCAGAGAGCTGGGGAGAAATCATGCAATGTCATCCTCCTTCTCGCCCCACTGTTGTCTGGGTCAGAGCCAGAGGCAGGTGGACAAGAAGCAGGTTGCATTGGCGAAGAGGAGGAGCAACTCTAGGGACCTTGTGTTGGTGAGGCCCCTGTTGGGGTGTGGGCCATTGGCAGATGCCCAACCATCCCTACCAGTGATGCTGGCCCCCCCAGGAGAGCATCCCAGAAGCCACTGGATTGATTGAAACTCTCCTTCCAAGTCTGAAGAGGGAGCTTTGTCCTCAGAGGAGATCCAGCCTCAGATCCCCCTTCTGAGCACCCATGGAAATGTTTGCAACTGGCCCTTTCAATCTCAGAACTCCAAAGTCGGGGGAGAGGGTGTGGATTAGAAGGATACACAGCTCTCCTGGTCCCCAGGCCTGGCCTGATCTACATCAGCCATGGAACTGGCATAGACCAACCCCCTCCCATTTCTTTCAAAAGGAGGAAATCTGTATTTTTAAATAATAATAATAATAATAATAATAACAACAATGGGTGAGGAGATAGGAAAACGTTGCGTCTTCCTTGCTTCTGCCTTGCTGGCATAAAGCTGGCTGGATGTTCCTGATTCACATCCCCTAATGGACTATCCAAATGCAGAAATGCAATTCTGTGACGAAGCTTGAAATCCATACCCAAGCGATCCTCAGCAGGCACTCTCAACCCCCTCCCTTTAGCTTTTGAACACCTCTGCAATGCCCATGGCAACCTCCCATGACGTTTGGCGTTAGACTAAAAAAATTAAAAAGAAACGAAACTGAACACCTGTTTCCCGAAGAACTGGTGTACCTAGGCTTACTGCCTCTGATCCTGGAGACAGGATAGAGCCACCAAGACTCATAGCCATTGATAACCTTCTCCTTGAATTTGCCCAATCCCCCTTTAAAGCCATCCGAATTGGTGGCATTCACTTCTCGCCAGATTTGCATTAGACAGTTGAATAGTCCCCATCTGCATTTCATGTCCCTGTGTATAACAAATCTTATCACATTTCAATGCATTGGGGCGGTGGGGGGGGGGGAGGAAAGCCAAATATTTGATTAATTGTTTAACTATCCTTGGAAGATCTATTATTTATTTATTTATTACATTTCTATACCGCCCAACGGCCAAAGCTCTCTGGGCGGTTCATAAAAAATTAAAACCATGAGAACCATTAAAATTATAAAACAAACAGTAGTATAAAAACATAATATAAAATACTGTATAAAAGCACAACCAGGGTGAAACCGAGCAGCCATGCAGAAATTAATACAGCTTTAAAATACAAATTTAAACAGCAAGCTTAAAAATTTAACTGATGAACTGTTAAAATACAGAGAAAATAAAAAGGTCTTCACCTGGCATCTAAATAAAGGAGTATAATGTAGGTGCCAGGCGAACCTCTCTGGGGAGCCCATTCCACAGCCGGGGGGCCACAGCAGAAAAGGCCCTCCTCCTGGTAGCCACCTGCCTCATGTCCTTTGGCAGAGGTTCACAGAAAAGGACCCTTTAGGATGATCTTAGGGTTCAGGCAGCTAGATTTTGCAGTAGCCTTTAAATAAGTAGATTTTGGGGACTGGGAAGAGAAAAGGTATATCTGATCAGGATAGCCGTTTTTGTTTACCCATGTGGGAAAAATGATTGAAACCCCTTCAATAAAAGAAGAATACATAAAAACAATTTTCAAATCTCATGTGAATGTAGGGGATATTCGGATGATTTAATTTGTCTGGGTTCATAAGGATTCACTTTTTTTTTTTTTAAATATCCAGTGGTTACGAATTCAAAGGTTTGCGGTGTCAAGGCTGAATGTGAAAAATTGAAAACACAAATAGGAAAAGCAGGACCAACTGGAAGCACGTTGACAAAGATTGAGTGTAACAAGGCCCCACCGAAAGTCGCTTCTCTTCTCTTGGCTTTCTCCGGGTTCTTGATAATGAAGATGCTCCTGTAATGAACCGCTTGTGACAACTCAGCATGGGAAGCAAAAGCCTCTTCATTATGTGCATGTATATAATCTTCGATGGATCTGATCATTTCCCATTTCAATGGTATTTGTCTTCCTCAATGTATTGCAAATGAAAATAAATAAATAAAAATAAAACCAAAGGGGGAATTGGGCCTGATCTGATCTGCCTCGGATCTGGATCTGGATCTGCTCCTGGTACAAACAAAGCCCTCCCTCCCTCTCTCCCCGCTGTCTCCCTCCCTCCCCCCAATTGCCCTGCTTACCTGTTGCCTCCTCCACCATCATCCTGCCATCGACTCCCATCCTCGCTGTGGGCCACCACATTTCCTGGTCATGGCAGGTGATGATGTCAGAGCCCTAATACTAAAGAAGAACCCCCGGTAGGGGAATGAAGAACTCACAGGGCACTGGCCCTGCAGGTTTGCTGAGTGCTGCTAGGTCAGGGGAATTGCTAATGGTGTGCTGGAGGAATTGAACAATTTCTGGAGGCCCCAGAAAGTGTGCTTGGCCTCCCTCCTGCCAATCATGGCCTTAAAGGCCCTCTTAAACCAAGAGAGAGCCTTTAAGGCCACAGTTGGCATGGGGGGCACAGTTTCCCCAAGTCTGGGGAAATCGTGTATTTTCCCCCTCCACTCTAATGGTAGCTGCTCAAGGTGTGTGTGCGTGTGTGTGTGTGTGTGAGAGAGAGAGAGAGAGAGAAGGAGGGTGCCAGATGCTCATAGAAGGCTATGAGTTTTATGAAAGCTGAAGGCAAATTGAACGTGCAGGGCCTGTCTCACTCCAGGGATCTGATGGGGGTCATTTTGGATAATAAATTCGCTACCACATTAGACTGCCCTTTTGTCTCTACTTATATTTGGTTTATATATGTGGCAAATATTACCCCCCCACACACACACACTAGCTACTTTCATATGTTCCCTCTATTAGCTCCATCACACCAGCAATTTACTGCACTCTCACCATGCCTGGTGTGTGGATTTGCAGCAACGTACTCACATGATGCCGTTGCTGTCCTGCTGACACCCTGCCTCTTCCCCAGCCTTTTCTGTTTTTCCCTAGAATGCTAAAAGTCTGGAATATTTTCCCTGTGCACATTTAATATGCCCTAAGCCTCCATGCAGTTTTAATTGCAAAGGGAAATGTGTGCTTTGACAGGAGTCTTGCTGTTGGCTTGAACGGATTGCATCAAGTCCTGGCAGGGAAAAGCGATCTCTCCCAGCAGCCGGCTCCAAGCCTCAATAGAAAACCCAAACCTTGCATCCCAGGCTCCAAAGCATTTTTTTAAATCATACAACGCCCCGAATCTCTGCAGAGACGGGATTGTACTTCCTCGATGCCCCCCAAAGAGCCAGACTAAAGGGTCGTTCCATTTTTGTCTGGCGGAAAGGCAGTCTGGTTGAAGTGCTCATCTGCCAGGACCTGACTGGAGGGAGAAAGAGAAGGGGAGGGGTGGAGTGGAGTGAAAGAGCAAAGGAATGAAAGAGCAGAATTCAGGTGAAAGGAATCATAAGCTTGACGTACTTTTGCATCAGAGGTTAAAAAAAAAACACGGAGGCAAACCGATGGTGGTGGTGGGGAATGAGGTGTGATGGAGCTCAGAGTGTCTATTTATTTATTTTATTCATTATAGTTTTGCTCTACCCAGTAACCAATGTTCTGTTATCCGATGTCCTGAATGAATGCATGGAGCATGGTGGAGGAGTGAACATGTTCAAAGGCATAGTCATCAACTTTGCTATGCATCACTGGGGCTGCCTTTGATATCTGCACATTCAGTTGTACATCTGAACAGAGGTTCCTTTGTGTGTACGGTTGCACCCCTAGTGCACAAGTTTCCCAACTGCATAGAGTGCCTTGGCACATACAGGTGCACAGAGATAGGTGCCCCTTTTCAGTCTTCAGTGGGAGAGGCATGTGTGGCATAGGGATGTTGGTGGTGGGGCCAGTAGGAGTGCCCCCCCCAGCATACATTAAGAATCCCCCACTACACATGAGGACTTGGCATGCATGGAACTCAAGAAATTCAAGTTGTCAAAATCTCCAGTAAGCCTTCTCATCTGAAGGAAGCCAAATCCAAGCAATTTTGCCTCTGAAATTTCTCAACAAGAAGCATGCAGTGATATTTAGATTATTTATCTAAATATCACTGGCCTGCTTGCATTGGCTGCCTGTACGTTTCTGAGCTCAATTCAAGGTGCTGGTTTTAACCTATGAAGCTTTACACGGCTTGGGTCCACAATACCTGCTGGAACACCTTTCCTAACATGAACCTACCTGTACACTACACTCAACATCAAAGGTCCTCCTCCGGGTGCCTACTCCAAGGAAAGCTTGGAAGACGGCAACAAGGGAGAGGGCCTTCTCTGTGATGGCCCCCCCAATTATGGAATGATCTCCCCGATGAGGCCTGCCTGGCGCCAACACTGTTATCTTTTTGGCGCCGGGTCAAAACTTTTCTTTTCTCCCAGGCATTTTAACAACTTAAGTTGAGGTTTCAACTGACTTTGTGGCCAGGCTTAAAAGTTTAAAATGGTTTCAATATCAGCTGTTTTATGTTTTTATGGTTTTAACTTTTGTATATTGACTTTTAATGTTCAATCTTTTAATTTTTGTAAGCCACCCAGAGAGCTTCGGCTATGGGGCGATATATAAATGTAATAATAAATAAATAAATAAATTTAGAAGCTTTAGAAACTATACAAGTAGCCAGTGTCAGATCCAGAATTTGGGAGGAAGGGGGATGCTTGGTACCCCACCAGGGGCCCACCTGGTGTAGAATAAGTGGGAGACCTAACTTGTCTTTGGTGGGGGAAAGTCCTCCTTGATCTAAGTCTTCCTTGATCTAAGTCCTTAAACTCCTCAGTCAAAGTCCTCTGTGGGGGCGATATAAGCCCTCCATGGTGGGCCCCACCTGCTTGCTTCTCTTCTGGGATCAAACTGCTTCCTTGAGCAGAAGGAGAGGCCAAGGGCCAATGGGGCCATTACTATGGCTTCCCTTTGCTCCTGCCTCTGTTTGCAAGATTGGGGAGGGTGGATGAGCAGGAAACCCCAGCGAGGCAGAGAAGGTCAGGGGGCTCTGGGGATTAGCAGTGGTCTTCCTGCTGGGATATGAGTGTTGGCAGGTGACCAACAACACCAAATTCGGATGCTGGCCTTTCAGGTAGTTTCATTATTTTTATCCTAGTATAATTTGAAGCCCCCCTTGCACACACACACACACACACACACAGAGTACAGAATATGTTTCAGATATCAAATACGTTAAGTAAATGCTGGAACTGCTGGTAGGAAACAGGAACTGCAGGCGAGCAGTTTATGCTGGGATACTAGCAATGTAGAGCAGAATCATCCTGTTCCTGAGGATTAGGGGATCCCAGAGAGCCAATCCAGTGCCCCTGTCTACTATACGCCTCCAAGATTGGCTGCATTCCCTTCATCTGGGGAACTGTGCTGAGCAGGGCTGGTCAAAGACAAGGTGGACGATAATATTGCTATCCTGGCAATTGAAAAGAAACTGTCACAAGCCCTGGGCCTTGAAACTGTGGTCGGCGCATTCAACTTCTTTAGACCTACATACTGCTCCATTCCCTCTTAGGGAGTGACAATCTAATCAGCCGGCGGCGGCTATAATTTCGGTACACCAAAAACATGCATTGGGTTTCCTACATGTAGGGGCCCAGGTGTCTCCATTTGCTCTTACTTTCCTTTCACTAAGAGTCGGCCTTCCTGGTTCTGCCTGTGTTGGTTGAAAAGTGACTGTTTTCTAAAGAAAGTGTTCTGTCTGTCCAAGCTGTATGTCAAGGAAATGCTTATATAGAAGCTTTACCATGTTTGAAAGCCTATTTCCTTACTGTAATTTAAATTTGGCTAATGCATGCTATATATTTTTAAAAAACCATTACATTAATCAATATATGATTTATATTAGAATATATGGTTAGGATGGCAGTGTGAAATATACCATTATTTTTCTTTCAGAGATCTTAACATGTGGGGCACAGCCCTCCCACCTAGAAATATACTTTGCCCCTGCTGTGCCCCCCCTGAATTTTTTTTTCTAGTGCCACCACTGATTTTAATGTGTTGCCATCAGCACTATTAGAAGGACAATGTAGTAAGATCTTGGTTAATGAATAGATATGTCTTTGTGGTGCTGGAGCAATAGACTCTGTTGAACATGGTCCTTCTGTAACCTAACATGAATTAGGGATCCAGAAAGAAGCTAATTTTCCCACCATTAACAGCCTTTACTGGAAGTACTTCCACAACTTTGGTATTAATTTGTTTAATGGATGTGTCCTCTTGTATGACTCAAAGGGTTGCTAAGTTTTTTTTCTATTTTTTAATGACATCAATGAAAATTAGGGGAATTTTTAAAATTCTTTTGAGAGAAGGAATTTTTTACACTGTGTTTTGTTACTACATTATTCTTGAATTATCTTTTACATGGCTTACATTGTCTTTGCTGGTCTGTGACCAAAATATATGAAATGATGATGAAAATGGAGTGGAACAAAGCAATGTCCTCTTTGGGCAGAGAGTTAGGTATGTAGGAGGTGAATATTTGTAAAAGGGAAATGTAGAAAAACTGTGCAAAAGCTGGAGACCACCAAACAACGGTGCTAGGAACATAGGTACCTTTTGTTCATCTAGCTCTGTATTGTCAACAGTGGCTCTCCAGGGTTTCAGACTGGATTCTTTCCAGCCTTACCTAGGCTAGATCTTCACCAAGCAGGATATAGCAGTACGAGAGCAGTATTTAAAAGGCAGAAGCCACACTACTGCTTTATAGTGGTATTGAAGTGCCCTGACAACTGCTGGGGCCCACAGACACATACTATATACCGCTATATCCTGCTTGGTGTAGATCTGGCCCTGGAGAAGCCAGGGATCGAACCTGGGACCTGCTCTATCACACTGGTCGTTGGCAGGGAAAAGGGGGTTCAGGTCCCAAAGGAGAGAAACATGTTCTCATGATGGAGATTGTCTCCTGGATGCATCTCCTGACAATGCCAAGTTGCCAGTAGATGCATACAGGAGACAATTGTTTTGCCTGGAAGAAACCCTGCAGACATTTCTTTCTACTCCTGAAGTTGGTCTGATGCACATCAGCTGATACATGTCGGGCACCTAGGGAACAACTATTTTGCATGCTGAGAACCAGTTTCTCTCCGTTGTGACCATAGGCATGCGCAGTACGTTTCATTAGGTGGTGCCCCCAGAGATTGAATATACAGCCATAAAGGACTTTTTTTCATTCATCAAACAAACAAAATAAACTAAAACTTCACTAAACTGTATTTTTTAAATTAAGAACTAATCTGTACTTTAAAAATACAATTTTTAAAAATGAGACCCTGAATACTAATTTTTTGCTGTAGTGATAACCAGGCATATATAAAGATATAGTAAATTCTTTTTTTTAATTTTTTTTAATTTTTATTAATTTCAACACAAAAACATAAACATTATAAACATACACAATATAAAACAAACTACAACCCTCAACAATCCCCCCGTGCACCCCCCCGAGGCCTTCTGATAATCATTCTTCCTCCTTCCAGAATTTTAGCGATTCTTTTGAAGGCGTTTGTCCCTTACCCGATCTTAAAACATATTCCAAAAAGGGACTCCATATTTCTCCAAAATCACTCTTACTGGACATTCCCCTCTTTATTTTCATTTTACATGTCAACATGTCATTCAAGGCCATATCCCAAATTTCTTTATACCAAACTTCTATTGTATAGCTTTCTAGCCCTTTCCAATTTTTGGCAATAATTATTCTAACCGGTGCCAGGAGGTGGTTTACCAATTCTCTGTTAGTTATATGCTCATTCTCCCTATCCCATATTGCTAGTAGAGCTAACTTTGGGAGATATAGTCAATTCTAACTAGGGGTGTGCACATCCGAAATTATCGTATTGTATAGTTATCGGAAATCACTTAAAAACAATTCGGATCCGATTATATCGGAGGTTAATCATATCGAATCGTATCAGTTTTCCGAAATCCGATATTTATTTTGGATCCCTATTTTGCCGTATAGAGTTGCTTTTTGAGACAGAAAGGCCTATAACTTCTGTATTTTCAAGGTTAGAGACTTGAAACTTGGTCACAGTGCTTATGGGGTATGCCTAAGTACGTGTATGAAATTTCAGAACAATCCCTCCAACCGTGTATTTTATATGAATTTTTTGAACATCGTTTAACTTCTGACAGGTCAGAATGACAGCTTGCCACGTGCGTTCATTCAGACCTGTTAAAAAAGGTGCACGATGTTTAAAAAATTCAAATAGAATACAGGGTTGGAGGGATTGATCTGAAATTTGGCACATATGTGAAGCAACATGTGCTAGACATGTGTGCCAAATTTCAGATTAATCCCTCAACCCTGTATTTTATATGAATTTTTTAAACATCATGGTAGTTTCAAAGCAATTGGGAGGCCTGGTCAACCAGCTGTCAACTAGAACGATCTTAAAAAAAAAATCATATAAAATCGAGGGTTTGAGCAATTGCTCTGAATTTTTTTCACAAATGACTAGCAATAGACAAGCTGCACTGGGGAATTTTTTTTTCAAGTTTCAGACTTTTAAAATAACGAAGTTACAAGGGGTGGGTGGGGCTTTTGGGGGATCCCATATAACTTTTTTTTTAAAAAAGATAGAGACATGCAACTTGGGGAGCCAGGACTAGCAACATCCCATCTGCAAAATCCAACAAGTTTCATGCATCTATCTTTTAAAATAAAAAAGTTACTAGGGGTGTGCACGGACCCCCCGGATCGGATCGGGACCCGGATCGGGACCTCCAATTTTGTCACGGATCGGTTCGGACAAAATCGGAGGCCCCCCGGACCGGATCGAGTACGATCCCGATCCAAAAATCGGAAATTTTTGGATCGGCCGCCATTTTTTCCCCCATAGACTTGCATTGCAATGCAAGTCTATGAGGAAAAAATGGCGGCGGGTGGGTGAGGGGGGTCTAACTCCCTCCCCCCCGGGGCCGTCCGCTGTGGACAGCCCCGGCAGGTAAGCCCCCTCCCCCGCGCTCCCTACCCCCCCTGGGGCCGTCCGCTTCCATCCGCTGGCGCCCGCGGGCACCAGCGGATAGAAGCGGACGGCTCCGGGGGGGGTAAGCCCCCTTCCCCGCCACTGCTTACCTTTTAGGGCCGTTCGCTCCCATCCGGCGCCGGCGGCTACCGCCAGCCGGCTTTGCGGCTTGCTCTCGAGTAGCGCGCCGGGTGATCACCCGGCGCGCCACCCTGGAGCAGGCCGCGGAGCCGCTGGTAGTAGCCGCTGGCGCCGGACGGGAGCGGACGGGCCGGAAAGGTAAGGGCCCCCCTCCCCCCCTCCGCGTGCCCCCTGCTTACCTTCCCGGCCTGTCCGCTCCCGTCCGGCGCCGGCGGCTACTACCAGCAGGCTCCGCGGCCTGCTCTCGAGTAGCGTGCCGGGTGATGACATCACCCGGCGCGCCACCCTGGAGTAGGCCGCGGAGCCTGCTGGTAGTAACCACCGGCGCCGGACGGGAGCGGACGGGCCGGGAAGGTAAGGGCCCCCCTCCTCCCCTCCGTGCGCCCCCTCCTTCCCTCCGCGCGCCCCCTGCTTACCTTCCCGGCCCGTCCGCTCCCGTCCGGCGCCGGCGGCTACTACCAGCAGGCTCCGCGGCCTGCTCTAGAGTAGCGCGCCGGGTGATGACATCACCCGGCGCGCCACCCTGGAGCAGGCCGCGGAGCCCGCTGGTAGTAGCTGCCGGCGCCGGACGGGAGCAGACGGGCCGGGAAGGTAAGCGCCCCCCTCCTCCCCCCCGCTGTCCACTTTCATCGGCGGGCGCCCGCTGGCGCCCGCCAATGCAAGCGGCGGTGGGCGCCAGTGGGCGCCCGCCGATCCGCTGATCCGCCGAACCGGTTCGGAGCCTTTTCGGACTGGTTCGGATTGGATCGGCCGATCCAGCTGTCGGATCGGAAATCGGATAATTTATCCGATTTCCCACTGGACCGGACTCGGATCGTGGATCGGGTCCGATCCAGTGCACATCCCTAAAAGTTACACCCATTTAAGTTCTTTAAGGAAAGCGTATGTGTCTATTGTCTAATACTTTTTTATATATAACTTCTGCATTTTTCTCCCAGGCCTGAGGGTCCCCATGTACTTTGTGAACTCTAGTTGCAGTTACACAAAAATTGGCAGAGTGATGGGAAACAGAAACTTACGGGAAAGAGACTTTTGTAAGTTTTACTTTTGATGTCAGATCAGAACCCTTCCCAGCAGAGTGGGTTAGCCATATATGTAATTCAACTGGCAGCCTGGTGGGAAACAGAAACTTACAGGAAAGAGACTTTTGTAAGTTTTACTTTTGATGTCAGATCAGAACCCTTCCCAGCAGAGTGGGTTAGCCATATATGTAATTCAACTGGCAGCCTGGTGGGAAACAGAAACTTACAGAATAGGGGATTTCTCAAATTTCTATTTTGACATCAGATCAGACCCCTTGCTTCTCGTGGGGTAAAGCCATAATTGAAATCCAGCAGTAAAAGGAGGACCTCACCACTGCCTCTCTGAAATAAAGACCTTGCCTGCAGCAGAACTTAGAACCTTAAGGTCAGTCACACCATCCTATCTATTTTCTTTCTAATAAATAAATTGTAGAACTAACTGGGGTTACAATTCTTTGCACATGGAGGTAAGGACTTCTTTTTTTTTTTAAAGAGCTGAAGGCAGTTTACAAGAGGGATCTTTAATGATGTATTGGTTTTATGTGCTTTTAATCAGTTTTGTATTTTGTGTTTAATGCTGTTCCTTGCCTCGATCCGTTGGGAGAGGCAGGTAATAAATAAATATATTATTATTATTATTATTATTATTATTATTATTATTATCTTCTTTTCTTTTCTTTCTTTCTTTTAAAAAAAACCTCTTAGTTTCTCCTTTTTCCTACCTTATGTATGGTTCATTTGAAACCTTGAGAATCTTTGCAAAAAGTTTGCCTGGAAAAGGTGTATGCATTTGTGTGTGCATTTCTCCCAGTATGCAATTTTGCCTAACCCACAGAAATTTTGCAAGGAAAACAATCCTAATATATTGCATTTTTAAACATTTTCACGAAGGTATGCAGTTTTGTTTTCATGCTTTTTATGCATTTTATACCTTTGATGATTAGACAACTCTATTGCAAAAATTGGAAGACGTGCAAATTTTGAATAATAACTGATTTTTTTGTTTGAATATTGTTTGAAAGTGCAAAATTAGGTAAATTCACATTTAAAATACAAACCAAATTAATTTCTCCCTAACCCCTAAGGATATGCACACATTGTGGAACCAACGCAAGGAAAATATACAAGAACATGGCACACACAGTTCAATTTTTAGTTCCTTAATTTCATTTCCATCTCTTTCCTCTGTGGTACTGATGCACATATATTGCAGTGATAGAATACTGGAAAAAAGCAATCTTGATCCCATGGTACATATTGTTGTAAACTTCAGGTGGTTGGATAAGAGAGATAATGGGCTAGATGGACTGCTAAACTAAGCAAAGGAGGAGGAGAAAATCGATTCATGATCAAACTACATGTGTTAATTATGCAGCATGTAGCTGACATCTGTTTATGGTACATCTGTTTATGGTTCTAAGTTTAGAATTAATGGATGTGACCCTGGTTTGGATTGGGACACTTTTGCATTGGAAGGGAATAATACAACTTCATCCAGCCATTTGCTCCCTGAAATTTCTCCCCCTCTTCTCAGTGTGCAGGGGTTAAGAGAAGAAGTCTCCATTGATACCAATAAAAAAAGTTTTTTCTGTTTTGCATTCCCATGGGCAGGGGGCAGGGGGTGGTAGAATTTGGGAATCAAATTAGGGAGGAAAGCTTTAATCCTCCCTTTCTGGCGCATGATGGTCCCAATCCAAATCAGGGCCATGTTCACTTACTCTAAATTAGGAAACAAAGAGATGGGTGCTACGTAATTAGCAGGACATATATTTATTATTATTATTATTATTATTATTTACATTAATATACTGCCCCATAGTCGAAGCTCTCTGGGCGGTTTACAAAAATTAAAAGACTGAACATTTAAAATCAACATACAAAATTTAAAACTATAAAACCAGAAAAAAGCAACATTTAAAACAATTAAAAACTCTCAGCCAGGCCAAAAATTCAGTGAAAAACTCAACATATGCTGTTAAATGCATGAGAGAAAAGAAAAGACTTGACCTAGCACCGAAAAGATAACAATGATGGTGCCAGGCAGGCCTCATCAGGGAGATCGTTCCATAATTGGGAGGCCACCACATAAAAGGCCCTCTCCCTTGTTGCCATCTTCTGAGCTTCCCTTCAGACACAGAGGAAGAGAGAAGGAGCTACATTTAGCTTCTGTAAGCACTTTAGCATGCTGGCTGTCTCCCTGGAGATTTGATGTGAGAGCACTGGACTTTATCTCTTTGTTGGAGGGTTCAAGCACTGAGCCTCTGCCTCTGTTTAACCTGTATTTTTGCAAATTAACTCAAATATTTTTAAATGCCTGTAAATCTCCAGTGACCATGCACAGAAACCAAACCTGGGTAAGCCTTGCTATCCCGGACCTTCTCACCAATCCCAGAAGTGGTGTGTATGTGCTACAATATACTCACACTTTTGTTTTATAAATGCAAGAGCAGGGGGAAATATATATAAATGAACCCTCAAAAATGAAAGACAAAACAACCTCTGTATACACACCAATCTCTATAAAATTAGAACATGGAGGATTCTTAATGCATTATTTGCATTTCGGAAAGAAGACCACGCATATCAGAAAAAGAGAGTATTCCAAACATTCTTTACTCTGACTATTTTTGCAGATACTTCTGGCCGCAGAATTTGCTTTACTGGAAGGAGAAGTTTGCCCTAGTGTTCAGACAGAGTCTTCCCATCATCATGCAGACTCTCCTGGGACTCTTCCTCTTCTCAATGTTTCTGGCAACAGGTAAGGAGCTGTTGGTAAGATGAGAGATGGGGGGAAATTTCTTTCAGTTTGCATTTTGATAAGGACTTACTAAATTTGCCCTTCCTGAATCAATAGGTGAACCAGAACACAGCTATCCTGCAGTAGTTTTGCTTCACAGAATTTGCAATGCAGTTATAAAGAAAAGAGTTCTCCAGTTGTGTAACACTTTCCCCATATATTAGGGAACAGGGTACACGAAAGTGCATTTATCCATAGAAAATGCAGTATATAAGGAAAACTGCTTGCAAAAGATGTGCATGGTACGGAAAATGGTCTAAAATGTATAAGGAGGACTGCACACAGATTTTCATGAAAACTTGAAAGAAAAGTATTCTCGAAGTTCGGGACAATCCTTTTCATGTACTATGGGGCATCATCAAAATCCAGTAAATGAAATGAAAACTCAAGGTTGGAAAAATGAGAAGCTGACACCACCACGGTTAATGTGCCTACTGGCTACCCCCCACCACATCTGCATCGGGAAGGACTCTGAGTCCTTCCCATCATACACATATTGAGTTCGCTCATTTAAAAGGGTATCTTTCCCTGTATCCCTTTACAGACTAGTCAACCCATCTTACGCAAGAGAGATCTTCCCCACACATTTTCTCCATTCCTGTTTTTAGGGCCTGTTTCAACACGAGTTTCAAGTAGGGACGTCTGAGAAAACAGTTTCAGATTGTTTCAGAACAGAATTTGCGCAGTTCACACTTTCTATGCTGAACAGATACTCACCTGCAATCTGCTGTCAAAGTCCTTACATTTCTGAGCTTGCAATGTGATTTACAGACCTAAAAATGCATTGGGCTGCATGCATACACTTGGGAAAAAAAAGTTCATAAAAAAATGGACTTATGAAAATGTACACAAACGTGCTTTAATCTAGGCTGACCATCTGAAAAGGAGGACAGGGTTCATATAACAGAGCTCATGTAACTTTAACAGTTGTAGAGAAAAGGGAATTTCAACCAGTGTCATTTGTATGCAATTAGTTCCTGGTGAAATTCCCTCTTCATCACAATAGTTAAAGTTGCAGGCACTATACTAGAGTGACCATATACAAAAGAAGGCAGGGCCCCTGCTACTTTAACTGTTGTGATGAAGAGGGAATTTCACCAGGATCTAATTGCATATAAATGACACTGGTTGAAATTCCCTTTTCTCTACAACTGTTAAAGTTATATGAACCCTGTCCTCCTTTTCAGATGGTCAGCCTATTTAATCAATTTGTGAAAAATGTGTACATTTCAAATATGCACACATTTTCATGCAAAGGCAAGCAAACAAACAACCCCCCCCCCCCAAAGATCACAATCTGGTTATGACATGGGATGGAATGAGCATTGAGGTGGAATCCGGAGAATTTTTGCTTGGGCCCACCTCCCTAGCGTTGGAGCAGATCCCCAACACAAATTTACTTTAGAAGGCATCACAATCCACGTTTCCCTGGCTGATCACTGAGAAATTTGCCCAGGCCGTATGCTTCCTCATCCCTTCTTTTTCCTTTTCCAGGTGCCTCTTTACAGTGTGAGACGTGTCAAGATATTGGCTGGACCTGTACTGGCTCCATGGAGATTTGTGATGCTGGCAAAGATGCCTGTGCCACCCTTTCATCTGACTCCAGAGCACGTAAGTGAGAAGGATCACAAGCCAGGCCAGACCAGTGAATAAGACACAGATTCACCCAAGGCATGCGAGCACCTGAAGTCCTCTTTGGGTCAGACTGTGGGCCCACCTAGGGGTGTACAAGGATTTCCTTTCAGTACACAAATCACTTTAAAATGCCCCATTTGGAGTCCCAAACATGGATCCTATCCACACTATAGATATAAAATATTTTAAACCAATATAAAACATTTGATATCGGATTAAAATGTTTGATATCGGATTAAAATGTTTGATATCGGATTAAAATGTTTGATATCGGATTAAAACATTTTACATCTATGGCATGGATAGGCTCATGGACACATTTCCTCTGAAAATGTTCACATATTTCTTAAGTTGCCTCCATGTTTGCAAAATGTGTACTTGGAAGATGTGCCATGTTCTCAAAATGCACAGCTAGGGATGGCTGAACTCACCTGGGACTGATTCGCTCACCTCACCATCGGCGCTGTCCAACCCCACTTGCAGCACCGTGAGAGCTTCTTTTGCGGTTTGGTGAGTGCCCAACGACATCACGAGCGAAATTCCACATTTTCCCCGTTGCATAACTGGTGGCCATAAAGGCTCCATTTATGCAAGAGTAAAGGCATGAAGGGAGGCTCTTGAACATGCCATGGGCGCCTCATTAGGTTTGAGAGAGGCGGATGCAGGGGAGTCAGTTGGATTCCCAGACCTAGTTGGGCTTCCACGACATCCCTATGCAAAGCTCCCCCAAAATGCATAACTATTTCAAAATCCACACATTTCCAGCCAGCCACAATTTAGTCTATGGGAGAAATTTGCACAAATTTGGAGATTGTTTATGCAATGTTCACATTCAAATGCTGCTCATTTCCCTCCAGCTACTGTGAGGATTGCAGCTAAGCTCAAAGGTGGGGGGAATTCTGGCATGGGTGGGTTGCTAGATGACACCAACTTCCCTGCTAATACCAAAGAGCCGCCACTGCGTCCATTATCCCCGGCTTCATGATATCACTGGTTTGGTTTAATCCAAATATCACACCTTAGAAACCAACCTGTCCCCCATGTTCCTGAAACTCCAGTAAACCTATCAGATCATTTTAACTCTCCATATTTCCTCCCTAACCATCCCTGATGTGTGTAGGGGTGTCAGGAGCCATGGGGCATATTGTTTCCATAGGTCCCTTCTTTATTTTTTTAACCCCCCCTTTTTTATTGTGAACTTCAAAGAAACAGAACAATAACAACAAAAAGAAATCATGAAAAAGATAAAAAAACCACATTACATATACAAGAATGGTATCATTTTTCATCAAGTGTACACACAGAAAAAAGAGGGGTGGGGAGAGAATTATGCATAGGTTTCAAAGAAGTCAGACCATATAGCCATGTATTTATCCATTCACAAGGTGTGCCCGTATGTCATCTATAGGTCCCTTCTTGAGTTCATGTTTGCATAGGGGTGGTGAGAGAATCTTGTTTCAGTTGGCGTTCAATATGAATTTACCAAAATTTGCCAAGTTCTTCGTATCTGGGAGAAAGAGAACATGAGTTTAAACAAAGTGTAATGCGGGGCTTTGAGCATTTTGCTTTTAAAAGTCTGGGCATGAATCCCTGTGTATTCAAGCCATGTCATTGCTTCATTAGAATTGCCACATCTTTCTGACAAGCTTCTCACCTCTAAGAGCTATATGGCAGGTAGGTACGCCATGGTCCTCTCTGTGCTGGGAAGAGCTGTACCTATTGAATTTGGCCAGTGCAGACAGATGCGAATTTTATTTTAGTTCATTTTGTATAAGAATTTACAAAATTCACAAAGTTGTTCTTATTCAGGAGAGTAAGAACTTGAGCAGTTATATACCCCCATCTGCTTAACCTTCAGACCACCAAGGTTGTGTGTGATGTTTTGAATGGGGAGTGAGCAAGAGAGGGGAAGGTCTGGATGATCACAGGGTAGAATGTGTGAGTCCAGCTTAGCACTATCTATTGGCTCCCATGAGACTTGGGCCTCATTTACACCTGGGGGGGAGGATCCTCAGCTGACTTGCTTCCAGGATTGTCTCCCTGCGTCTAAACGCCAGCGCATTGTACCGGAAGTGAAGAAGGACGTTCTGGCATGGCGTGTTTTTGGTTTTGTTTTAAGGAGGAGCGGTCGTGCAATTGCGCGGCCCCAATCCTGTGGAAGAACCAAGTAAAACAAAACAATAAATCTAAAAATTTGGTGCCAAAAAGCACTGGCAGCCATCCCAGCGAAGGCAAAATTGTTCCCCCCCCCCCGATGGGCATGGAGTCTCCCCGTGCAGCTCCATGCCCGTTTGAAAAGCCCCACTACTCTCAGGGAGGAGGGAGTATCTGGGATCCCACACCACACTGCCCGTGGTCCTCAGGGTTGTCCCGGGACCACTGGAAAAATTGGGATAAGTGCAGTGCCATTTATCCCAGGACGACTGATAGGCCATCCCTGGTTGACCCCAGGATCAACTGTGCATCATCTGGATGTACAGGGACGACCTCAAGCTGACTCTGGATTAAATGGCTGGTGTAGATGAGCTTTTGGAGGGTATAAGGAGTCCAAGGGGATTAATGTAGGAGAACTTCCCAGAGACTGGCTTTGTCCAGTTGCAAACCTTCCTCCAGGCTTTGGACATCAACCACTCCCTAAACCAGAGGGCAAAACAAGGCAAAACTAACCATACGGTTTTACATTAAATTATTATGGCTTGCCATTATATTCACCTTTTGTATTTATTTTTACGTATCAGTGTATATTCAAGTTCATTCCCAGGATACTATCACACTCCAGCATGGCCAAGAAGCATAAAGTGGAATACTAGATAACTAGATCACTGGACCAGAGCATGCTCGATGCAAAATGGCTGGGGTCACTGAACTCAGCACCCCAGAAGGGGGTAGGATTTGCCTGTATTTTACTTCCTCCCATAGAAGTAAATGGCTGTTCCTTGTCACCCTGGTCAAAGATTAGGTATTGTACTTGAAGACGCTGGCAGGGATGGAGACATGTGGCCGTTTTACTCATATCAGAACGAACACTTGTTGTCTTGTAATGACTTTGTACAATTACTTTGTACCCACGAAAAGGTGGAGTATAAATAGGATTAACAAACATCTTTGAGCATTGGTTACTCCGAATAGGGTCTCTCGTGATGACTTATATATTCTTTTTCTTTTCTTTTTTCTTTCCTTTCCAGAAGGGAAAACTGTCCACACCACTATAAAGGGCTGCCAGCCAAACACTATATGTGGCAGCAAAGTAAATTCTGACATCCAAGGGATTTCTAGTTCTACAATAGTCACATGTGACTATCCGTATGATAGAGAGGTTCAACATGACAAGGCCCCTCAGTCAGCTGCCTCCCTCTTCCTGGCTCTTTCCGGCCTCTTGCTGATGAAGATCCTTCTGTAATGAACCCCCAGCAGCAGCAGCAGCAGCATCAGGGCACTGAATGAGGCCTCCTTCTCATTTCCATGCATCCACCTCTAGATGGTAATTTGGCCCTCCAGAGAGATTTCTTGCCATTATTGTTTTTTTTAATGAGAAATTAATAAAAACAGATGAAAAGAGAAATAAAATAAGTCTTGATCTGGTTCTATTTTCTTGCTCCCCCACTCTTTCTTTTGCAGGGCTGGGATGGGGGAGAGAAGGGGCATTCATTGGCCTGATTAGGGATGGACTCACCCAAGCCCTATTCAGGCATTGACAAAATGGGCTAAAATCAACACATGAGGAATAGGAGGATTCTAGCACGGCCCCTTTCCTACATTGCATTTGTCACTCTGTACTCACAGAGAACATCAGAAGTGCCCTGCTGGATCAGACCAAGGTTCTATCTAGTCCAGTACTCTGTTTACCTAGGCTGACCATATGAAAAGGAGGACAGGGCTCCTGTATAGGGTGACCAGATGTCCGGATCCCCCCGGACATGCCCGGAAAAGGGGGCCAAATTTGAGTCCGGGGGGGAAATTTCAAAATATCCCCCAAAATCCGGAAAATTGGGCCTCTCCCGTGCCATCCGGGCCTTGATCTTGGCTAGCGCGATTGCGCTGGCCAAGAACAAGGCCCAGATCGGCCGGGGAAGAGGCTGGAACGATGCACACCCACACTTCCGGGCGCGCGTCATTCCAGCCTCCTCCCCTCCGACATCCGGGCCTTGTTCTTGGCTAGCGCGATTGCGCTGGCCAAGAACAAGGCCCAGATCGGCCGGGGAAGAGGCTGGAACGATGCACACCCACACTTCCGGGCGCGCATCATTCCAGCCTCCTCCCCTCCGCCATCCGGACCTTGTTCTTGGGTAGCGCGATTGCGCTGGCCAAGAACAAGGCCCAGATCGGCAAGGGAAGAGGCTGGAACGACGCGCGCCCGCACTTCCGGGTGCCCGCCAACCAGACCGACCGGGGAACAACTGTGGCGCTCGTGCGCGTCCTGCTCTAAGAGCAGCCTAGTAGTAATAATCGCGCGTGCAAAAGTGCGAGAGCGGCGCCGGCGTGTTCTCGTTCCCCCGCCATGTGCGCTTCTCGAGAGGGACAGAGCGAGAGCGCCCAGCGCGCACTGCTGCTACTAGCGGCAGTGGCGGCGGCTTCGTGAAGCTCCTCCGAGCCTTCCAGAGCTGGGGCTGAGGCAAAGCGGCGCCCACTGAAGAGAGAGCGGCAGGCGGGCGGGCGGTTCTGCGTGTGTGCAACTGAGCGAGCGGAGGGCAGACGAGGCCAGCCAGCCGACCGACGGCCGCCTTGCCGGTAACTGCCTAACCTCATTCCTCCGGCGCGAGGGGCTGTCGGGGGGCCAGCGTGCGCCTGCGTTTCTTCGCAGGGGCGGGCAGAAGGTCCTGTTGCTCGCTCGCCCGCCTTGTCTGGAGCGTGGAACAGAGTTTGGAGCCTCGCTGGCTCCACTCTTTTATTTTCGAAGAGGAGAAGAAAGAAGGCAGGCTCGTGTGGGACGGGGGCTGGTTTTCGGTTTCCCGGGCTGGAGGCTGCCCCGTGACTCGGGGCTTCTCGTGTGTCACGCGGGTGAACCGAGTGGCGGCCTCTGGTGCTGGGGACTGAGGGGGTCACGCAGGTATCTTCCGGGAGGCGGCGGCTTGTGCCCACTCAGTAATGGGGAATTTAACCTGCGCTGCCTTTTTCTCCCCCATCCCTCCCTCCCTTCCCCGGCTTCTGCTCCAAACTCCTTAGCCAGACCCTTTTGCTGCCCCTGGATTATTGCCTGTGGAACAGAAAATACTTGTGGAGGGGAAAGGAGGTAATCTTTTCCTCCCGCCCAGGATTATCTGCCCGCCCTCTGCGGGATTATCCTGCCCCCCTCCCGCTCACCCCGCCTCTTCTCGGATGAAAGGCACGTCTCTGGTTTACTCGGTTTGTTTGTTCTTTTTCTTTTTTGCCAGTGGCCGCAATCCGCATTGGGCTGGGGGAGGGGGAAGAGGGTGGCGTGGCTGATCGAAGAGGTGGGTGGGTTGTAATTGCCACCGTGGTGGTGGTGGTGCTGTCACCTCTCTGGATTTGGAGCTAGTAGGGCGGGAGGCAGGACAAGCGCATGGATTGGCCGCGGGAAGGGATATTGGCTGGGGGAGACGGTAGGTAAATGTTGCAATCTGCCAGATGCAGGGGAGAACGTGCTGCCGCGCCTTCCCCAATGCTAGTAGTTCTGTGTCCGGGGTGTTGCTACCAGGGAGAGGGAAAATGAATCAGCCGGTCCTTTTGGCATCATGCTTCCCCCACCCCCACCAAATTCACATTTGTGGTTACAAAACTGTAGAGCGAATGTTTTTATTTTTGGATTCAAACTCCCAGAAATGCCTTGGCGCCTCTCACCTCAGAACAATCCAGCTAGTTTACTTAAATAGAAAACGTGAATGGAAAACTGCATGGATGTCATTTATTGTTAGCTTGGGTCAGATCTGAATGGAGAGGACTACTTTCTGGCTTTCAGCCAATTGCTTGTGACTCTTACTGACAGCAGGAGGGGCAGACATAATTTAAATTATTGCTCTGACGACACAGCAATATATGATCATCATGTTTGGCTTATGGTGGTAATCTGGTTATATAGTTCCTACTTTAGCAGAATCTGTCCTCTTTCCTCTTCTCACCTTTCTGAGCTAGGTGCAGGGATCTGGATGACTGCTGCTGCAGAGCTGACTGACTTTGCTGCACAGAGCCCAGGATTACATCCACCCATTAAACTTCATTTTATTTGGCTTTGGGAAAAGGAGGGGCCACGAGGAACTGAAAAGAGGCAGGGTAGCTATAAATAGACCTTTGGGCTAGAGGAATTTTTGAGCAAATTCTGATATAGATATAGATATATACACATAGACTGGTTGGGTGAATGACTGTCATAATCCTATTATGGCTGATGGTTTCTATCTTGTGTGTATTTAAGTGTTTTAAATGGCTAGCCAGTGTTTATCAATTTCTGCATGAAAATACCATATAGAAGCAAATATTGACATAATTGGAAGATACTGATTGTAAATTCATACATTCTAGCAATCTTGAACTTTGCGTATAAACTGGCAAAACTCTAGAATGTTCAATCCTTAATTTGTGTACAGCTCATTGCAACTTAAAATTATCAATTTATGCAAGATGTTTAAAGCAGCAGGGCTTTGTGCCTTGAATGATAATGGAGATCATTTTGGTATATTATATATACACATATATATGTTTATTTTGTTAAATGTTCCCTTTAATAACTGTGCTTTGTATTAATATAATGGTATCAATTCATCTTCACCTTGGTCATTATCATATCTGGAGATTTTCACTGGGATTGTTGCTCTGTGCTTTCAGTAATAACTTAACATGGAGATTGATAGAACTCTGGAGCAGTGACTTTGTTGTATCTGTTTGGGTGAGTGTGCAGTGGTGTGTGGATTTAAATTTTTATTGCCTTTGGTAAGCATGTGTGAGGTGTGTGTGTATTATTATTATTATTATTTTACCTTGGGTGAGTGTGTGTGTGTGAATGATTTTTTATTTTTGCCTTAAATAAGTGGATTCCCCATCATTAACACCATCATTGGTTTGTTCCTGTAACAAAAAGAAATGTGGCTCCAGAACTGCTTTTGTGTTGATGCTGATGCAAATGTTGTTGATTATTTTTATACTACATGCAAAGGGGTACACACTCTTACAACTGTCAGCTCCGTTCCAAACATTGCTTTTCTGTATGGCTTTGAGATTCTGATTATTTTACAATGTGGCTTTGTGTATTTACCATCCCCCCACCTGGTGAAAGGTTAGCAGTTAAAGTTGCAGGAGCCCTGCCCTCTTTTGTATCTGGTCATGCTGGGAATTGTCCTGTCCCAGCAAGATAATATGTGAGTGCATAGTGTGGATTGTCTTTTCTGAGTGTCTGGATCTGCTAGGCTCTGAAAGCATCTTTCTGGAGAGCACCTGCTGGTTGCATGATCCATGAGGCCAGGCTCTGGTTATGGCATAGTTCTCCTTGACAAGAGGGGCTTGCACTTGCTAGAGAAAGGTGAACAGATGTGGCTGTGATCCTATATTCATTTATCTGTGAGTAAGCTTTATTGAAATCAATGGGACTTGTTTCTGAGGTTTCTTTGGGCAGTTTTGTTAGGGTCCCTGATTGGGATTTCTGTTCTCTGCACATTGAGGCAGCGTATATTCAGGAGATATTTGGGTAAAAGGAGGAAAAGATCCTTGTCTTGTACTGAGATAATGGGCATCCATTCTGGCCTTTCTTTGTATTGCTGCTGACCATGGTCTTGTTTACATGGCTAATGAACCAGATGTAGAATGACACATTTTTAGATTAGTTTCTCACTGATAAACCAGATGTTGAAACAAGCTAAGATGTGCTAGTGAGAAATAACCGGAACAACCCTTTAGTCCATTTTGTTCCATGGCTAATGTTTGCAGGGTAATAGTATTTTATACTCTTTCTGAATGCTAGATTGCTCTTTTGTTGTACTAGATTTTTCTGAACTTGTCAACTGCTTCATTTGTTCAGTGCTGAATCTGTGAGTATGGATATGAGAAAGGTGATGGGGAAATAATGTTAAATGTTAGGAAAGGTGAGACTATGGTCATCCAGTGAAGGAATTGCAGTCAGAAAAGATATTTGAGGGAAAGGGAGACTGTATTGCACAGAGCATAGCAAAAGCTTTAAAGTCCAGCAAAAGCTACAAAAGTAGGAGTGAGTGAGTGTTCTTTATTTCAGTGATTTTAACATTAAGATGTTATGTAAAATAGGTTTGTCTTAATTACGTGCTGTGAAATCAGACATGTGATCAACGCCATGTTTGGGTGGGCATGCCCCCTTCAGTGCCGGACATGTTGGGGAGCACGCCCCCTTGGGGGGCGGCCATGTTGTCCTCCTTTTTGGTTTCCAAAATATGGTCACCCTACTCCTGTAACTTTAACAGTTGTAGAGAAAAGGGAATTTCAGCCAGTGTCATTTGTATGCAATTAGTTCCTGGCGAAATTCCCTCTTCATCACAACAGTTAAAGTTGCAGGCACTATGCTAGAGTGACCATATACAAAAGAAGGCAGGGCCCCTGCCACTTTAACTGTTGTGATGAAGAGGGAATTTCACCAGGAACTAATTGCATACAAATGACACTGGCTGAAATTCCCTTTGCTTTACAACTGTTAAAGTTACAGGAGCCCTGTCCTCCTTTTCATATGGTCAGCCTAGTTACCCAGTGGCCAATCAGCTGTCGACCAGGGACCCAAAAACAGGACTTGGTGCAAAAGCACCCTTCCACCCATATTCCCCAGCAACTCGTGTATATAAGCTCACTGCCACTGATACTGGACGTAGCACATAGCCATCATGACTAGTTGCCATTGAAAGCCGTCTACTCTAGGAATATATCCAACCACTCTTTAAAGCATCCAAATTGGTGGCCGTCGCCACATCTTGTGGTAATGAATTCCGGAGTTTAACTATGTGCTGTGTGAAGAAGTCCTTCCTTTTCTGGACATTGCAGAGGGTTGGACTAGATGTTCCTAACTTCCTAGTGGTCACTTCCAACCCCAAAAGCAAAAAAAGGGGAGAAACAACTCAACAATACTATGATTCTGTGATTCTTTAATGTGTCCTGAATCTCCCACTAATCAGCTTCATGGGATGAACCTGGGTTCTAGTATTATGGGAGAGGTAGAAAAATGTCAGACAATGTAGCTCACCAATCAGGCTAAACAGTGAATAAGTTAGTGTTAACCCAGCTCCAAGGATGAGATACGATGACTACACAAACACCAGCGGTGTAAATCACAGGCATTGATATAGGCATGTAAACAACCCTGCAGTGGAACAACATCCATCCATCAAGGTAAGTAATATGAAAGTGCCTAGGCAATTTCAATGGTGCCCTTATTTTATTACTTACTTGGGAATATTTATTCCCAGAGATATAGCTCAATTGATTAAACTAAATTTGATCAAGGTGAGATTGCATGAGACATAGATAGATGTGCCTTGTTAAAGTTAAGTTTGTAGGTAAAGTTAACACACTAAAGATGAATATCAATACTTTGGACTGTTCACGTTATATATGGGATTCCTCTATTTACACCTGTCAAATATTTTCAAAAACTCAATGCTTTGTTTCATATTTTTTTCTAGAGTTCTTTTCCACCATGAATATCTTTGAAACAGATGCACCTTCCAATGAAAGAAGGTGTCCGTTCCCCCCCCCCCCCCGGACCTTGCTTTATACCATAGGGTCTATTTGTTGACTTACACTAAATTTTGGTCTTGTCTAATTCACATAAATATGGGAGATATATTGCACCTAATGCTTCTCTAATCCATATTTTTTTTTGGCAATGCTTAATAGTTGTCTGCTTTGGGGAGGAAGTCATAATATGGATAAACTTTGTATTGTAAAACTCTTAAATATTGAATAATGTGCATATCCTCCTAAACTATATGCCAGTTTCTTGGAAGTTAGCCTACGGTCAGCGCAAATGGATTTTCTGAGCCCTTATGACAGCCAGAAGACTGATATAACAACATTGGAAGGATAAATGTTCACCTCTTACTATGCATTGGATTGAGGACCTAACAACGCTGTCAACATTTAAATGGGTGGCATATAGGCGGCACTCACAAATGGATACAAATATTGATATTTGGTCTACTTTTCTTGAAGCTTACGCATAATGTAGAATGTTGTATTTGATGGAATATTGATATTTCTATGCATGTCATTCCTTGTTCTTTTTTCCTTCTTTTCACGATTTTGTTTTGTTGTATTCATAATAACTTTTTTTAAAAAAAGGTTTTATAAAAAGGTAAGTAATAGAAGACCAGAATATCCTGTTTTTTCACACATGCTCACGAAACAAGAACAAAAACAAATTGGGTTGAGAACAGGAAACTGGCAGTGAGCACACAGGATGGAAAAAGAAATTGTAATTATGGCACAAGATGGCATGATTAAGGCAGGCTGTCTGTGTGCTAAAATTCTGTACATACCACAGAAATCAGCATGTAATTTTGGGATTTGTTGCAGAATTCAGCATCCTGAGAATATCCATATCTGGTCTAGTCCAGTCTACTGCTTCTGGGCTCAACTGCCTCATTTTGCTGCAGGAGTAAACTGACCTGTGAAAAATACCTTTAGTTCTGCCCAGAGGGAACCACCTCCTCAGCTGGCTTGTCAAAGATATTTCTTTTCTTGCAGCATAGAGAGAAGCGTGGTCACCTACTATTGTCTTCACTTCAACCTACCCTTATAAAAGGCACAGCTCCAATGCCAGGAAAAAGCTGGCGACCCTCGTTCTAGAAACACAGAGGACATCTCTGGGTTGCAACCTGAGCTGTTCACAAGGAGCAGTAGGTTAGGTTATTTTCTCTGCTCTCTTGAAGCCAACTAGGAAGGAGATGTCATGGAATTTTGTCACTGGTGGATCTATTTGATAAGTAGCAGTTAACAGGTTTATGTTCTCTCATCTTTCCCATAAGGGCTGCTGATTTTTCTCAGGTCTCTCATATGGGGATGGATAAATCTATACATTTTCATTTTTATCAGTTTCTCATTTTTCCAAACTTAAGTTCTGTTTGTCTCAAAGTTTGATTTTTTTAAAAAAAGAAATACTTCTCATACAATTTATATCCATTTTTGCATACACTTCTACTACAAAAAAAATTGTACACAATTTTGCTTAGTATACACATTTTTTTGCATGCCTTTGTCCTAATGTAATGCATTTTTGAATATTAACTTCACTAATATATGTATATTCCCCTTAATATTGAGAGTCAGTGTGGTGTAGTGGTTAGAGTGTTGGACTGGGAGTCAGGAGATCCAGGTTCTAGTCCTCTCTCAGGCATGGAAGCTCACGGGGTGACTTTGGGCCAGTCACAGACTCTTAACCCAACCTGTCTCATATGGAGAGATGCAGGATTATAGATGGTGCCTTGGGTTCCTTAAGGAGGAAAAAAAGTGTGATATAAATGTATTAAATAAATAAATACTTTTTAATATACATTTTTTAAAAAAATATATATTTGCTATCTCCATGGCAAAGATCAGAGAATTTTGAAGGATAACTGAATTTCAGTTCACATACTGTTTGTAAGTGCAAAATTAAGTAGGTTGGCATTAAATTGCAAACTGAACAAATTTCTCCTCCAACCCTACCCTCATAGGGCTTACTTTAAATATTAAATATTCCAGTAGTCCCCAGAAGTGGCTTAGAACTGTAACAGCATCTAGGGTGTCCAGTTGGAAAAATAATAATAAGCATTCCAAAATGTGTCCAATAAATACATTCCAGTTTAGCTAGCAGACCACATGGCAGCCAACAACCACAATCACTTTAATAAACTATATTTTAAAAAATCATTGTCCATGTGTATCTGAAGAAGTGGAAAATCTGACTCACATATTTTTTTAATGCAATATTTATGTCTTATGTAAAGTGTTTATCCACTGCTTGCTTTAACTTTATATGGACAGGCCTTTGTTTGTTTTTATGTCTCTTTTCAATTTCAGGTCTTATTTTACAGTTCTGGGGGCAAACCCAAACCAGATAATGTTTATGGCTTCTGCAGACAATCTGGAGCATGTTCAGAGGTGGGCAACGAGGATGCCCTATGAGGAGAAATTGAAAGAACTAGGCATGTTTAGCCTGGAGAAGAGAAGATTGAGGGGAGACATGATAGCACTCTTCAAATACTTGAACGGTTGTCACACAGAAGAGGGCCAGGATCTCTTCTCGATCAACCCAGAATGTAGGACGCGGAATAATGGGCTCAAGTTACAGGAAGCCAGATTCCGGCTGGACATCAGGAAAAACTTCCTGACTGTTAGAGCAATACGACAATAAAACCAATGACCTAGAGAGGTGGTGGGCTTTCTCATTGCAGAGGCATTCAATAGGCAGCTGGACAACCCTCTGTCAGGGATGCTTTAAAGTAGATTCCTGCATTGAGCAGGGGGTTGGACTCGATGGTCTTATAGGCCCCTTCCAACTCTACTGTTCTATGATTCTCTGATTCTCTGAAATTCTGATAGTAGAAATTATATCATCACTAAGAATAAAAATTACATTGAACATCATCAGAAGGGGGGTATCGTGTTTCCCTGCTGTCGCTTTGCTTCCTGGTGCTGTCCCACAATAGGGATGAACAGCCTCTTTTTTTTTTCACACGGGGAAGAAAGAGGAAGCAAGAAACGACCACGTGGCCTATTCAGTGAGCATTTTTATCACGCTGCTCCTCCTGCACACAGCAGGAAATGGCGGCAAGTTTCACTATAGCCCCAAAACCTGGGTTTTCTCTGTCTTATTTTACGACAGAAAAAAAAGCCAGAAGGAGAGGGAGACGCATGGGAGGTGGACGGCATCATCAAAAGGACCTGCAAAAAACTGTGAGTGGCCAGTAACGAGCGTGCTATATAGCGCTTGTCTGATGAGCCCTGTTCTGTGCATGTACCTGAAGAATGCATGCACGCTATTCTGGCTAACTTTGTACAATTGGCCTTTACGCTGTATAGAACTTGAATATATGAATTGGGACCAGTATGAAGCTATTTCCTGAATATCAATGGTAGTTTGGCCTTGATACTTCTATGATAAATGAAATGATAAATCATGCCTGTTTTGATGTGACTTTGCAACCTGAGCCTAAGCATGTTTACTCAAGTGTAAGGCCTATTTTGAGAAATCAATGTGACTTGCACTCCAGTATGTCAGTTTAAGAGTGCAGCCTTGGGAATTAACTGCACTGAACACTATAGGATGTACTTACACGACAATATGAGTAAGGTGAGGCTCTCAGGCTGCAATACTAACAAGGTTCTAACATCCTTCCTTGGAAATCTGTTAGTGCCTTTATGTAATAGGGAAGGAACTCCCCCCCATCCTGTACATGCATCTACGGTGGGAGACATTGCTCAAGCCAATCACCCCTTGGATGTCAGAGCTAGAAAAAGCCCTCTCCGGACCTAGAGTTTTGGTATGTCTCTGGAATTGGCCCAGCCCTGACTGATGGGACTTGGAACAGGCACATTTCTCAGGCCTCACTATAATTAGGCACTAATTTATTGCGTCCACAGAACCTAATTCACAAACATGGAACCGGAATGGACTTTGACCACTTCCGTTCATGCTTATGCAAGCATTTCAGTGCTGCACCAGGACAGCTAACACCCTTGAGGAAAAAGGGTATGGAAAAGTTATTTCCTGCTACTGTAGCACACCTCACGAAATGGTTTCAGAACCCTTTGTCCTCAACAAAAGGGTACTTACTGCAAATGGACTTGTGCATTTCTGACATTCCTTAGCTATCAGTGTGTTTGTACTTTCTTGAATCAAAGAGCTTACTTCCTCTTATTTTCCATTCCTTTTTTTTAAAAAAAATATCATGTTACTAGTATCAAGATCTACGCCCCCACTTTAGGGATTAACAAGCTGGAAAGAACCCTGATGGTGATTGTAAGGAGGGGAGGACCTGAACCAATGGCTTCAAATTACAAGGAAGGGGAATTTTGAGTAAACATTAGGAGGAACTCCCTCAGGGCGCAAAGGTTTTGGCAGTGGAATCCTGCCTCAAGAGGAGGTTGTGGGCTCTCTTTTATTAGAAGGTTTTTAAGCAGAGATTGGATGGTTGTAGCAGAAAGTTAGACTAGATAATCTTTGGGTTCAGTTCCAACTCTGAGATTCTGAGCAGAGCCTCACAGCATCCCTCCCTCCACAACAAATTGCTCAGACTGATCTTGGAGGTCATAGCAGGCAGGCACACAAGATTGGAACTCCAGAACCTGAAGGATCCTCCTTGCCATTGATAGTATTCCAGTTTGACCTGTTTATGGATTAACAAATTTGTCCATTTCAATTCCTCATTTTTCCAATCTTAAATTGGTTCGTTTTGAATGCTGAGATGTATTTATTTATTTATTTATTTATTTTTGCAATCTTAAGTTCATTCTGAATACCGAATTCTTGTTTTTAGAAGTTATCACAAAAAAAGTTTGTCTTTTGTGCGCATTTCTCCAATACATTCATGTTTAATGTACCCATGAATCAAACATACTGTATAAATGCTACTTACTGTTTATCTGATTTTCTGGCCTGTTGGCTGCAATAAAGTTGATTGATTGATACATTCATGTTTCCCGGCAATTTTGTCTGATATACACAGTTTTTTTTCCAGGTCATGTTCCTAATATAATGGCTTTCTAACATTGTTTTCATGAATATCTGCATTTTTGTGTGCTTTACCCTAATATATGATTTTTTTTTACATTTCCTTTGACTGGAGAATTCCAATAAATTTTTTGGAGAAGTGTGATTTTCTAAACATATCTACATTTTGGGGTTTGTGTGGTTTGGAAGTGCAAAATTAGGTAAATTCGCATTAGAATAATAGAATAGTCGAGTTGGAAGGGGCCTACAAGGCCATCGAGTTCAACCTCCTGCTCAATGCAGGAATTTACCTTAAAGCATCCCTGACAGATGGCTGTCCAGCTGCCTCGTGAATGCTTCTAGTGTGGGAGAGCCCACGACCTCTCTAGGTCATTGGTTCCATTGTTGTACTGCTCTAACAGTCAGGATTGTTTTCCTGATGTCTAGCCAGAATCTGGCTTCCTGTAACTTGAGCCCATTATTTCACGTCCTGCACTCTGGGATGATCAAGAAGAGAGCCAAAGGTCTTCCTCATCCCTGCCTGCAAGTCCAAGGTCTTGGTAGCTCATTGAAATAGAGGAATGGATATCTGTTTCCTAAGACTGTTGGTTCAAGCTTTGCTCCATCTAACATTGGAGAAATCAACAAATTAGAGAGCAATCGTATGCTTTCTGAGCAAAACTTCTGATATTGGAAGCTTTGTTCCACTCCATCCTATGTTCTATCAGCAAGAGCCAACAAGTAGGGACATTGGGAGAGTACTTGGGTGTGTATGAAGTTTGACAGACTCCCCCATGCTTGGCCTCCTGGACTCTGCTGTGGAGCACTCACACACCTGCTGGCTGAGCACTCTGGGGCTGGGTGAGTGCCTGAGTCACAATTTTCCTTAACAGGGGAGGCTCAGGCTTTTCTGGGAAGGTAAAGTTATGTAAATGGTGGCTGTAAATGGGCACTATATGGGTAGGCTGTCCAGATGGCTTGGGATTTCCCGGTCCTAACCGGGAATCCAGGGGCAAACCGGCCCAACCGGGGGGCGGGGGGGCAAACCGGGGTGGCGGGGGTTCACGCGGTGGTGCAGCAAGCGAGGAGCGGCAGTAGACCCGGCGGCGGTGGCGGCGGAGGAGCCCGGGAAGTGCCCGCCCCAGCAGGTAAGTGCCCCGCACCTCGCACCTCGCGCCCCACGCCTCGCGCTCCTTACCTGTGCAGGCCGCGTCCGCTTCCCTCCAGTGCTCGAATCTACTGAGAAACAGGCTTCACAGGCCGTGAAGCCTGTTTCTCAGTAGATTCCGAGCACTGGAGGGAAGCGGACGCGGCCTGCACAGGTAAGGAGCGCGAGGCGGGCGGGCGGCGCGAGCAGCGTGGGGCGAGCGGGGCGTGTGGGGGGGCCGCGTGGTGGGGCGGGCGCACGGGCGCGCGGGCGGCGCAATACGGGCGGGGGGGCGGGGGGGCAGGCAGGCCGTGCGGGGGGGCGGGCACGCGGGCATGCGGGGGGGGTTTGTTTTAGGTGGGGGGGGGCGGGGGGGACCGGGATTTTGGGTCTCAAAATCTGGTCAGCCTATTTATGGGCAACGTTTACTTAACATTACATTCCTAGAAAAGCCTGAGCTGGCATTGTTATGGAAAATGGACAGCCCTGCATTGCCGCCTAGTGCTGTGCTGAAAATTTCAACCATTTCATTTTTTGGCATTTCATGGAGGGGGGGGGGGAAATGAAAATGTGAGCAAAAAAGACTGGGAGAGGTGAGAATTTTGGAGAATTTTCCCCTTGGGGAGAGGGACAGGATTTCCACATACCTTTTTAACTGTAGCAGTTGTTAAGAGGTCTTCTTTCTTTCTTTTAATTTTTTTAAAAACAACCCTAGCATTTTCAGGAGCCCAAGAGTTCTTCCTGAATGCTTATTGGAGAGGTCACGGTCACATGGTCTTCAACAGGCATTCACTGAGAGCTGCTGGGCTCCTCCAAATGCTGAGGGAAGGGTGTTGTTTAAAAAAACACACACTAAAAAATAGGAAGAAGGCCCCTCAGCAACTGGCTACACTTAAAAAAGGTATGTGGAAACCCTGTCCCCTTCCCCAAGGAGAAAATCCTCTGAATTTCCCCCCTCCTTGGGAAAAAGGCAGAAAAAGCAGTGCCTCTTTTGCAGAGCGAGAGAAAGTTCCCAATAATACGGGGCAGGATTTGGCCCAGCACTAGTGCTGTCGGGCACTTGTAGGGCTGTCCAGACGCTGACACGTTGCGGTGAGTCATGATGGCGACTCACAGAACTGGGTGCAGGTGAGCCCGTCTGTCCCTTCCAACAGGTCATAGGCGGGGGAGGTGTGGCTTCCAACATTGTTTCTCCTCACATAACAGGTGGGGAGAGATTCTATAGGCAATTCCAGCCTAGGCAAAAATAGGGTGACTAGATAAAATCCAGGTCAGGGCTCCTGTAACTTTAACAGTTGCAGAGAAAAGGGAATTTCAGCCAGTGTCATTTGTATGCAATTAGTCCCTGGTGAAATTCCCTCTTCATCACCACAGTTAAAGTTGCAGGCACTATACTAGAGTGACCATATACCAAAGAAGGCAGGGTCCCTGCAACTTTAACTGTTGTGATGAAGAGGGAATTTCACCAGGAACTAATTGCATACAAATGACAGTGGTTGAAATTCCCTTTTCTCTACAACTGTTAAAGTTACATGAGTCCTGACCTGGATTTTATCTGGTCAGCCTAGGCAAAAACATATTTCTGATACAAAGCAACTACAAAATAATGAAATAACATGCACTTTTGGGTTGTTTTCCATTTGTTTCCATTTCCACATGTTTTTACTTTAAAAGTGACTGAAACACATGGAGCTCATTTGTTTTGTTTTGTTTTTATGAACAACAGATACATCCCTTGAAGGAATGCTTAATGCATGATGAGAGTCATACATGGATAAGGGAGAAACTGCATACAAATCAGATTAATGGACATTTTGTCGAGTGTGGATGCATTGGGAAACCACAATTTCCAGCAGGTTCTCAGTGGGTGATCATTTGACAAAACTGGGGAAAAAAATGCTAAAGAGCCATACAACTTTACAAAAATATTATAAACTGATACCATAGAAAATGACTATATGGTAATGTACAAAGTAAGCTGAAATGGGTTACTTGTCACATGGGGAATTCAACAGAGAACACATGTGCTAGAAATTCAGCATAACACAAAAGCATGAATATTATTAAACACGGATGATGGTTTTTCAGACAGGCATAGGGTGACCATGTGAAAAGGAGGACAGGGCTTCAGCATCTTTAACAGTTGTAGGGAAAAGGGGATTTCAGCAGGGGTCATTTGTATGCATGCAGCACTGGGTGAAATTCCCTCCTCATCAACAGTTAAAGCTGCAGGAGACCTGCCTAGTATGACCAGGTACAACAGAGGGCAGGGCTCCTACAGCTTTAACTGTTGTGGCCTGGCCAATGCTTGAAGAGGGTGGAGTCACATGAGTATTCCTCCACTGACTCCACCAAGTCAGGTGACATTGCAGTCTGAGTGTCATTCTGGCCAATGGATTGCTTGTTGTCTCTTTACCCAACCATTGTCCCAAAGTCCTGGCCCAGAAGCTCAACCCCTCTATGCTGCTCAAATAGTGGGAAGGAGTGTGCTCCTATCCCTCCTCTCCTCTTGGAACCTGTTTTTTTTTGTTTTGTTTTTGCCTGGGCCTTCATCAGCTTCTCCACCAACATGGTCTGCCACCCAAGGAGTAAGGGAGGCCCCTCTATTGCCTCTTCCTATAGGAACGTGGTTTGCCCCCTGCCCCAAACTGGTGCCATGTTGTTAAACAATATGTGTATGCATACTTGACCATGTGTACAGTATACCTTAACGCTCAGATTGCTGGGACACTACAAATAAAAGAAAGGGGAGAATGGGACTCGTGTTGATTAAAAATAAAACCTCTGGGGTGAAAAATGGGTGGGCAGAGGTGACACTTCCTACTCTGATTTACAAGACATGGGATGCTAACAAACAACAGGGAAAAAGAAAGAAAAGTATTAACTGCTAGAGGAAAGGTCAAGATGGATGAGTTGTTTGAAGGAAAAAGAGTTAAGGGGCAGATGTTTGCTTTGTGAGAGATGTTTGTTTTGGGCTGGAAGCAAAAAAAATAAATATTACAAAACTTCTCCTCCTCCATGACCGCCTCTTCCTCAATGTCTCTCTCACCATCTCTCCAAATAAAATCTGTAACAGTATAGTTTTCTGTGTAAAATAAGTCACTCATGAGAATGTGGGTGTGTGAATTAAAATTACAATTCACACACCACACAAACCACTAGCTACTTCTACTACCACCTCCACATACCCATTAAGGAAAATTTTAGTCACAAAGAAACACGCACTGCCACAGAATATTTTTAAAAAAATCAAAAGGCATCCTACTAAGATATGAACTAATAAATAAATTGTGAACCCTCTCGGAGAAGAAAAGAGAAACATAGAATCAGAGAATCATAGAACAGTAGAGGGTTTGACTGCTGTCAAACTGCACCCCCCATTCCCCGCCTCTCTCTCTCTCCCCCCCCCCCCCGTTAGCTGTCAAAGCCTCTGTTTTTCAACTTTTGGAACTTTTAAAGTAAAAACTTCATAGCCACAAAATGCCTGGAGCTATCTTTCTGAAATTTCTCACAGATAAGTACCTCAAACCCATCTTCCATGTTGGCAAGTTTCATGCTTTTATCTTTAAAACTAAAAAAGTTAAATGGGTTTCTCTCCTCATTTCTCCCCAAATACCTTGCTACTACACGCTTGAAGCCATGCTTCTGAAATTGCTCACACATATCAACCAAAGTGGTACCTTTAATGTGGACAAGTTTCATGTTTGGATCTTTAAAAATAAAAAAGTTGAGGTCTTTACCCCACTGTTACCCATTTTTAAAAATTAATTGCCACACAAGGCAAGCACCTATGGTTCTGAAATTTCACACACATGATTCACAACATACTATCTGCAAAGTGGCCAAGTTTCATGTGTGGATCTTTAAAAATAAAAAAGTTATAGGCAGTCCTGGTTCGTTACTAAAAACTTCATAGCCACAAAATGCCTGGAGCTATCTTTCTGAAATTTCTCACAGATAAGTACCTCAAACCCATCTGCAATGTGGCCAAGTTTTATCCTTCTATTTTTTAAAATAAAAAAAGTTATAGGCGTTTTTGTAACACAAAAATAGGCAATGGGAAAAAGCATTCAAAATGGCTTCCAATTTTCTGTTTTTTTCCGATTAAAATTGGAGACAAAAAAAAACTGATTGGAAAAAAAGGATTTCCAAATTTTCAAATCAGAATCGGTATTGGATGTCAGATTTTCTCCGATTTTAATCGGAATTGGATATTGGATCCGATATAATGCACATCCCTAATTTATTTGGAAGCATGCTCTACTTAAAATCCATAGGATTACAATCTCTCTTGGCTTTCAGATGCATTGAAATCAGTGTAATTTACTGCTGAGTAAAGAAGGGGGATTGGGATGCCAAGACATAGGGCTTTATTCCCAGCACAACACTACCAAAAAACCAAAGTGAATGCATCCTACTGCAAAAACTGAAGGAACGGGATTCAGGGCAGTTATGTAATGGGTGTGGCAAGCCAAGAGCTTAAGCAACATGTGCTCAGATTTCTTCTTTATAAAGGAGAAAGAACAAGACATGAATCAGAGAAACATGCACAACACGTTTTGAAGCTTCTGCCAAAGTTCCTCCTTCCAACAGCTTGGTGGTGACTGAGATCTCTGGTAAGTTCACTCTCATCATCCTGTGTATTGTAGGAGCAGGTAGAACGTAAGATCAAGATCTGCTGGAAGATCTTTGGGTGATTTGCTGCAGGTCATCAAGGCTTTCTGACCCTTAGGCCAGATCTCCACCAAGCAGGATATGGCATGTTGAAAATGGTTTGAAAACTGTATATGGAGTGTGTCATGGGCCCCAACAGTTGTCACTACTGTTATAAACCGTTTTAAAGAGTTTAAACGGTTTATACCCTATTTTAAAACCTGCCTTAGTGGTTGAACTGCTACACTTCTAAACAATGCTGGTGAGATAGAAGACAGCTTAGAGGTGCAACCAGGAGTGGAGTTGTATGTGACTGGACTGTAAGCTCAATTCTGGTACTGAAAACAAATGTATATGCTCAGAGGCGCCCTTGTTCCTTAATTCCAATAGTATGCCTCTTTGCCTGACCCACTATTTTGCACCTGTCTCCAGTTGGTGGGCTTCAGGTTTCTAGTAGAAAACAAAGTAGATTCTGCAAGCCTGAAGGCTACCTACCCCTGGTCTATTGCATATTCCATTCAAGAACTAAGCCTATAACTTTTTAGGAGAAATGACTGTAGCTCAGTAGCAGAACACCTGCATTGCACGCAGAAGGTCCTAGGTTCAATCCTCAGCATCTCCAGGTAGAGAGTATCATAAAAGGGAAAACTCCACCATATGCAGCTTCTCCTGTCACCATGGCATTGCAATGGGAAAAGCAGCTCACTTTGCAGACGTTTCGCTTCGGTTCAGAAGGTGCTAGAACCCACTCAAGAGGGAAAGGACCAAGCAATCCTAAACATGTCTTTCCATGTCAAAGTTACTTCCGGTGACATTTGGACAAACAAAGCTATTTGTCATGATTCCCCATCCCCACCCCTTGAAACAAATAATGACATGTGAAATGCCCGATGCTTTCCTTTAAGCTAAATAAAATGCATTCGCTGCTGCATTTTTGAGCTAATCATTTATTTATTTTTAGATTCAGAATTGTCTAACTGATTTTTTTCCTCTTTTTTTTGGTATTAACTGATGCTTGTTAAAATATCTAAATTTACGTCACAGGTACAGTAGCCTTCTGCATTTGTCATCAACATGCAAATCCTGCTGAGCGTCTTCGTTTGCGCCATTCTTGTAACTACAGGTAACAAGGGGCTCGTATTCCCTTCCCTTTTTCTAATATGGTGGTTAATAGCTGTGTTGAATTAATCTAGAGAATGGTAGACTTTGCATAATGCTTGCAGTGCATTCAAAATATTGCTCACCAACCTAGAGCTTTGAGCACTCTCTAGTTTGGGGGTTGGAGGAAGGATGAAAGAACCAGCAAGGTTCAGGTTCATCAAGGTCCTCCCAGTAGGGATGCATGAGAATTTTTTTCAGTTTGGGTTTGATCTGGATTTACCCAGTTCACACCTCTCTCAGACTGAATGCAGACTTGACCACCATCTGCAGTTGAATTCTGTACATTTCTGAGCTTGCAATGTGAAATGCGTAAATTTCAATTTATGCATAGTTGATTTGACCATTTTGAAAAATATGCACAAATTCTCATGTGAAAAAAAGAAGAAGAATCAGTCAAGACCACAATCTGAAGTAGACACAAATCGGGACAAGCTCTGAGGCAAGACTTGAGGAACTTTGAAGTTGGACTATCCCTGTTATACATTGTGTTGGAGCAACTCCGCTATAAAGAAAAGTTACTTATGCTTCTTTCAGCAAAAAATAAGCATGAGTAAGAGGGGAGATGATAGAGGGTTTGTACTAGGGATGTGTATTGTATCGTTAAAATGCACGATAACGATACGGTAAGGTCATTATCGTGCATGTGTTTAACAATGATGATACGATAGAAAAACCTACGATAGTCATCAGAGATGATAATTTTTGGGTGATTTTATCGTTTTATCGGACTGCCATATAAATATACCTATAACTTCTGTATTTTAAAAGTTAGAGACTTGAAACTTGGTCACAGTGCTTATGGGGTATGGCTAAGTATGTGTATGATATTTGAGATCGATCCCTCCAACCCTCAATTTTATATGAATTTAATAAATATCATTTCAGTTCTGACAGATCAGAATGACAGCTCACCACATGCATTCATTCAGACCTGTCAGAACGGAAACAATCTTTAAAAAATCCATATAAAATCGAGGGTTGGAGGGATCGATCTCAAATTTCATACACATACTTAACCATACCCCATAAGCACTGTGACCAAGTTTCAAGCCTCTAACTTTTAAAATACAGACATTATGGGCATTTTTTTCTTTAAAAATAGGGATGCAAAAAAATCATCTTTTCACGGTAATTATCGTGAAGACGATACGGTTCACCTATGATATGAATGAAGACGATAATTTTTTTGGTCTGAAATGACAATAATGATAAACGATGATAGTTTTTGGCGTGCACACCCCTAGTTTGTACAGCTATATATGGCATAGAGGTTTTGTTCTTTTTTTCCCCATGGCTCTCTTATTATTCCTGCCTCTTAGAACATGGGGGTCATCCAATGAGGCTGAAAGATTCAGGGCAGACAAAATGAAGCACTACGCATGCAAAGCATAGCTACAGTGAACTACAGAATGCACTGTGACAAGATGTGTCACTAGCTTAGATAGCTTTAAAAGGGGATTTGACAAATTTATGGTGAAGGAGGCTATCAATGGCCACTAGTCATGAGGGCTATCTGCAACTTCCAGGATCAGAGGCAGCATGCCTCTGAATATATACAGATTGCAGGGGACTGGCAGTGGGAGAAGGATATTGTCCTCATGTCCAGTGTGTGGGCTTCCTAGAGGCATATAGTCAGCCATTCTGGGAAATAGGCTATTGGACTAGGGAGGGGTCTCCGAGCCAACTCTTTTTCTCTTTGCACTTACGATTAAGAACAAATAATAATGTTGCGGCTACTGGACCAGGAAAGGCTTCTCTGTCTCTCTTGCCAACACAAAATGGTGCAAGCCATTTTCTTTTGTCCCTTCTCCAGGCAGCTCTTTGGAATGTGAAGTTTGCTCAGGCCTCGGCACCAATTGCACTGGCAGCATGCAGACCTGTGATGACAGCAAAGACACCTGCATCATTGCTCTGGCTGAAAATTCACTAGGTGAGTGGGAAGGGCCACAAATAAGTCTCATCCTGGGAACGGGTGGTCTGGCTCTCCCCTAAGGCAGGGTGAGGCAGGGCCCCTCAGGTGGCAAGTCTTGGGTGACGGCAAATGGCCAGCTATGGCATCTACTTTCATTTATATGTTTATCTTCAGCGGCAGCCCTACACAGAGTTTCATTATTTCCACTTTGTGAACTGGATGAATTCATCATCTGGAATGCCAGAATCCAGGGAGCAATGTATGAAGTGTTGTGAATGAATTTTCCAACTCAAGTGCCAACTTGCCAAGAACACTGAGCAGAGGAGGCAGAGACTACCATGTGGTTCCACAAACCCACTTCTCACTCTTCCTTCTGTAGTTGGACCCCCAATTCAGTCAATTCTTAAAGGCTGTGAATCTTCCAACATCTGTGAACATGGACCACAGTATCTGAATTTGGGAGAGGGAAGAAAAATGAGATCAAGCATCACTTGCTGTGTGGGGAATGCCTGTAGAACAGCAGCTCCTGAATGTAAGTTTTCCTTCCTGACCACATCCTCTTGTTGGAATCATTTTCAAGCTAAGAACTGCATCACAAAATTTGAAGACCAAGTGAAATCCAACAGATTATTGTGTTCCAACTATCTGTTGCACATTAGTCTGAGAGGTGTGGTCCAAGGCGGTTCACTTTAGAGTGTGTATAAAACAAAAACTTTGAGCATCTTTACCTTAATATCAGTGATACAACTCCAAATCTACATTTAGGAAAAGGAATAATTAGGTACTCTTCCTTTGTAGAGGTGGGAAAGCTTTTGTTTTAAACCTGGGATCATTTGACAGAGAAGTTCTGGGATAATCTCCCCCCCGCCTCCACCCCTTAAGCATTTCAGGGGGGGGGGAAATCAATGTAACCCCATTGTGTTCAGTGGGATTCACTCCCAGGGGAGTGTGCATAGAGATGGACTGATTAGGAATGTATGAGAGATTCATTTCAGTTTGTTTTTTATCAGAATTTGATCCAGCTGACACTTTCAGACTGAACACATGGCAAGTTTGTATAGTTCTGAGCTTTCAGTGTCATTTAGGGATGAAAAAAAGGAATGGAAAAAAAGAAAGAAAAAAGAGTTAGAAGCATAGAATCATAGAATAGTAGAGGCCATCTAGTCCATCCCCCTGCTCAATGCAGGAATCCACCTTCAAGCATTCCTGACAGATGACTGTCCAGCTGCCTCTTGAATGCCTCAAGTGTGGGAGAGCCCACGACCTCCCTATGTAATTGATTCCATTGTTGGACTGCTCTAACAGTCAGGACGGTTTTCCTGATGTCCAGCCGGAATCTGGCTTCCTGTAACTTGAGCCCATTGTTCCTGCACTCTTGGATGATCGAGAGGAGATCCTGGCCTTCCTCTGTGTGACAACTTTTCAAGTCTTTGAAGAATGTGATCATGTCTCCTCTCAATCTTCTCTTCTCCAGGCTAAACATGTACATTTCAAACATGAGTACATTTCAAAATAGGGACGGGCAATTCATTGGCCACTCGCCGCACTGCTGCTACCACCTGCCCCACTTAGTGGGCCATGTGAGCTTCTTTTGAGGCTCAGCGAGGCCTGATGAGCACTCAGCAGCTGTCCACCCTCGCTCCAGAAATGATGTATTTCCCCCGTTGCAGAAATGGGGCCTTTACGACTGCCATTTATGTAATGGGGGAAATGCACAATTTCTGGAGCCTCCATTTTGTGCACAATGGAGGCTCTGGAATGGGATGAATGACAGCCAGGTGTTTGTTGGCCACATGGGTGCTTGACCTGTGGGTCTGGGAATGCACTATGTCTGCCCAACTCGGTCTGGGGGGAGGTGGACACAGGGGAGTCCATCAGACTCCTGGACCCGGTCAGACACCCATGACATCCCTACCACAGGAACCTGGTTGGCCATTGTATGGGCAGAATGCTGAACAAGATGGACCCTTGGTCTGATCCAGTAGGGCTCTTCATATGTTCTTCTCTGGAGGGCCACAGCTCCCCCATCCTTAGATTACAAAATGCAAACTCTATTTGTTAGTAAGATTTAGGTTGACTGGTTCACTAACTGAACTATATTTGCATGATCTTTATCCTCCACATCAACCTCTCACTTTTCTCCATCCACCAAAAACGACGGGATTTTTCTGATTGGTTACAGTGCCTCCAGACATCATGAAACCCAATGGGAAGCAATGCCCAGCCTGTTTCTCCATTTCAACCAGCACTTGTAATGATGAGAAGATAGTGGACTGTGTTGGACCAGAGGAAAGGTGTTTTGATTTGGCTGTGACTGTCACTTACGGTAATTCTGATCTCACAGTTCGCATTTAGCATGCAATAGAATCATAGAATCATAGAAAAGTAGAGTTGGAAGGGGCCTCTAAGGACGTTGAGTCCAACCCTCTGCTCAATGCAGGAATCCTCCTTAAAGCCCACCTGACAGATGGCTGCCCAGTTGCATCTTGAATGCCTATAGTGTGGGAGAGCCCATTGTCATACTGCTCTAAGGGACAGGAAGTTTTTCCTGGTGTCCAGCCAGAATCTGGCTTTCTGTAACTTGAGCCCATTATTCTGTGTCCTCCACACTGGGAGGATCGAGAAGAGATCCCGGCCCTCCACTGTGGTTTAGGTATGCCTAAATAAGGCTTCCATTCCTTCACAAATCCAACCCACTAATGGAAAGGATTACACTGGAAGTGGATGTTTATTGAAAGGAGGATGGGACATGTTCAGAAGCTGATTTAATTTGGATAGAGGGCCTCTTTTTAAAACTACTCTACATGGTCTTTTATTCCCAGGATCTGTTGTTGTCAATATGGCTCAGAAGGGCTGCGTCAGCAAGTCGGCGTGTGAACACATGAGAAAAGATGAAATAGATGTGCCAGGGGTTCGCTCTCTTGTCACAAAGGCTGAATGCAAAGCTCCTCCCGCCACAGCTGGAATGGCAGCTTGACAAACTGCCAAGTATCCCTGGGCTCCTGCCAGAAACCGTCTCCTTTGAACCTACTTGCATTTTGCTTTAGCCTCTGTGTTGTACCTCCCTTACACTTCTCCGTGACCTTCCCGAACACCATTTCTGTCCGCCTCCCAGAAGAAGGAGTGTCCTGGGAGTGGGATACATAAAAAATAACTCACATTAGAGATAATGGGGAAAGCATTCTTTGTGTCATTGGGCTGACTGAATGGGGAAGATCAGTTTTATTGGGCTTTATTCTGGTGGCATCAAAAGAAAGCTATGAATTGAAAGGCATAATTTGCCCCCATCTGGAAAGGTCAAGGGGATGGATAAAAAAGTAGGCATGGGTGAGAATTTTGCTTGGTCCAGTTTGTTGTTGTTGTTGTTGTTGTTGAGAACGTGCCAAAATTCGCTGGTTTCCTCAGATGTTCAAACAAACCCCTTTAAGCATGGGTTCCTGTGAACAGAGGCTATCTCTACATCTACAACAGAGGCTATCTCTACATCAAGAATTTTTCCTGAGGTCATTCCTGGGTCGTCCCTGTGCGTCCAAATGATGCACAGGGGATCCCGGCGGCAGGCAGGGATGACCCCTCCATTTTCCCGGGATAACTAGGACCGATCTACACCAAGCAGGATACGACACTTTGAAAATGTTTTGAAAACTGTATATGGAGTGCGTCCTGGGCCCCAACAGTTGTCACTACTGTTATAAACCATTTTAACAATCAACCAACAAAGAGTTAAGGCAAGAGTGATTTTAACGCATTAGTCTCCAGTATATGCTGTAAATGATATATTAAGCTACATACAGAAAATACAGTAGCATGGCATAAACATGTGCTGTAAATCACATTTAATACATTACAATAGAAGAATAAAATTCAAGTCAAACACGTTTCAACACTCAAAGTGTCTTTTTCAGTGACCAAAACAAAAGCAGCTTGTTAAGAATTCTATAAAGGGTTTTCTGATAGAATGACCTAAATTAGGTAGCCTGTATCTTTCCCAATCATCAATTAGTAGGCAACTCATGGAAGACTGAATCAGTTACTTTGTTGGTTGATTGTTTCATTGCTTGTTAAGGCAAACACCTTGTTTTGTTTATTATAAACCATTTTAAACCATTTCAAAGCAGTAGTGTCGATCCTGCCCCGGTTGCCCAGTTGTCTCAATTTTTCCTGTAGTCCCGGGACCATCCCGAGGACTGAGGGCAGTGTGGGTACTGCTCCTGGCTTGTCCCGCCTCCCTGTGAGTAGTGGGGCTCTGGAAATTGGCACAGAGCTGTGTGAGGGCAGTCCAAGCCCATCCGGGGTGGTGGGGGAGCGGGTTTTGGCTGTTTCTTTTTCTTTTTAACTCACTTTTGTTGGTGGAGCACAATTGCGCTCCGTCTCTGATGATTAAAAAAACAAACACATGGCATCCGCAACACCCCTCTTGTCTTCCAGGACATTGTGCTGGGGTATGCATGCTGGGGGACAATCCCAGAAGCAGGAAATCCCAGGATCCTCCCCCCTGCACCCTGGAAGGCCCTGTGGTGTAGAAAGGGGCCAGAGTGTTCATTTGAGGAACAATGTAAACAAATACACAGGAAACTCAACTTGGGGATGATTGCGTTCAGAACTAGTAATCTCTTGTACCCATTCCCATCCAGCTAATCTTGTCTACCCTCCACCCTCTTCCAACTGTTGCCTATTTCATTCCACCCTCACTTCAACTCCACCTCTCACTTAACATACTCCAAACAATGTCCTCCATGCCTTCCCCTCCAAACACAAACCCTATTATGGAGATTTTGGGATAGGGGTATCCCATCTTCCAGGAAGTTAACTGTGCAGTATGTATGTGCCCCCTTGGAGATGTGTGAAAACTCATAACAGGGGTATCAGGGTGAGAATTGTGCTTCTTTTGTTCTATTTGATATGTTTACATTTCTTTTAAAGACATTCTGTGATGGCACTTAGATCAAATTCATAAAAGGCATACACTTACCTGAGGCACATAGGTTGCACATGTTGTGGGAGACAGAAGTGGTACTTGGGTAAAACTCCCTCCCCTGACTCTATGAAACATATAACTTTTAGTATGAACTCTTAAAAGAAAGCATACTAAAATAACATGCCTACAATATTAAGTTATAAGAACATAAGAAGAGTCATGCTGGATGAGATGAAGGGTCCATCTATTCCAGCACTATGTTCACACAGTGGTCAAACAGCTGTCAACCAGGGACCCACGAGGAGGACATAGGTGCAACACTTGATACTACACTTGATCTTAGCCAAAAGGCTGAGAAGCACCCTCCCCAGAAACTGGGGTATATAGGCTTACTGCCTCCCATGCTGGAAGTAGCACATAACCATCAGGCCTAGTAGCCTTCTCCTCCAAGAATTTATCCAACCTCCTTTTGAATTTATCCAAATGGGTGGCCATCACCACATCTTGCGGTAGTGAATTCCATAGTTTAACTATGTGCTGTTTGAAGAAGTCCTTCCTTTTATCTGTCCTGAATCTCTCACCAACCAGATTTATGGGATGACTCTATTGGGTTCTAGTATTATGGGAGAGGGAGAAAAATGCTTCCCTATCCACATTTTCCACACCATGGGTCATATTGTACATCCCCTATCATGTCTCCCCTTAGCCTCCTTTTTTCCAAGCTAAACAATCCCAGCTGTTGTAACCTTCCCTTGTAGGGAAGATGCTCTACTCCCTTGACCAGTCCCTCTGAAAGTTGAGATAAGAGCGAGTGTGTGGTCATCAACCTTTATAAAGAGCGGGAGAACAGTTGCTGGGAGTGTGGAAAGTCTGGACACTTAGGAGAGGAATGTCCTTCACTGAGGGGACAACAAAGTGAGGGACAGTGACCCAAGCAGTGGAAAAAAGGTACAACTGTTGCCAAGGAATTACAGAGGCCCATTCAGAAGCCTCAAGAAAGGCAAATCCTGTCCCAGAATTTCTATTCAACAGTGATCAATTTCCCTTTGCCACTCTGAGTGAAAAGCCTATTTGTTTCAGATAAAGGGCAAATGTCTCACAGGGTTCTCAACCGCCAGTCATTCTATGCCTTTGCGTGTTAATGATTTAATTTCCCCCTCTAGAGACAATAAACAGGAAGTTGTGGGATCCATCTGTAGGATAGGGGAGATGGTGTGTGTGTACGCACACACGCATGTGTGTGTGGAGACGTATCATGTGGTTTTGGTACTTCTTGGGTTGTAGGAAGGAGGGGAGACCACCAAACCAATTCCCAAACTTTCTACTAAGTCACTTCTAGGTCAAAAACAACTGATCTAAAATACACCCAGGGGAGAAAGCCAAGCACAATGAACAGGAAATAAGATGAACAGACCTTGGACGGGGTGGAAACACCCCAATTGTTCAAGTTCAAGTCAAAATTTCTCATCTGAACTTGCGAGTCCTCAGCATGAATTCATACCAAGATTTTTGAGCGGGATTGTGGCTCCATGGTAGAACACCACTGCATACAAAAGGGCGTGGATTCAAGAGCTGGAAATACCCTTGCTTGAAACTCTGGGGAGATGCTAACAGTCGGGGTTGGAAAGATGAATGGATAACATATGATTCAATACACAACCCCATCTAAGTTCCCATGAGAGCAGTGTGTCTTTAAGAAAATTTGGCACAGTTCAATACAATATTAACTTACTAAATCCAGGGCTTCATTGGAAATGAGATATTTCCTTTAGAGGGGGAGTTCCTATGTGAAAAGACTCTGAAGACTCTCTTTGCCAGCAATTGATACGCAGAACACCTCTCCAAAGTCTGAGCCAAACATTCTCACGTGGCAATTTTTGGCTTGAATTTTTGGGGCAGGGAGGGCCAAAAATAGGTGCAGGGCTTACGATTTGGCCCTTTGGCTATCGTTGCTGCCACTTTTGCAGGGAGACCAAGGCTTCCCCCAGGGCAGGCAATCCTCAGCTCCATTCTGTCTTCCCTTCTGTGCAATGTTACATTACAATGCTGTGCCAAGGGGGATTTGGGTGTGGAACAACAACCAGCTCCTGCTGCTATCACTGCAAGACTCACTCCTCAAACACACCATTTAAAACCCAAAGTGGGGGGGGGCAGGATTTTAGGCTAGCCCTGTTTTCTTGCAAGGCATCAGGATAAGAAAATGTCATTTGCAGCCAGTCAGAGGCTCTGGGGGGCATCTCGCCAATAGCAAATAAGAGCCATTCATTGGCTATACAGCATCATTTGCTGCCAGGGAAAGATGTCCTACACACTAGTTTCATCTGAGGGCTCTCCTCTGTAGACAAGGGAAGGGGTAGAGATGGTTAAACATATCATATCAAGTATTAATAACGAACAGTTCTCAAGGCTATGAATGAATTTAATGCTCAATATTTTTCTGATAGATGTGACAACTAAAGTTTGGTTTATGGTACTACCAGACTTTCCATGTGACTCCAGAATGACCATATTCAAGGTCATTCTGTGGCATGATGATGATGATGATTTACATTTCTATACTGCCCCATAGCCAAAGCTCTCTGGGCAGTTTACAAAAGATTAAAACATTAAACGTTAAAAATCTACATGCACAATTTAAAACCATAAAAACATAAAAACAGACACCAAAGACAACATACATTTAAAACAACTTTGAGCTCTCAGCCAAACCTAAAGATAGATCTGGGATTGATTAAAAACTCAACATATGCTGTTAAATGCCTGGCAGAAGATAAAGGTCTTGACCTGGCGTTGAAAAGATAACACTGTTGGCGCCAGGCAGGCCTCATTGGGGAGCTCTTTCCTTAATTGGGGGGACACCACAGAGAAGGCCCTGGATAAATTCCTGGAAGAGAAGGCTCTCAATGGCTCCTAGCCCTGATGGTTATATGCTACCTCCAGTATCAGAGGCAGTAAGCATATGTACAGTTGCTGGGGAACATGGGCGGGAGAGTGCTATTGCTCTCATCTCCTGCTTGTGGTTCCCTGGTCGACAGCTGGTTGGCCACTGTGTGAACAGAGTGCTGGACTAGATGGACCTTCGGTCTGATCCAGCAGGGCTCTTCATATCTCTAACTAATAAGAACCAGACTTGATGCCAAGATTCAACTATTTTGGTTGAGAAAAACAAGTCTCAGGGGCCTGTTATGCTTTCACTGAATCCCAAATGCTCATTGCAACCACCACATTCATCTCTGGCCCAGTTCTGGACTGGAGAAGATGGAATAACAGTCATCTGTGGGGAAAAAATACATTTCCTAGCTTGGATTTAGACCAAAAATTAGGCTGACCATATGAAAAGGAGGACAGGGCTCCTGTATGTTTAACAGTTTCATAGAAAAGGGAATTTCAGCAGGTGTCATTTGTATATAAGCAGAACCTGGTGAAATTCCCTCTTCATCACAAAGTTAAAGCTGCAGAAGCCCTGCCCTCTTTTGTACATGGTCAAGAGACAGGGCTCCTGCAGCTTTAACTGTTGTGATGAAGAGGGAATTTCACCAGGTTATGTATGCATACAAACAACACCTGCTGAAATTCCCTGTCCTTTGCAACTGTTAAAGAGACAGGAGCCCTGTCCTCCTTTTCATCTGGTCACCCTACCAAAAATAATCTTAACTATTTATCAATTTGGGAAGAAATGGTTCTGCTTACTGAAAGCTAATCATTCCTAAAAAATGTACCATAGCCTGCCAAGCTAATTTTTCCCATAATGTTTTTCCTCCCTCTCTTCAGGATTATACAAGCGGTTTCTGGGCTTCTTGTCAGACTTTGACATTTTAGATTGTAAACTAAAGCAAGTTTTAATCCAAGCTGTTGGATTATTGTTGACTGTAGCTCATGTTGCAAAAGATGCAAAGGAAGAAGAAAAAGAAGAAGAAGGAAATAAATAAAGAAGAAAGCTCCAGCTTATAAAGGGAGGCATATGCCTGTTCAAAACCACATGACAGACAGGGGCTCAACCCATAAATCATGCCTGTGTCCAATCAGGGCGGCACTGCTCAGTCCACCAAGATAATAATAATAATAATAATAATAATAATAATAATAATAATAAATTTATTTCTTACCCGCCTCTCCGTTTGGATCGAGGCGGGGAACAGCAGTAAATATAAAATATGATAAAATACATAAAACTGATTAAAAACATGGCACACATTATTAAAATAGCAATAAAATCCCAAAAACATCCTAAAAACATTCTAAAATTCCACTGGATATGCCTGCCAGAAGAGACTAGTCTTTAACATTCTAAAAGACTGTTAAATTGATGAGTCTCCTCAGGCAGGTCATTCCACAGTCTGGGAGCGGCAGAAGAAAAGGTCCTCTGGGTAACGGTTGTCAGCCTAGTCTTGGCTGACTGTAGTAAGTTCTTCCCAGAGGACCTGAGCATACGGGGCAGATTGTATGGGAGAAGGCGATCCTGCAGGTAACCTGGACCCAAACCATGTAGGGCTTTAAAGGTAATGACCAACACTTTGTACTTCGCCCGGAAACTAATTGACAGTACAATCTGAGTGACTCCTTCCACAAGCCCCTCACCTTTCTAAACACTCTATCACTTTCCCAGGGAACTCTAAACAGGTCAAGGCCAGAGGGTGGAGGGGTGTGTGAACTCTTTTCCTGAGAATCCTGACAGAAATAAGCTTGCACAGACATTCCAGACTAGTTCGAATTAAATCTGTCTACAACTTGCTGAAACCCATACCTGACAACTTTGTACCACTCTCTGTGCAGAAGAAGGGACCCATGATGACAGAAGGCTGGGTTTTGGGGGAAGAGGCAGAGCTTCAGGGAAAATGGTGGAGCTAGGGTTGGGATGGGCTCACACTTTGACATCCTGCTGGGCAGTGGAGCAGAAGACGATCTGGCCCCTGGGGCTACAGGGAGAAGCTTCCGCTTTCATCTCCTTTTGCAGATGGAATGATGATTCAGACAGTGGTGAAGGTTTGCAAGTCCTCCTATGTCTGGACTTCACCCCTAGCATATATGAATCTGGGGCAGGGGAAATACGTACAGTCAAGTGTCACCTGATGCATGGGGGATGCTTGCAAAAAAGCTGCTCCTTGCTGATGGTATATTTGGAATCCAAAGGTTTCTTTTGGAGCAGCCTAAGAATTGCCTCTTTCAAGGCAATTGGGGGACTGTTCTCTCTGTTAAAGAGACATGAATGCCCTCCTTAACACCATCTGTCCCCCCTCTTGTGCTACATGTTATCAGTCATCATGGGCCACACCCCACCAAGCACCTGGTTTATGTCCTGAGGCTTCAGCAACTGAACCTTCCCATAAGACAGGACCAGACAATATGCTGGGCACATCCCTCAAGGTAGGTAACCTTGCCAGACTGTAACATCTGGAGAGTTTGATCTATCCCTTTATAAAAACTATCCAAGATGTCAGGTTAGAACAGCCTTTCCCAAATGCGGGAAACTCAACTGCCAGGAAACTGTACAGCCAGGGGTAATTGGGAGTCCAACAGCCTTTCCAGGAAAAGTCTGGGTTAGGAAGTCCTGCTTATGGTATACAAGGAAACAGAGTCTGCCTCCATGCCTTGAAGTTGGCACAGTCGGACAGATATTGCCGTTTAAACAGGAGTGGACTTGCTTCATCATCTCCTCTGGAGTTGCCAGACGACCGCACTTTTCTGCAATGAAGTGTCAATTCAGATTTGCCTGGTCACGAATATGCCATTTAACCCATGTGTACTTTTAGGATATGTGCCTGATATATAATGGCTACTCCATTTGCAGAGCTCTTGGCAGCTGGGTTGCTAAAACATATCAGAAGCAGCGGCATATCTTTTTTGAGGGTTAAAAAAAGTGTAGGGAAAGCCCTGCAACCACCTCAGCTTTGTAAATATGCAGTAGCTGAGGGTTTTTCTCTATCTGAAAACAACTTTCGGTGCCAAATTAAAACATGGCTTTTTATCAAAGCCTTTGACAGCTAAATTTGCCTAAAGCTGCACATAGTTTTAATTGTTTTTATTGCTTTTACATTTTTCTACCGGTTGTAGCTTGTTAATGGTATGATAGATTTTTAGCTGTGTGCATTATTTATTGTTTTATATTGCTTGAACTGATTGTGTATGTATGCCACCCTGAGATCCTAGTGATATAGGGTGGGATACAAATGTTTTAGTGAACGAATGAATACATAAATAAAATAACTACTACTACTACTACAACAATAGGCATGTTGTGGTGGCTTGACTGCTATTCTTAGGAGCCCAGTTTCAAGGCCCCATGGGAATGTTGTTACTTTTTGATTTGTTCTTATTGTTGCTAAAAGAAAAAAAAACATTAAAGTGAAGTAAGTTGAAATGGTTAAAATTTGCCTGCTCTCCCACTCACCCAATACCCTTGGTTGCTCCAGAATGGTTCCACAGAAGTCTGTGTATGATACACAGTCCAGTTGGATTCCTAATGCATTGCTTCATCTACAGAAACTAGACAGGGTAATTCAAAACTCCAGATCCCACAGAGAAAATTGGACCAGGAGAATGTGGAAACATCCTCACATAGGAGACCTGATTAGTCTAATTGTATCTATCTATGGTCGCCTTTACTTTTGCCTGACAAGCTCTGAAACCAATTCCCTCCATAATTTTTAAACCATTGTGCTGATCTTCCTGGATATGAAATTATATATATTTGAATACAAAATATACACAAAGAAGTTTCTTAGACAGCCAGGGCATAAAACCCAACACAACCAGGCTCCTTTCCTATTAAATCACCCTGCTAGTGATCAAAGGGACACTTTTTCTGTGTTTTGATGCAAATCAGTCTTTATTTTTATTCTTATTTTTTTTCTCTTAGAGCAGACAACAAAGCCTCATGGGTGGAAGAAATACTTTTGGAGGCGGTTGCGGATAAGCAATGCAGACTCTTGAGCCATGCAGCATAATGCAGAATGATTAATAAAAGAGGTTCTTCAACAGCAGAAGCTCAGTAGCCCCGAGAAGGCAGTTGATCAAGCTGTCGTTCAGGAAGTGGCTGCATGGCATTCAGCTCGTGTGACGGTGGTGCGAACCCCTGCCATATTTGATTCAGCTACTTTTAAACCATCACAAATCCCCCTGGTGACGCAACCTTTCTGTGAGGTGTTGAAAACGACAGTCCCTGGGTATAGGAGAAAGAACGTAGTCAAATAGAGCCCTGGATTCTCAGTAACAAGGGCCTCCCACCCACGCTTTACAAGTTCTAGGACATTCTGCAATGCTTAGCAATGAACGTCCTTCCACCCACGATTTTCAAGCTGCAGGACATTCTGCAACCCGTATCGATAAACGTCCTTCCACCCAAGTTTTACAAACCAAGGACATTCCTTAACCTTATTGGCAAATGGTCTTCCACCTACATTTTACAAGCTCCAGGACATTCTGCAACCCTTATCCACAAACAGCCTCCCACCAAAGTTTCTTGCCTGTGGCTTGTATCCAGACTTCATCGTGCCTACACCAGACCCACTGAAACCAACGGGACTGAAATTATTCATGATTAACTTAATTCCCATTGATTTCAAGAGGTCTACTCCGGGGATGGGTAACACATGGCTTGCTGGCCACATGTAGCCCCATGACCCTTCAGTGCATTCATTGCCACACTGTTCTCCTGCACTACCCGAAGTTACATGAAGAGAAAACAAAATGGCAGCTAGCTGCTAAATGTTGGTGACAAAGCTGAACTTATCCCCTGTAGCCCATTGTAGCACTTTGCCACTGAAATTCAGCAGCAAACCACTGACTTTTAAAATGCATTTTTTTTATTTTATCTATTACATTTTTATATTGCCCAATAGCTCCCCCCCCCAAATTGCTCACACCTGCTCTACTTTCTCTAAGGCTAACTCTGGATTCAACCCAATATGAACGTTTCTGAAGCAAGATGATGATTTGACAGATTTAATCAAAGTCTGATTGTACCATAAGCATTCAAGGACTAGAGGCCACCATGAGAGATAGTAAATGTTGTTCATGGTTAATTCTACTGTGCTTACCTTGTACATGGCTAAGTTATATATTGGCTCCATCACTGACTATACCTCTTGCCTTCCATGGCCATTAACTCCAATGCATCAGGCTACCATACAGTGTATATGTAATTAGAATCACCATAAGTAACTGTTGCAGCGAAATCAAGACATTCACTCTCTGGTCCAACACAGTCCACCGTCTCATCTTGATTGCAGGTACTGGAGAGCAAACTGTAGCAGGCTGGGCATTGCTTCCCATTGGGTTGGATGATGACTGGAGGCACTGAAACCAACCAGGCAAAGCCCATCAGTTTGGTGGGTTGAGCAAAGCAAGAACTTGACACAGAAGGTAACCAGGCCATAAAAATTGTGAGCTCTGAACTAGCAGCCCTGAAATTAACTAAGAAGATGTAAAGGCCGCAGTGTGAAAGTGCTACTAAGCAACTCCACTCCACCGCTATTTTGACTATTGTCCTAGCATCTTGTCTCAAAATCTCCATTCTTAACCAGGATGGGGGTACCTAAGTTCCTTTCTACACCTAAGGGTGTAGGGGGAGGGCCTGGGGACAATCCTGGACTTACCAGCTTCTAGGAATATCTCCCTCTTTCCAAATTAGGAAGTGTGACATCCCGGCTGCCTTCCGGGATGTCATGCTGTTGTGCCCACCAATTTTTTACATTGAAGCAACAGGAGGGAGCATCGCGTGACAGAAAAGGTAGACAAACTGCTCACGTGTGCCCCCCCCATCCTGGGATGATGAAATTTCTCCCCTCACCCCCATGGGCACAGAGTTACCCCACACAGCTTTGTACTCATTTCTGGTGCCTGCTTACTCGTAAGTAAGCGGACACCAGGTGGGACGGGCGCTCACACCTCCCGTAGTCTCAGGACGTTCCCAGGACCGTGGGAAGAATTGGGTTTTTCCAGGGATTTTTTTATCCCTGGGAAAACCCGCACCCATCCCCCACTGCCTCCAGGAGTCCCTGTGCATCATTGGACCACCCAGGGACCACCCAGGGGCAATCCCGTGACAAAAGGCCGGTGTAGAAATGGCCTAAATCTAGGGATGGATGGACTCACCTCTGTCCGTTTTCACCAGGCATCTGTCCATCCTCCATGCAAGCTGCCATGTTTCGTAAAAAGGGTAGCTCGGGTATTTGCAGAAATGTAATCTTGCACAAATGTTGCCCATAAAGGGGCCATTTGCGCAACATTACAGGCCTTGGCAGGGCAGATGCAGGACATGTGCCACTTCAAGTCTTTCTTTTCAAGTCACTTTTGTTTTTTCACCAATTTGGGAGAGTTTAGGGGGACCCAAAAGGCTTTGAATCAGGGATAGGGAACTTTGGGAGGCCCAGGAGCCATTTTCACACACACCCAGCCGCCACCTGCCATGGGCCAGACTCTAATGAACAACATAACAAAAGAATTTAAAAAATGGTTTAAAAAGTGTCTGGAGCACCCCCCCCCCCCCAAAAAGGTCAAATCTGGCTTCTTTGCAAACCAAATGTGTCCCTTTTGAGCTGGAGCAGCTATGGAGCACTCTGGGATGATCAAGAAGGGATCCTGGCCCTCTTCTTCATCATCCCAGAGTGCAGGCCATGGAATAATGGGTTCAAGTTAACAGGAATCTAGATTCTGGTTGGACATCAGGAAAAACTTCCTGACTGTTAGAGCAGTATGACAATGGAACCAATCATGGCCGTTATCACATGCGTGCTTTTAAGCACACTCACCGTGACTTTGATCCACTTCTTCAGCACGGGTCTCACATGATGTCATCCCCCTCACACTGGCCTCGTGCCCTGAGTGCTCCGTTTTTAGTTTCTATTTCAATTTATCCCTGAACGGGCAAAGTCCGTTTCAGGCAAGTTCAGGCAAGTTCAACAGGCTGAGCTGAGGTATCAGAGCAAAACCGACCACGTGTGATTCAAAACGCTACACTCGCATAGGAAACGGAGGGGGAACCCGCAGAAGGAAACCGGGAGAAAAATAATAGGTGTGATGAAGGCCATAGTAGGGAAGTAGTGGGATCTCCCACACTAGAGGCCTTCAAGATGCAGCTGGACAGCCATCTGTCAAGTATGTGTTAAGGTGGATTCCCTGCATCGAGCAGGGAGTTGGACTCAAAGGCCTAATTGATGTTTAAGTAGTCTACTGCTCCATGGATGGAAAATGATGTTTAGACTAGTAGCTTATAATAATGGCATGTTGCATTTGTTGCTCTTTTAGAAAATGTATTCCTAAACACCCAAATATGAAAAAGGAACATGCACATGTCTCTGCAAAAAGAAAAAAAAAAGAAGCAAGCAGGTTTATTAATAATAGCAAGAGGGCAGTAGTATGTTGGGAGGCGATGTTGGAGCCATGTTGTATCACAGAAAATAAGATCAGAAATGGTGATGAACTAGTAGAAATGATAAGAACAGGAGGAGGGTGTGACTTACATTGAGGAGTTGCAGTTCTACAGGCATCTCCCACACAACAAGCAATTCTGGCCCTTATGTTTTGTCCCCGCCCCAAATGCATATACTGTGGTCCGTATTTACAGACGTTGGAAGATTCACAGGCCTTAGCTACGGTCTGAACTTGGAATCCAGCTGCAGATAGAAAGTAACGAGAAGGGGATTCGCCGGGTGATGTTTTAGTTTGCCTTCCTTTTATCAATGACCTTTGCAAGTTGTCAGACAAGATGAATCTAAAACAAATTTCTATTTTTTAAAAGAGATATAACTTCTCTATTTAATTCAGGCTGCAATCCCATACTTACTTACCTGAATCCCAAAGGAACTTACTTCTGAGTAGACATGTATAGGATTACACTACTGCTTATTTTATTTATTTTATTTTATTACATTTCTATATTGCCCGATAGCAGAGGCTCTCTGGTCAGTTCACAATTAAAACCACAAAATAAAGCAAAACAAAACATAATATAAAGCTTTAAAAGTTTAAAAATACCATGTAAAACCAAAATAAATCCAACAGCAGTTAGGGGAAGCCTAGGGGAAGCCTTTGAAAGAGGATGTGTTTTTAGGATGTGTTTAAAGGATGTTACATTTTCATTTCTAAGATTTGTTAGCTCAGAGTTGTTTTTAAATGTATATTTTTGTATGCTATCTGTTTTTATGGCTTTAAATTTTGTATATTGATTTTTAATGTTTAATGTTTTAATCTTTTGTAAATCGCCCAGAGAGTTCCAGCTATGGGCCGGTATAGAAATAACAACAACAACAACAACAACAACAACAACAATAATAATACACTCCTTTCCAATATAAGACAGCTCAAAGTGATTTATGATCACAGCTAAAATCATATACAATATCAATGATAGTTTTTCAAAATGAATCCTTAGAATACACAAAAACAAACCCGCAACACAGCAAATAAAATATTCAAAAGCTGGAGGTGTTTGTTTTTAATTACTGCTAAAAGCTTGAACTAATATGATGGACTTCTATCTGGGATTCCCTTAGGCTGATGGTACCAGGCTCTGCAGAACAGCTGTAGCTCATTGGTAGAGCATCTGCTTCGCATGCAAAGGTCCCAGGTTCAAGACCCAGAATCTCCAGGTAGGACTGGCAAAGGCTCCCATCCCATCTGAAGTCATGGAGAGCCATGGCCAGTCAATGCAGCATCCAGAGAAAGGCAACTTGATGCCTCTCAGATGGTCATGGTGGATGGAGCTTATGGGAGTTGAATTTCAAATCTTTTGCCTCAGGTTGCCTACCGCTGGTTGGACAATACTTCTCTAGATGGTCCGACTCCTTATAAGGTAGCTTTCATTGTACAGCTGGAGGTACGATGTAACACTGTAGTCCTGCTCAGGCAATTACCTGAATGCATGAGGACTAAAGGTGTATAGGGGGTGGAGCATACATGCAAGCCCCACTCCAACATCCCCATAAGTGGAGCCTCCTCTTTGGATCTTCATACATTCAGTATGAAGGTCTGAAGAGGATTTCTAAGCACATTCCACTGAACACTCTTAGGCTTAATTCGGACGACACGATAATCAATGGTGGGGTAATAATCAACTTTACAGTTGTTCAACGAGCGGGTACTCCCCACACAACATGGTAATAAATAATCAACTGTGGTGTGGATTAGGATCAGAGCTGAGTTGACTATGGCAGCATTCGGGTGACACAATAGTCAAAACAACTGACGATTGTTTCCCCCAAACCAGTTGTTTATTGTGTCATCCGAATTGAGCCTTAGAGTCTTCACTTGGCATCCTGATCGTGCAGAGACTTGTAAGCATGTTTATTTTTATTTATTCATTACATTTATATTCCACCTTTCAGGAACCCAAGTCAATGAATGGACTTTAAATGTTCAGCTGAATGGATTTAAAAAAATACCCTCTTCTCACCTTTTCACTAGGGGTGGACAAACTCAGCTTTGCCTGCCTCGTGCGCCACTCTGTAGACCCCCATCGGCCATCCAGCCCTGTTTGCTGGGCGCAGCGAGCAGCTGGACAATCAGCAGGTGCAGGGCGAGCAAAATGTTGATTTATGTAAAATTGCCATTTTGCCCAAATTGCGACCATAAAATCATGCAAAATTACCGCTGTAAATGGTCAAATTGGATCACTATTTATGGAAGCCATTTATGCAAAATGGTGATTGAAATGAAATGCTTAGTTATGGTTTTCTGTAAAATGGAGGCTCATGTGTAAGTGGGGATCCCTGCATTTGCTTGACTGGGCCAGGAAACCCACCGAACTTGCCCCCCCGACTGGACTCCCATGGCATCCCTACATTTCACTGAATGTGCCAAAGTCTAAAACAGACCCCCCATTATGTAAACATCAGGGGCAGGGCTTGGATGCACACCTCCGCCCCCTGTACCCTCTTAACCCTTGCATGATCAGGTGAATGCTAGACAGGGCTAATACGTGAGTAACACACACATGATTACTAATAAGCTGCTTCTCTCTTTCTCTTCTGATTCAGATGGGACCCAGGGGGAGAAGATGGACTTCCCTCTGTGTTTGTTCAAGTGCTTGACTTGAGCTACATAGAACTGACAGTCAAAATCTCACATGCTCTCCTCTTATTCTCATGCATGAACCTTAAGCTATTTGCCTACATTATTTTGGTGCCAAGGGTGGAAAAGCCAGATGGTGCTGGCATCAACCCTAATCAGAACCCCACCATCACCACACTAAACAGCGATCCCCAATCGTTTTTGTGGTCACCAAATTGGCACCCCGTTGGAGACTACAGCACTAAACTCTAATAGTGACAGTTTGCTGCTTGACTGGTACCCTAGGATCTGCCATGTTTTGTGGATTGCCTCCTCCTGCCGAACAGTAGGGCTGGCCCAGCTATTCAGAGGGTCAGATTGACGTGCAGTCCCTCGCACTCACCCAGTGAGTTTTCAGCCACAGCGACGACACAAGTGTCTTCACCGGCCTCACAGGTCTGCATGCTGCCAGTACAGCCGGTGCCCACAGCAGTGCAGACTTCGCATTCCAATGAAGTACCTGGGGGAAGAAGAAAGAGAAAATGGCTCATGTCATTTTGTGATGGTGAATTGCTTTGAGGTCCATTCATGATGCAGTATGGTGCAGATGTTACAGTTCTGGAACACGCATATTGCACATTTCATCCACCCAATGAAAGCAGCCCAACTTGGTCGAGGAACTCTGAAGTCTACCCTTCCATCAAGTCAGCAGAGAAAACTGGAGGGGAATTTTGGTAAAAGACATGGTCTACTCTTCTTCTCTGCCTACCATACTCCCAAGCAATTACCATCCCTAAATCTGACAGCTGGGAGGAGCAGGGGAAATTAGCCATGGGGGGAGAAAACTTACACCCCCTAGACAGTGTTGCTGTTGTTGTTGGGATAAGACAGTTCAGATTGCTGGATAGGACAGTTTAGGGTGACCAGAGAAAATCCAGCTCAGGGCTCATGTAACTTTAACAGTTGTAGAGAAAAGGGAATTTCAGCCAGTGTCATTTGTATGCAATTAGTTCCTGGTGAAATTCCCTCTTCATCACAACAGTTAAAGTTGCAGGGGCCCTGCCATCTTTTGTATATGGTCACTCTAGTATAGTGCCTGCAACTTTAACTGTTGTGATGAAGAGGGAATTTCACCAGGAACTAATTGCATACAAATGACACTGGCTGAAATTCCTTTTTCTCTACAACTGTTAAAGTTACATGAGCTCTGAACTGGATTTTATCTGGTCACCCTAGCCAGTTTGGATTATGCATATTATGGTTGCAATTTGCTCAAATTAAAAAAAAAACATGCAAATTGCAGCTGCAATTTCAGTATATGTCTATTTAAAAGGGGAAAAAATTAGATGAGTTCCTAGTTTCAGGAAAAAGCCTGTAGTTTGCCTCACAAATGCAAGCTGAGCTGGGGGCTCTGGGGAAATCTGGCGAGCCTAAAAATGGCTGGATTTCCCCGCAATGGCCGTACCTAACAGTGGTGGGAATATTGCGCCTGGAGGAGCAAGGTCTGGATATTTTGTGGGATCAGGGAAGGATGTAGGGCAATGCAGAGGGTGGTGGCAGGTATATAGGCATGAGAAGAAAAGGGACAAGGTGTGCTCCCCTGACCCCTTGCAGGAATCCCAGGGGAGAGCACAGGGAGGAGAAGGAGGAAGACAGTGAATGCAGACACTCCTCTTCCCACATAAACTGTGAAATGCAGAGAAACTTCAATAGATTGTGTTGACTGCCAGCTAGTATTCTGCAAAATGAGGGATGGGTAGTCCAGACTATTTCGAGTCCATGCCAACTCATATGCTGTTTTGCTTCTGCATTTCAAAAATAAAAAATAAAAAAATCTGCACCAATAATAATATTAATAATAATAATAATAATAATATTTATTTATATAGCACTTTCTAACAAAGCACTGCACATGAAATAAAATAGATCAGGAGTTTACAAAAAATGCAATACATAGTTCTAATAAAAGACCTTAACTGGATTTAAAAGAATATAATAATAAAACCTTTAAGAAAACTCATATAAAGTGTGTCATGGCCACCACAAGAACCATCAGCATGCTCTCTTTCTCAGGAACATCCGGCCAACCCCCTCTATTCAAAAAGAAAGGTTTTCAAACCTTTCTGAAACACCTCCAAACTCTCAGTTATCTTTAAATATATATTTAAATAGGCTTTTTAATCTCTCTCTCTCTCTCTTTCTCTCTCTCTTAACCAACTATGCATTTCTAGATGTCTTTTAGGAGTTTTCAATGCATTTTGGAACATTTTGCTTTTGAGCTGAGAAGGATGGGAAAATTAGCAATGTTTGTAATTGCAGGCCGAACTGTCTCAATCACTGCTCATCTCATGCTCAATTCCTGTTTGAGTCTGTGATCGCTGTTCTCTTTGTGTGAAAAGAAAAATGGGAGATTTGCAGACATTTCCTCAAATTTCCCCCAACTTCCTCCATAGACTAAAGCAGCAATGATTGAATCTACAGAGGAAATTGGCCCAAATCACTGGAAGTCAGGAAGCAGATGAGCGCGCGCACCTATTTTTCAATTGTCAGTGGACATCTGTTCTTGCATTCAGAGATTTGAGCAGGGGCCCGCTCAAATGTTTTGTGAGCAACAATGAAATCCTCATACAGCCCTACTGAGAAGTTCATCACCGAATTTGGAGATGTGCAAACCCTGAAAGATAATTAGGTTTTGATCCGCACATTAGTCCAAGTGGTGCAGAGTGCTTTGCATTAAATTCTATGCTAACTGACCGAAGCGTCTCTGTGCATCCCTGCACAAAACTAATCCTCCTCTAGGTTCTGGAACACAAAAATGAAACATCTGATTATACCACAGGTAACCAAGTGCTGCCCCTTACCTGTATTTACAAGCACAAAGCAAACCAAGAGTCCCAGCAGGTTCTGCATGGTGATGTCAAATGCAGACATCTAGCTTGGTGGCCAGACTGGACCTGTAATGAGCAATATATCAAGACATTTTAACCATCTTTATGTGGCAAACAGGTAGGGTGACCAGATAAAATCCAGGTCAGGGCTCATGTAACTTTAACAGTTGTAGAGAAAAGGGAATTTCAGCCAGTGTCATTTGTATGCAATTAGTTCCTGGTGAAATTCCCTCTTCATCACAACAGTTAAAGTTGCAGGGCCCCTGCCTTCTTTTGTATCTGGTCACTCTAGTATAGTGCCTGCAACTTTAACAGTTGTGATGAAGAGGAATTTCACCAGGAACGAATTGCATACAAATGACACCGGCTCAATTTCCCTTTCCTCTACAACTGTTAAAGTTACGTGAGCCCTGACCTGGATTTTATCTGGTCACCCTACAAACAGTGGCCAGCTTCTCCAGTTCAGTTACACAATTCTGAATCTAAAAATGTATAGCATTGCAGTACTCTACCATATATTCATATTGAATCTGTCAATTACCTTTACCTTCAGCTTCTCTATTTTTTTTTATATCCCTAAGTTTGATCTTTCCTGAACTTGGATCATTTCCCCAAGCTTATGTTCGTAAGGGATTTAATTCTTGGTAAAGTTTTGCATAAAAATTCAAATACATTTTGCCTAATACATTAATTTTTATGTGCACTTCCCCACAATTTAGTATTTTTCCCACCTAAGTACTTTAGTATAATGTATTTTACAGTTATTTTCGCCATTGTTTGAAGGACTCAATTGAAAAGTACAGATTTCAAAGGATAACCAAGTTTCTGTTCACGTATTGGACAGTGTAAAATTAGGTTAGTTAGTTTCCATTCATGGACTGAGGAATTTCCCCATCCCCATCCCAATTCTTACCATGGAATGCTGCTTTGTTTGTCCAAATTTTACCAGACTTAACTCTGACTTTGAAGGACACATTTAGACTTTGCGAGTCCAGATCTTGTGTGGGTTCTGGTACCTTTAAGTTGCAAAATTTCTGAAAAATGCAAAATGCAATTGAGAGTACAGACATGAAAGAGGTTGATGGTAGACTCACCAATGGGTTCTCAGATGTTGGGAAAGGAGTGCTTTTAAGAAGAGGCACTTTCTCTGGAGAAACCTTAGGATGTCTTGTCCCCGCTTCTTTGAATTGCTCATTCCTTCTTCCCCCTTTATAAAGGAGAAAACCGGTCACATATTTTCTAAGCTTGTGACTTGCCCCGCCTATTTCAGAACATTTCTGAATCCAATTTCTTTGGTTCCTGCATTGGTGCACATTCAATCACTTCCCTTTTGAAAGTTCTGTGAACTGATGAAAGAACTTGAGTCCAAGCCTTTTATATTCGACTCTGTTGTTAGTATCACTGATTTTGATGATGGGTTGCAATGCTGCATGGACATTGATTAGGATGCATTTGGGTTGCAATGCTACATGGACATTGATTAGGATGCATTTGACTCAGTGGATTGGTTTTTTTCTCTGGTATAGGTTTCAGACGTGCATACAGATTCTACACTCATTTATTGAGAATTAACAGCCACTAATTTCAATGGAACCCATTTCCTGGTACAGCTGCAACTTCATAGACATTTACTAGGGAATATATCTCATTGTAATTATTGGGGCGCATTGATGATTGAATGTGAATGTGCTATTAGCATGCATTAGTGCTCCCCGACGGGAATAATTGGATGCTGGGGATAGGTGAGGCCAGCTTGGGGGAGATCTCTCTCCCCAATCCTCCATTTTCATTCCTCCATGATGTGAACACCACCATGCAAGAGAAAAGAGAAGTTTTGCCATGTTAGCTTGCACTGGCAGAGGAGATACACTGCAGTGGCAAATTCTTAGGGTGGAAAGAGGATGGTCCTCACTGAGGAGTGGGTCCCTCTCCTCCATCCTCCATTTCCCCCCCTACATGTCCCACATGCACGCTAATGGAATGAGTTCTTTTGCATCTTTGGGAAGCTTAGCCAACATGACTTCTTGTGGAGGGATGGGCTCTGTCAGATGGTTGCATGGTCAAACCAAGGCATTTTTTTGCCTCTGTCAAAGGAGAACATGGCCTCCCAAATTCCACCTTCAAACACCAACCAGATGGGCAGTTGGATCTTACTTTTTGACACTGGTGATGGTACAGTGCCTGAGGGCATCTGATTCGCTTAGGGGGTGCAGGGCAGGCTGCCTGGAACATGAAACATGGGGGCTGTCTATATGTGGGGAAAGCCCTGGGGTGGCTTGGTCACTGTCCACCTGGGCAGGGGATGGGGGTGGGGCAGCCAGCTGAAAGCCCCTGCGCTACCTCCAGCATGGGGACAAGTGAAGTTCTTTTCTGTTCCCTTGGCTATCAAGGGAAAGCCCTCAAGATGTGGGAGAGGGAGGGAGGGATGGTCAGCAGTGGCAGAGTGGGGAGAAGTGAAGTTCTCCTTCATCCCCTTGGCTATCAACGGAAAGTCCCATGAGGTGTCAGGGGCAGGACGGGCGGTGGCAGTGTAGCGGTGGCGGTGGCTTCTCCTCCAATGGATGCAAACCCTGCACTTTCTCCTTGGCACGTGGACAATCTTTCAGGGGCAAAACCACAGGGTCTGGGGGCCTTGCAGCGCCAATGTGTCATCGTCATGGCAGGTCCTTGGACCTCTGATGGAGGAGAATGCCCAGGGGGCTTCTGCCATTGCCCCCTCTCCCACCAGCCAGCATCTGCCACTTGAGATCTGCAACTCTACCTAATGGTAGGGCTGGTTGCCCCTCTCTACTTGAGGCATTTGACTTCTCCCAAGAAAGGGATGGAGGGAGGAGCAGATGAACTGGAAACTGGTGCCTGACTATTAGGGAGAGAGAATTAAGAACAAGAAGAGGAAGAAAGTTGGTAAAAACAAATCTATTTTTTGTTGGGTACAATTTGTGTTGATATCAGATCCGGATGAGGCCTGCTTACATAGGCAGGAAATGAGGTTTTCCTCCCCTCATAATTTCATTTTTGTACGTATTGAACAATAATGAAATGCACATCCCTATCAGGAGGTGGTTTAGGATATACAATCTGGAGAGAAAGAGGCCTGTAGACTTTCACTGAAACCCAAATTCATTGGGTTCCTTCTGTTATCCTCTTTGTGCATTGAGTCTGTGATGGTAGGAACATGTGTTCATTCATTGCATGAATTGGTTTCTTGCTTGTTTATAAATCCCTCTTATGCCTTTCCTAAAAGTTTCAAGGGTCCAGCATTAAACAATAAAATGCCCTTATCAAAAGTCAAGTTGGCCTCAGTAAACCCAGCCAGCAAAAATAGCACAATATAAAGCCAAAGAAAATAACTGCAATTCAAAAGAAACACCCCTCCAATGTGGCAAGATTATATTTACTTATTTATTTGCAGCATTTATATATCACTCCATATCCCAACAGATTCCAGAGCACTGATTTTGATGTTCCTTGTGCTACTACAGTCAACATTAATCTATTTATAGTGGTTACGAATGGGAGTTAGTAGTGTATATTAGAGGTTTATATACAGTAGCAACTTATTTCATATATATTTTACAGAAATAAATATGAACGAGAATAATAAAAATAGTAGAAACAATACGTTTCTTGTCTTAAGAGGAAAAAATCATGTTAAGTGCATGACTCTGATTTATGATGTGATTGTCTTGTCTTCTTCTTCTTCATCATCTTCTTCTTCTTCTTCTTCTTCTTCTTCTTCATCATCATCTTCTTCATCATCCTCTTCCTCTTCCTCCTCTTCCTGTTTGTATATGTTGTGAGCCACCACAGTCTAAAGGTGAGATATAAATATATATGTTTGTTTTTCAGATTATATAAATCTTTCATTTTTTACTAATAAAGAAAGAAAATCTACATGTGTATGTTATGGATGTCAGAGGAATCCATTTTGGGGGTAGAACTTGATGGGCTTTTGCTAGGGATGTGCACGCCTGAAAATATCGTATTTTATCGTTATGGGAATTTCAGACCAAAAAAAATACCATCTCCGATAATATCGTAGGTTAATCGTATCATCTTCCCGATAATTATCGGAAATCCGATATTTAATTTGTAGCCCCATTGTGCCCTAAAGAGCTGATTTTCTTTTAGAAAAAATGCCTATAACTTCTGTATTTTCAATGTTTATGGCTTGAAACTTGGTCACAATGCTTGTGGGGATGCCTAAGTATGTGTATGAAATTTGAGATCGATCCCTCCAACCCTCGATTTTATATGAATTTATTAAAGTACGTTTAAGTTCTGACAGGTCAAAAGTTGCACGATCTTTCAAAAATTCATATAAAATACAGGGGTGGAGGGATTGATCTGAAATTTGGCACATATGTGTAGCAACATGTGCTAGACATGTGTATGAAATTTGAGATCAATCCCTCCAACCTTCAATTATATACGAATTTTTTAAAAATCCTGCAACTTTTTGACAGGTCTGAGGCAGGATCTACACTGCTGTTTTAAAGCACTTTAAAGCATTTTATAACAGTAGTGACAACTGTTTTGGAGTGTGTCCTGGGCCCCAACAGTTGTCAGTACTGTTATAAACCGCTTTAAACAACTGTCGCTACTGTTATAACGCACTTTAAAGCACTTTAAAACAGCAGTGTAGATCCACTCTGAATGAACGCATGTGGTGAGCTGCCATTCTGACCTATCAGAACTTAAGTGATCTTTAATAAATTCATATAAAATCTAGGGTTGGAGGGATCGATCTCAAATTTCATACACATACTTAGACATAACCCATAAGCACTGTGACCAAGTTTCAAGCCTCTAACAGTTTAAAATATAGAAGTTATAGGTTTATTTATATGGCAGTCCGATAATCTGATATAATCGGGCTGAAAATTATCGGATCGGATATTTATCGGAGGTTTTTCTATCGTATCATTATCGTTAAACACATGCACGATAAAGAGCATATCGTATCATTATTGTACATTTTAACAGTATGATATACATCCCTAGCTTTTGCCAGCTCGCACCCCTCCCCGGACACCAGCATGTAGATCCCTGAACTGCCTTTTTCTTTTTCTTTTTCAATTCGTGCAGATCCCAGTTTACTCCAGAGTGACCAGATACAAAAGATGTCAGGGCTCCTGCAGCTTTAACTGTTGTGATGAAAAGGGAATTTCACCAGGTGCTGCATGCATACCAATAACACCTGCTGAAATTCCCTTTCCTATACAGGAGTTAAAGATATAGGCCTCCTCTCCATATGGTCACCTTAGTCAACACCAACACCTTGAATTGGAATTCAAGATACACCTTTGAATAGGTACAGCTATTCCTAGCATAAAGAGGTTCATGTTGTATCTGCCGGCCATGTAGCTGTTAAAGACGAGCCAGAAAATAGACAACCCCAATGGAGCTTCACAAACATGGCTGAACACACGGGGATTCAAAGTAGGGCTAGGCACTGCTTCGGTTCTGGATCCGAACCCTGAAGCGAAGTGAGGCGATTTGGACCAAATTGGTCTGAATTTGGATCGGGGCCAAATCAGCCCGAAGTGGTCTGGATGTTTTTAGGATGTTTTAGGATTTTTTATGCAGTTTTAATATGTGTTATGTTTTAATCAGTTTTATGTATTTTATCATGTTGTTGTTCCCCACCTCGATCCAGACGGAGAGGCGGGTAAGAATTAAATTGTTGTTATTATTATTATTATTATTATTATTATTATTATTATTACTATAGGCTGGGGGGTCCTGCAGCCCCATTTCCTTGTGATGCCCAATGCAGCAATTCTCTCAATGTACTTCATCACATCTGTTTATTGTTCCAAAAGCTATCTGAAGTTTAGCAACACTGAACAGAGAGGAGGGAGAAAAGAAAGGGGAAGTGGTGCACAGGGGCAATATGAAAAGGGGAAAAAGACATCTGTGGTAGCTTTTTTTTTAAATTTTTTTTTTACCGTATCGGAAAAAAATCAGCAAACACAGAGAATAACATCAAAATTGCTGATGATGGAAGTCAAGAAGAACTACGGAACAAGCAGTTCTCTTGAACTGCTTGTGAACTTGGCAACACACACACACAAAAGGAGTCCAAGAAAGTAGGATTTCAATTTTTAAAATGGTGGCAGTTTGTTTGTCAACTCCAGTGGTGGGATACATGACTTAATGTATGCTTCATTCAGAAACAGAGTTGCCCATCAAAAAAGCGGTAACAGTGGGTTCGTGTGCCCCCCTTCTCCATCTGCTGTCTGTTCCTCCACCTATTGTTATGACCAGGCCTGTTCCCCTTGGTGTGGGGGAATCAGATTCTGAAGCTGAAGAAACAGGACTAGAAACATCCCACCTTACAAAGGAAGTGGGAGAGGTGATTCTCCCAGGCTCTTCACCCACCAGGGATGAATCTTCACAAGACCTTATCAGTGAGAACATTGTCAACACACAGTCTGTGGGAACTCAAGGATCCTCTGAGGGGGAGGGGACTTCAGAGCTGACCGATCCCAGAGCACGCCATAGGTTCAAACGGGTGGAGCTAAAGGTAGGCGAGAGACGGTCAGCTCGGCTAGCCTCTCGTCAAAGGCTTCTTCAAAGGAATCCTCCTTGAAGTGAAAGGCACTGAGGGAAAAGACCACGGCCTTTGTTGAAAGAACAATTGTCTTGCTTAGTTTAGCCAAGTGTAGGCTGACCATCTGAAAAGGAGGACAGGGCTCATATAACTTTAACAGTTGTAGAGAAAAGGGAATTTCAGCAGGTGTCATTTGTATGCAATTAGTTCCTGGTGAAATTCCCTCTTCATCACAACAGTTAAAGAGTGACCATATACAAAAGAAGGCAGGGCTCTGCAACTTTAACTGGTGTGATGAAGAGGGAATATCACCAGGAACTAATTGCATACAAATGACACTGATTGAAATTCCCTTTTCTCTACAACTGTTAAAGTTATATGAGCCCTGTCCTCCTTTTCAGATGGTCAGCCTAGCCAAGTGTTAGCCTAGAGGAAGGTTCCTAGATTTAAACTCTCTTGAGGTGCAAGGAAATGTTTATTTACTGGATGAAGCTTTGAAGATTACTTGGCAGACCTCTTTAGTGTAGGGTGACAAGATAAAATCCAGGTCAGGGCTCATGTAACTTTAACAGTTGTAGAGAAAAGGGGATTTCAGCCAGTGTCATTTGTATGCAATTAGTTCCTGGTGATATTCCCTCTTCATCACAACAGTTAAAGTTGCAGGGGCCCTGCCTTCTTTTATATATGGTCACTCTAGTATAGTGCCTGCAGCTTTAACTGTTGTGATGAAGAGGGAATATCACCAGGAACTAATTGCATACAAATGACACTGGCTGAAATTCCCTTTTCTTTACAACTGTTAAAGTTACATGAGCCCTGACCTAGATTTTATCTGGAGCACATCTACTTTAGTGTCTTGTGCTCCAGCAGGAGGGCTTGGAACCATGACAGTTGTCTTCAATATCTCATGTCCTTACAGCATACCCACCCCAGGCTGTTCTCCTCTGATAATGCAGATAAAGGGTGTTCACAGCCAGAGTGAAAAAGTTGTTGTGGTGTGTTCACTGCTGCAGTTTCCCGGGTATGTCCCAGCCACTATATAAAAATAATATGACCTAAATTAATCAGCAGCATATGACCTATTTCAGAAAAGAAATGTTTAAGGATGGCAGTTTTAATGTGAAGCATGCCATTGTTTTTTTTTTCTTTCAGAGAGCTTGATATGTGGGACGAAGCTCACCCACCTAGAAATATACTTTGCCCCTTCTATGCCTCACCTTGAATGTGTTTTTTCTGGAGCTGCCACTACTCTGGCCACATCCTTAAGTGTTGAGGGATGCCCTCCTGGGTCTCAGTGCCCTGAATCCAAAGTCTCTAAGTGTGGGGCACATTCAGGTCCTACAGGGTCCTCCTATCCCTGCCCCATGACACCTTAAAGGACTTACAATGGGCCTGCTCAGACAACATGACTGACTTCCTATGTGTCCTGCCCAAACTGCCCATCAGTTGTGATTGTCCCTGCCTAGTTAGTGGTAACACCCCTCCTCCTAACAGCCAATTGCCCAGTAGAGCCTGTTCAGACAACACACTAAGCCATGGGTAGGCTGCTAACCCCTTTGCAGCAAATGGTTAGTGAGCATGTTTAAACTGTGTTTATGTAGCCACCATGGTTAGAAATGGTTCACACAACACATTAAGTCATGGTTCATGCTAGGGTGACCATATGAAAAGGAGGACAGGGCTTCTGTATCTTTAACAGTTGTAGAAAAAAAAAGAATTTCAGCAGGTGTCATTTGTGTGCATGCGGCACCTGGTGGAATTCCCTTATCATCACAACAGTTAAAGCTGCAGGAGTCTGGTCATGCTAGGCAGGGCTCCTGCAGCTTTCACTGTTGTGATGACGAGGGAATTGCACCAGGTGCTGCATGCACACAAATGGCTCCTGCTGAAATTCTTTTTTCCGTACAACTGTTAAAGATGCAGGAGCCCTGTCCTCCTTTTCATGTGGTCATCGTAGTTCATGTGACACAGTAAGCCATAATGTTTAGCTCAAAATGCTTAACCATCATGGTTTAGCGTGTTGTCTGAACAGGGGCATTGTCTCACACCGTACACACTGACCTAATTCAGGCAATGCCACTCCTATTGCAAATTGCACCTTGTTGGTTCAGTGTGGAGTAGGATAAAATAAACAAAACCAAAGAGCCCGGCTCAGTTTGGATGTCTGCAAAACAGCAACTACAGCATCCTCCTCCTCCTCGGCCCAGGTCTGCCTGGTTCAAATCCAATCTAAGGGAGGAGGGTGCTGACAAAATGAGAATAGTGCTGAGAAGAGTTGCTACAGGCTTATATAGCCACACCCCCATACTCTGATGTCACCATCTTGTGTGCGGATGCATGCGTTCACATGTGCCCTCACCCCCTGGGATCAGCTGCAAAGGCTGAGTCCACTGCTACGGCTTCTTGCCATGACAGAGAAGACCAGTCTTTTCTCTACTTCTGGTTTCTACCTACAAAGGAACCTGTGTGCTTTGCCTAAAAATGGAAACAGATCTGGAGAAGAGCCGGGTTTTGTGTTTTGAAAATGGGGATCAACCATTGTATATTTCTTGACCCATCAACCCTAGGACAGTCCTTGGTGCACCTTTAGGACAATCCTTGGTGCAACCTATAGTTGATGACACGTGGGAGAGGGCCTTCTCGGTGGCTGCCCCAGGGCTTTGGAACTCCCTTCCTAGGGAAGCTAGACTGTCTCTCTCCTTGGTGTGCTTTCAGAGGCAGGCTAAAACTTTTCTGTTTCCACAGGCCTTTGGGGAGTAAGTAGTTCGGACCTCTGTTGATGTGTTGCTTATTATCTTGGATTTTTAATTATTTGTATTTTAAATGCTTTTAAATAATTTAAATATTGTAATATTGTACCATGTTTAATTATATTTTTAATTTTTGTATATCTCTATTTGTTTTAACTGTACATGTTTTAATTTGTAAGCTGCCTTGAGTCCTGTTATTAGGAAAAAGGCAAGATATAAAGAAATAAATAATATATCTTTAATTTGACTTCTAGCTCAGAGTGTAAACAGTGGCGCCGTTGGAGCCGGGCCTTGGGGCAAAGGTCTGCCCCCCCCCGCAGCCCCTTCCTTTGAGCAAAGGCACTCCAAACAAAAAGCCCCAGAGTGGTGCATGGTGCTGGCTAGTGGCAGAGAAGGGGGATGCCAGGAACACACAGGGCTTGATGTGAGAGAGCGGCTGACTAGAGAGGGTGGCGAAGGCGAGCCGGACAACAACAGGCTCTCATTTGGCGCTCTTCACGCAGGTGTCTGAAGTGCCAAGGCCAGGCATGAAGGCGGGGCGGGAATCATCAAGGAAATGGGGGCATTGGCAGCTCAGCTACCGTGTCCTTGCCCTCCTTTTCCTCCATGTCGCCCCATCCCTGCCCTGCAACTGTCCGGGACCACCCTGGACGCCACCGAGTTCCATCCAAAGCCAGCCAGGCCGGGGTTGAGAGTCATACCTGTGCACAGGATGGCGCTGCTGCTGCGTGTATTTCACAAAACTAGGGTGACCATATTTTGGAAACTAAAAAGGAGGACAACATGGCCGCCCCAAGGGGGCGTGTCCACCAACATGGCAAGCCCCCAAGGGGGCGTGCCCACCAACATGGCCTCCCCCAAGGGGGTGTGCCCACCCAAACATGGCATTGGTTATATGTCTGATTTCACAGCACACAATTAAGACAAACCTGTCCTACATAACATCTTAATGTTAAAATCACTGAAATAAAGAACAATGTATCTGAAATTAACTTCACTCACTCCTATTTTATAGCTTTTGCTGTACTTTAAGGCTTTTGCTATACTCTGTGCGATACAGTCTCCCTTTCTCTCAAATATCTTTTGTGACTGCAACTCCTTCACTGGATGACCATAGTCTCACCTTTCTTAACATTTAACACTCTTTCCCCATCACCTGGAACAAACTGGACCAAAGGCTTGTTGAAATAACTTCTCACTAGCACCTCTTAGCTTGTTTCAACTTCTCGTTTATCAGTGAGAAACTAATCTAAAAATGAGTCATTATATTTCTAGTTCATTAGCCATGTAAACAAGCCCATGGTCAGTAGCAATTCAAAGAAAGGCCAGAACAGATGCCAGTTATCACAATGCTAGACAAGGATCTTTCCCTCCTTTTATCCAAGTATCTCCTGAATTTACATGGCAGAGAACACAAATCCCAATCAGGGACTAAGGGAAACTGCCCAAAGAAACCTCAGAAATAAGTCTCATTGATTTCAATAAAGCTTACTCCCAAAATATAGGATTGCAGCCTCTTCACATCTACTCTAGCAAATACAAGCCCTTCCTGTCAAGGAGAACTATGCACTCACCAGAACCTGGCATAGTGGATCATGCAACCAACAGGTGCTCTCCAGAAAGATGCTTTCAGAGCCTAGGAAATCCAGACACATTCAAACGAGTCAAGTCAAGCTATGCTATGCTGGGACAGAACAATTCTGAGACAAGACAATACTTTGCAATCGACTAGACATAACATTCATAAACAAAAAAAGAAAAACATAACTAACTCATTGACATAACAATACTTAATCACAAAAATGTTGCAGAAAAGAAAGAGAGAAAAATATACACCACAGGCTATGAAAATTAAATAACTGTGGCAGGAGGGAAAAGTTACAATTATTCCGTTAGTCACAGCAGTCACTAGCATCACATCATATATTTTTTTTACAGAAAACTTTCAGAAACTAGGCCTACCAAAACACATCCACACCAACATCAGAAAGCAGTCCTTCTTAAAACATGCTCAAGTCAGGAAATTTCTGAACAGTAAAAGACAGCACGACTTGGCAAAGCCAGTCATGTTCATCTAGAAAAACCACCAAGAAAAGAGACCAGATACAAAAGAAGGGAAGACTCCTGCAGTTTTAAGTGTTGTAATGATGATGGAATTTCACCATTTGCTGCATGCATACAAATGACACCAGCTGAAATTCACTTTTCTATACAACTGTTAAAGATACAGGAGCCCTGTCCTCCTTTCCATATGGTCAACCCTTCAGTCCTAAGGGGTTTGAGAGGCAAGTTGTATAAGGTTTTGATGCACTTGGTGCCAACTATAGCCACCTGAACTTTTAGAAGTTTTTGCAATATATATATATGGTTGTGTAATATAAGACAATAGCCCCAAAACTGTATTGTGAGATCTATGTCAGTAGAGCCAACCCTTATAGCCTGCTAACCAGCAATTACTTTGTGGTTGGACTCTACATAGAAAAATAATCTTTCTCTATATATTTTTTAAAAAAATTGTTACCAAGCAAGGTTTTTCTCCTCCTTTTAAAACATGTTTGCTCATATACATAATTTATTTATTACTTTTCTATCCTGCCCTTCCTCCAAGGAGCCCAAGGTGACATACATGGAAGCTCACTGGGTGACTTTTTCTTTTTCTTCCCCTTCCACCCCCACTACCAGAAAAAGGTCACTTTGCAGACTTTTCTCCAAATATTATGCAGGATATTAATCTCCAAATATTTCTAGTGCCACCACCATTTCCCTCCCACAATGCCCCACAACTACGCATGGTCCAGGGCATTGTGGGTTATGCAAAATGGTGGCCGGTCTGCCAACATGGTTGATGCTGCATCTGCTGCTTGTGGCACCAGGAAGAAAAAAGGACAGAGCTGGGCTACTACCACTGCTAATGGCGAGTCCCACCCCTGAGAAACTGTGTTTGGAAATTCTTTGTCCCCCCCCCCCCCAGGGAAAATGTGGTGAAATGGTCATTTTCCCTGCCCCCATCTCTCAATTTTTCTGCTCACAAATAGGAGAGGCAGTGTCAAGAGGCCATTTGTACACAGCTCTGAAAACAAACATCTCTTTTGTCAGAGAGAGAAGAGGAAAATTATCCCCATTGAAATTAACTTGAGTTTTCAACAATATCAACACTTTCCTTTATCAGGTAAAACAGACTGCATTCAATTGGTTTTATTAAGTGCCCACTTTCCGAGGAGTTCAGGTTGGACGTGCCCTATGGGGACAGGCTGAAGGAACTTGGAATGTCCAGTCTGGAGAAAAGAAGACTGAGGGGAACCATGTTAGCAGTGCTCAGGTACATAAAAGGGTGCCACAGGGAAGATGTCCAAGAACTATTTTCCATGGCCACAGAAATTAGGACTTGAGATAATGGGTATAAGTTACAGCTACCTAGATTCCCATTAAATAAAAGGAAACATTTCCTGACCATAAGATCTGTACAACAGTGGAACCGTCTACCTTCGGGGGTTGTGAGCTCTCCAGCTCTGGAGGATTTTAAGAAGAGGCTGGTCAGCCAACTCTCGTGGATGGATTCATTGGTTTCCCTGCTCATAGTAGAGGGTTGGACTAGATGACCCTTGTGGTCCCTTCCGATCCCACCACAATTCTATGATTCTATGGCCTGTGTGGTTTTTCCTTCCCGTCCCCTTTTTTATCATTGCAACTTCTGAGCAAAGTGGGCCCGGCTGAGAGGCTGGTCTAGGGTCACTCACTGAGCTTTATGGGTCTCCCAGTCTAAGGCAAACACTCTATCCATCACGCTAACTTTGGGGAGAAAACATCACACCAAGTTAGCATTGAAAACAGCATCTTTAATCTCAAGAGAATCAGGAAAGCTCTAGGAAGATCTCCAGGTAAAGAAACCGGGGGAACCGGGAAAGTTATGGGGCAGATCATGTCTTGGACAGTGGGGCTGGTTTGGGAGCCAGCTGGCCAACAGGATTCTATGTATACAGGTTCTGATGTACAAATAGAGGTTCACAGCTAATCACATTCACACAGAAATTGTCACAAAATATTACAAATACTTTTTTCTTGTGCAAGAGGGCAACCGCCTTGTTGACTCATGAAGGGAACCTGTGGTTGCAAACCGTCTCAGTGTAGCTTAATTTTTCCCCCCTCTTGGGATCAAAAGGGCAAGCAGAGACTTCTTTGAGCCAGGGCAGTTTATGTGGGCCAGCTCTCACATAAGAGTTGTGTCCAGACATAATCAGTGGGCTCCAGCCTTGCAGGTTTCTATGCGCTCTCCTCGTCTTGTGCACTCCAATACCCTCCCTTGTTTGTGCAACCCGTAGTTTGCCATGTCTTTTTTTGTAATTTGTTGGGCCACTAAATCTAATATGGATCTTGGGGACATCTCATTTAGTAAAGAGAAATATGACTTACCAAGGCAACACGAAAAGTTAAGGACAAAATGGCAATGCTTTCACAAGTCCAACCTCTGGAGATGTGTGTTGCACTCTGCTTTATAATAAAACGGAAACGCTGTAGCAAGACAATCCAAACCATTGGGGAGCTTTGTGAAAAGAGAGCAGGTGAATTTAAGAAAGAAAGAAACCTTCTTTAGAGACTTGACAAAGAGCTGCAACTTAGTTGGTGAGGGAAGTTGAAAGAACACACGTTTGAAACTGCTCCTTCCCAAATGAAACCGCCTGTAGCACAGCAGCATCCTGCTTTTTCTTATTAGAGCTGTGCAAGATGAAGGCTCTTGGCCCTGAAATAGAACTAAGCCCCTCTAGGGGCACTTCATTTCTGCCTCACTTGAGGGCATGGCTCCTTTCCCCCACCCATGAGCCCAATGTCTCCTCCTCTCACCTGGCATCCACATTGTATATGTCTACCAGGCTCACTTGGTCCCCAAGGGGCAAACATTTGCGCTGGAAACCAGGAAAGGGCAGATGGTTCAATGTTATTGTAGCATCTTCCTGGATGGGAGAGTCCTATCTGAGCCCCTCTGTTCTTCACATGTGTTGCAGGTGAACTCCAGGTGGCAGCCTCCTCCTGAAGAACCTTCCCAACTGATTCAGCTGGTCATCGGCTTTTTCTGGATAGGACTTCCTGTTCCAGCTGAACGTTGCTGGAGCAACAAGCACTTCCTGAATTCTGGTACCTTGGTTATATTTTGATCATGACTTCTGGTTGGATCCTTGATATTTCCTTGTTTGTCCTCTGGTCCCAACTTGATCTTAGGTACTGACTTCTGAAGATGGTTGGGGATGATAGCAGTTCACATCTGCACAATCCTACTTGGAAAGGGATGCTTGCAATGTGAAGAAGACACTGCAACCCTCTCTTTTGGTTTTCAAGGGAAAACACAAGCAGAGATTGGCTCAGAAGGGTCCTTGCCCAAGAAGCAGGAGCCACACATTCAGAGCCGCCTTGCCCCCAAGGTTAGGATGACCAGATAAAATCCAGGTCAGGGCTCATGTAACTTTAACAGTTGTAGAGAAAAGGGAATTTCAGCCAGTGTCATTTGTATGCAATTCGTACCTGGCAAAATTCACTCTAGTTAAAGGTGCAGGCACTATACTAGAGAGACCATATACAAAAGAAGGCAGGGCCCCTGCTACTTTAACTGTTGTGATGAAGAGGGAATTTCACCAGGAACTAATTGCATACAAATTACACTGGCTGAAATTCCCTTTTCTCTACAACTGTCAAAGTTACATGAGCCCTGACCTGGATTTTATCTGGTCACCCTACCCAAGGTGAGCTTTTCCCACCATGGACTGGCTGGTAGGTGAATGAACAGAGTAGAGGTGCGTGGCCCACTTGAGGTGGGCTGTGCCATCTGGCGAAATTATGGTCAAACAACTCAAGCAGGAGGATTCACATATGTGAGCATCCCTAGATGATTCCTTGTGACTGTCCTACATCTTATTTGGCTCAGGGGGCTGGAGAAGAGATTAGGCAGGGGAGCAGAGATCACATCCCTACCTATTGTACGGTTTTAATTGTTGTGAACTGCCTGGAGAACTTCAGCTATCTGGCAGTCTAGAGATCTAATACATTTATTTATTTATTTATTTATTTATTTATTTAAACATCTATATCCCATCCTATATCACAAGGATCTCTGGTCAGCGTACACCTAAAATCATACATATAAAATAGAACAATAAATATACAATTCTAAAACAAATTAAATGATTAATATTTAAAAACCAATACGAATTTTTAAAACAGTAAAATCCAGTTAAAACAAGACAGTGTGCAGGCTGGTGGATTTAGCCATCAAAGGCTTTATTAAAAAGCCATGTCTTAACCTGGTGCAGAAATGAAGCCAGTGCCAGCTCCAGTTGGGCCTCCAGGGGGAGGGCATTCCACAGCCGAGGTGCCACAACAGAGAAAGCCCTCTCCCATGCCCCACCATAGTGCAAATCTCATGTTGGTGGGATATGGAGAAGGGCTCCTCTGACAGACCTCAGGTCTAGGGGAAGCAGATATAGGGAGAGGTGCTCCCTCAAGTATCATGGTCCCAAGCCATTTAGGTCTTTAAATGTCATTACCAACACCTTGAATTCTGACATAATACATAATAAATAAATAAATAAAGCTAGTTAATGACTGATAACATCTAAGGTACTGCTTGGATTGCTAGGCTGAAGTCTGGAAATTCCTACCGTACATTTGAATCTTGACTTGTCAGGATTGCAATTAGCATGCCAGCTGTGCCTTTAAGAGCAGCTTAATCTGCAGACATTAACTGGTGAGTGTGTTTGTCTTCATGTTAGGTAGGCTGACCCTATGAAAAGGAGGACAGGGCTTATGTAACTTTAACAGTTGTAGAGACAAGGGTATTTCAGCAATTGTATGCAATTGGTTCCTGGTGAAATTCCCTCTCCATCACAACAGTTAAAGTTGCAGGCACTATACTAGAGTGACCATATACAAAAGAAGGCAGGGCCCCTGCAACTTTAACGGTTGTGATGAATAGGAAATTTCACCAGGGACTAATTGCATACAAATGACACTGGCTGAAATTCCCTTTTCTCTACAACTGTTAAAGTTACATGAGCCCTGTCCTCCTTTTCATAGGGTCAGCCTACCAGATACAAAAGAGGGCAGAGGTCCTGCAGCTTTAACTGTTGTGATGAAGAGGGAATTTCACCAGGAACTAATTGCATACAAATGACATGGGCTGAAATTCCCTTTTCTCTACAACTGTTAAAGTTACATGAGCCCTGTCCTCCTTTTCATAGGGTCAGCCTATGTTAGGAATAGCCTTATCTGAGACTCCGCAAAACTCAAGCTCAACAGAGTTCTCCAATTCCTATCTCGAATTTTGGTTCATCTCAAGCCCATGTCAGCGATAGCAAGCTTTGTTTTCTGTTTTCTTTTTGCATGAAAAAAGTGTGCATTTTGTATGTGTATTTTGCCAAATCTAAACTTCAGTTGTGCACATCTTTGAAAGGTTCACATTCTTCTCCCATTGATTAAAGTGTACGCATGCACATTTGTACACGTGTTTTGGAGTGCACAGCTCACATGGCAAGCTTGGAAATGTACAAACTTCAACCACAGTTTGCACTTCAATCTGTGTTTCGTCCAGAAAGTGTGAACTGGATTCCCTGGATTCAAAAACAGCATGAAATGTACTTCCCAAAAATCCCTGGCAGAAATGTATGGATTTTTATTTCCACTGTAAAAAAAGGAAAACCTGGGATGAAACAAACTTATGTTTGGAAAAAAAGAAAGAAAGTGATAGGCAGACGTTTCTTTCCCAGTCATACCTGGAAATGCCATGGATTGAGCTTGGGACCATTTGTGTGCAAAGTGTAGGCTGCCGTAATTGCTTCAGAGCACCCTCTGCTGGTCAGAATTATCACTTAAAATATTCCCCAATGAATTCTGGGAACTGTAGTTCCATCTGAGTGCCCAGAGTCATTTACGTCCTCTTTAGACCTCCATTACCTACAGTTCTAATACATTATTGATCAAAAGCCATGGGGGTTGTATTTATTTTATTTTATTTCACTTGTATCTTGTCTTTCCATTAAAACTGGTTCAAGGATGCTAACAGCAAAATACACATAAAATGCACACTTACAATTAAAATGTAACCCCCCCCCCACATAATTTAGTGCGTAAACATGTGCAGTGTAGCATTGATTGTCCAAGAGACCAAGACAAACACTACATGGAAAAATAAATAAAATAAAAGTAATCAGTATAGATTCCCCGAATGAGCTAATGCTATTCTTGACTCAAAGAGGTTGAAAGTTTCCAGCCATTTTTCCTTAGAGTAAACCTTGGGGTCCCTAGGTCTCGGCTAGTAGAGTGACCATATGAAAAGGAGGACAGGGCTCCTGTATCTTTAACAGTTAAAGCTGCAGGAGCACTGCCCTTTTGACCAGATACAAAAGAAGGCAGGCCTCCTGCAGCTTTCACTGTTGTGATGAAGAGGGAATCTCACCAGGTGTTGCATGCCTACAAATGACACCTGCTGAAATTCCCTTTTTTATACAACTGATAAAGAAACAGGAGCCCTGTCCTCCTTTCCATATGGCCACCTTAGGTTAGCACAGTGTTGTGCTTGGTTTAAAACCTCCAATATGTATAGCTTGGGTGTCTATCCTGTGTAGATTGATGAAATTTGTTTTGACCAACGGGACTCTTGCTACTGGTCTATGATCAGTGACGATTCCTATAGAAATACCTGTATACCAGTATAAAAGAGTTGAAATGGGTATTTCTCCCTCTGACCATCTCCACACTCCCGGGTAAAGAAAAGGCAAAATAAATTCTGTTGTCAAGTTAATATGATATTGAATAGAAAAATGTGGTATGCTTGGCAACATTTTTTTTTTGTCCTTAAATGTTTGTCATTCAATTTACAATTTGGAGGAAGTTGGACTAGATCGGACTTTGGGCTGAACCAGCAGGACAACTCTGATGCTCTTATTACATTGAGGAATACAGAGGAGCTGTCTGTTATGAGAGCAACAAAGCAGGTGAAGGTGACTACAGTACAGAGTAGGAATGGACATATCTATCAGTTTCATTTTCTCCTCCATTCAGTGTTTCAAAATATCAAGTTATTTCCTCGACCAAATATTGAAGAAATTTGCAAGTTTAGGGGATTAAATATGTCCCCCCTTGGTACTGCTGTGATCAAATTTGCCACCCTACCGCATTAAAATAAAAATTAAAATGTGAGGAGATTGATTCCCATGTGATGTGTTCTTTTGCGTTGAGTCCCATTAAAAGTAATTGGGCTGAAATTAAATCCCATAGCTGAGGCCAGAATGTATAAACTATCTGACCCAAGGGAAAAAAGTGCTTTCAAAACCGAGAGTTACTAAAGTCATGCTATACATTCACATTTCATTTAAATCTGGCATTTATTTTCCCTGGATGACGACGACTATGGGAAGAACTTGCTCAAGTCAGCCAGAACTAGGCTGATGAGTGTTACCCAGAAGACCTTCTCTTCCATCTCTCCCAGACTATGGAATGGTCTGCCGGAGGAGATTAGACAAATTAGCAGTCTTCATGAATTTAAGAGAGTCATGAAGACTGCTCTCTTCTGGCAGGCCTATCCAGATGAATTTTAAGATGTTTTTAATGATGTATTTTTTCTTGTTTTTAAAATTTTAACTGTTTGTGATTCTTGTGTTTTATATTGTTGTTGTTCCCCACCACGATCCGGAGGGAGAGGCGGGTTATAAACAATAATAATAATAATAATAATAATAATAATAATAATAATCCATCTGAAAGGTAAATTGCATGAAGAGTAAGTGAGTATTGAAAACAGTGAGATATCATGGAATGCAGAGGCAATGTAACCCACACACTGCTGTCAGCAGGGTCTTTATCAGAAGAAGTCCAGAGAGGGATGCCAGAAAACTGAGGTCCAAAGAAAAGGTCTAGATCTTCCAAAGCACAAAACTAGCCCCTCCCTAAGTTATGAGTTCCGGCACAGGTGGCCTTAGTAGAACAGTCCTTCATGTTGGTGTCCATGGCTCTTCTAGATCAAATGTAGAAGAAGATCACTCCTTCTGAAAGGCCAGCTCTAAATGAGGATTGCATAGGAAGCTACCTTAGACCAAGCCAGGCAACTGGTCTATCAGTATTATTTATAATAACTGGTAGCAGCCATCCAGGATTTCTGTTAGCCTGACTTTGAGCCCATTGCACTGCACATTAATGGGGAACAGCACATATTTGACAAGTGAAAGGGACGTTGGGGAACTCTGCAATGGAATCAAATGAGTCTGGATATCTATGAATCCGACCCGTGGATTCAGCAGTGAACCGGCTTTTCGTGAGTTGCTCGGATTCTGTGGATTGTGTTTTTTTTTAACTTTCCAAACTTTTATGCAAATTTAGACATAGAAAAATATGTGAGGTAAAAGAACACTGGACAAAAATGTGCATTTCCCTCATACGCAAAGTTTTGAAAATGAGCATCTGGGGAGGGATTTGTGAAAGTGCAAAGTTGTGCAAATGCGAATTTGTGCAAATTTGGGAAACTGGGAAAAATAATCCATTTCTGCCAATGAGTGGACAATGGAATGAAAGAAACCTCACAATCCACAAAATGTAGATGGAATGGATTGTTCACAATATGTACATCCCTAAAAGTTCAATTTCTAACCGATCCAGGTACAGCTGGGAAGGAAAACCCAAATTCCAGTCTGGAACCCTGGATTCCTCCTGCCAGTCAATAAAGGCAATGCTGAGCCGAGAGGGCTCAGTGACCTGACTCAGTCTAAGGCATCTCCCTCCATTTCTCTTATTTTGTTCTGGCCCTTTGGAGGACGGCATCTTCCTCCTAGAAACGAGAAGTCACTGCAGGAGGTGCATTATGAGAGGACCTGCATGAGCCACATCCCAGAAAGCATCAGTAGGAGGGATTCCGATGGTGGAGAAGGGGCCTGGCTGGCCAGTCTACAGTCAATTTTCATGACATCAATATCAGGGATGCCCCATTTTCCAGATTGTAATCCAACACAGGTGGGCTCTGTAGTGCAGCCCTTCAGGGCGACAGTCTTTCCTGGGCATGCAAAACAAAGGCAAGTGTCACCCTTCCCAGTCGTGTAACCTAAACAAGTTCATTGATCCACTGACTTGATACCCTATTGACCCTTTTCAGGTAGCTAGCAAAATCAAGATAGCAGACAGGAGAGGAATTGAAACAAAACCCAATATAAAAACCCATAAAATGGGTTTGACGGCTACATTGCTAGAACAGGGGATGCTGGTGTGCGTGTGTTCTGAGAGAGCGCAGGGATGGACAGAACTGTTTCTGCTCCAGCTGGTCATTTTATGAACTGTAATTTGGTCTTGCTTTGTTCCTCTTCCCTTCCCATCCCCTATTCCTTGTGTGTTGTGTCAAAAATATAAAATGTAAGCCTGAGGGGAAAGAGCATCATACTACTTATCTTGAGTAGCTGTTCTGGGAGTCTTTTTGGTTTTAGGACAAGGTAGGAATGCTTTAAAAACTCAAACAAACAAATTTGTATGGACACGCCTTAGAATGAATAGGACATTGGTTCATGTTAACAGGAGAGTCGACTCTTTCCAAGCCATACCATCTATGATTCATATTACAGCTTTGACTGAGCAATGGTCCCTCCATGCCTATTCGTCCATTAGTTGAAGGTTGCTCTGCATTCTTTTCGGATACCACTGGATCTAAAATGTTTAGCTAAACACCAATCTACATATTTAGAAGAGGGGGATGGAAAGAATTAAAAAAAGGAAACCCACAATGTACAAAAACAGAATTACCAGCATATAGACTCCCCATCACATCCATGCAGTAGTTCTCCGCTCCAGTGCAATTGACCACTTTCCTAAGGCATGCCTTTGATCTGGAATAGCAGGCTGGACATCGCTTTCCATTGGCTGTGGTGTTCAACGGAGGCACTGAAAAATGAAAGGAGTCAAGCAACAGGGAGAGACAGCTAGTAGGGGTGTGCACGGCCAAAAAATATTGTTGTTTATCGTTATCGTCATTTCGTACAAAAAAAAAAGATCGTCTTCATTCATATCGTAGGTGAACCGTATCGTCTTCACGATAATTATCGTGAAAAAATGATACTTTTTGCATCCCTATTTTTAAACAAAAAATGCCTATAACTTCTGTATTTTAAAAGTTAGAGGCTTGAAACTTGGTCACAGTGCTTATGGGGTATGCCTACGTACGTGTATGAAAATTGAGATCGATCCCTCCAATCCTCAATTTTATATGAATTTTTTAAAGATCGTTTCTGTTCTGACAGGTCTGAATGAATGCACATGGCGAGCTGTCATTCTGATCTGTCAGAACTGAAATGATCTTTAATAAATTCATATAAAATTGAGGGTTGGATAGATCAGTCTCAAATGTGCCAAATTTGAGATCGATCCCTCCAACCCTCGATTTTATATGAATTTTGTAAAGCTCGTTTCAGGTCTGACAGATCAGAATGACAGCTCGCCATGTGCATTCATTCAGACCTGTCAGAACAGAAATGATCTTTTAAAAATTCATATAAAATCGAGGGTTGGAGGGATCAATCTCAAATTTCATACACATATGTAGGCATACCCTATAAGCACAGTGACCAAGTTTCAAGCCTCTAACTTTTAAAATACAGAAGTTATAGGTATATTTATATGGCAGTCCGATAAAACGATAAAATCGCCCGAAAATTATCGTCTCCGATAGTCAGCGTTAAACACATGCACGATAATGAGCCTATCGTATCGTTATCGTACATTTTAATGATACGATAGACATCTCTAACAGCTAGCATAGCACAGTGGATAGATCATCAATTGGCTTGTCATGCAGGCAGCTCCTGATTCAAATCTCGCCTTTACTGTTAACTTTGTATGAAGCCTTAGATATCTCCCTCCCCTTCTATATGGGGATCATAAAGGTCTCCTACCTTATACGGTTACCTTAAAGATGACTGAGCTCATATAGGGAAACTGTCTTCAACACACAAGTGTGCCAAGCAAATGCTTAATATTAATAATGAGGATGGCTCAGAGTTAAAGATCTGTGTGACAGATACTAGCTAGGAAGGGTTCATTGTCTCTCCCTGTGCAAGTTCCAGTTTTTGAGGGACACCTTCAAGCACCCCTCCCCCCACCTTGGTGAGTCTATCTTTTCACTGGGAGTTGTAGGACTTTTTTCTGTCTAAGTATGCATAAGATTGGGCCTTAAACCTTGAATTCCAGAGTATACCCCTCCCTCTTCTCCCTCTCCATTTACAACCTATCAAAAACATAGGCCTTCTTTCAGTGAAAACTCTTGTCCTCGCCTTGAATAATGCATTTTTCTTCTCTCTGGTTTTCTGTTATCTCACTGTCATCTCCAGCACCACATCTCTCCAGTGCTCTCCTGCCAAAATGATTCAACTCTCCTGTTCTGACCCTGCGACTTGCAAGCCCCATAAACGAAATGAACAAAAGCGAAATGAACATTTTGTGGCTTAGCTTTCTTCAGCCCTTTATGGAGAGATGGGAATGGGCTGGCTGGAGAAGGCTGGGAATTGCAGGCCTCTATTTCTGCCTATGAAAGTAAGAGGAGCCCTGCTGGATCAGACCAAGGCTCCATCTTGTCCAGCACTCTGTTCACACAGTGGCCAACCAGCTGTTGACCATGAATGCACAAGTAGGACACAGGTGCAACAGCACCCAGCAGCTAGTGTAAATAGGCATACTGCCTATGCTACTGGAGGTAGCACATAGCTATAAGGACTAGTAGCCAGTGATAGCCTTCTCTTTCAGGAATTGATCCAACCATCCAAATTGGTGGCCATCACTACATCTTGTGATAGCAAATTCCATAGCTTAACTCTGCACTGTGAGAAGAAGCATTTCCTTTGCATAGGATTGTGCTTTTAGTTGATCAATGGCTATGGTTTATCAAACCTTGCAATCCTGACCACATCCCACTCCCCCATGACTCAATGACTGTGCTGTGGCCATGTTGACAGATAGGTAAGAAAGGAGAACGAGAGAGAGAGAGAGAGAGAGATTATACCTACATTGAGGAGAGTCTGACGTGCAATTATCCCTCTGGCAACAGATGACACTTTGCCTGATGAATTCTCCTTTACCAAAAGTCACAGAAATCAAAACAGCTTCACAGATGTCAGAGGAATAGCAGCCTTTTGCTACCGTCGGCTCTGTTTTTCCATCTGCAGAGAATTAAGGAGATTTATTATGTAGTGTCAACCAGAAATGTAGTTGTCTAGCAGCCTTCTTTGCAAGCTAAATGCAGCGTAGAACCTTTTGTCATCCAATTTCGATGTATCCAGATCAAATTCCTGGGCTGGACTTTTACTGGCATTGCCTTGACTCTACCTCTTGCTTGGCAATAAATTGTGGCCCAGTTGATTGCTTGGACAATTGAGTAAGCCTTCTGGGAAATCCAGGCAGGCTTTGCATCAGGAATATAAATTATTATTATTATTATTAATAATAATAATCATAATCATAATACTGATTGTGGGAGAAAGTGAAATGGACAGATACATCCATCCAGGTGGAGGGCTTGGATTGCTTAGCTCTTCAAAGCCTGGATTTGAATGACTGTGGATTCTTATGTAGCCAAGATTGCACAATCCATGTATAAAAGGGAGGTAGGAGGCCTGGAAACCCCAATAGTAGCAGAAATACAAAAGTAGTGATGGTGGTGGGGAACATTTAGAACCCCCCCCCCCACATCCTAACATACAGACAGCCTAATGTGGACTATGCACTCTCAGTGGCTACAAAACAACAGCTGACTCGGAGGGGAACAGAAATGGTGGTGGGGCAGATGAGTTGAACAGGAGCACTCAGCACTGCCGCGTTGGTTTTAGACGCCACTTGTATGAATGAATACTGAACGCTGAGGTCAAATAGCTTAGGATGAGACATAGAGATATGACAGCTCAGGCATACAAAACGAGTGTATGGAAAATAGCAGGGTATTATTCAGCATTATGTTTTGTAGAGGAGAAGTTCTGGGCGTCGTTCCAATGAGGTCCGGACCAAATTTCACAGGGCTCTGGGTACAGTGTCCCCCATTCGCACCCTGAATGCCCCCTAGTGTGATAACAAGAGGGAAATGGGAAGGGTGGTAGTGTTACAGCAGGAATGGGTGATGGTAGCATGCAGTGTTTGGTGAGGTGGCTACAGTTGCGACCATCTTAAGTCCTCCAGAATGCATCTATGTCACAGCACAAAATGAAGACGAAAAATGTGCCTCTGATCAGGCTCAGCATAAGCCAACTTGCATACACCCATGGTCTCTCCACTGCTGTGGTATGGCTTGTTCTCTTTTCCCTCACCTTTTGCTGTTTCAGTCAAGCTGATGGCACAGGTATCTTGGTGATCTTCACATGTCTCCATCAAGCCCTCACAAGTCCTATTGGTGGCAAAGCATGTTTCACATTCCAAGAAAGTACCTTAAAGAGAGAAGAGGAAAAAAATGTTTCATAACATATATGGGGCAGACGTAGTTCTAAGTAAGGCCACTTGGGGGATTTCATCTGACCCAGATCAGAACTTAATTAGCCATTGCCTCCCACACTTACAAAATGTTTTGATGCTGCTCCCGCTTCGAAAAACAGACACACATGCACACTGAAATACATTTAAAAATACACAATCCCATGCATGTTTAGGCAGATAAAAGTCCTACAACTCGCATTCCCCAGCTAGAAAAAAAAGTCTTATAACCAGCTCTGTTCCCAAAGAGTTGACAGATGCCATCCTGGGGCTGGTAGCGTGCCTTTCCCCTCTCAGGTGGCGAACCAATATACTCAGGATTTTATAGGGCTGGTCTCATCCTCTAGTTCAAACTGTCAGAATACACATACACTCACCCCTCCCTTCACCGGGAAGTAGAAAGAGGAGCCTTTCTCTTTTGACAGCAAAATAAGTTTTTTTTCCAGGATAGGAAGATCTTCCGTATCAGCTCAAAGGCACACACTACACAGCTGCTGTGCAAAGCACCAACTACTATGAATTGTCAACTTCTGTTAGTAGCAAAAACTGTGGCCTTTGCTGTATAAATAAGCTGTGAGAACCACCTCCAAAATCATAAAAATTGCCAACTGCTCTAGCAAATCAGTGTACCTATGCTATTAAATACTGCATATGACTCTGGGTAAATTCACACTTGACTGCCCACCGTTCTTCTGAAACGAAATCCAATACAGAAGGAAAGCAGTTGAGGGAAGCCAAAGCAGAGAAGAAGCCAGCCCAGCTTTCCTTGGCAGTGAGTTCCATAGCTCGGGAGCAGCCAGAGAAGGCCGCTTCTCATATCACTACCAAATGTGCCTCTGAAGGTGGTAGTACTAAGAGAGGGGAATATGAACAACTTCATGTATTTTGGTCAAATCTGATCAGAATTGAAATAAGTTTCTCGCCCATCTGCACCAGCCAAATTCAATGAATACCACCAATTCCCAGCATAAAAAGGGTCATATTATACCTGCCTGCCAAGAAATGCTAATGATGAGGAGCATGCCAGGAAATAAAGTCAAGGCAACCCTTTTTCGGCATCACGAACATAGTTGAATACACAGGGGTTCAAACCCAGGATTATAACAGCTAAATACTCAAAGCACTGGGCCTGAGTGGATGCATCTGTAAGTTTTGGTTTCTACCACATTTTTTTTATGTAAGTGTTTGGTAAGAACCTACCCATTCAAGGACTGTTTCTGTTGAATCATACCCATACAATCCATGTAAGTGTGGAATCCCAATACCCAATTAGATCAATTTTTCTTGGCTCAGTTTTTTCAGGAACTTCTTTTGATCCCTGTCCTCACCTTTTTCTTTTTTCCCCTCCTGTTCTGGTTCCTGGGAGAGAAGGAAAATACATCCATGCGCTCCCCGCTACTAATCTGCTCTTTGGTAGCCACCAGGAGTAGGGTTAGGTCTACACTAGTGTTTTTATTGGTACTGAAGTCCCCAAAAACTGCTGGGACACATTGCACACCCCATATACCACTATTCTAGCATTATTTCCCACTTTTTATTCCATATTATCCAAACAACCTCAACAGATGTGTGCTATGAGGTATAAATGCACAAGAGAGAGATAGCGTTACCATGATGGGATTGTATAAAGCTGTAGATCTGGCCCAGTTTTTACCGGGGGAAAATGGCCTACAAATAAACTTCCCAGGCTGTTCTACAGAGTCTCTCATAATCAATCCGCTTTAAGCTTCCAACAAGCTAATCACAGTGCAGGTGGCCAGACTTTTGAACGTGCTCATCTCTACCAGATCACATATGATCGAATGTTCACCCTAAAACGGTATTTTACAGCCTTTGTCTTATCCCTCACCTGTGTTATGCTTACTTGTATCTAAATGATGTTTTAATCATCTATTGACTGTGAATAAAGAATTACGAATATGGTAGAACTGCATAAAAATCTGGATGGAGCAAATCTCTCTCCCATCATGCTCCTGCTGAAAGACTCCTCCTTGGAGGAAGAGCTGAAGGACCAAGAACCATCAAGGCCTCGGGAGAGAGGATGCCTGAAAAGACAGAAGGAGTGCTAGGCTGAGCCAGAGCCTCCTTGTGAGAAAAGGTCTACTCACACCTAGGAGGCTTGCTCACAAGGAGGACCTTTACAGCTGCAGTCACTAACAGCTCACAGCTGAGGCTTGGGTGTGGCTCTGACAGCCTCAGCTTAAAAAACAGCATCAACCAGACCTTTCTCAATCCAGTTTCCTTAGCTTTGATTCTGGACTTCTCCCTTAACTGATTTTATGGAGTGAGTAGATCTGGTCTTTACTGTGACCCTGCTCCTACTTGCCTCTTGTCTGCTGTATTGCCTTGTTACCTGGGGATGCTGAGGCCTTTTATACTATCCCTGTTTGAGCTGACTACCCTCAACTGCTAGGCTCAGGCTGTGGAGATGTGACAGGTTGGCCCTACACCCTATTAATGAGTTAGGCTGGCTTATGGTCTCCTGTAACCTCCTCCCAATGGTTGCATCCAACAAGATGAAAAGGTGCTCTTTCCTAGGGTGGCTTCATTTGAGTTGGAGCTCAACCCTGCAACTTACTTTTGTTTGTTTGCTTGTTTATTGCCCTGACCTGAAAACATGAATGGAACAGCAGGATGAAGGAGGTCATTTCTTACCTCCAGTGGTGGGACTTGATGGACTTTGAGCCCCTTCTGGTTCTATGTCTGCCTTCTGAGAATTATCCTGGTTTTGCCTACATCAGTCAATTGATCCTAATGCCTCTTTCTGGTGCCATATGAATAGGATGGTGAGGGGACAGGAGTACTGTCATTCAAGATATGCTGTCTCGTATAGTCTGAAAGAACTCTATGTCTGCAAATGCATAGACTCTTTCCACATGATTAGGATCACTGAAAAAGCAACCTTCTGGATTGTTTAAGAGAGCTCTTGGTGTTGTTATGCAATATACTGAGGATGTTTCAACACTTACAATGGGGAAAAAATGGAAGTGGAGCATGTGCAATCCTGCCCTCCTCATAAAAACACACAAACACACACATTGTTGTTAGATCTGAAAAGGGTTTCATGTTGCTGTCTTGGATGTGGCCAGGCCCAGTTTAACCCCAATGGAACAACTGAATCCCTCTCCCCACCCTGGGGGGGGGGGTGCGGTTCTCACCAGCTGGTCCTTACCTGTAGTAAGAAGCTCAGCGAAGAGGAACAATCTCAACAGAGCTGTCATGATGATGGTGGGAAATTCACAGTGTGTGGCCCAGTGCAAAAAATTCCCTTCTGATGAAGCAATTTCTGTGATCTGAAGTGTCCATATAAAGATTTGGAAAGAAAGCATACGCATTAGCCCAATGCATTTTTAATCTCATCCATCTTTTAAGACAGATCTCATCTTGCAGATGGGCAATGGAGACTGAGAGATGGTGATTCACCCAAATGCGCAAGAGAAGAAATAAGGTTAGGCATAATGGCACGGGATGTGAACAGACAGATTTCTAACAGGATCCGATGTGCTTGAAGCTATTAAGCTAATGAATACAATGGCTGGACAAGTATGAATGAACAGAAAAAATATATTGCAGCATTTGAAATCTCTCTCTCTCTCTCTCTCTCTCTCTCTCTTTCTTTCTGTGTGTGTGTGTGTGTGTTTGTACAGAGAGAGATAATTTAACAAAGTTGCATAGGATTTCTCAGCATTTCACAAACATTAGGAAAAAAACACACCAATCAATGTTTTGCAAAGCCTGTAACCAAAAACAAACCACATAAAAAAGGAAAAGCTACAACAATCCAATTCTTATTTTGCCTTTGTATATGAATAAATGATCAGACTAAGCAGCTGCCGCAGCCTGTGAACCCATCAGGGTGATTTAATGCTTCTAAAATAATAATTTAATAAATGGCATTGAAAGCTTTGGATAAATAACAAGTCTATAAACATCCCAGTAGACTTCAACTTCCTGCTGTTCCCCATTGCCTTTCTCCCCCCCCACCTCCATACATACTCTGTACCTGCTTTATAAAATTCTTCCTTGTCACAGCTGGACCTGTCCTGACAGTCCATTTTAGGGGAAAGGAAACAAAAAACGGAAGCCATAGAGCAATAGCCGGATGTCCTGAACTGCTCGGAGAGCTGTGAGGTTCTGGTTTCTCACGTGGTTGTTCTGCTAGCTTCCCTTTGCCTTTATCGGCGGCCTGACATGCACAAATTTGGCAGCTGAGACTTTTCACATGACTTTTATCTCCGTGCCAGAGAAACTTCACCTGTTATGTAGTTGAATGTCAGGCTGTTGATAAAAACACAGAGGCAGGCCCTTCAGTATTTTGTTTATTATTGTTGTTTTTGCTTTCTGTGGTGTCTGAGATATTGGTGGTTCTGAAATGGTCCTATTATTTTTATCCACTTGATTTCAAACAGGGTTACAGTATTGCAGTCCTGGTCAATGTGGTCTACATAAGAGCATAAGAACTGTGTGCTGTCTTTATCTAGTCTAGCATTCTCTTCACACAGTGGCCAACAAGATGCCACAATGGGAAACACACAAAGAGGTTATGAGCACAATAGCACACTCCCATAACTGATATTCAGAGATATACTGCTTCTGTTCCTGGAGGTATCCTCCTCCTCCTCCTCCTCCTCCTCCTCATTTCTTTAGCACTCTATCTGCTAAAAAATCCACTAGTACCTATGGATAGCCTTATACTAGGGTGACCCTATGAAAAGGAGGACAAGGCTCCTGTATCTTTAACAGTTGTATAGAAAAAGGAATTTCAGCAGGTGCCACTTGGTGAAATCCCTCTTCATCACAACAGTGAAAGCTGCAGGAGCCCTGCTTAGTGTGACCAGATATAAAAGAGGGCAGGGCTCCTGCAACTTTCACTGTTGTGTTGAAGAGGGAATTTCACCAGGTGCTGCAGGCCTACAAATGACACCTGCTGGGATTCCCTTTTTTATATACAACTGTTAAAGAACAGGAGTCCTGTCTTCCTTTTCATATGGTCACCCTACTTATACTCCATGAATTTGGCTAATCTCCTTCAAGTCTTATATTCAGAATAGATACACGGCGTGTGTGTGTGGTGGGGGAACCATTCCTATAAGGATTTGAGACCCTCGTTAGCCTGATGCTTTGCATTTTTACCCTGAAGGAAATACTATGAGTCCAGTGAGGCTTCCTGCCAAGTATGTGTTTGTAGCCAGAACCTGCACTCCTAAAGTCGTTTACGGCATAATCCTATACAGAAGGAAGCTGCACTGATTACTATGCCTCCCAAGTAAGTGGTATAGGATCATAGCCTTACAAAACTCATGCTTTGGCTATTGGGCAGTGTAGAAATTTAATACCTAAAGAAATAAATGAAATTATTGACTTACTTCTGAGTAGACATGCTTAGGGTCACCTTGGATTCGCAGACTTTTGCTGTGGCTTAAATCTTCCTTCCAGCTACAGTGAAAGTAGAGAGAGAGAGAGAGAGAGATGTTTGTTCAGTGACTAGCATGACACAAATGATTATGCTGGACGGGATGTGCTTGGCTGGATGATGAATATAAAACCATGACCCATGAGATCCACACAGCAGCTGCTACTTTGAGGAATGACATGGAACTATGCCCATGTCTTAAATTACACATAACTGTGCCTCAGCTAGGGATGGTAGCGAAATCCGTTTGTTATGCATTTTCCTATGAATTGACGTAATTTACACTTCCTTGACTAATATGTCAACTGGAGTACAACTATCCTTCAGTTTTTGCATTCCTCTGAATGTTGCAATGCAGCTCTCGGATCAAGAACCATGTACTAAAATACATGCATTTGGGGGAAACGGTGTACAAAAAAGCCGTACGCTATGGGGAAACTGCTTGTGCAACATCTGCGTGCAAGAAGATGTACACATTTTCATGCACTCAGAAATGTGCACAAATGTCACTGCAGACATAAAAAAAAGAAGAAGCCAATTAATGTGGATACAGGACAGGAAACAACAACCACCCCCTTGTGCTTGAAAATATGTGAACGTTACAGAGAGCAAAACGGTTCATCTCTAGCATCAGTAGCCAGCGCCTTATCAGCTCAATCCAGACAAGACTGAGATGTTGCGAGTGGGTGGTTCTTTGAAGGGCATGGAGGGTGTTCAAGCTGGCCTGGTGGAGTTGCACTCCCCCTGAAGGAGCAGGTTCATGGCTTGGGGGTTCTCCTGGAACCATCTTGTTCACTTGAGGCTCAGTGGCATGAGTGTCACTTCAGTTGGCATGTCCAGGATTTTAGAAAACAGCTGATTTTGTTTTGTTGGACTTGCTAGGAACACAATTTTTTAAAAAGGCTAATCTACCTACCTTATAACAAACACAATGGCTCAATTCAGATGACACGATAGTCAATGGTGGGGTAATAATCAACTTTACAGTTGTTCAACTAGGGGGTACTCCCCACACGACATGGTAATAAATAATCAACTGTGGTGTGGATGAGGATCAGCGCTGAGTTGACTATGGCAGCATTCGGATGACACAATAGTCAAAACAACTGACGATTGTTTCCCCCACACCAGTTGTTTATTGTGTCGTCCGAATTGAGCCAATATATCTTATTATGAAATGTAAAAGCTAAATATTAATGATCAATAATTAGCAATTTGAAACAATATGAAAAGTGGTCACTGTACTAAAGGAAAAATACAGGTTCACATTGAATTCTGAGTAACTGGCATAAAAAGCAATGGTCAACATAACTTGGATGGTATCCAAAGAGAAAAGATTGAGTTAAAGCCCTATCATTTAGGCCAAGAATTTATTTGCGTAATGAACAGCTGGGAGACAGTATTATTCCAGGTCAAGAGTGAACTTCAGTGAAAGGTTTGCCAATTAATGAGCAAAAAATATTTTATAAGTTATAAACATATGTGATATATAGAAGTCTAGGTTTAAGTAGTAAACTTTGAATATGAAATTACTTTGCTAAAGACTTGTGTCAAATTTATTCATCTCTAATTTGAAAAATGTATGTTTAGGCATTTGTATCATGATTCTTTTAGAAGTTAAGGTTGTGAACATTGGTTTATAAAACAGCAATTAGTGACATATTGGCAGTGAACTAATATTTTAGAAACTGTAGATAGTCTGATTTGGGGGTGAGATAGTTTCTTTGATATCAAAGCTCCTTGCCAGTGATATTGGCAGAGAACTCTGTAGAGACGTCTTGGTAAGTAAAATGGATCCTTTTGTAATATTAAAAAAATGCTTAGGAAATACAGGGTTAATTGCTTTTAAATACTTTATTACTTCCATTTTAACTCATAATTTATATTTGTATCAGTAAAAGAAAGGAATGGATTCAGAGATTCCTGGGCTATCATTACTCTTAGTACAAAACCTGGAGAGCAAGTTTGCAACTCACCAAAACAATCTTTGATGTACACTTTGTTTAGAAGTGCTTTTATCTGCTATAGCGATTAAACAGGCAGCTAAAGGCTCCCAAAGTACTGAAATACAGACAGATAGCTCAAAGAAAGCCAAACTGTACAAATAGCCCAGCTACACCTCTGTCTGGACAAAGATAACCTGGCTTCAGTAATCTATGCTCCGATCACCTTCAAGTGAGATTACTGCACTAGGGATGGGTGAAGTTACCCATGTCACTGCCATCTACCCCTGCTTTTTGGACTACCCGAGGTCCTCTGGGGACTCGGCGAGGCCCGATGAGTCCTCCGCAGCCGTCTGCCCTCAGTCCGGAAATTAAGTATTTCCCCGAGTTGCATAAATATATACCACACCTGGAATCAAATAGAGTGCAGTGAAAATAGGGTAGGGAGAGGTATAATGTCTCAGACAGAATGCACATTGGGAGTGCATGAGGGGAGGGTTCCCCCCTTTAAACTATGCTCATAGGTATGCACAATACATTTCATTAGGGTGTGCATCCAGGGATTTCTTTTTTCTTAAAGACCATCATTTATTGAATGCTCAGTCATGCAGGACATTCTTTTTATTTATTTATTTATTTAACACTGTAAAGGTTGATGCCCTACTCTGTTTGGCTTGCCTGTCTGCAGGAGGGCCATTGCAGGGGAGGGGGGGAATGAGGAGATGCACTTCAAGCCCCAGTATTGGTGGGGCTTTGTGGTGACACTGGCCAGAAGAGGTGATATTAGCCTGGCCTCTTTGAAATGTGGCTTGTGGCAGAGAGACTCCCATCAGAGTGATTCTTTTTGCTCCTGTTGCTGGGAACAATGGGGCACTATAGGGGACAGCAGCAGTGGAGCAGGTGGAGGGCAGCTGAAGGACCATTCCGGCTACATCTGGATCCTCTTCTGGATCCCTACTCAATGGCCCCCTCAATTCAGCTCTCATTGCTTGAGACAGTAGGGTGTGCCTGGGCACATCCAGCACACCCCTTGTGCATGCCTATGGCTATGCTGAGTTGTTGACCCACATCATTTTGTGTATTTTTTAAGCAATTTTAAACCATCCTTGATCTGATTGGATTCTAGTGTGATGGATGGAAGCCACAAATAAAATTAGGTGGTTTAACAGAAACACAAATCTCCATAACATAGAGCTTTGACACGGAGGATCTAATCAATTCCCTCTCCATCCTGTATCCACAAGGAGGAGCCATAGTTCAGGAGTAGAGCACAGAAGTCACACAGGGGGAGGCTACTGATTCAGAGACAAAATATAAGCATGGCTTTTACTACATACTACGGAGCTATACCTGTTTTGTTTTTGTCAGGATGGGACCCATAATATGAGGAGGTAGTGGGTATTTAATCATTGGCCTCCCACATTTGCAACTTCCATTGAACATAGTCCCCGTTCACTTCAATGGAAAGTTCCCCTCTGCAAATTGCAGCCACAGACATGGCTGTGTGTGATATGTATCAGGATCACAGTGGGAGCACAGGGTTAAAGTCTCCCCCCTCCCACCCTATGGTGCCAATCTAGGTTGGCTCCCCCATATTGACATTGTTAATAGGGTTGAGTGAAATGGATTTGGACTTCTTGAACCTGCACATGAACTTTTCAGAATTTTGCAATGCAGTTCACAAAGGAGAAAAAAAAATCCCCATAAAGATGTAGATATTACAGAAAAGTGTGCAAAGAAAATGTGTCTATAATGGGGAAAGTGTACAAAAAAGCTTTATTTTAGGGGGGGAATTGCTTGCAAAAGATGTATGTCTTTGGGAAAGGTTATAGAGCACATATATTTTGAGATGCACATATAAAAATAAATATATTCTGAGAATTGTACATGAAAATAGGTACAATGTTGTATGCTTGCTGACAGATGCAAAAGTGGGACAAAATTGACCTTGATAGGTTCCTCCATCCCTTTGTATAAAAGGTAATGTGAAATCTGGTCCCCAGTCTCTGGCGGGAGGGCTGGAAAACCACCTCTGTTTGATGCATCACTCAAAAGTGTTTAGCGTGGGAAAGCTAAGGAGTGGAAGGTTTACTTTTATAAACACCAACTGCTCCAACTAGTCAGTGTCAAAATGGTTATGTCTAGGCTGACCCTATGAAAAGGAGGACAGGGCTCATGTCACTTTAACAGTTGTAGAGAAAAGGGAATTTCTGCCAGTGTCATTTGTATGCAATTAGTTCCTGGTGATATTCCCTCTTCATCACAACAGTTAAAGGTGCAGGCACTATACTAGAGTGACCATATACAAAAGAAGGCAGGGCCCCTGCAACTTTAACTGTTGTCATGAAGAGGGAATTTAACCAGGACCTAATTGCATACAAATGACACTGGTTGAAATTCCCTTTTCTCTACAGCAGTTAAAGTTACATGAGCCCTGTCCTCCTTTTCATAGGGTCAGCCTAGTTATGTCGGCATCTACTGATGTCCACCACTAACACAAATACCCTATTACTTTGGACACTGGTTGGGGAGCATGAGAACTGGTCTTGCACAATCCAGACCTGAGCCGGTTGTGGCCTGGCCAATGCTTGAAGAGGGTGGAGTCCCATGAGTATTCCTCCACCAAGTCATGTGACATTGCAGTCCGAGTGTCATTCTGGCCGATGGGTTGCTTGTTGTCTCTCTACCCAACCATTGTCCTAAAGCCTTGGCACAGAAGCTCAACCCCTCTATGATGCACTGAGAGAGGGAGTTGGGTTGGTGGGCACAGCTGCGCCCATAGTGGGAAGGAGTGTGCTCCTATCCCTCCTCTCCTCTTGGAACCTGTGTTGTTGTTGTTTTGCCTGGGCCTTCATCAGCTTCTCCACCAACATGGTCTGCCACCCAAGGAGTAAGGGAGGCCCCTCTATTGCCTCTTCCTATAGGAACGTGGTATGCCCCCTGCCCCAAACTGGTGCCATGTTGTTAAACAATATGTGTATGCATACTTGACCATGTGTACAGTATACCTTAACGCTCAGATTGCTGGGACACTACAAATAAAAGAAAGGGGAGAATGGGACTCGTGTTGATTAAAAATAAAACCTCTGGGGTGAAAAATGGGTGGGCAGAGGTGACACTTCCTACTCTGATTTACAAGACATGGGATGCTAACAAACAACAGGGAAAAAGAAAGAAAAGTATTAACTGCTAGAGGAAAGGTCAAGATGGATGAGTTGTTTGAATGAAAAAGAATTAAGGGACAGATGTTTGCTTTGCGAGAGATGTTTGTTTTGGGCTGGAAGCAAAAAAAATATATATTACAAAACCTCTCCTCCATGACCGCCTCTTCCTCAATGTCTCTCTCTCCATCTCTCCAAAAAAAATCTGTAACAGAATAGTTTTCTGTGTAAAATAAGTCACTCATGAGAATGTGGGTGTGTGAATTAAAATTACAATTCACACACCACACAAACCACTAGCTACTTCTACTACCACCTCCACACACCCATTAAGGAAAATCTTAGTCACAAAGAAACATACACTGCCACAGAATATTTTTAAAAAATCAAAAGGCATCCTACTAAGATATGATCTAATAAATAAATTGTGAACTCTCTCGTACTCATAAAAGAGAAGAGAAACATAGAATCATAGAAATATAGAATCATAGAATAGTAGAGTTGGAAGGGTCTATAAAACCATTGAACAACCCCTTGGTCAATGCAGGAATCCACATTAAACATCCCTGGCAGATGGCTGTCTGGCTGCCTCTTGAAGGCCTCTTGTGTGGGAGAGCCCACCACCTCCCTGGGTCATTGGTTCCATTGTCGTTCTGCTCTAACAGTCAGGAAGATTTTTCCTGATGTCCAGCCGGAATCTGGCTTCCTGTAACTTGAGCCCATTATTCTGCTTCCTACACTTTGGGATGATCGAGAAGAGATCCTGGCCCTCCTCTGTGTGACAACTTTTCAAGTATTTGAATGTGCTTCAAAAGAAAACCTGACCTACAGGACTATGACCAAATTTGGGTGGGGTGAGGTGAGTTACGGAGAAGGCAGGTGAAATAACAAAGACTGCAGTCCTGCACTTACCTGGACATAAATCCCATTGAACTCTGTGGGCTTTATGTCTGAGTAGACATGCACTGGATGGTACTTATGTCTAAAGACCATACAAAAACAAATACAGACTAGGCTAACAAAAACAAATAACAGGAAGAAAAAGCTTAAGGGTTGGAGGGAGGGATGCAATTAATGAATGGGATGGAAATGAAATGGAGAAGAATGAATGGTTTAGGACCAGGAAGCTGGAATAGTGGCTTCATCTACACCAAGCAGGATATTGCACTATGAAAGCAGTATATAAAAGGCAGGAGCCGCAGGATATAGTGGTATGAAAGCGGTATATGGTATCTGTCAATGGGCCCCAATAGTTGTCAGTGCATTTCAATACTGCTATGAAGCAGTAGTGTGGCTCCTGCCTTTTATATACCGCTTTCATACTGCTTTCATAGTGTAGATGAGGCCAAGGAGAATGGGATTAAGAAGGAGGATTGACGGGTAAAGAAATCAGGAAGTTAAAGCACAAACAACTCCTCCTTTGCATTCCAGATGTCTTCAAAATTGTGCACTTTAGATGAGAAGCTAACAAGGCAAAGGCAACGGTGTACTGCAATGGATTATGTTATACTCAGCATCCCTCCCCCAAAAGTACTGAGACTGAAGAGCCCTGGTAAAACACGTCTTCTGATTAGAACATAGACCTGTTAGTTGCTCAACTCCTCTTGCCTTCCCCTCCCCCCACCCTGGTGTTTTCCATATATGGAAAAGTGAAACTAAATTACCCTCTTCTGCTTTTTAAAACACAAGGGCTGCATTTCTGCAGCTTTCCGAAGCAACGAAGCTGTCACAAAACTTTGGCAAAGTCCAGCTTCTGTTCTGAATGCTTCAGAAGGAATCGGGTTTCACCTTATAGGAGTGTGGAATCCCTCCAAAATGACTCACTTCGACTTCCTGTTTGGCCAAATCCAGTGCAAATCCTCTTGCTCTGTACACATGATGATGACGATGATGATTCTGCACACAAGGAATCCCAAATTCTGCTACCTTTTAATGCACATTTAGATGATTTATTCTGCAGTATTGCATGATTTCCCACGATACACTCTGTTTTGGCTAGGTATGGAGAAGGTGACAGAGGTACTCTCTCCCCATTTACTGGAAATATTATTGTCTGTCCATATTGTTCCTGAGATGACAGCTGGCATTCCTGTTAAATGTTTTATTACAGCAAAAGACCTAGAAATTAGGGCTGTACATCGCATCAGACCCAGATCCAAATTCCTGAACGAGGCGGGGTGATTCCGATTGAATTGGTCTGGATCTGAAGTGGGTCCAGATCAGGGCCAAATCACTTCAGACAATTCTCACACCCTGTCAGTCATGTCAGCTGCATGAGTCACCTGGACTTACTGGTCCTGTCTTCTTGCACCCGGCAGCTTCCCATTCCTCCATGCGAGCTGCCATTTTTATGGAAGATGGGCTCTGTATTTTTGTAGATTTAATGTTGCACACAATCGTGGCCATGAAGGGACACTTCCTTTAGGCCTCTTATGTTCTGGAAACACTCTGATTTTGGAATGAGGAACTTTATTTACCTTCTAGAACTGTCCCTGAAGCCAACCCTTTTGATGTATTGGTGAAATGGCAACGGCCATTGGGACAATAGCCAACAGGAAGTAATTAATCCAATGAACACAAGGGAGTTATGGGTAATGGAACGATGGGGTTCAGCAAAATGAAGCACAATTAGTTGAGCCAGAGCTTTATTGTCTAATACTGTGCCCACTTAGGTGTGGAAGGTGGGCTTATACGGACTTGTCTAATGGGAAACCACATCTAAAGTTGAAACCTGAGACCTCATTCATGCTCAACCCGTGCTGCTAAACTGAGCTACAACGTCTTTACTTTTCTTTCAACACAGAACATACTTGTGTTCTCTGTGTTGGCTCAACATTTTGTTATAGTTATTTGGCCTTCAGGCATTGCAAGACCCCACCTTTACCATTTAGCTATGCAAACGTCCTCTGTATAACGCAAACTACACTAGTTCCTGCACCTGTTTAGATAAACAGCCACTGCCCCAAATGACAATACTGACATCAGAGTTTCACATGTCATGCCCACATGTGATCACCCATTAGCCCCTTCCATATTGAAGCACATATTTTAAGATATAGTTTCTTTCTGCAAATGCAGTTTAAACAAATGTTGAAAATTAATGTCTGTTTTTAAAAATATGCTCATCTCCAGAGTTTTAAGAGTAAAGTTCTCATGTCCTCCCAAACTACCTACCGGTTTCTTGGAAGTTAACACATGGTCAATGCAAATGGGTTTTCAGAGCCCTTATGACAGCTAAAAGACTTTTATTATTACGTTGGAAGGATAATTTTTATTTCCTATAACGTAATGCGCTGAGGACTTAACAACGCTATCAACATTTGAATGGGTGTTATATAGACACCACTTGCGAGTGGATAAATTCAAGGATATTTGTTCTGCTTTTCTTGAAACCTATGCATAACTCTTTTCCCCTGTTATATTTATTTTATTATTGCATTTTTATCCCACCTTTTTTCCTTCAAGGAACCCAAGGCAGAATACATAATCCTCCTCCTCACCATTTTTATCCTCACAACAACAATCCTGTGAGGTAGGCTGGGCTGAGAGACTGGCCCAAAGTCACCCAGTGGGTTTCCATGGCTGAGTGGGGACAAGAACCCGGATCTCCCAACTCCCAGTCCAACACTTTAGCCACTACACCACACTGGCTTTTAGTTAAGAATGGTGTATCAGATGGGGGAAAATGGTGACATTCCAATGTATATAATCTTTGTTCTTATACAAATAGACATATTTTCTGTGCTGCTTTGTTAAATTCACAATAAAAAGATGGGGGGAGTTCTCCAAGCCATAGGCCTTTAAGGATGAATCTGTCGGGTTCCATTTCTCCCATATTCACATTGTGAATATGGGAGAAATGTTGTTTTTTAAAGTTCTTTCTATCCCAAATATAGGGATGTTGCAGCAATCTGAAAAAGAGTCAAACGTATTCAGATTTCTATGAGTATGATTTGAGGATTTTAGAGCATACTGGCATCTACTGAGGTTTTTTTAAAAAAAATTAGATGTACAAAATATGGACGTTACTGGAAAAAATGCTCATATATACACCAACAACAGCACGCCATTTTATACATCTCTGATCTCTCTTTAGCCTCTGCTATGTAACACTCTGGCCTAATCCGCACCAAGCAGGATATAGCACTATGAAAGCAGTGTATAAAAGGCAGGAGCCGCACCAAGCAGGATGTAGCAGTATGAAAGCAGTTTATGGTATGTGTCAATGGGCCCCAACAGTTGTCAGGGCACTTCAATACCGCTATAAAGCAGTAGTGTGGCTCCTGCCTTTTATATACCGCTTTCATACCACTTTCATAGTGCAATCTCCTGCTTGGTATGGATTAAGTCTCTCTCTCTCTCTCTCTCTCTCTCTCTCTCTCTCTGTGTATGTGTGTGTGTGTAAGTTCTGCTCTGTGATTGTATGCGGAGCTAAGAAAACTATGCAAAATGTTATGTGCCAAAGAAAGTTATATAAATTATGGTGGACTTTTTGCTTATTTTCCCAAAACATCGGAAAAAGCCAAATCCACGAAAGAGCAGGCAATGGACCAAAAGATGCTTGACATTTTGTGTAGCCTGACCAGATAAAATCCAGGTCAGGGCTCATGTAACTTTTAACAGTTGTAGAGAAAAGTGAATTTCAGCCTGTGTCATTTATATGCAATTAGTTCCTGGTGATATTCCCTCTTCATCACAACAGTTGCCATATACAAAAGAAGGCAGGGCCCCTGCAACTTTAACTGTTGTGATGAAGAGGGAATTTCACCAGGAACTAATTGCATACAAATGACACTGGCTGAAATTCCCTTTTCTCTACAACGGTTAAAGTTACATGAGCTCTGACCTGGATTTTATCTGGTCACCCTAATTTTATGAAACATACATAGAATGGACTAAATGGAATCTGAACATCCCTACCCAAATATGAAGATATTTACAAATGAATTGAACTGAAATTCTCAACCATCCTTGGCCTCAGGTGCCAATATAATTAGGCCAGCTTTCACTACAATACACCTTGACTTACATAGTTGCGGGGCACTATTTGCTGCCCTGCCTCAGGAAGCAAAATGTCTTGAGACAGCCCTGTGCTGCCTCACTGTCACATCTGATTCAAAGGGTCTTTTAAACAAGTGGAAATCATGGTATATGGAATTATGGCAGATAGACCTGGCAGAAAAATGGATATACCAACTGAAACGAGCTGACGGCAAAGTCAAAGCATCTGACTTTTATCAAAGTTGGCAAGATGTTATTCTATATATGGATCACGGACATGCAGAACATTTGTCAAAACCTTTCCTCAGATTATGGAAAAGTGATTAAATAGAAGTTTGACATACAACAGAAATATAAAGAAATCTTCTAAGCAGTCCTTGGATTCCACGTATGTTTTGGGTTCTAAAGTAATAGTGAAAAAAATATGAATAGAGTTTATGAGTGCTAACTTAGGCCAATAAGTCAATTTCAATTCAGTGTATTTATTTTTAATTATTTATTTCCTTTTTTTCTTACTCTTTATTTCTCTCTCTCTCTCTCTTTCTCTCTCTCCCTCCTCCCCCCCCCCCTTTGGCTTTGTTTTGGAAGACTAATACAATGATTTGTTTTTTTTAAAAAATAGATATGTGGGAAATACTGCTGAAAGCGTGATGGCCATTGACATCACAAGAGGACTTGTCGATGGATCAGGGAGACAAAAGAAAGTCCAACCTGTTTCTCTGCCTTTAAATAGAAGTCTAGGAAGCCTGAGTAATAAATGTATTTCTTAACCACCTCTCCCTTTGGATCAAAGCAGGGAACAACATTAGTACAATACAATATAGATCAAATACATAAAAATAATTAAAATCAATCAACACATTTTAAAATTCTTGGTTTAAAGTTCATCTGGGTAGGCCTACCAGAAGAGGCTCATCTTTATAGCCATCTTAAACTCGGAGAGAGTGTTAAGTTGACGAATCTCTTCCAGCAAGACATTCCAGAGTCTGGAGGCGACAAAAGAAAAGGTTCTCTGGGTAACAGTTGTCAGCCTAGTTTTGGCTGACTGATGTAAGTTCTCCCCAGAGGACCTGAGTGTTCGGGGCAGATTGTATGGGAGAAGGCGATCCCATAGGTAACCTGGACCCAAACCATGTAGGCCTTTAAAGGTAATAACCAACACTGTCTGCAGGCCAAGCTGTTGTTAACGAAGGTGAGTTGAACCTCAAGCAGCTCAGCCATCTCTGGCCCACCTGGCATACCAGTTTGGTTTTCCAGGGCTCTGCAGAAGGCCATGCTTCCTTCCCCTGGACCCATCCCCTTCCCTACAACCATAGATGTTTCCATGGTTTCCTGGCTTCTGCCCATGCTTCCAGTTGAAATGTGTCTCTTAAAACTTTAAATTAATATAAGCTGGCATTTTGAGAATTTCTAATATTTCCCCTCCCCCACACTACTTTTGCCTTTGTTCCTATCCACCACTGGAATGTGCCCCCTGAGAGATTCTCCAAAATTGAATATGGTCCTCAGGCAGAAATTGAATTTGGTGGTCTGTAGACTGGCATCCATGGGGTGGAACTGGTGATGACTTGCCAAGATTGAGACCCAACCCGGATACCTCCGGCATCCTTAGTGAAGGGCAACTTTCTATCCATGGAGGTTGTTCATAATTAAGAACTCACTGCGATAATAAAGGACAAAAAACAGTGGGGTTTATCGAGGAATGGAAACCTATGATTTACTTTTTAAAAGAAAGAGAAGGGAATGAGATATTTGCATGTGGATTCAGCGATTAACATAGGAGTAAAACAATGGGTAAAAGGGAAGGCGGGGGAATCCATCCACTAAACTTTTTTTAAATTATTTTTTTGATAAGGCGTAAAAGAAAACTTACATATTTTTTGTGTGTCGGAGAAATTTGGAAGTCCATTTTAATGTTGTAAGGTTTGTGTTTGTAATGTTTGTGTTTTATCTATGTTTCTAAATAATAAAAACTTTAAATTGAGAAGATCATCATTCTTAATTGTTTGGACAGCCTCTGTGGATACTGGAGGTTCTCCACTCCAGAAAGCAATGGCATTTTTCTTCCTCTCTCATAATAGAACCCCGATCATCCCTTGAAGCTGATTGGTAGGAAACTTAGGACACAGATAAGGAAGTACTTCTTCACAGAGAACATAGGTAAATTATGGAATTTGATACCAATAGGCATAGTGATGGCCACTGATTTGGATGGCTTTAAAAGAGTTTAAAAAAAAATTCTGGAGGAGAAGACTATCAATGGCTACTAGTCTTGATGGCCATATTCTGCCTCTAGTATCAGAGTCAGTATGCCTATGTACACCAGTTGCTGGGGAACATGGGCAGGAAGGTAATGTTGCACTCATGTACTGCTTGTGATTTTTGGCCACTGTGTGGATAGAATGCTGGACTAGATGGAGCTTTGGTCCGATCCAGCATGGCTCTTCTTACATTCTTATGACAAAGCAGCTGGGCTGGAACACTCTTCTTCTTATCTGACCTTTCAATGTGATAAGAGCTAACCTTGAAGAGGACTTTAGTTGAACCAGGAACTGGATTTCATTTCCTTCAGTGTTCTGCGCACCTGTTCTGATTGTCTTATGCAATGTAACAGGACATTTTATTTGTACTGCAATGATATATACTTCTGGCATTACTCAAACTAGAAGTGCCACCACATCCCAGAATGAAGACATGTGACAGCGTATGGGTTTAAATGCCACACCTTTCTTTTATTTGCGAGGATTTGCAAGGAACAGCAAGTTGTTAGTTAGAGATGGATGAAAAATTTGTCCGATATTGTTCTTGATCCGGATTTACCCAGTTTGCTCCTTCCAGACTGCAACCTGTAGTCAAAGTCTATACATTGTTGAGCTTGCAATGAGCCTGTTCAGACAACACACTAAGCCATGGTTAGGCCACTAACCCTTTTGCAGCAAGTAGTTAGTGAGCATGTTTAAAAACTGCACACCTTAATGACAACTTGGCTTCAAGCATAGATATGCCACCCTAGTTCTCTGCACCCTTGGGCTATGGCTCTCTCTTCTGTACTCACCAAAGTACATTTTCTATCACTGTTGATAACCTACAATATTCCAAATTTTGTGGGTGGGAAAGCAATAAAAAGACGACATAATTTTTGCAAGTTATAACTGTAATGCATACATCAGAACATATATCACAAACACTTTGGATGTTGATAGACCTCGTATCTCCAGAGGATCATTAACTTGTATAATAACAGATAAGAGATAAGAGAACATGGCTTAATATAATCAGCAAAGCTGTGTAAGTTTCCATTTCATACAGAGCCCCTGCTTGCTTGCTATAAAGATGGGCTTGTGAGAGAAAGTGAGCCACACGTAAACTTCAGCAGTTGGAGAAGGACACAGATCTTGACTGAAGAGCACCCTACTTGCAGTCCTGACACATCTGTGGTAAGTTCTACTAGCATACAAAGTTTGGAGAAATCAATATATTTATCTGTGCCACTTCTGCATATGCTCACTCATACCTAGGGATGAACAAATCTGTTCAATTTTGGTTTCTTCAAGCTTCTCGTATTTCCAATCTTTGGGTTAGGGATGTACGTAAATTTCAGTTCAGTACACAACTTGGTTGAAAGTGCTTGGTCACAATCCCAAATGTGCATGGGAGCTCATTTTCACCACATAAGATTTGCAAATTCCAGAAATTGCCTTCATTTCCACAAAATGTGTACTTGAAAAATACATAACTTTCTTAAACTGCACAGCTTTTTCAAAATGTGCTAAGTTCTCAAAATGCAGTGCTTTCTCAAAATACTCACATTTTAAATCACCCACACTTCATTTTATGGGGGGAATCTGCACAATTTTGAAAATTTCCACAAATTTTGTCATTGTTTGCACTTTTCAACAACATTTTTGTCATTTGGTATTGCTATGTCAGTGAGGTATGTGTGTTTTCCTTTTTCCTCTATGACCATTTTGTCTGATAGGTTGCAAGGTATTGTCTTGTCGGTATGAATTCTTATGTCCCAGTATATTTTATGATATGCATTTTCCAAGATTGTTTCGGGTGAGTATGTATAGTATGGTGTACGTTGCTTTTTAATTTTTTTTATTATTATTATTATTTTCAAACATAATACAACATAAACAACATAAAATACAATACATAGCCACATACCCCCCGTGCTCCCCTCCCCCCAGGAGACCTTCAATTATTCATTATTCTTCTTTCCAAAATTGTAAAGACTCTTTTGAAGGTGTTTGCCCCTTCCCCGTTCTTAATACATATTCCAAAAATGGGCTCCATATATCTCCAAAATCATTCTTACTGGACATTCCCCTCTTTATTTTCATTTTACACGTTAGCTTATTGTTAAGTGCCATATCCCATATTTCTTTATACCATTCTTCTATAGTATATATCCCTTGCCCTTTCCAGTTTTTAGCAATCATTATTCTGACGGGAGCCAGGAGGTTGTTTATTAATTCTCTCTTATTTATATTCTCATTTCCTTTATCCCATATTGCTAGTAGAGCCAGCTTTGGGCTTAATTCCAATTTACTTCCAATTATTTCACTTATTTCTTTAAACACCCTTTCCCAATTTTTTTGTACATGTTCACAGCTCCACCACATATGAAAATAAGTTCCAACCTCCTGACACCCCCTCCAACAATTCTTGGACACTTTTGTCTATCTGATGAAATCTTACTGGCGTTAAATACCATCTCCATACTGTCTTATAATAATTCTCCTTAATTCTAATCGACAAAAGCTTTAACATTCTTGCATCCCATATCCCCCCCAGTCATATTCATTAATTTGTTCCTTTAAATCATCTTCCCAAATCATTTTAAGAGAGTCTCGAAATTCATCATCCTCTATCAAAATTCTGTATATTTCACTAGTCAAACCTTTTCTAGTTTAAATTACTTCCTTCTTTCCTCTTGATTTAATTAAATCTTCAAATCTTGTATTAATTCTACATTTCTTATTTATCTTTTTCCATTCCTGTGTCCATTTTTCCAATTGTAAACATTTGAACCAAGCTATCTTTTGTCCTTTTAACAACTCTCTAATTTGCACCTTATCTATCATTCTTTCCATCCAATTCCTTAACTTAAAAATTTCCTGATCTTTCAGACTCCCTTCCAACTCTACTTTTAAATTCCTTGGGAAGTTTCCTACTACTACCACTGGGGCGAGTGGAGAGTCTCCTGGTATTAACTTTCCTTTAACTTTCCCCCACATCTCTAGAATATTTTCCAGCAACGGGTTGTCCAGTCCCCTCAAATCTTTCTTTTGAATTTTAATAAAAAAAATGTTTTGCGATTTGAAATCTAGTTCCCCTGTTTGCGTTTCTAACCATTCTAAGTCTTCCTCCCCTAATATACTATTTATAACATATTTTAACTGATTAGTAATATAATAACTCTTTATATTTGGAAGTCCCAAACCACCTTTCTTTTGTGTCTTATACCATAACCCTTTATTAATCCTAGCTCTCTTATCTCCATTGCAATAAGCATTAATCATATTTTGCCAGCTCTTTAACTCTACTTCCGATATTTTAATCGGTAGCATTCTAAACAAAAAATTAATCTTAGGTAATATCTTCATTTTAATAACTGCTATTCTACCAAACCAAGAATGTTTTAATTTTCTATATACCTCTAACTTTTCCCCTACCTGTTTTTTCAAACTTGCAAGTGTACGTTGCTTGATGAGGTTGTATTTGATGGTCAGTTGTTGGTGAATTATTTTTACAGCTGCCAGAATTTTACATCCTATTATTATTAGTAGCAGTAGTATTGTACACCAGTGTAAAAATTCAAAAAGCTCAAATTTCAAATGATAACTGAGAGCCTATCTACACACGCAGGGTAAATCGCTTTGAAAACGTTTTGAAAACTGTCTATGGATTGTGTCCTGGGCCCCAACAGTTCTCAAAACTGTTAGAAACCATTTTAAGCTGTTTTAAAGCAGTAGTGTAGATAGACTGTGAGTTCTGGTTCAAAAGTGTGAGATTTGGTAAAGTTGCATTTGGTAAAGTTGAATTTATTCCGCCTGCCCCCCCATGCCTACTCATGTCCATGGCAAACCAATTTTAGCCTCATTTGGAGAAGAGTGAAATCCAGTATGTAGCTCTGCTTTGGCCTGTACATTAGTCCAAGAGGTGCGCAACACCTCGATTTGTATTAGAATTTACAAATATTGATTTTCTCATGCATCTTGAAATTTCAATATGTATTTCCTCTCAAAGCAGGCATGTTAACATTGATACATGTTTTGAACAGAGAAATAAGTTGGAACACTTGGGTAGTGTGATAGGGCTGGTGAATGAAAACAACCCCTTAGACACAAATTTTTGATACTAAAAATGAAAATGAGTGGGTTCCCCCACCCCACCCCACCCCAGGGAATCGGAATTTGCAGGCTTTCAAAATGTCATAAGGAAAGATGACTCCTCCTTGGATCTTCTGCTGTTAATTGGGTCAGGAGGCATTAATTCTTAAATGAAAAAAATCATCTCAAGATTTGAGCTATCCTTAAATAAATAATAAGAATAAGAATAATAAAATGTAGCTGAGGCATCTTGCAAACATATGGGACAAAAGGCTAAAACCTTGTCCCATAGTACCCTGGAGCATTCTTACCACAAAGGAATAAAAGTTCAGATTTATGCCCAGGGTGGAAAATTGGCTAACTGAACATACACCACTCTTTGTCATAATAAAACTAGTTAATTAGAAAAGTAGAGCTACTCCAAAATAGATATGCGATTACCTTGAAATGAAACTTTGGACTGTGACTGCTGTGGTTGAAGAAAGGAAGGTACTCTCTGGGCAGTTAAGAGAAGAAATCAAATTATCCTAGACATTATAAAATTACTTAACAACAGGAAAAACATTAGAGAAACATTCTCATCCATCACTGAGAGACAGCATGTACTGCATCCCTGAATTTTACTGAGACTATAGTTAGGGAGGTATGAAAATTTTCTTCCTGTTCACAAATCATGTGAACATGTCCTATTTCACAACGCCAAACGAAAACGCGAGCAGGAATGTGATCCTCAGGGAATGTCCATATTTGAAAGCGAACACTTGCACAAATGTGCACTTGTGAAAAACCCAGCTGTCAAACCATGCTTTAACCTATAGGAGGAATGTGCGTATTTGGGGGGGGGGGTGTTTGGAAAAGCGTGCATTGTTCATGTTCAAAAAAAGAAAGGGAAAGATGGTTGGATTTGGGAGCAAGAACAAGGCAAGGTGAACATCGCAGTGGAAAATAGAAAACCCCGATGAGCTCAAAAAGCGTTCCTTCTTCTATCCCTAAATATAGTTGTGTGAGTGTTATAGGCATGTCATTGATCATTGCTTTTACCTTCCGGTGGGACTACATCCTCCCTAAAACTCACATGCACCTTGCTCACATTCGTGTATACACATTGATCCTGTTCAGACGACACACTAAGTCATGGTGGTTAGGCATTTTGAGCTAAGCTTTATGGCTTAGAGTGTTATATGAACCATGACTTAGCATGTTCTGTGAACCATTTCTAACCATGGTGGCTACATAACCACAGTTTAACCATGCTCACTAACCATTTGATGCAAAAGGGTTATTGTTAGTAGAATGTTATTGTTAGTAGAACTATTTATGTTAATTTTATGTATTTATGTATTTATTACATCTATATACCGCCCAATAGCAGAACCTCTCTGGGCGGTTCACAATTTTGTTTTAGAGCTCAAATGTTTCTAACCTGTGCCAGGGATGCCAATGTAGCCTTTAGTATAGGGTGGATGAGTAGTGAAAATGAGCGTGTATCTCTTCAGCTCCACCACATCAAATATGCCCTGGCATTTCACAAACATCCAATAGTTCCCCCTTTAAGAACTTTTTAAAAATGAGATCTTTATTTCCTCCACCACCACCATTTTTTTGGAAGCATGCTCCTTTTCTGAATGTTTTTGCAGGTACTTCAGCACAGAAAATTGCTTCATCAGAGATATCCTTTCCCACTGTCATCCATACGGTGGACTTCCTTCACCATGCAAGCTCTCCTGGGACTTTTCTTCTTTTTGGCTCTTCTTGCAACAGGTGGGCTCAACTGGTCAAAGGCCATGTCTACACCATGCAGTTATCCCAGGGTCACCTCAAGGTCATCTCTGTGCATCCAGATGATGCACAGGGGATCCCGGGATCAACCGGGGATGACCAGAGACTTTCCCCGAGATAACTGAAACCAGGGATATCCCAGTTTTTTCGCGGTCCTGGGACAATCCCGAGGACACCAGCTGGTGTAGCGCAGGCTCCCAGGTTCTCAAACGGGCATGGAATTCCACGGAGTGGCTCCATGCCCATGGGGGTGGGGTGGGGGCAGAAGTTTCACCATGCCTGGGATGGTGGGGATGGTGGTTTGGGTGCTGAGTTTGGCAAGGGAGCGGTTCACTTATGGTTTCGCCGGATTGGATCAGGGCCGTTCTTCAAAAAAAAATGGCACCCGTGATGTCCCTCTTCCCTTCTGGGATGTCGCACAGCCATCTAGAAGTTGGGGGAGGATCGCGGAAGCAGATAATTCTGCAATCCTTCCCTCCCTCTCGCTACATGCTTAGGTGTAGATGAGCCCAAAGTTAAGGATGTCAGGGGAATCAGTTTGGGGAGTGGAGATCAACGAGCTTTCTTTGGTTCAGTACCCCAGACTTCAGTCTGTTTTCCGCTCTGGAGGTTGATCCAGTCTGCAGAGCATTTGGCCAGTTTGCAGATTTCCTGTATTCTTATTCTTGTTCTTATTATTTTGAGCAAATTGTAGCTGAACTGTGCACAAATTTGCACTACTTTCAGTTGCAATTTGTGTAATTTATGCAAATTCCCACCACAGTTTGCACAAATTTCTGTTCGTGCAAATTACAGCTTGACACACATGAAAAATTACAAAGGTTCCCGGAGTTTGGGGGAGGGGAATCCGCAACTTGATCCGCAAATGCAAACTGGTAGGGCATGCCGCAGAACTCTGTCGAGCCAAAAAATAAACAGATTTCCCAGCGATGGACACTCCTAATCAAAATTCATCTGTGGCAATTGGGAATGGCCTGCCTTCTGACTCCATGCATGATTTTAGGGCAGGCTGTTGAACGACTTTCAGGGCTACACCTACGCCACCCTAAGCTCCAAGCTAAATTTAGCATGATCTTACTCACTCAGGTGAGATTTATTCCCTTTCCCTGGCAAATAACTAGGGAATCTACCCAATATTCATTCTGGATATTTCTCTTTCCTTCTCCAGGCACTTCATTGAAATGTGAGGTCTGTCTAGCCATCGGCAATACTTGTACCAGTGATAAAGTGGCTTGTGGTATAAATCAAAACATATTGCTTGCCTTGTGTGCAGGAAGAAAGGAGACAAAGTCTGGTGCTAGTAAGCATGTCTCTTTAATATATTGAATTTAAAGCCTGACGTTTTGGTGGCTATGATTTTTTAAAATTAAAAGTTACAAAAGTTTTTCCACACAGGCTTGGGCTGTCAATTGAACCCCTCCTCCACTGCCCCCTCCCTCTTCTATCTGTCAAAACTCCGTGTTGTTGTAACTTTCAATCTAAAAAAATCATAGCACCAAATGCCTGGACCTATCTTTCTGAAATTTCTGGCAGATAACTACCCCTAACCCATCTACAAAGTGAGCAACTTTCAGACTTCTAACTTTTAAAATAAAAAAGTTATAGGTGTTTCTTTCCTTGTTGTTTCAAAAATACCTTGCCACTACATGCCTGGATCTATCTTTCTGAAATTTCACACACATATCAAGCAAAGTGGTACCTGTAATGTTCCCAAGTTTCCTGTTTGTATCTTGAAAAATAAAAAAGTTGAAGACATAACTGTATTTACCCCACTGCTGCCCATTTTTCTAAAATAATTTGCCACACAAGGCAAACACCTATGTTTCTGAAATTTCACACACATGAGTCCCAACATACCACCTGCAAGGTGGCAAAGTTTCATGTGTGGAACATTAAAAATGAAAAAGTTATAGGCATGCCTGGTTCTTTATTAAAAAATTAATTGCCACAAAATACCTGCACCAATCTTTTGAAATTTCTCCCAGATAACTACCCCTAACCCGTCTATAAAGTGCCCAAGTTTCATCCTTCTATCTTTAAAAATGAAAACGTTATAGCCATTTTTGTAACACAATACTAGGCTATGGAGAAATGCATTCAAAATGGCATCCAATACAAAATCGGACGTCCAATTTTCGGATCGGAATCGGATCTGATCTGATCCAGTGGACCTCCGTTTTTTTTCCGATCCGATTTTTTTTTTAAAAAAAAATCGGATTCCGATTCTGATCTGATTTTTCCGTCTGTGCACATCCCTAATATACAATTATTCATAGTTGTCTCCCAACACATCCATACAGAAATACTCACAACTGCAAGAGAAATACATTCTTATCAGTTCTACCCACTACAATGCACATTTCACTATATATATATATATATATATTTATTTGTAACCCGCCTCTCCCTCCGGATCGAGGCGGGGAACAACAACAATATAAACACAAAAATTCACAACAGTTAAAAATTTTAAAAACAAGAGAACAACACAACATTAAAAATATCCTAAAATTCATCTGGATAGGCCTGTCGGAAGAGGACAGTCTTCATGACTCTCTTAAATTCATGAAGACTGTCAATTTGTCTAACCTCCTCCGACAGACCATTCCACAGTCTGGGAGCGATGGAAGAAAAGGTCCTCTGGGTAACACTTGCCAGCCTAGTTCTGGCTGGCTTGAGTAAGTTCTTCCCAGAGGACCTAAGTGTGCGGGGCGGATTGTACGGGAGAAGGCGATCCCGCAGGTACCCTGGACCCAAACCATGTAGGGCTTTAAAGGTAATAACCAACACTTTATACTTCGCCCGGAAACTAATTGGCAGCCAATGAAGCGATTTTAAAACTGGTGTAATGTGATCACCCCTAGGTGTACCAGTGACCAACCTGGCTATCATATTTTGAACAAGTTGAAGTTTCTGGACTAGGCACAAAGGTAGCCCTATGTACAGCGCATTGCAGAAGTCGAGCCTTGAAGTTACCAGCGCGTGCACTACCGTCTTTAGGTCTTCCAACTCTAGGAAGGGGCGCAGCTGGCGTATCAGCCGAAGCTGATAGTAGGCACTCCTGGCCGTCGCATCAATCTGAGCTGTCATCTGGAGCAACGGATCCAAGAGTACCCCCAAGCTGCGAACACAATCTTTCAGGGGGGGTGTAACCCCATCCAGAACTGGTTGACACACCTCCAGACCCAGGTTGGGGCCTTTAACAGCAAGCACCTCCGTCTTGTCTGGATTCAGTTTCAGTTTGTTTTTCCTCATCCAGCCCATTACCGCCTCCAAGCATTCATTCAGAGGAGACACACTATCCTTAGCTGACGATGTTGTCAAAGGCATAGAGAAATATATTTGGGTGTCATCAGCGTATTGATAGCACCCCGCCCCATGCCTCCGGATGATCTCTCCCAGCGGTTTCATGTAAATGTTAAACAGCATTGGAGAAAGGATGGCACCTTGTGGTACACCACATAGCAGCTCCTTTTTTGAAGAGCAGCTATCCCCAAGCATCACCATCTGGAACCTGCCCGAGAGATAGGATCGGAACCACTGAAGCACAGTGCCCCCGATCCCCAATTCCCCCAGGCGCTCCAGAAGGATACCATGGTCGATGGTATCGAAAGCCGCTGAGAGGTCCAGAAGTACCAGCAGGGACACACTCCCCCTGTCGATACTAAGGCGTAGATCATCCACTAAGGCGACCAAAGCGGTCTCAACTCCGTATCCCGCCCTGAAGCCGGTTTGAAATGGGTCTAGAAAATCGGTGTCATCCAAGACTACCTGGAGTTGAAGAGCAACTGCCCTCTCGATCACCTTGCCCAAAAACGGAAGATTTGATACAGGCCTGTAGTTATTAAGGTCCAGGGGATCCAGGGAGGGCTTTTTTAGAAGCGGCCTTACCACCGCCTCTTTTAAACATGATGGAAAACTCCCCTCCCTGAGAGATGCATTAATGATAAGCTGTAGATGTGATCTAACTGCATCTCCTCCCTGGACGACCAGCCAGGAAGGACAGGGATCGAGAGGGCAAGTCGTCTTCCTCACACATCCAAGTACCTTGTCCACATCCTCGGTGCTCACCAACTGAAACTGATCGAGTGTAATCCTACTCACGGAGTCACTGGACACTCCACTGTCAACCTCTGCTATAACAATGGCGTCTAAGTCGGCTCTTCTCCGAGAGATTTTATCTGAGAAATGATCGTTAAAGGCATCACAGCGAACTGCCGAAGGCTCTAAAATCGGATTCAGGGGAGAAGGAGCCTGAGTTAGACCCCTCACCACCCTGAACAGTTCTGCTGGATGTGAATTCACAGACGCAATGCGTGCAGAGAAGAAAGCTTTCTTCGCTGCACGTATTGCCACTCCATAGAAACAAAGATGTTCTCTATGTCGTGTCTTGTCGGATATAAGTCGAGTTTTCTGCCATCGGCGCTCCAGTCGTCGTCCTTTCCGCTTCAACTCCCTGAGGTCTTCTGTATACCAGGGCGCCCTATTAGAAGTGGGCCGGAGAGGACGTTTGGGGGCGATCGTGTCGATAGCCCTAGTTAGGTCTTGATTCCATCTATTGACCAGGGCTTCTACAGGATCGTCGACGATACCAGCCATGGAACCCTCCAAGGCTTTCTGGAATCCAGAAGGATCCATCAGCCTTCGAGGGCGGACCATCTTAATTGGTCCGCCACCCCTGCAGGGACGGGTGGTAGCCGTGATACTAACTCTGACCAGAAAATGGTCTGTCCATGACAATTCGGAGGTATTCAGTACCTCCGCCCACAGATCTGTCTGTTCAGAACTGAAAACAGCATCGAGGGTGTGACCTGCTGAATGTGTGGGTCCAGAGACCAATTGGGATAGGCCCATGTTTGTCATGGATGCCATGAACTCCCGAGCTCCACCTGACAAACCGGCCTCGAATGGGATGTTGAAGTCGCCCAGGACCAAGAGCCTGGGCGAATCCAACACCAGCTCCGAGACCAGTTCCGTGAGCTCGGCCAGGGAGTCTGATAGGCAGCGGGGTGGCCGGTACACTAACAGAATCCCTAGTCTATCCCTGGTCTTCAGACTCAGGTACACACACTCGATATGATTCAGTTGCCGGACAGGATGTCTGGTCAGGTTAAGATGGTTTTTGTAGACCACAGCTACTCTGCCCCCCCCGCCCACTTTCCCTCACCTGCTCCCTAACACAGTACCCAGCTGGGAGAGCCTGAGCCCATGTCGGGCCACTGTCATCTCCCAGCCAGGTCTCCGTGAAGCATGCCAGGTCGGCCTCCTCTTCTGTGAGGAGGTCAAAGATTATACTTGTTTTGTTTTTAACCGACCTGGCATTGCATAGGAGCAAGGAAAGGTTCTGTGGGTGGCCTGGATCATTCCCCAAGATCCCCGGGGTAGCAGGGCGACCGGAAGGTGAGATGGGTATTAAATATCCATCTCTCCTTCCCCTGTAACGGCATTTCGCCCTGCTATCGCCATATCTCCCTCTGCCCCACACAACAGATATTGATGCTCCCAATGATCCTGACTACAAAATGATCCTGAATGATGAAGAGGAAGAGAAAACCAGCAGAGCTGCACCTGTGCCAGAGCTGCAGGGGTGTCACTGAAGTGGCAGGGAAAGCATGCAGGGTTTTTTTGGGGGGGTCACTTCCTCTGCAGCAGTGAATGCCACTCACTCACTACTATGACAACTTGTCCCCGCCCAGCCCCTTTGGTACAACTGCTGGGAGAAGTAGGAGGGAGTGGAAAGGGGAATGGTCTGTGGCCTGCTCACCAGCATAAAATCAATCATAGAATTGTTGAGTTGTTGGAAGGGATCACAAGGAGCATCTAGTCCATCCCTCTGCAGTGTGCAGGAAAACCAATTCAAGCATCCCCGAGAGGTGGCTGCCCAGCCTCTTCTTAAAAACCTCTTCTTGAAAACCTCAAAAAAATTTTTTTGATTAAAAATTGCACACTGACAGCAAGGCAGATGGACAGGTGGAGGTGGTGAACATCAGGTCCTGGGTGTGCTCTAGATAGGAGCGCTTTGGGAGTGCGCTAGATAGAAATACTTTGTGTAATTTTGTGGACTGTCTTGGTGTTTGCGTACATACGTGTATGTGTGTGTGTGTGTGTGTGTGTGTGTGTGTGTGAAAGGGTGATGAGCAAGCAATGTTTTTTCTAGGGTCACCATATGGAAAGGAGGACCGGGCTCCTGTATTTTTAACAGTTGTATAGAGAAGGGAATTTCAGCAGGTTTCATTTGTATGTATGCAGCACCTGCTGAAATTCCCTTTTCAATACAACTGTTAAAGATACAGGAGACCTGTCCTCCTTTTCATATGGTCACCCGGTTTTTCATCGATGTGATTGGTTAGATACTGGTGAAACAAAAGTTTGCCTACATGTTCTTACATTCAAAATGCTGTTTCATACATTTTGGGTTGGACACTACTTGTTGTTTTTCAAAGACAATAGCCCAGAAGCATATTCTTTTTGCACCCTGATTTTCTAAATCATCTTAATTAATCAATCACCTTAATTAAGTAATTAAGGTATTTATTTATTTATTAAAACCTTTGTATCACACCCTAGATCACTGGGATCTTGGGGCGGCTTATGGATAAAATCAGAACTATGTAAAATGACACAGCTAAAAATGTATTAAATCATTAAAAAACTAAAACCATTAGAAAAGTTTAAAAGCAATAAGAACAATTACAATAATTTAAACTATGTGCAACCTTGGAGAATTTAGCCTTCAAAGGCTTTAATAAAAAACCAAAGTTTTAACTTGGCGCCGAAATGAAGCCAGTGCCGGGCCTCCAAGGGGAGGGTATTCCACAACTGTGGTGCCACCACTGAGAAAGCCCTCTCCCATGTCCCAGCACAAGGTATGTCTCCTGTGGGTGGGACACAGAGGAGGGCTCCTCTCACAGATCTCGGTCAGGCATATATAGGGAGAGGCGCTGCCTCAAGTACTGAGGTCCCAAGCCATTTAGGGCTTTAAATGTCATTGCCAATATCTTGAATTCTGTATAGAAATTTGTGCAAAGGCCATTTACACAACCAGGGTGCATAAAATTATTTAAATAAGTAATTTGTTGATGTCAGGACTGAGCCCAGGGCCCCTGCAGTTTCTGACAACTTCGAATCTGATTCAGAGCGGAATTAGGACAGTTAGATTAGAGAGTGGGGGTAAAATTCCCCAAGACTTTCCAAGAGTTAAGGAAGAAGCTTCCCAAGTGAGTACAAGGTATGCAAAACATATTGTAGGGGAAAAATCTCCCAAAAAAGCTGGATGGGTCATAGGGAGAGGTTAGCAGGACGTTTTCCTCATCTTCCTCTTCCCACACACTAAGAATATCCTGCGTTGAACAGGGAGTTGAACTCCATGGCCTTATAGGCCCCGTCCAACTCTACTATTCTCTGATTCTACTTGGCAAAGAAGCCACCAAGTGAATTCTGGGTCACCCACCATCTTTCCTTCTCTGAAGGTTTGACTGTCAGTGACAACGTAGTATAGAGCAAGCTTGGCTCAAGCTGATTCTTGGTGAAAAGGAAATCGACATCTTCTGGACATGTGGAAAAATGGAAATGGAAAATCAAGTCAGCTTTTCAACTCATGGTGGTACACCCCAATGATTTTGACTTGCTGGGGTTTATGGTGCAGAAGAAGCATTACACAGGCAATGCTTTGCCTAGGGAATGTTTGGCATCCTGCTCAGCCTTTGAAACATTTAAGACCTTGCTATAATGGACTATCATGGAATGGGGTGTGTGTGTTTGCTATGGCTCATTATTGATTTGCTCATGTCAAGGCAACGGTTGATGCAACGGTTTTCTGAACTCTCAACCTTTAGGGATGTCCCATGAACATGGCTGGGTTAAGACATTTTGCTGCCTGAGGCAAAGGGCAAAATGGCACCCCCATTCCTTATAGAGAACTAGCCTGGACTGACAGTTCAACACTGTCACTGGCAAATGTTTTGTTTGTTTTATATCTGTTGACTTTAACGAAGGGGAAGCAAGATTGTAGCAAGATGGACTGCAGAATGAATCGGTATTTTCCCCAACATCTCCCGACCCCTCTGCAAGTGCAAAATGTGCTATAACATTGTAAAATGGAAGTTGCCCCCTTTCAGTACAAGAGCAGACAAAGGTTACTGACATTAGGAAAACAATCCTTGATATTTAACAGCGATCACAACAACCCTTCCCTGTGGTCTCTATATAAGCAAGGCAATAGCAAAGACAGGAAATGTTATTTTCCACATATAAGCATGAATGTCCAAGCATCCTTTAGAGAACAAAGTGGGGTAAGATGGGAGGGGGGTTCCCATTGCTGTTGTAAGTCAACCTGGATCTATTGAAACAGAAAAGTGACTAAGAAATTCTAATAGTAATAACAATAATGATGGGCCTGTTCAGACTACATGCTAAGCCATGCTTAGGCCGCTAACCCTTTTGCAGCAAATGGTAAGTGAGCATGCTTAAACCACGTTTATGTAGCCACCATAGTTAGGAATGGTTCAAGCAACATACTAAGCATAATGTTTAGCTCAAAATGCTTAACCGCCATGGCTTAGTGTGTCGTCTGAACAGGGTCACTGTGAAGAAAACGATCAAGGCTGCATCTCTCCCACTCCACCCCTTAAATATGATCTGGCAGGTCACAAACTTCCAAGACTTCCCATTTTGAGGCCTCTGGGTGTCTTTTAAGCCCCCCTCCCCCACAGGCCTATTTTTAAAATATTTTTGCAGGTAGGGATGGATGGGATCCCCCATGTCCAATTGACCGGATGCTCCCCCTGCTGCTGCCGCCACCATCCACCCTCGTTCGTGGTGCCACGCAAGCTTCTTTTGATGCTTGGTAAGCATCCAGTGATGTCACAAGCCCATCTTCCCTCATCCAGCACCTCCACTGGGCACAAGAGTGGAGCTCTGAAACTTAGATATTTTCTCCTGTTGCATAAATGGCAGGCTGTAAAGAGCTGTCAACCTTTATGGATGCCATTCACACAACTGCGGATGCGCACCATTTCCCAAGCCTCTGTTGTTGCACACAATGAAGGGTCCGGATGAGGGCAAACAGCTGCCAGGTGCTCGTCGGGCCATGTGGGCATTCAACGCATGGGCCAGCGAATGCATCATGTGCATCTCACTGGGCTTGAGGGGAGGCAGATGCAGGGGAGTCCATTGGACTCCCACACCCAGCTGGGCAACCACATCCATATCTGCAGGTACTTCTGCCCAGGACATTTATTTAATCAGAGAGAGAGAGAGAGAGAGAGAGAGAGAGATTTCCATTAGCTCCCGCATAATATACACCCTACACCATACAAGCTTTCCTGGGTGTCTTATTCTCTTTACTTCCCACTATAGGGTTAGAGACCATCTATAGCAAGAGGGTCTCTCCTGCTCTCCTGCTCCATTCATGCTTCTAGGGCTTATCACTGAACACAAGCTACAGGTCCAGGCCCCTCTAAGCCTCCTCAACTTAAATTTAGGTTAGAGGGGCATCTTATTACCAACTCCATTTGGGGTTCATCTACACCTATGAGCCTTCCGGGACAGGGGGGGAAGGATCTCAGGCTTTCTGGCTTCCGGGGTCCTTCCCCAGCATCCAAACATCAGCGTGACATCCCAGAAGTAAAGAGGGACATCCAGCGCAGTGTGGAGGATCTTGTCGTGCAATTGCGCAATTGCACAACAAAAAAAAACATTGATGTTCACACCCCGTGGATGGCGAAAATGCTGCCTCCCCAGCCCCGATGGGCATGGAGCCCCCCTGGATGGCTCTGTGCCCATTCCCTGAAGGCCCACTACTCGTGTGGAACAGGTAAGACCCAGGAGCCCATGCTACACTGCCTGCAGTCCTCGGGGTTGTCCCAGGACCACGGGGAAAAATGGAATAAGTGCCATCCATTTTATCCCGGGGAAAGTGAGTGGTTGTCCCTGGTTGACCCCAGGATTCCCTGTACACCATTTGGATGCACAGGGATGACATCGAGCTGACCCTGGGCTAAATGGATGGTGTAGACATGCCTTTGGATTTCCTCTGCCCCTGGCAAAAAACTCAGACATCAGCTCACACCACATATTTCCTTAAACCTTTTCCCCTTTCCTCTTCCAGGTACCTCTTTGGTATATGAAACTTGCAGTGATGCAGGTAAGATCTGTACCGGTGATAAAATGACTATCCTTTTGCGCTCATCCCTTTCTTTTAGCCTCCCTAGCACTCAATCTTGAAGATATGGTGAGAGGCTACGCAACATAGAGATGAAATGCTTCCTGCAAATGAGAAGGACTAGAAATTCAAGGTATAAATCAGAGCACATATCAGAACAAATATCTAGATCTCCAGGAAGTCATTAAACTGTGTGCAGTAGGTCAGAGATGCAAACAAACAGAATAAATAATTCCACAAAAGTTTGCTTTTCGCATACAGCCCTTTATAAAGGCATGTTTGGGAGAGTAAGTGAGTCATATCTGAATTTCAGCAGTTAAGGAAAGACATCCTGCCTGCACTGGAGAGCATCGTACTTGCAGCCTTACAAAGTTGTGGTGAGTCCTTCTTTTAGAGAGTGGTCAAAAAAACTTTCTGTTGAGGTTACTATTATTATTATTATTATTATTATTATTATTATTATTATTATTACATTTATATACCGCCCCGTAGCCGAAGCTCTATGGGCAGTTTACAAAGATTAAAAACACTGAACATTAAAAACCGATATACAAACTTTAAAACTATAGAAAGCATCAAAGCAGATTACATACAATATCCATTTAACAACAACTATTCTGGGTCAACCCCCCCCCCCCAAAACTCCCCCCAAAACTCAACATATGCTGTTAAATGCCTGAGAGAAGAGGAAAGTCTTCACCTGGTGTCGAAAAGATAACAATGTTGGCGCCAGGCAGGCCTCGTCGGGGAGATCATTCCATAATCGGGGGGCCACCACAGAAAAGGCCCTCTCCCTTGTTGCCATCCTCCAAACTTCCCTCAGAGTAGGCACCCGGAGGAGGACCTTAGATGCTGAGTGTAGTATACAGGTAGGTTCATGTCGGGAGAGGCATTCCCTCAGATATTGTGGTCCCAAGCCATGTAAGGCTGATTATATATATATATATATATATATATATATATATTCCATTAAGTCTTTTTTAACCTAATCCACACCTTCCAAAAATGAATACAGAGTTGGACGCAATTTGTGGTCAGAAATCCATACATTTCTTAGGTTGTGGTGATTCTGTGGTGGTGGGGAATGTGTGTTGACAGCATGCGTGTGGTTGAAAAAATGCAGAAAAAGTGTTGCATGCATTTTTAAAATGTGCACAATAGGCTTTAGGCAAAGGGGCATGTGACCATTGATGCAGCCATAGGTGCAGAAGTATACGCGTGCATTGTTTCCCATTAAAAATAGTAGAAATAGACACGAAATGGACTTGGAGTTGGGAAAAGAAGAAAGTCCACAGAATTGGACTCGATAGATGTACCCATCCCTACCTACCATCGTGTTATGGATAGACAAATCAATCTGCTTCAGTCCTTGCACATAGGTTCACTTATCAGTCTGTTCCAGTCAGTTTCAGCCTGATTTCAGGGAAGGATGAAATCATAGCAGAGCTACGTCTGATCTATACATTGGCTTGAGATATGAATTGGGTCAGTTATATTAGAATTTGCAAGACTGATTTCCCCGTATATCCCGGATTTTAAAAACTGTTCCTCACAAAATATGCATGTTTTAACAGTCTTTGAAATGTGAAATAAGTCAGAACATTCAGGATGTGTGAAATAGTGCTGTGCCAAAATTTTCAATTGATTGATTTTTGACTATTCAAATTAGGAGAGTGTCAAAAAGAAATAACATACGAAAATTGTGAGAAACTGTAAGAATTTTCATAGTACCAGACCAGGGGCAAGTCCTGTTTGCCCCATTTTTTTGTCGATGAGCTGCAATTTGTGCAAATTCAGGGCTGGGAATTATTATGGAAATAACAATTTCTTCAAATTCGCAGCCATAAATAGCAGTTTACTTAAAAAAAGCAGACGTAAAGGGCCATTTATGCCTTCAGTGTTGTGCAGATTGCAATATTTATGACTGTGATTTCCTGCAAATTGCTATTTTGGTTCAGAAGCTGCAGTTTGTGCAAAATGCAGCAGCCAGATTGATATCAGGAACCAGAAGGTTCGAACATATAAGACCGGCTCTGGCCCTCTTGCATTGGCTGCCTGTACATTTCTGAGCCCGATTCAAAGTACTGGTTTTAACCAATAAAGCCTTACAGGGCTCAGACCACAATACCTGATAGAATGCCTCTCCTGACACGAACCTACCCATACACTACACTCAATATCAGTCCTCCTCCGAGTGCCTACTCCGAGGGAAACTCGGAGGAGGACAACAAGGGAGAGGGCCTTTTCAGTGGTGGCCCCTCAATTATAGAACGATCTCCCAGATGAGGCTCACCTGGCGCCAACATTGTTATCTTTTCGGCGCCAGGTCAAGACTTTACTCTTCTCCCAGGCATTTAGCAGCATATGTTGATGTTTTTAATTGACTCCTGGATAGTTGATATGTAGTTTGTTTTTATGCTTTTTATGGTTTAAAATTTTGCATATTGGTTTTTAATGTTCAGTGTTTTTAATCTTTGTAAACTGCCCAGAGAGCTTTGGTTATGGGGTGGTATATAAATGTAAATAATAATAATAATAATCCCAACTGTGAATTTGCGTAAATTGGGATTTGAGCAAAAGAAGAACTGGGAAAACGTGATCTTTCCTGTCTCAGCGCGCAGAGTCAAGCCAGCTCAGGGATGACTGAGTTGGCAAGAACTCACTGAGTTCCACTCCGAAACTGAATCTTCCAACTTCCCTAATAAAATGGTGCCTAGTGAAAACACAGCTTGAGAAGGGAGAACCAATCCATTACATACAAGCGTCTGATCCTAAAAATGAAAGCTTTATAACAGGGAATTGGAGTCTGCAGGCTTTCAAGAGATGGAAAAAGATTAAATCATCAAGAAAGACATTTCAAGATGACTACTCCCTGGGTTTTCTGCTGCTTATGAGACCTGGAAGCCTCAAACATAATCTCAAGGTTCAAGCCATCCTTAAAAGGAAAATGGTCACTGATACACCTTGCAAACAAAGAAGGTGAAAGAATGAAGCACCTTGCTACCACAGAGGAGGAAACCAAAAAGGAGGAGACCCAGTGGCAGGGGGGAATGATGTGCTTTCCGGAGGCCCTGGAAAATGCTCTTTCCCCTCCCCCACTCCAATCAGAGCCTTTTTATTCATGTCTGGCAATGTCATGCTTTCCACTTTATAATGGGGGTGGGGGGGGGGAGATGCCAGCCTTAAAGGGGAAAGCATGTAATTCCAGGACATTTTAGAAAATTACGAAAACCAAAACCAAAAACCAAAAACAAACACTGGACATCCAGGATAGAACAAAAACCAGGACAAATCTGGGGAATTCCTGGCAGCTGGTCTCCCTAGGCAGAAAATATGCCAGCTGGTCTGACTTGCCCAGATGTAGGCCTTGAGTCCAAGGGGTGTGAGGCTGTCAGGTAAGGCTCTCCTGAGATGAAGCTTTGGGCTGTCACTGCTTTGGTTAAAGGGAGAGAAACACAGTCTGTGGAGTTAAGGAAAGATTGCAAATCTGCCCAGCTAGTGTGCAAATGCTTAACAGGAGTAGGGTGACCATATGAAAAGGAAGACAAGGCTTCTGTACCTTTAAGAGTTGCATAGACAAGGGGATTTCAGCAGGTGTCATTTGTATGCATGCAGCACCTGGTGAAATCCTCTCTTCTTCACAATAGTTAAAGCTGCAGGGGCCCTGCCCTCTTTTGTATCTGGTCATGCTAGGCAGAGCTCCTGCAGCTTCAACTGTTAGGATGAAGAGGGAATTTCACCAAGTGCTGCGTGCATACAAATGACACCTGCTGAAATCCCCTTCTCTATACAACTGTTAAAGATGCAGGAGCCCTGTCCTCCTTTTCATACGGTCACCCTAAAAAGGAGTCAGTTCCTCAGAGGACCCTCCTCACCCTCCAGTGAGAGAGAGTGTGAATTGCATCCCGGAATTGGAACTGGAATGACGATGTCTGAGCACCTAAACATTAACTGGATCGTTTGTTCTATCTCCCCGTGTCATAGCATTCTTCCCCAAGTCCTCATGCACACTCAGTCCTACTCATCTCTACGGGTCTGTAGAAAAGACTGCAGTCCCAAACCCTCACCTGCTCTTTTGCAAGTGCTTCAGTTCCCTGCAAAAGACGCAGTCTCATGTTGCGAGGCAACAGTGTTTACCTTACTGGAAGGAGGTGGTCGAGGTGTTTGTGAATTCTCTTCATTTTACCGTTTTTACTTTTTCCGGTCATTGTGTGCATTCTGAAGAGCCGTTCTGGATGACTGAATCTGCCATGTGGATTTCCAGTGTTGCTTCCTGTTGAGAAACTCAAGAGGTTTCTAACGGTGCAGGGCTCCAGGGCTTGCCTAACTGGAAGGGAGTGGCTGAGAGGTGTATGTTCGGGCACCCTGAGCTTTACAGCCAATCTGGGTGCTAGTGCTTTCTGAAAAGTGCCTTAGATGACTTAAGCATGACCTACTCCTTTGGGGACTTTCCAGTCCTTCTTCCTGCTGTGTACCTGAAAGATGAGCCAGGTATTTCGGGTATTGTTATTGCACTATGAAAGTGGTATGAAAGCGGTATATAAAAGGCAGGAGCCACACTACTACCTTATAGCGGTATTGAAGCACACTGAAAACTGCTGGGGCCCATAGACACATACCATATACCGCTATATCCTGCTTGGTGTGGCTCCTTCTTTTTATATACCATTTTCATACCACTGTCATAGTGCAATATCCTGCTTGGTGTAGATGCGGCCGATGAATATTCCTTTCCTGCACCACATAAGCGCACGTAGCCCTATACAGAGCAAAGTGGGTCGGGGGGGGGATGGTGAACATGAGCACTTTGACTTGGCATTTTGACCTCAAATTTGACCAGGTGTTTCACAAACTTCCAATAGTTTCCCTTCTCAGGACTTCTTTCAAAAGATTTTGTTTTGATGCATGCTCACTCTCTGAATGCTTTTGCAGATACTTCAGACCTGAACATTTACTTCATCTGAGACGGGCATTTCGCACTAGCTCCCACCATGTCCATGTCCTTCACCATCCAAGCTCTCCTGGGACTCTTGTTCTTCTCAGTGCTTCTCACCACAGGTGAGTTCTACGCTTGTCCAAGTCCATCTGTGGCAAGAAAGGCTTCCCTGCCCTACAACTCCAGCCATGTTGCTTGGTCAGGTCCATACAATTTGCAGGGCTGTCCCCCCTTCTGCCCTTCGAGCCCCAACGAGGGATGTACAGATTTTGTTAAATCTATTCAATCTAGGGATGGATGGACTCACCCGCAACTGGTTCCATTGGATGCCTACCAGGCCCCTACCTCCTGCCTATGCTGACCGAATGAAAAGCAGGACAGGGCTCATGTAACTTTAACAGTTGTAGAGAAAAGGGAATTTCAGCCAGTGTCATTTGTATGCAATTAGTTCCTGGTGATATTCCCTCTTCATCACAACAGTTAAAGTTGCAGGCACTACTAGAATGACCATATACAAAAGAAGGCAGGGCCCCTGCAACTTTAACTGTTGTGATGAAGAGGGAATTTCACCAAGAACTAATTGCATACAAATGACACTGGCTGAAATTCCCTTTTCTCTACAACTGTTAAAGTTATATGAGCCCTGACCTCCTTTTCATATGATCAGCCTATTCCCGCCCCCTCTTGTTAAAAGCATTCTCGTGCCTTTCATCTTGTGTAAATAGGGCCTTTGTGCCCAGCATTTATGCAACTTGGGAAATACGCAATTTCTGGAACTTCCATTGTTGCATTAGTGTGAATGTGCATTTGCACAAATGCACATTTACACTAGTGCAACTTAGAGCCAATGTAAGTGAGTGCAAATCCTCCCTAAAAGTAAAAAAAATAATAATCGTCATCTGCAAGTCCATGGTAACCATGTGACTCAGAGAAAGCCAATTTACTGTGCAATCCACAGGTTGGATTCATAGAAATCTGTACTCATTTGAATCCATTGCAGATTTCTCTGACATCAGTAACTCCAACTTAAATCTAGTTTAGAGGGGCATTCCATTGCCACTCAAGGTTAGGCTGACCAGATAAAATCCAGGTCAGGGCTCATGTAACTTTAACAGTTGTAGAGAAAAGGGAATTTCAGCCAGTGTCATTTGTATGCAATTAGTTCCTGGTGAAATTCCCTCTTCATCACAACAGTTAAAGTTGCATGAGCCCTGACCTGGATTTTATCTGGTCACCCTACTCAAGGTGGGATTGATCCCTTTTCCCTGGCAAATAATCAAGCAATCTGCCCAATATTTGCTATGAAATTTTATTTTCCCTCCGTTTTCCTCCTCCAGGCACTTCCTTGCAGTGTGATACATGCAAGGCCGAAGCCACATCCTGTACAGATAAGAAAGTGAATTGTACTGAAGCTGAAGATATCTGTTACACCATCACAACTGTACAAACCGTAGGTGAGCAAGAGGAATTATGAACCAGGCCAGGACAGTGAAAAGGTGCCATATTCACACATAGCATATGAACACATGAAGATCTCTTACTGAGTACCCTATTAGTGTCTACACTGCCTGGGACCCTTTTCGTCCCTCATCAATATCTTTCGTATCTATCATTTCAGCTCAGCTGCTGGAGGCCCCTTTAAACCAGGTTTACAGAGATAGATCTGGGACTTCCCAAATGCAAAATATATGCTCTAGTACATGTTGTGACTAAGCCTGTTCCCCTTGGGCTGGGAGAAGGATTTTCAGGCGATCAACCAGAGTCAAATTCTGATGCAGAAGAGACTGCGCCAGAAACATACCAGCCTGTATGGGGAGTGGAGGAGGTGACTCTCATGGGCTCTTCTCCAGCTGGGAATGAACTTTCAACAGCTCTTATCTCTGAGGGTATAAACAACCCACAAGCTAAGAATCAGTGTTCTTCTAAGGGGGAGGGCATTAAAAGCCGAGCTGATCCAAAAATCAGTCAGAGACTAAAGTGAGCAGAGCGAAAAGAAAAAGAGAGAAAGTCGGCCCAGCTAGCTTCTTACCAATAGCTTCTTCAGAACCAGCCTCCCTGAAGTTAAAGCATACTGGAAAAGGATTTCCCCTTTTTCTAGAAAAGACAATTGTCTCGCTTCATTTGCATGATCTTGCCTAGAGAAAAATCCCTAGAAAATTAAAATCCCTTCAGGTGGGAGATGTTTATTGTCTGAATAAAACTTTGTAGATTACATAGCAGACCTCTTTATTGTCTCCCAATAAAGTGAGGGGTGTTGAAAAACACAACAGTACATGAGCTATGACCCCTCCTTCCAAATATAGGATGGCAAGAAAGTTGGTGCCCCCCATGTGTCACTCTATTTTTGGGGTTCTATATGATCATTATTAAATCATCACCGTAGGAATCCACTTTTTCTCTCATGCACTCTGATGAGCAGAAAGATGGAGGGGCCATAGTTCACTTGGTGGAACAGAAGGTCCCAGGTTCAATCTCCAGCATCTCCAGGTAGTACTGGAAAAACTCCTTCCTGCAACCATGCAGGGTTGCTATCAGTCAGTGGTGACAATATTGGGGTGGATGGACCAATGCTCTGAGTCAATATAGGGCAGCTTCCTATGTTCCTATTGGAGGGGAAAAGAGGATGGAGGAGCCCATGGCCAGCTGGCAACCATACAGCTTTCTCTTTGAAGATTGGGTAGCAATAGCAGACAGCTGGACAGATAGCAGTGGTGACTGTCAGTGGATTTGCACTGCTGGGTCTGCTCTAGTTAGAATCACTTCATGTAGGTTTGATTGTATTAGGTACACCAATATAAAGGCAGGACATACATTGGATGGATTTGTTTGGGTCATAATGACTCTGAAGAGTGACTCTGCTGACCACTCCTTTTTTCTCCTTCTTTATATATCTAGAAGGAAAAAACGTCACCACAACAGAAAGGGGATGCAGTACGAAGGCTACCTGCGAGAGGGAAAAAAAAAAGGTGGGGACCACTGTGGACGAGGTCACATATAAAGCCGTTGAATGTTCCAAGGCTCCTCTGACAACTGCATCCTTCCTCTTGGTTCTCTCTGGGCTCCCGCTGTTAAAGATCCTCCTGTAAGGAAGTCCTTGCAGTGATGATGCACTAAGGCAGTCATCCTGTTCATTTCCTAATACCCGATTCTAGAGATGATTGTTTGGCTTTCCAGGGAGACTCTTGCCTTTTCTGTTTTATTGAATGGAAATTAATAAACAAAAAATTGAGGAATGATTCATTCAGTCTTGGTTTGTGTGTATCATTTAGGGATGTTGGAGGAATCTATCCAGGGGGCGGGTGGGTGAAGTTCATGGAACTTTCATATGCTCAGCCCCCGCCCCCCCCCCCCCCCGACTTCAGCTTGCTTACCTGTGAATTGCCTGACTCAATGCAGGTTGAGTCATACCAGATTGTGGATTTTCACCCCCCCCCCCCCCAAATTTCTATTCGCACAAATGGAGGGTGCTATTTGCACAAATTTTGGTTGTCATTTGCTTCGTTTGTGTACATTTCAGTTGTGATTTGCTTCATTTGCTTCATTTGCCCCAATTGCAGTCATAATATTCTTAATTTGTGCAAGTTTGGGGCATAATTGGGAAATTTGTGCAAAACTGAACAGGGCAAAATCAAACGCAAGCATATGCCCAGGAATTTGCAAATCTTTTCAGTGGACACATGCTGAAGGATTGTTTGGGGCTTGTTTTGGGACATGCTCACATGTTTTGCGAACCAACACAAAATTCTCATACATCCCTATCGCTAGCTCATGGATCACTGAGTCACGGGTTGTCCTCTCCATGTTCTGTCCACAGCTGTCATGACAGCCTAAACTGGTAAAACAGACCTCCTGGACACCACAGTCACCAGAGCTCCCCCAAGACTATGCACTTGGTCTTTTAGAGGCTCTTTACACCTCTGTTGAGTTCTTCAGTTCTTTCGTGTAGCCATTTATACATCTTGGGAATTATGGAAGTAACTGAGCTGCCAATATGTGCATAATGGCAGCTTCGTTAGGGGATAGATGGGCAGCGAGGAGGTCTCAGGGGGCACCTGCATCAACCAGACGGAGGTGAGTCCATCCATCATTACTCATGGTTGGCTTGGGGCCATGCAATCCTGAGCCTCTCCTGACAAAGTAGCCTCAGCATGACTATTTCAATTCCTCAAGACCAAAAGCCTTGAGGCCTTCAATACTGCACTTGAGACAACCTCAGTCAGCTCAGATAGGGAGATTGTCAGGTGGTGGGTAGGTAATACACCAACAGAATCCCAATCCTATCTTGAGTGCTCAACACCAATCAAAACTGGCTAAGTGTTTGAAACAATAGGAAGGGGTGATACATGCAGGACAAATGGCACTAGACAATACACTCAGATGGCTATGAATGGGCTGGCACAACCTCCTCCCTATGGGGTACGTGTACGGCATGTGAACTTATACATATATGTTTTCTTCTCCAGCCCAATCAATCTGTGCACTATGACTCAGTGCCAGCAGGTATTCACAATACAGAGGTTAGACAGATGTCATTGGGTTAACTAGGTCCACAGCTTTATTAACTATTATGGTAAGGAGAAAATCTGCAACATTTCAAGTTCATGCAGGAATGTTCTCTGGAGTGGGAGCTCTCTTGCAACCCCTCAGCCCAAAGTTAAGGCAAGCCTGACTCATCCTTGAGTTGAAAGCAGTGTACTGACTTCTTCTGTTTATGACTTAGTGTGAACCATGACTTAGAGCCTATCCACACTATAGATATAAAATAGGGGTGTGCAGCGGATCGGGTCCAATCCACGATCCAAACCCAATCCAGGCAAAATCGGATACAATTATCCAATTACAATCCCCCACAGCTGGATCATCCGATCTAATCCGATCCAATCCGAAAGGACCTGATCCGGTTCGGAAAAGATCGGAGGATCGGACCTCGGACCGCCTCCCCCTCCCCCTCCCCCCACTCGTGGTCCTTACCTGCTGCCGCCTCGCTGCCATCCACTGTCGCCCGCTACTTCCATACTACTGAGAAACAGGCCTTGTGGCCTGTTCCATAATAGAGCGTTGGCGCGCCAGGTGACATCATCACTCGGTGCGCCCTCGTTCTACTATGGAACAGGCCTCAAGGCCTGCTTCTCAGTAGTATGGAAGCAGCGGGCGGCAGTGGATGGCAGCAAGGAGGCAGCAGGTAAGGAGTGTGAGTGGGGGGAGTGGGGAGGGAGGGGGAGGTCCCCTATTACCTGCCAGCATCCCTTGCTGCCATCCACTGCTTCCGTACTACTGATAAACAGGCAGCAAAGGCCTGCTTATCAGTAGTACAGAAGAAGCAGATGGCAGCGCGGGACGCCGGCAGGTAAGGAGTGTGAGTGGAGGGGAGGGGGAAGGCCCCACTTACCTGCCGGGGTGCCTGCTTCTGTCCGCTGGTCCCTTCTACTGAGAAACAGGCTTTGCGGCCTGCCTCTCAGTAGCGTCATCACCTGGCGCACTACTGAGAAGCAGGCCGCGAAGCCTGTTTATCAGTAGAAGGGACCAGCGGACAGAAGCGGGTGCCCCGGCACGTAAGGAGTGCATGTGTGAGGGAGGGACAGGGCCCCACTTACCTGCCAGGGCCGCAGCTGCGGCCTTGGCAGGTAAGGAGTGTGAGTGAGGGGGAGGAACAGGGTGGGTGGGAGGGAGGGGGACTTAGGTCCCCACACACCTGCCCCCATGTTTTTGCCATAGGCTTGCATTGGGAGAAAGCTTTCTTTCCCTCAATATAAGCCTATGGTGAAAACACCTAAAATGGAGTCCAATCCGAAAATCGGATGTCCGATTTTCAGATCAGAATCGGCTCCGAACCGAACTGGGAAGCCTCCGATCCGTTCTGATCAAAGGCACCGGTTCAAGTTTCGATTCCGATCCGATTTTGGGGGGTCCATGCACACTCCTAATATAAAATGTTTTAAACCAATATAAAACATTTCAAAATGGTTGTGTGAACCATTCCTAACCATGGTTTAAACACACTCACTAAGCATTTGCTGCGATGGGTTAGCAACCTAGTCATGGCTTAGTGTGTTGTCTGAACAGTCCCTTTGGAGCAATTGACTGGTGTGTGTGTGTGTTACTCTAACTAGACAGTGACAGTCACAATTGGTGGGCAGTTTGGGAAGGACATGGAGGGAGTCATTCATTGGTTAGCACCCAGGGTCACCTTTAAAGTGAACGGGGGATTCCTGGGTAGAGATATACATCTTTTGTTCCATTATCTGATGATTAACAGAATCCTCTCTCTCTCTCCCTCCCTCTCTCTCTCTGGGTGCCTCTACAAGAGCGATTTAAAACTCTTTCAAGGCTCATTAGGAAATTTACCTCTACAAGAGTGGAGCGCAAATCAGGGGCTCAGGCGCGTTTTCTCTCCGATTATTTGCATTTTCGAATGCACGTTAATTAGCGAGTTTTAATTTACGACGGGAGTAAGAGCGCTTTATGTCCATGTAAACAACTTTCTGAGGAGGCGCATTAACGATCAGGGGTTGGACTGTGGTCGTAATGTCATGCATAGAACTGCCCCTTCGCTGAGAAAACCTCCCACTTTTTGGGTTAGTTTCCTTTCCTCCCTCCTCCTGGCAACTTCCTCCTTGTACTCTGTCTCTCTGGATGGAAGCTCCAAGAAGAGGTGACCCAACGTGAACCAAAAGTAAAGTTTCTTTGAAGTACCCTGATGAAATATTTTTAACATGGAGACACGGGGCCAGATGGAGGTGGTTTTATGAGAAGGAAAAGGGTAGGAAGGATGTGCAGATGTGCGTATAATTAGCTATCAGCAGACATAACTTCCCCTCGTTTCTTGCTGGGTTCCTGAGCTGAGGTGTGTGTGTGTGTGTGTATGTTTTACAATTGTTGAGCTCGCTGGGAAGTGGAGGGGGAAGGAATGAAGCAGCATCCCCCTGTCTGTTTTGGTGTGTGTATGTGTGTGTGCGAGACACATTCCTATTTACATGTTAATCAGCTCATTCCTTTCAGGTAACCTAGGAAACCAAAGGCGGGAGATTCTGGTGGGCGGGGAGAATAAAAGGAGGGAACCAGTTTGGAGAGTTTCTCTGGGACAAAACACATTACTTTCAGCAACATTTGCATGTGATTCTCAGCATGTCAAAAACTTTAAAATGCTTTTCATACAGCCTGTAATGCGCTTCAACGCCTCCCATGTATAGGGATTAGGCGTAAAAGCGCTTCAGAGAAGATGCGCATAATCGGGGAACCAGGCGTCAAACCGAAATCTTGTAGAGGGGGGCTCTCTCTCCCTCTCTCTCTCTCTCTCTCTCTCTCTCTCTCTCTCATCAATTAGACTTTTTTTTAACCAGACTTCCATGGAGCCCCTGGGTAGCCATCTATTATTTAGCTAATCTCATTGGTGGAAAACATTTATTGTTACCATGTCTACCACCTTCATTAGAAAACACAAAGATTGAATTTAATTTCTTTTTTCATCTCTTTGTTTCTTTCAACTCAATAAATCAAACCTCAGAACAAAGCCTTCTGAGAGGCTACATGATCCGTTCCAGAGAAGGAGGCATGGAGATGAGAAGGAAGCCTTCTTCAGTGCTGAGTCTCTGCAAGTCATTGATCACAGGAGGATCTTCAGCAGCATCACTCCAGAGAGAGCCAGAAGGAAGGAGGCAGCTGATGGAGGAGAGGTACTGTGGCAAACCATTGTTGTAGTAGACAAAGTTCCATTTCTTTCAGCCATCTCTTTATTATCACACCCACGTTTCGTATAGCAGCTCTTTACAATGTTGTATTTGCTCGGAAAACCTGTACATGAAAAATTACGACGAATGTGCAGGTGAATCAATTTTCTGAGTAACCACGACCCAAATAAATTCATCTATCTGATTTATACTTTGCCTTTCCATTGGCATGTTGAAGTATTACTGGGTCATTCAAAGTTTGGGAAGACCATTCATGCTCCCTGAAATGGGGGAGGGAGTTGAGGGCAAAATGGCTTAGATGTCTTTGGGGCAGGGAATAGGGTATTTGTTTCTTTTTTTGGTGGCACTTCTTTTCTCTCTCTCTTTTTTTAACTAGAGGAGCAGTGGAATCATCTCTCTTTTGTAATAGTCTCCCATATATATATATATATATATATATATATATATATATATATGCATTGCTTACTCCTTTGAAGTTTGACATGTTGACAATATAATAAAAGCTAAGAGGGAGGGAGGATGGAAGGAAGGAATGCAGAAAGACACTGAGGGCTCATCTACACCTAAGGGTGTAGAGGGAGGGAGGGGGACGATTGCAGACTTAACCCTCCCCCAGCATCTAGACGTCCCTCTTCCCTTCTGGGATGTTGTGTGGCCGTCACAGGCACCATTCTTTTAAAGAGGAGCCTCATGCAGCTAAAAAGTACATGGAACCTCCCACCAAACTCTGTACCTACCCACCCCCATCCTGGGGATGGTGAAATTGCTGCCCATCCCATGGGCAGAGAGCCATCCCATGCAACTCTGTGCCCATTTCAGGACCTGGGAGCGCACACCACACTTCCCACACTCCTCAGGATGGTCCTGGGACCACGGAAATATTAGGAAATCTGTGGTCCCAGATATCCCGGGGAAAGTCCCTGGTCATCTTCAGTTGCCCCCGGGATCCCCTGTGCATCATATGGATGCACAGGGATGACCTAGAGATGACCCCAGGAAAACTGTAGACATGACCTGAGAAAGTCAGCTCTGAAACAGGCAGAGAGATTCTGCAATGTGCATCAAGAATGCATTTGCCTCATTTACAGTATATCATAAGGACTCCCATCATCTGCTTGCTGTTTTTCCACCTCACCCAACCAAGCCTTTCCAAAACTCCAATCACTGTGGTCAAAAAGATGGGTTCATAATGTCTAATGCCACACTGCAGTGGGGAGAAGAGACATCCATCTTTGCTCCTTCCTGCATTTGTCCTCTTTTTCTCATTAACCCCAGGCTTATTGGTTGGTTCTCAGGGTATCTCACTCTCTCTTTGGCCTTCCCATCCACTCCACTCTTTCAAGTTGCATACATACATTGCTTTCTCTGCTACAGCTGCAGCTACTGGAAGGGAAGGTGCTGTTGATCAAGCAGAACTTTGAGTTGTCCTGTCCAGCTCAGCTCAAGGTTTCCAAGGGAGCCAATTTGAATCAGTTGGATAGATGGCAAGACAAGACTTTTCAGACCATGGCCATATCTATACCATGGTTGTTTCACAGGGTTGTCCCGGGAGAGGCAAGGATGACCCCTCCGTTTTTCTAGGATAACTGGTTCCCCAGTCATCCCAATTGTCTCCACAGTCCCAGGACCATCCTGAGGATCGCAGGAGGTGTGGCTGCCGCTCCCGCCTCCTCGCAAGTAGTGCAGCCTTCAAAGTGGGCATGGAGCTGTATGGGGAGGCTCAGTGCCCATGGGGGATGGGGGAGAAAACAATTTCACCATCCCTGAGTTGGCAGGGGGTTTAGGACATTTTTTTTTTAAAAAAACCCCTCACTTTTGCGCTGGATCACAATTGTGCGACCAGCCCCTCTTCTTAAAAAAAAAAATGGTGTCTGTGACATTCCTCTTCTCTTCCAGGATGTTGCACGACCATCTAGATGCTGGGGGAGAATCCTGGGAGCAGGAAAACCTGGGATCCTCCCCACAGCATTCCGGAAGGCCCTGTGGTATATAAAGGGCCCATATTACTTTCAGACTCCGATATTTTCCCAGATACGTAGAGCCTTTATGGAACTCAAATCACAGGTGTAGTCTTCTGCTTACCTTGAAGGAAATACATAGACATCCCTTTGACAGAAGCAAAATGCGTCTTTTGCTTTAATCAGGTTGAAGATCGAGTATGTTATTTAATCTGCTCCTGTGTTGTGAATGCCCTGTCTTTCGTAGTACCACTATCTTCCCACTTCTCCCTGGCTTCCCACACTTCAATTACGGCCAGAGGAAGATGCTATGAAGTCTTCCCCTGGGTTGTCAGTAGGGGTGTGCATCAGATCGGATCCGATCCACGATCCAAATCCGATCCACCCCAAAATCGGAAAAATCTGATCCGATCCGACCCCCCAGGTCCGATTCCGATCCGCTATCCGATCCGATCCGGGGGGTCAGTGCACATCCCTAGTTGTCAGTTTTTTCTTCTTCAAATAAGCAAGCATGGGCAGCCAGGGAGGCAGCAAAGTGATATACACAACAGAGAGTGAAGCAGAAAGGAGAGAAAGAAACACAGCACCCTTGGTCAATGAGAAGGTACATTCAAAAACATCACCAAAACGAAACGTGCAGAAATTCTAAAGTAGCGTGAGAATGAGGCAGAAAAATGGAAGCCTTTCTCTCATGGGGGAAGAAAACTGTTGGGAAACTGGAGGACAGATTTTAGCACATCATTATTATTATTATTATTATTATTAACATTTATATACCACCCCATAGCCGAAGCTCTCTGGACAGTTTACAAAGATTAAAAGACTGAACATTAAAAATCAATATACAAAATTTAAAAACATAAAAAAAACAGCTAACATTTTAAACAATTTTAAACTCTCAGCCAGACCAAAAACTCAGTTAAAAATTCAACATATGGAATGCTGAATGAGATCTCACAAACGTAGAAGCTACAGTGTATTCTCCGTGCTGCATTTTTTGACAAGCACCAGGCACGGCTCATATATTAGAGCACATGCTTTGCATGTAGAATGTCTCAGGTCCAGTTCCTCAAATGATGATTTAAAAGGGTCCCATAAAACAGGTCCTGGAATGATAACTGCTTGAGACCAATGTTGCTTCTGCTAGTCAGATTAGACAATACTGGGCTACACAGTAGAAGGACAACATTGTGGCTTCAGAGGCTTTGGACCAATGTGGAGCCTCTTCATGGGCCTGCCTGGATTATGGTTATTCTCACTCACTTGCTTTGGTTTCAGTCACAATGGTGATGCAGGTATCAAAGCCATATAGACAGGTCTCTTTATTGCCAGTACAGGTCTTAGCCAAGGCGATGCACGTTTCACACTTCAAAGAGGCACCTGAAGGAAGGAGGGTTCAAGGATTCATGAAGTATGGCAGCTTTCATAGTTTTTTGCAAGGAGTAAATCTCACCTGAATGGGTAATGTGGTGGCCACCAGAACTTAATTGGAATTGGGACTCAATGGGGCCCAGCCTCGGATCTTGCCCTCAGTGAATTCTCTCTGGTCTCTGATGGCCATTGACTAGATGGTTTTTGATGTCTTCGACACCATCAAGAAACCATTTTTCTCCATCTTGAAGCAGCTGTACCTCCCCACCTTTGAGTCACACCAAAGGATGCCAAGTTCAGTCTGGTTCACCCATGCTGGCCCTAATGGAAGGATTCCTTGCTGGTGTATGGTGTGTGCGTGGGTGTGTATGTATGTATAGTTTACTGGCAAGTCCTCACCTGTAGTGAGAAGCAGAGAGAAGAAGACGAGTCCCATGGGAGCTTGCATGATGTTGGAAGTACACAGTGCAGAGTGAGTGCAGAAAACCTCTCCCTAATGAAGCACACTTTCTGGAGTGAAGTATCTGCAAAACCATTTGGAGAATTAACCATGCATAAAAAGCTAAAGGAAAAAAAATGTGCAGGGGGGATCCTCTAGAAATGGAACTAGAGGAATCCTATTAAAGGCCAGGCTCTATTTGTAGTGGTGGGATGCTGGAAGCATGAGAGCCCTGTTGATGTTCACGCAACATCTAAGCATACTCTGAGGGAAGTAGGAGGGTGGAAACAAGGGAGAGGCCTTCTCAGTGGTGGCCCCCCAATTATGGAATGATCTCCCCGATGAGGCCTGCCTAGTGCCAACATCATTATCTTTTTGGGGCGCGGTCAAGACTTTTCTTTTCTCCCAGGCATTTAACAGCATATGCTGAGTTTTTAATTAACCCCAGAATTATATTTAGTAGGGATGTGTATCATATCATTAAAATGTATGATAATGATACGATAAGGTCATTATTGTGCATGTGTTTAATGATAACGATACGATACAAAAACCTACGATAATCATCGGAGATGATAATTTTCGGGCGATTTTATCGTTTTATTGGATTGCTATATAAATATACCTATATCTTCTGTATTTTAAAAATTAGAGGCTTGAAACTTGGTCACAGTGCTTCTGAGGTATGCCTAAGTATGTGTATGAAATTTAAGATCGATCCCTTCAACCCTCAATTTTATATGAATTTTTTAAAGATCATTTCTGTTCTGACAGGTCTGAATGAACGCACGTGGCGAGCTGTCATTCTGATCTGTCAGAACTGAAATGATCATTAATAAATTCATATAAAATCGAGGGTTGGAGGGATCAATCTCAAATTTGACACTTAATGGTCTTCCAGAATTTAAGAAAGCTATGAAGACTGATCTCTTCCGGCAGGCCTACCCAGTTGAATTTTAGGAGTTTTATTGGTATTTTAACAATGTAGTAGTTTTTATATGTTTTAATCAGTTTTATGTATATATCATATGTTTTTAATGTTGTTCCCCGCCTCGATTCAGAGGGAGAGGTGGGTAAGAAATAATAATAATAATAATAATAATAATAATAATAATAATAATTTTATGCTTAAATACCTATTAATTTCTGCATGGCTGCTCGGTTTTTATGCTGGTTGTGTTTTGTACTGTATTTTAAATTACGTTTTTATACTGCCATTGTTTTATATTTTGAATGGTTTTTATGGTTTTAATTTTTGTAAACCGCCCAGAGAGCTTCGGCTATTGGGCAGTATAAAAATGCTTTAAATAATAAATAAATAAATAAATAAATTTATGATTTTAAATTTTGTATATCGATTTTTAATGTCCAAAGTTTTAATTTTTGTAAACTGCCCAGAGAGCTTCAGCTATGAAGCAGTATATAAATGTTAATAATAACCATCATCATCCCCCTTTTTAACATAAATGGTCACATCCTGCTCTGATGTTGTACAGGAAAGGAACATTCTGTCTCCTTCTTCATGATTGACTTCATTACTACCACCATTATCATCGACATCATGGCATTAGTTTTTAAAAGGTGTACTAAAACCCTACGGATAAGTGTTTGGTCTGTATGAGGGAGGGGGATTTAGTACCAGCAGAAATGTTCAAGGAACAATACAGCAAATGCCTACAGAACTTACATACCCACATTCTATAAAGCGTTCATCCAGTTCATGCTTGGTCAGAGTGTGGGGAAAGAATATGTTCCCAGTGGTAAGGCATTGTGCTTTGAGTATTAGGAAGATCTCTACAAATTCAGGAGCAACCATGGTGAAAGATGTCTGGATTCATCACATGTACATAGGAAGGAAATTAGGTAATGAGAAATGTGTATTTTTAAAATCGGGCATATCTTAATGTACATTTTTGAAGTGCACCTTTTGCAAATGCAAACACAAATTGGAGAACATGCACTTCTGCTCATGCTCAGGATTGTGGACAGGCCATTTTTGAGTGACCAGCAAACTGAACTGAAATTCTTGTGCATTCTTAGTTAAGAACTGGGAATTTTCAGCAGTGCTTCAAGTATTATGGAGCTCCCTCCCAAAGGCAATTGGGAGGGACTTGTTCCCGTGTTCTTTTTAGAAGATTAATAGAATCTACTCATGGAATCTAATCTCTTTCACCAAATTGTAGCTGAAAGATTCTTCAGCTTGTTGTATTTCACCTCTGTGCTGTCACTGGCTATTCTTAGTGGTACAAATAGGTAGTTTTAGACTCTGGATTAAATGGTCTTTGGGGTTCTTCAAATGGTAATGTGTTTTAATTGGATTTTGCTCCACTTAATACTGCATTTGGGAAGCACTCCTGCTTGGATCCTTGAACCTCTGCCCAAACCTTTGCTTCTTAGATCTTCATTTAGTTTCATTTTTTTAAAACATGGTGATTAATTTCATTGCTGTGTTACTGTAACGCCACTTCCCCCCCCCCCCCTTGCAGAAGGACAGATGTAAATATAACCATCTACAAATGAAAGATGCTGTCCAATGCAGGGGATGGTAAAAAGAAAAGAATGGAAAAGAAAACAGTGGCCAGGCCCCAAACAGAAGGACAACCTCTCTTAACTGCCTTCAACTCTCAGAAAGAATAACCCACTTTATCTTTTTTGGTGTGCTTTGGCAGCATCGGGCAAAATTGAACTCTGACAACACGGTTGATTGTTCTGGGGGTGCTTCAACTTCTCATGCTCTCCCTAGCGGTTTTAATCTTCAGACTACCATTTTCCATTTTCATCCATGAGTGTAGGTTAAAGTTAAATGAATTTTACATGACGTCTTATGAATCCAGTTTAGCTTAAGCACTTTAGATTTTGTTTCATGCTGTATTTGCCTTATTTTGTCTTATCTGTTTTGTCTGCAAATGGCCTGTGGGCCAAGCAAGAAATAAAGACCTGAACTTTATCAAGCCCAATAGTTTATACAGCTCGACTCGCACAGACCATGGCCTCATCTACACCAAGCAGGATATTGTACTATGAAAGTGGTATGAAAGCGGTCTATAAAAGGCAGGAACCACACTACTGCTTTATAGCGGCATTGGAGTGCATGGGCAACTGTGGGGCCCATTGACGTATACCATAGGGTGACCAGATAAAATCCAGGTCAGGGCTCATGTAACTTTAACAGTTGTAGAGAAAAGGGAATTTCAGCCAGAGTCATTTGTATGCAATTAGTTCCTGGTGAAATTCCCTCTTCATCACAACAGTTAAAGGTACTGGCACTATACTAGAGTGACCATATACAAAAGAAAGCAGGGCCCCTGCAACTTTAACTGTTGTGATGAAGAGGGAATTTCACCAGGAACGAATTGCATCCAAATGACACTGGCTGAAATTCCCTTTTCTCTACAACTGTTAAAGTTACATGAGCCCTGACCTGGATTTTATCTGGTCACCCTTGCATACTATATACCATTTTCATACAGCTATATCCTGCTTGGTGTGGCTCCTGCCTTTTATATATTACTTTCATACAGCTTTCATAGTGCAATATCCTGTTTGGTGTAGATGAGGCCTATCTGCATGCATGTACATTATCATCCTCTCCTCTCCCAGGCATTCCCCTGCTTCTTTCTAGATACTCACCGCCACTACCTCCAGTCCGCTCTCCCTCCTCCCCAGGGTCACTCCCAGCCATTGCTTCCCCCATTCGCCTCCAGACCAAGGGACTTACCTGAGGCCTCTGCGGTGGTTCGGCAGTGATATGTTTCAATATCAGCTGTATCAGTTGTGTTTATATCTCCTGTTGCTTAGCAACGCAAAGTTCTTCCCATACCTCCTGTTGCTTAGCAACAGGTTCTCCCTCGGAACTGTGCCATGCATTGCCATGCATCACCTTAGTGTTTTAGGTATGTAGCTGACTGCAGCCCATTGAGCGTGAAATCTGTAGTATTCACTAAGAAGCTCTCCTTCCGATTTTACACTCCTCCAGATGATGTGAGGATTCCTATGTACAGGATTCCTATGTACAGATGTACATCTGTGTTTCGCAGATTAAGGGGCATCTTTTGTTCCATTGTCTGCTCATTGACAGAATCAGATATATATTGACTTTTTTTAACCAGACTTCCATGGAACCCTTGGATTGCCATCTCATTGGTGGAAAACATCTATTGTTACCCCATCCTCCACCCTCATAACAAAACATGAATATTGAATTTCATTTATTTGTCCATCTCTTTGTTTCAACTCAATAAATCAAACCTCAGAACAAAGCCTTCTGGGAGGCTACATGTTCCGCTCCAGAGAAGGAGGCATGGAGATGAGAAGGAAGCCTTCTTCAGCGCTGAGTCACTGCAAGTCATCGATCACAGGAGGATCTTCATCAGCATCGCTCCGGAGACAGCCAGAAGGAAGGAGGCAGCTGGTGGAGGGGAGGTACTGTGGCAAACCATTGTTGTAGTAAACAAAGTTCCATTTCTTTCAACCATCGCTTTATTTTTACACCCATGTTTCATATAGCAGCTCTTTACAATGCTGTATTTGCTTAGAGAACCTGTACATGAAAAATTATGATGAATGGTCAAGTGAATCGATTTTCTGAGTAACCATTACCCAAATCATCTATCTGATTTATACTTTTGCCTTTCCATTGGCATGTTGAAGTATTACTGGGTCATTCAAAGTTTGGGAAGACCATTCATGCTCCCTGAAATGGGGGAGGGAATTGGGGGCAAAATGGCTTAGATGCCTTTGGGGCAGGGAATAGGATATTTGTGTCTTCTTTGGATGGCGCTTCTTTTTTCTCTTTTTTTAAGAAGAGGAAAGAAAACATACACTTCTCCTTATGCAGCAGTGGAACCATCTCTCTTTTATAATAGTCTCCCATATATAATATGCTTTCACTCATTTCACTTGGAAATAATTTGCATTGTATTGCATTGCATACTCCTTTGAAGCTGGATAATGGTGTCACAATATCATAAAAGCTAAGAGGAAGGGATGGAGAAAGACACTGAGAAAGTCAGCTCTGAAATGGGCAGAGAGATTCTTCAATGTGCATCAGGAATACATTTGCCACATTTATATCATAAGGTCTCCCATCATCTGCTTGCTGTTTGTCCACCTCACCCAACCCCAGACTTTCCAAAACTCCAATCACAGTGGTAGGGTGACCAGATCGCCCGGGGTTTCCTGGTCCTAACTGGGAAAACTGGGGCGATCTGGGCCGACCGGGGGGCAGCGGGGACAAACAGGGGTAATGATGCCTGCGCAGAAGAGGCGGGATTATGGGCTCGTGCCGCCACCTCCACTACCGGGCTCGTGCTGCCGCCATGCTGCCACCGCCGCCACCGGGCTCGTGCAGCTGCTGCCATCGCTGCCGCCGCCACTGCCGAGCTCGTGCCGCCGCCACCGCCGGGCTCGTGGCACTGCCGCCGGTCTCATGGCGCCGCCACCACTGCCGCCGCCGCCCTCGTGACACCGACCCGCTGCCACTGCAGGGCTCATGCCAGAGGCCATGCGGAAGAGGCAGGAGAGGGCTGAATCCGGAAATGATGAAATTGTCAGGGAAATTTTCTGTTTAAGTTGAATAAAGAACTGGACAAGTTTTGAATGTCCAGGGAAGACTGAACAGCCAGCTGCAGTCAATAATCTGATAGTATGGTTTTTTCTCTATGCTGTTAAAAAGGTCAAGAAGATAGAGAGAATCTTTCTAGAAAGTTAGGTAATTGGCTGTATGCTGAGTCAAAGTTCAGTAAATATGTATATTAGTAAAGATATAGAAATAGCTGTTAGTTAGGCTGAAGATTTTGTAGACAGAAGCTGGTAGAATGAGAGATTAATAGAAGGAGAATTATACTATGAAATAGCTATCTGAAAAACCTGTATTATCTAGAAGAACCAGTTGCCTGTATATATATTATTATTAAAACACAGTAAAAAAAACTTGTATTATACACTATACTTCTAGAGTGTGAGTATTTCTTCACTGCTTAGACTTATGCTAGACTAAAAATGCTTACTCTGCTAAAGCGAACAGAGAACGCTTCTCTCCCTAACAGAAATCGGCCCTCTCCTGCCTCTTTTGTGTGGTCTCTGGCCTCCTCGGGGTTTGTCGCGATGGCGATGAGCCCTGAGGAGCCTGGATGCCCGCGCGGAGGTGGGGGAGGCCGATTACATCACTTCTGGAATTGGCCCTCTTCCTTGCAGCCTCTGGCACGAGCCCTGCAGCGCCGGTAGCAGCGGCATGAGCCCGGTGGCGGTGGCAGCGCCATGAGCCCGGCGGCGGTGGCGGTGCCATGAGCCCGGCGGCGGTGGCGGCGGCGCCACAAGCCCGGCAGCGGCATGAGCCCGGCGGCAGCAGAGAACCCGGTAGGTCCAGGCTGGGTTTTTTGGGGGGTGAGTGGCTTGTTGGGGGGGGGGTTGTTTTGGATGGGGGGGGGACTGGGATTTTGGTTTCCAAATCTGGACACCCTACATAGTGGGCAAAAAGATGGGTTCATAATGTCAAATGCCACACTGCAGTGGGGGAAAGCAGCATCTGTCTTAGCTTCCTTCTGCATTCATCATATTGGTGGCAAACATTCCTTGAAGTCCCCTCCACCCCACCCCACACTGCAAAAAAATCACAGAGAAGGAATATATCGCTGCTTCTTTTTATTTGTTTTGACTCAAGAAATCAAAGGTGAGATATGAAGCACCTTTGATCCTCTGCAGAGAAGCTTGCATGGAAATGGACAAGGACGCCTTCTTTAGTGCTGGGTTGTTGAATGTGGTTCATTACATGAGGATTTTCATCATCAGGATGCCAGAGAGAGCCAGTAGGAGAGAGGCCCTGGATGGAGGAGCCTTGCTGCATTGAATTGTTGTTGTAGTATTAACTCCATTCATTATGCTGCTCCCTCCAGAATTACATTTAGCCTTTTCGTAGCAGGTCTTGAGAACGCTGTTGCTGGTTTTATTGCCTGGATATGAAAATGAAGATGAGTGATCAGGGTTACCTTCCCTGCTTTAAATTCCTCTCTATCTAAACAAAATTATTCATCTCTCCAATTTACATCCCATCTTTCCACTGACATACTCAGGTGGGCTCCCAACGTCAAAATTGCATAAAGCCGTTCCAACCACAGCAGGCCTGTACCCCCTGGAATCCTGAATTTTTGTTCTCTTGGAATTTAGAGATGGGACTACAGGACAAAACTGTTTCATTGGCTTAGGAAGACAGGATGCTCTGCTTACCATGGCTGTGGTGGTATTTTTTTTCTATTTTAAACTGGCAAAACAAACAAAACCCCAACAATAACGCCGAAACAGACAACCCCCCCCACCCCGCCCAAACAAACTACCACTGGTGCTGATTGCAAAAATAGAAAATGAACTACCACAAAGGTGACTGTGATACTGCCATGTTTTATTCCAGTACTGTTACCATATATTTAGGGTGGCCATATGAAAAGGGGGACAGGGCTCCTACGTCTTTCACAGTTGTATAGAGATGGGGACTTCAGCAGGTGTCATTTGTAGGCATGCAGCCCTGAGTGAAATTCCCTCTTCGTCACAACAGTTTAAGCTGCAGGAGCCCTGCCTAGCATGACCAGACACAAAAGAGGGCAGGGCTCCTGCAGCTTCAATTGTTGTGATGAAGAGGGAATTTCACTAAGGGCTGCATGCATACAAATGACACCTGCTGAAATTCCCTTTGCCCTGCAACAGTTAAAGATACAGAAGCCTGGTCCTCCTTTCCATATGGCCACCCTACATATATTTTAACATGCATTCTGGGCTTTGCCCTCTCCCCCTATCTCCCCTTTGAGCTGCTGAGTCACCTGTCTTCTTCACTGGGTTGCTTTACGCCCCCCTTCCCAATTTTTTCAATGTGCCTTTTTCTTTCTTTTTTTAAACTTGATTGCTTAAATTGGAGGTGAACTTTGACTGTTGGGTCCCCTGACTCAGTCTGCTCCTATAAACACCTGTGGCTTTGGTGTGAGTCCACAGTCCATAGCTGGGGCTAATCAAAACAGGCGACCTCTGTAGCAAAGCTCTCTGTTTCCTGGGAGTGAGCAAACAGGGGAGTCCATGGAAAGGGTTAAGGTCAACTGGAATGTGGAGGGAATTGTTCCAGTGACTTGCAGGATGTGTGCCCTGTTTGTCAACAGGAACCAGCCTTGCTGCACCTGGAAGAGAAGGGGGTGAGGTTTGAGGCACCCCTCTCTGTACAGTTCACCTTCTCAGTGAGAGGGAAAGGTAGGCTGACCATCTGAAAAGGAAGACAGGGCTCCTGTAACTTCAACAGTTGTAGATAAAAGGGAATTTCAGCCAGTGTCATTTGTATGCAATTAGTTCCTGGTGAAATTCCCTCTTCATCACAACAGTTAAAGTTGCAGGCACTATACTAGAGTGACCATATACAAAAGAAGGCAGGGCCCCTGCAGCTTTAACTGTTGTGATGAAGAGGGAATTTCACCAGGAACTAATTGCATACAAATGACCCTGGCTGAAATTCCCTTTTCTCTACAATTATTGAAGTTACATGAGCCCTGTCCTCCTTTTCAGATGGTCAGCCTAGGGAAAGGCTTTTCGAGGAGAGGCAATAGGTCCCCTTGAAAGAGCAACTGAAGGGGGCGGTTTCCAAGGCAGGGAAGAAAATCAAGGGCCAAAGGTAGGGGAGTGGGAAAAAAGTGGCACATGGGTCAGGAGACATTATGAGGCACTGCAGCAAAGATATTTGGAACTCTTCCTCTCCTCTCAGGGAGCACTTTACCCCCGTCCCCTGGCATTTCAGTTGCACCTCCTACTCAATGTAGCTTTTACAGGTGCTTTTTTTCTCTTTTTACTGGGATGGGTCTTTTTCCTTTGCTTGCTTGTGCCCATTGGCTCTCTTGTAAAAACAAAACAAAAGTTCCTCTTAAACATGCAGATCCTGGCTTCTCCATCCACTGGATCCCACAATCACACACTGCTTCTGCATTAGGTGTAGCTACTATCGCTTCTCCCTTGCAGGTGTCTCTCTCCCTCCTTACCAATTCCAGAAATGCTAACTTTACAAGGGCGTTCCGTCTCCTCAGTCTGCCTCATCTGCCAGTGCCAATTTCCTGCTCCCTAATTTTGCATTGTGTTGCTCGGTAGGCCAAGACAAGGCCTGACAATTTCTCATCTGGTCACCGTGCACGATACGTAAGGTAATATGTAAGGTAGTTACTTACTCTCTCATTGAACATAACTAGGGGCTCATCTATACCTGCAGGCCTTCAGGGATTGAGGGGGGAGGCTCTTGGGCTTTACAGCTTCCGAGATCAACCCCCAGGGTGCCCATGCCAGCAGCACATCATCCTGGAAGTGAAGAGGGATGTTCCTGGCATGGTGGGGTTTTGTTGTTGTTGTTTGTTTGTTTGTTGAGATGTGCACGCAACTGCAGGGCCATGATCCAGTGCATCAGTGAGGTGTTTTTTTAAAAAATCATCAAAAAAATTGGTGACAGAAAATGCCAACAGCCACCCCAGGGATGGCGGAATTGCTCCCGCCACCCCCGATGGGCACAGAGTCACCCCATGCCTGTGTGAAGAGCCCCACTACTTGCAGGGAGGAGGGAGGACCTGGGAGCCTGCGCCACCACACCCATGGTCCTTGGGGTTGTCCCCGGACCATGGGAAAAATCTGGAAAAAGATCTCACATAGGACTGTGGAAGACACTTGTCAAAGACCTCTAGCAGCTTCTACCTGTCAGAGTACTGGGTTACTGAGTTGATGGAGAGTCCCATGTCTTCATGTGCTTTGGGCCAACAAGGAGCCTATTCATGGGCTGGCCTGGGACATGATCCTTCTTACTCACCCATGCTTTCCGACCAAACTGTGGCACATACATCTTTTCCAGCCTCACAATTCTCTCTCTTGCCAGTGCAGGAATCGCCCATACTTTGGCAACTTTCGCAGGTCAAAGCAGCACCTATGGGAGAGATGAGAATAGGTGTCATGGGAAAGACAGGTTTTGTAGTCATTTGCTAGGGGAAAGGAGCACATTCCACCCTATACTCATTGAACTTCATTGGAACTTGGGGTCAGTTTGCCCCAGCTCTGGAACTTGCATTCAGACCCGCTTTAAAAATATGAACAAACCAGGATGCAAGGAAGGTCTTTCTTGACACAGATGGGCTTTGACTGAACAAACTTGGATAATTTCCTGTTCTATATCTGCCATTGGCAAACCAACCTTCTCCAGCTTGAAGTAGCTATATATCACCACCACCCATCCGCACACAAAATTGGCACTTCAATCCTGGAATGATGACCTCCCCCCATTTCTATGGGAATGGGCAAGTTCACTCACTCACCCGTAGTAAGAAGCACAGAAAAGAAGATGATCACCAGAGAACCCTGCATGCTGGAGAAAATGCAAGCGCAACAGCTAGTGCAAGAAATGTTACTGTGCTGAAGCAAATTTTCTGCTGTGAGTTATCTGCAAAAAAGAATGACAAAAAGAATTTGGAGGACCACCACGAATAAAAGAACTAAACAAGTAATTTTCCTAGATCGCTGGAAAGGTCTTCCATTAACTTGTCTGGGTAAAATTGCCAGAACCTGATTAATTTGTTGCCTAAGATATTTGTCTTTCTAATCATCCTTTTTTTAGAAACAAAATAAAATTGAATCTATACCGATTGGCTACCAGGCCAGGTTTAAGGTTTCGGTACTAGTGTACCAAGCCTTAAACAACATGGGACCAGGATACCTGAGTGAGTGCCTTCTCCCTTACCAACCTGCCCAATCACTGAGTTCATTGGAGGGCATGCTCCTGGTGGTTCCACATGGACCTATGGCCTGATTGGAATCCATCAGGAGCAGAGCCTTTAGTGTGATGACCCCTTCTCTGTGGAACTCTCTGCTCCTGGAGGTCAGGCAGGCACCAATGCTAGGCTGCTTCCGGCGCCTTCTGAAAACAACTCTGTTTCGAGAAGCCTTCCTCAACTGACTAGCCACCATTTTTCTGGTCCCTTTGTTTTTAAATTGAACAATTTTAATTTGCATTTTACTCATCTTTCTTTTACTGTTCATACGAATGCTCACTGCTCTGGAATTTGTGTTAGATAATTGAACAGTATATAAATGCTGTTGTTAATCATCATCATCATCATCATCATCATCATCATCATCATCTTATCGCCAAAGACCATTCTGAATTTGGAAGGGGATGTTCACAATTTGGCTGTTCACAAGGGTTGCCATTAATTCGGCAGTGTGGATAGGACACCGAGGGAGTCAGTTTGGTGAACTGTACTTTTCGTCAAGTTTTATTCCTTCCAAATTTCAGAATAATAGCTACACTGTTTTCTTTCTTCTTCTTTTTAATTCAGGAGCAGCCTTAATATTTTGAGGGCCTCAAAAAGAGGATGTGCTTAACATCTTCCCCACCCCCCAATCTTCCTTCTGGACCATTGCTCTGAAAATTACAGGTATTCTTGACTTATTCATTTTGGTAGAGAAACTTAAGGCCAGCTCTACACCAAGCAGGATAGCACTATGAAAGCAGTATGAAAGTAATATATAAGAGGCAGGAGCCACACCAAGCAGGAGATAGCACTATGAAAGTGGTATGAATGCAGTATATGGTATGTGTCTTATGGACCCCAACAGTTGTCAGTGCAGTTCAATACCACGATAAAGCAATAGTATGGCTCCTGCCTCTAATATACCGCTTTCATAGTGCTATCTCCTGCTTGGTGTGGATTGGGCCTTAGTGTTTTTTTAAAAGTACAAGCATAAACATACCAGCACACCATACATTATCATAAATTGTGATTCTTGCCTAGCTGCCTTCCCTTTGAGCAGCTGAAAAATGTCTGTGGTGATATGGGTTGATGGCATCTCAAGTTTGGCAGATTTGCCATGGTGATGTCACCATAGTGATACTGCTGAGGGGAATAATGGGGATTGTGAGAAAGTCTCTAGCTGCCACTCAGGACACTCACCCACCCATCCACCCACCCAGGAAGAGAGATTTACACTACTATGGGGGAGAGGCAGCATTAGAAATGGGGTGGGCTTGTTCATGAAATGAAACGGTGGCATTTCTGTATGGCTCTCATTCATTTTGGGATATTTTTGCCTGTTGTTCCTCAAAGTTCATCTCCAGCAAATGAGTTGCTATATTGGGGTTGCAACGCTGTGGACACTTACCTAGGAGTAATCCTGACTGAACACACTGTCACTTAGTTTGGAGTAAACACACTTGGACATGGCAGAGGGAGTCCTTTTAACATGGATATGCATTTATATCTGGAATGACATCCCATTGCGCCCAATGGGGTTTACTCCTCAGAAAATATTCATTGCACTGTATATTAAGAGCTTATCTTCACCTACTGGCTTCCTGGGATGGGGTGGGGAGGATCCCGGGTTTTTCCACTTCCAGCATCATCCCCCAGCATGCACATGCCTGCACGTCATCCTGGAAGTAAGGAGGGACGTTCCAGCATGGTGTGTTTTTATTTTAATTTTTTAAAGCAGGAGCCGGTCGCGCAATTGTGCGGCCATGATCCTATAAAAAAATGTGAGATAAAAAACAAAACAAAGAAAAAGAAAAACCTGGGGATGGCAAAACTGCTGACCCCCCATCCTGATGGGCACAGAGCCCTCCCAGCTCTATACCCATTTTCTGAGGTCCATGGGAAGGAGGGAGACCCGGGAGCCCGTGCTACACTGCCTGCGGTCCTCAGGGTTGTCCCGGGACCGCAGGAAAAACCGGGAAAACCACGGTTGCAGTTATCTCAGGGAAAGTCTCTGGTTGTCCCTGCTTGACCCCGGGATCCACTATGCATCATTTGGACGCACAGGGATGACTTAGAGACGACCCTGGGATATATGCATGGTGTAGACATGGCCTAACTCAACACCAATGTTTAAAAAGTGTTATCCTTCCCAATTAAAACCCAGTCCCATTTTAATATTTCATTTTAACTCTTCCCAATATCCTACACAAGAGCATAAGATATCCTTGGGAAAAAACCCACTTTCGGAAGGAAGCTAGAGATGGCACATTAGCATCTAATTCCAAACAATTCTGAGAACGAATGCTGTTATCCATCAGGTTCCTCCTTTTGTTTAGGAAAGGATTTTTCATCCCAAAGGAAGGGTGGTGGAGGGAATTAACAGTGGTCCATCTGGCCAAGCTGAATAGGAAACAATGAAGAAACATCCCAGCTATCCCAGGATTGTGGAGAAAGGAAGCCACTATGATCTTGCATCCCTAGCTTAATCTATTTTCATAAGGATCAAAACCTGTTGGCCTGTCAGTTTCGCTCGGAAGATTTAGCGAAATAAGCCATGGTGCGTGCGTGTGTGTTGCATTGTTGGTCAGCTACATCCAGCCATTCTCTCTTGCCACTCATGGGTGCATGTGGACAATCTGGATGCCCTTCCCTGAGCAGGCTTGCACAACAGGTTACAATGGAAAGATGCAACATCGTGACTGAATGGGGATTCCTGTAAACTTGGAAGTTAAATGGGGCTAGCATCATTGCATCTTATTTCTAGGAATGTTCAGAAACAGAGAAATCAGGTAATGTCAGTTCCATTCCCCATCCAAGACTGGATTTATTTATTTATTTTCTTCTCTCTCTTAAAATACATTTTCACATAAACACCAACAAGACAAAAAATCAATCTGGAAGGCCGAATAATCATGTCTAGATGTATGGAAATGAGCCAGAAGATTGCTTTAGTGCTGAGAATGCAAGAAGTTAATTAGAGTTAATTAGAGTTAATACTCTATGCGGCACTGGTTAGGCCCCATCTTGAGTATTGCGTACAGTTCTGGGCACCACACTTCAAGAAGGATGCAGACAATCTGGAGTGTGTTCAGAGGGGGGCAACGAGGATGATTAGGGGTCTGGAAACAAAGCCCTATGAGGAGAGACTGAAAGAACTGGGCATGTTTAACCTGGAGAAGAGAAGATTGAGGGAAGACATGATAGCACTCTTCAAATACTTGAAAGGTTGTCACACAGAGGAGGGCCAAGATCTCTTCTCGATCAACTCAGAATGCAGGACATGGAATAATGGGCTAAAGTTACAAGAATCCAAATTCTGGCTGGACATCAGGAAAAACTTCCTGACTGTTAGAGCAATATGCCAATGGAACCCATGACCTAGGGAGGTAGTAGGCTCTCCCACACTAGAGGCATTCAAGAGGCAGCTGGACAACCATCTGTCAGGGATGCTTTAAGATAGATTCCTGCATTGAGCAGGGGGTTGGACTCAATGGCCTTATAGGCCCTTTCCAACTCTACTATTCTATGATTCTATATAGAGGCTCTCCATCAGCAGGAGCCCAGAACGAGCCACAAGGAAGGAGGCAGCTGATGGAACAATCAACGTGTTTAATAGTACTCCATAACAAATTAATCCCACTTCTACTCATACCCCAACATGACACTTCAGTAAAGGATCTGCTTCTGCCCAGACTGATTCAGAGTTAGTCTGCTTAATTTATTTTACTCAGCCTGATTCAAGGTTTGGAAAACCAAGGCTTTGTGCTTCCTATTGATTATCATGGGAAATCACAAAATTGCTATTACTCCCCCCCCCCCCCATAAGAATTGAATGATAGATGCAGGCACATATTAAGCTCTTAGGAGAATGTTATGCCTGCCCAATGACAGAAAACTACATGCAGTTTTTTCCATATATATATATATATATATATATATACCGCCCCATAGCTGAAGCTGTCTGGGCAGTTTACAAAGATTAACATATTGAATGTTAAAAAAATGATATACAAAATTTAAAAACATAAAAACAGATTACATACCAAGACAATATCCATTTAAAACAACTATTCTGGGGTCAGTTAAAAAAACTCAACATAGTGCTGTTAAATGCCTGGGAGAAGAGAAAAGTCTTGACCTGGCACTGAAAAGATAACAATGTTGGAGAGATCATTCCTTAATTGGGGGGGGCACCACTGAGAAGGCCCTCTCCCTTGTTGACATCCTCTGAGCATCCCTCGGAGTAGGCACCCAGGGGAGGACCTTAGATGTTGAGGGCAGTGTACGGGTAGGTTCATGTTAGGAGCAGCATTCCGTCAGGTATTGTGGTCCCGAGCCATATAAGGCTTTATAGGTTAAAACCAGCACCTTGAATCAGGCTTGGAAATGTACAGGCAGCCAATGCAAGCAGGAATTGATAACAACTTCTTTCCTTATTTTAGCAAAATTGGAGGGAATGCTATACCTTCCGTAAAATTCCAAGAGCAGTTTTCACATTCAAGAGCAGTGTTGGCATTCAAGAACAGCCTCAAACATTTTGAGGGTCTTGAAAAGAGCACAGTCTTATTCCCCTAAGTTCCTTGTGGACAATTATACTGAATATTGCAGGTAACCTAGAGCTTTTATTTTTTTTTTTACTACTACAAAACCTGCAAAGTGTCAGAAGGATAAGTGCAGAGGTTCATGTGGAAGTGGAGTTCCCTCCCTTTGGGGAATTTGGATGAAAGTGGTACACATCATTAAGATGTATCTGGGCAATAAACACGCAAAGTCTCTGAAGGATTTGTCCAGGGAGCAGGGAGTTATGATGCTTGAAAACCTGTTGAAGATGCTTTTTTTCATAGTAAAGAATGTTGGCGTTGGACAAATGGCCATTTCACCGTTCCATCCATGCCTTCCCAAAATCACAGTGACTGGACCCTATGGCAAACCATGTCAAAGTATGATAAGATAGTCACTCGATCACATTCCTTCATTCACTCCCTTCTCCTTGCATCATTTATAGAAACAAAACTAAAAGATGCATATTGGGGACATAAAACCTGCAGGCAGAGGTTTTATCCCAAACACAAGTTGTTTCTAAAGCCTCATTCTGGAGTGTCTTCGGTTCTGTTGGCTTTGGAGTGAACCCCCCCCCCCCCCTGGTTCAGAACCCAACAAAGCCAGACTCAAGCAGACTATTCTGCTTAGGCTTCAGACTTTATCCAGCTCTGATGCATTATCCCTAGTTCAGATGTAGAATCCAGGAAGTTTGCTCAGGGAGCCATGTAGGTCATAAAGTTCAGGAGAAGTTGAGAAGGAGAAGGGGGGAAAGAGAGAGTTTTAATTGAGGAGATAGGAATGTAATTTGCAGGAACAAAGATGAATACCCACCTGAGTGGTTGAAGTTGAGGAGAAACCTCCCCCCCCCCATTTTAAGAATTAAAAGGCTTAGTCAAAAAGGAAAGGGGGGGAAGAGAGAGAGTGGGGGCAAAGAGAGAAAAAAAAAGAAGCCAGTCCTAGAAGAAAGAAAGAGCTACTGGGCCTGGTTGAGAGAGAGAGAGAGAGAGAGAGAGAGAGAGAGAGAGAGAGAGATATGTAACAATGCTTTCTTTTATTTATGTATTTATTGCATTTCTATACCGCCCAGTAGCCGAAGCTTTCTAGGAGGTTCACAGAAGCTTTGATTAAGGGACCTGGAGGAAATAGTCACAGACTAGTTAGGTTATGTGGTGTGTGTGTGTGTGTGTGTGTGTGTGTGTGTTTACCTTCAGGTTTTAACACTTTCCTATTAACATTCTTTTTCAGTAAAAACTTAAACTTTGTGATTTGAAATTTGTGATCTCTTTTCTTCTTCAGTTACCTATCCAATATCTAATAGCCTACACTACCTAAAGTAGATACTAGGGGCTTAGCTACAGCTAGAGCACTTTCAAGAGGGAGGGATGATCGCGAAGTTTTCTGCTTCAGCGATCGTCCCTCACAGGGCACAAGCCAGTGACTTTGCCCACAATTTAAGGAGAGCTGCTCCAGGGTGATATATATATATATATATATATATATATATATATATATATAACGACTCCTGACTCTTGCGCAACAGCAGAGTGGCGATCCTGCACAAAGATGAATTTTCTTTTTTAAAAAAATTCACACTCGGCGCTGAAAGTCCCTGAGACCCATCCAGAATGTGTCGACAATGCTCTCCCCCTCACCCCCGATACCAATGGGCTCGCCCTGCACAGCTGGTTGCCTGTTCACTGAGCCCCACTACTCATGAGGAACAGTAACAGCTTCATAAGGGGAGGGCACAGCAGCCACACACCTTGGGGTTTTCGTGAGAGTGGGGGGGAAACCGGGACAAAAGCTGTCATCGATACCCCGGGAAAACTGAGGGGGTCATCCCTAGATCACAGCAGGATCAGCTGTGTGTTATGTGTCCCGGTAGGGACGACCTTGATACTATTCTGAAATTAACGGCTGGTGTGGATAAGGCCTCAGGCTGTACTGGAACCACTGTGATGTGTTTATTCATTAAAAATGTCATTTCATGCTAATTAAATGAGCAGATGAAACAGGGAAGAAGATGTTAAGGGAGTTGAAAATATGCTGAAAGTTTCAGCAGGCAAAGCTGCTCACACAGAGACCAACATTTGCCATGTTCAATTTAGCAGAGACCCAGGCAGGATCTACCCGACTGCTTTATAGAAGTTTATCACGGCTTTGACAACTGTTTGGGCTCAGCACACATTACATATCCCATTTTCAAACCGTTTTCAAAGTGTTATGACCTGCTTGGTGTAGGTCCAGCCTCCTACTTAAGAATCAAAACAAAACAATACCAAGACACATACCAGCACAGCATACATTCTCACGAATTGTGATTCTTGTCTAGCTGCCTTGCCCTTGAGCAGCTGAAAAATGTCTGTGCTGATATTGGCTGATAGCATCCCATTCTGTTTTGCAGATTTGCTATGGTGATGTCACCATAGCAACACTGCAGAGGAGAATAATGGGGTTTGTGAGGTTCTCTTCAGAGGCTACTTAGCTCTGTTATCAAGAGAGATGTTACACCACTATGGGAAGAGGCAGCAATAAAAATAGGAAGGGCTTGTTCATGAATGGAAACTGTTGCATTTCTGTATATCCCCCATTCATTCCAGGAGACTTTTGGCCATTGTTCCTCTTCCAGGACCAGGTTCACATCCAGCAAATGATCTGCTACATTGGGATTGAAACCATGTGGACACTTACCTGGGAGTGATCCTGACTGAACGCACTAACGCTTCATTCTGAGTCAATGCATTTAGACATGATTGTGGGAAGTCCTTAATAACATGGGTCTACATTTCTATCCAGAATGAAATCCCATTGCGTCCAATGAAGGTAACTCCTCGGGAAATGTTTATTGGATTGCAGATTAATTCGATGCCAATGATTAAGTAGCTTGATCTTCCCATTTTCAAAGCCCCCCACCCCATTTTCTACAGTGCAGTTTAACTTTTTTATAACACCCTAAACGAGAGGACAAAATATCCAAGAACCATTTCTGACACCATCAGAACACCTTTACCCTTGTGTCAATGGGGCCTTTATGGTCGCCATTGGTATGTGTGTGTGTGTGAAATTTCTGGAGGCGGCAGAAATTGCGCAATTCCCCCTTTGCATGAATGGCAGCCGTAATTGATGTAGGAAAGGGAAGTGTGTGATTTTGGTGCACTGATGAATAGCTGCCGAGCACTTGGGTGGGGATCGGCATTTGTGTTGGGAGCACCAAAATGGATCTGGGGGTGGACACGGAGTGGTCTGCCAGACTCCCGGACCCAGTAGGGTGCTCACAGCATCCCTAATTAGAATGGATAGCTCCCCATAGTTAAGGCTATTAGAGATGTCTGTTGAATAATCACATCAGTTGCATTTTGATCCATTTTCCCATGCTAAATTGATGTTATGGGGAAATCCAGATTTAAACATGGGTAACAAAGTTTTTGTTACATTTTATTTTGTTTGTGGTGAGCAAGGATGGATAATGTGATTTTTACCTCAGATCACTGGTGGATGCTGATGATGAATTTTTGTCATTCTCTATTTCACGGGCTAAATGTAATTTGCCAACTATTTATTTATTTATTTATTTATTACATTTGTATACCGCCCCATAGCTGAAGCTCTCTGGGCGGTTTACATAGGATTAAAAACAATTAAAAACAATATACAAAAATTAAAACAGCAAAAACATACAACATACACACAATCTGTACATTTAAAAACCACTTCAACACTTCAAAAAACTACAAAAACAAAACAAAACAAACCCAGGCTCCTCAGATATTGCCAAATGCCTGAGAGAAGAGGAAAGTCTTGACCTGACGCTGAAAAAATAACAATGTTGGCGCCAAGCGGGCCTCGTCGGGGAGATCTGAATGGCAATACTTACAATTGCAGCAATGGCTGAATGGCAATACTTACAATTGCAACAATTATTAGTATCAAGGTTTGACTCTGCTGCTTTTATAGCTTCAGCATCTCCCTCACTACTGGAAGTTATTGAGACCAATCAAGTAAATCAACCTACGATCCATGCCTATAAGTACTTATTATTGGTGAATAAATATGATATACAGGGTTCTAAACAGGAATGGAATAGGGAACTGGATTGTCCCATTTTGCCTAATACCCTCTTGGCGTCTGTCTCTGAAGTGCCTTTGGATCTCAGGTCCTGTTTTATTTAGCAAACCTTTTGTTTCATGTCTACTGGGTGCTGCCTGCAACATCTCTTTAATAAGGGGTTGTCTAAGTCTGCTAATTGTTGGAGGTACAACACAGATAATGCTTCTTTTAAATATAGGTTTTGACAATGCCCAGTAGTTGCCCCTTTGTGGGAGGAAGTCGATATAGGGATACAGTTTGTATTGGAACACTTCTTAATATTTCCTGATATGCATGCACTTTTAAATTATCTGTCTGCTTTCTGGATGTCAACACATGATCAGTACAAATGGATTCTCTGCACCCTTCTGATAGCTAAAGGACTGATACTACAACATTGGAAGGATAAACGTTCACTTCCTATAATGCAATGGATTGAAGACCCTACAATGCTTTCAGTATTTGAAAGGGTTGTGTATAGAACACTGCCTGTGAATAGATACTTATTTGGATATTTGGTCTGCTTTTGTTGACATGTACAGGTTCTTAGAAACCTGTATTTTCATGTGTGTAGAGGCACAACAGCAAAGCAACAAGGAGACCCCGACTATATGGATGGAAGTCTTAAAATAAAATATATGGGAAAGAAAGAAAGACTAACAAGTATTTTATATTGAGCTAAACATTGCAGCTTCCACCCTTGTCAGTAGCTGCACTGTTCAGTGGATACTAGGAGCAGCAGTTTGGAATGCTTGGAGATGAAAATTCCTTTGGAGACTAAAGAGAGGCATATCTGGCGTAATAGTTATGAATTGTCGTATAGATGAATGGCATTTGGTGTACAATTTATGAGTCTGTAGATCCAAATGTTTTTTTCCCTTTTGTCAAGCATGTCAGTGTCCTTTGTTTGTTCTGGTGGAAGCCACTGTAAATCATCTTTTGTAAACTGCCAAGAAAGCTTTGTCTATGGGGTGGAATCATCATCATCATCATCATCATCATCCTTCAAATGCCTAGGAAAAGAGGAAAATCTTAACCTGGCATGGAAAGGTGACAATTTTGGTGCCTGGTGGGTCTCACTGGAGAAAATATTGTGCAGTCATTGGGGGGACCACCACTGAAAAGGCCCTCTCCTTGGGGGCTCTTTTGCTTGGAAAATGCTTTTCCACAACTTTCAGAACTCTACTGCATACCATAACAGTGTGATAGGCAATGCAACTCATCTCACCTGCATGTGAGGTCACATTCAGCTGACCCACATCCATGAACAGAGCAATCACGTGGATTTTGTTATTTTAGATTTATCCCAGATTTCACCCAAGGAGTTTAGGATTCCTTGAAACGTCGGGGGATTTGAATTTGTTCTTTCTTTCATGATTATCTAGCCAAGCCAAGTGCATAGTTGAAAAATATTGCTTGCTCGCCCCTCACCTCCGCCCCCCCTCCACAAACAAAAAACAAGACCTTAGTCGTAATTATTCATTTATTCATGAAATACCAATAAAGACATCACAACTTTCTGGAAGGCCAAACTATCATCTCTAGACACCGCTGTGGGGAAAAAGCAGGAAGACTGCTCTAGTGCAGAGTCAATGCAAAGGTTCATTCCAGGATGGTCTTCCTCAGAAGGAGTCCGGAGACCATTAGCAGAAGGGATGCAGCTGACGGAGGGGCCTTGGAACACTCAACATATGTATAAGTGTTACCTTCATTGGTAGGAGTCCCCATCCCAGCTTTGAATCGCTCACATTCAGTCTTCATAAAGCAGCTCTTGTTTATTGTGGTGATTTTCACCTCATCTAGATATAATAACAAAGATCAGCAGAGTCACGACGGCCCAAACAAATCCATCTATGCAATTCATGCCATGGCTTGATGCTGTCATAATCAAGGTGCTCCATGAAATGAAAAGTATACAAATTGATTCTTATTAGAGAAGACTCAGCACAGCTAAGCCCCTGGTGGTCACTAGGGGTGTGCATCGGATCGGATCCGATCCACGATCCGAATCTGATCCACCCCAAAATCAGGAAAATCTGATCCGATCTGATCAACCTCCGATCCGATCCGATCCGCCGAGGTCCGATCCGGATCGGACGCCATTTTGAATGCTTTTTCCCATAGCCAAGTATTGTTTTACAAAAACGCCTATAACTTTTTCATTTTTAAAGATAGAAGGATGAAACTTGCGCACATTGTAGACTGGTTAGGGATAGTTATCTGTAAGAAATTTCAGAAAGATTGGTGCATGCGTTTTGTGGCAATTAAGTTTTTAATAAATACCCAGGAATGCCTATAACTTTGTCATTTTTAAAGTTACACACATGAAACTTTGTCACATTGTAGATAGTACCTTGGGACCTACGTGTGTGAATTTTCAGAAACGTAGCTGCTTGTCTTGTGTGGCAATTAATTTTTAGAATAATGGGTAGTAGTGGGGTAAATACAGTTACGCCTCCCATTTTTTATTTTTAAAGATACAAACAGGAAACTTGGGCACATTACAGGTACCACTTGGCTTGATATGTGTGTGAAATTTCAGAAACATTGGAGCTTGCCTTGTGTGGCAATTAATTTTTGAAACAATGAGGAAAGAAACACCTATAACTTTGTCATTTTTAAAGTTACACACATGAAACTTTGCCACATTGTAGGTGGTTCCTTGGGACCTATGTGTGTGAAATTTCAGAAACATAGGTGCTTGCCTTGTGTGGCAATTAATTTTAGAAAAATGGGTAGTAGTGGGGTAAATACAGTTATGCCTCCCACTTTTTTATTTTTGAAGATACAAACAGGAAACTTGGGCACATTACAGGTACCACTTGGCTTGATATGTGTGTGAAATTTCAGAAACATTGGTGCTTGCCTGGTGTGGCAATTAATTTTTGAAACAATGAGGGATTCATTGGACAGTACTTGCCCATAGGGAATCATTGGAAAGCACTTGCCCATAGGGAATCATTGCATTGCACTTTCCCATTGAGAAATACAGTTATGCCTCCCATGTTTTTATTTTTGAAGATACAAACAGGAAACTTGGGCACATTGTAGACTGGTTAGGGATAGTTATCTGTGAGAAATTTCAGAAAGATTGGTGCATGCGTTTTGTGGCAATTAATTTTTTAATAAATACCCAGGAATGCCTATAACTTTGTCATTTTTAAAGTTACAAGGTATTTTTGAAACAATGAGGAAAGAAACGCCTATAACCTTTTTATTTTAAAAGTTAGAAGTCTGAAAGTTGCTCACTTTGTAGATGGGTTAGGGGTAGATATGTGTCAGAAATTTCAGAATTATAGGTCCAGGCATTTGATGGCTATGGAATTTTTAGATTAAAAGTTTCAAAAGTTTTTCCACAGAGGCTTGGTTTCCCCCGTCTCCCACTCCTGCCTCCCGCGAAGAAAAAGGAAACACTCTCTCTCGATCTCTTTGATCCTTGCATGCATGGCTGCAACTGAGCTAGTATCCATTACAAAAGGAGAAACAAAGTAACTACATTAAAGCACTTGGTTCGTGTCTGCTTTGATACTTTCACTTTTTACTCAAGCAGAACGGCTGAGCCTAGGATCACTCTCTCTCGATCGCTAGGATCGTTACAGGAGAAATTTTCTACAGTCTTCAAAGTGGTGTGTGCAGACACCTTGCCACCACATGCCTCGACCCAGCTTTCTGAAATTTCACACACATATCAAGCCAAGTGGTACCTGTAATGTGCCCAAGTTTCCTGTTTGTATCTTTAAAAATAAAAAATGGGAGGTGTAACTGTATTTACCCCACTACTACCCATTTTTCTAAAAATTAATTGCCACACAAGACAAGCACCTACGTTTCTGAAATTTCACACACATAGGTCCCAAGGTACCACCTACAATGTGGCAAAGTTTCATGTGTGTAACTTTAAAAATGACAAAGTTATAGGCATTCCTGGGTATTTATTAAAAAATTAATTGCCACAAAACACATGCAGCAATATTTCTGAAATTTCTCACAGATAACTATCCCTAACCAGTCTACAATGTGCCCAAGTTTCATCCTTCTATCTTTAAAAATGAAAAAGTTATAGGCATTTTTGTAAAACAATACTTGGCTATGGGAAAAAGCATTCAAAATGGCGTCTGATCCGGATCGGACATCCGGTCCGATCCGATCCGGGGGGTGAGTGCACATCCCTAATGGTCACCATCAACTCCTGTCCATAGTTCAACTTTACCTGACAAAATGTCAAACAAATGGGAAACTGTACACTGACCAATGGGCCATGGACCACCTCCCCTCCCCCTCCTTCCTACTGCTCCCAGCTGTATTATCAGGGTTGGCATGGGGAGAAGGAGGGGAGGGAAATGAGAGCTCCATCACACCAGCGATTTAGTGCACTCTCGCCATGCCTGGTGTGCGGATTTGCAGCACGGTACTCACATGACGCCGTGCCTGTCCTGCTGACACCCCGCCTCTTGCCCAGCCTTTTCTGTTTTTTCCTAGAATGCCAAAAGTCTGGATTACTTTTCCCTAAGTGCATTTAATGCGCCCTTAAGCCTCCGTGTAGTTTTAAAGGAACTGGGGCTTGAATGGATTGCATCAGGTCCTGGCAGGGAAAAGTGATCTCTCCCAGCAGCTGGCTCCAAGCCTCAATATAAAACCCAAACTTTGCATCCCAGGCTCGAAAGCCTTTTTTAAAATCATATAACGCCCGAATCTCTGCAGAGACAGGATTGTACTCCCTTGATGCCCCCAAAGAGCCAGACTAAAGGGTTGTTCCATTTTTGCCCAGCAGAAAGGCCGTCTGGTTGAAGTGCTTATCTGACAGGACCTGTCTGGGGGGAGAAAGAGAAGGGGTGGTTTGGGGTGGGGTGGGGTGGAGTGGAGTAGAGTGGAAAAGCAAACAAGCAAAAAGCAGCTATTCAGGTGAAAGGGATCACAGGCTTGACATGCTTCTGCATCAGAGGTAAAAAATGTGGAGGTAAATCGGGGGGGGGAATTAGGTGTGATGGAGCTCTGAGTGTCAGTTACTGCTGCAGAGGAAGCTGTAGTATGGAGGAGGAGGAGGTGAATGAAGGTCCACAAACTGTTACAGCAGCAACACAACTCCAGAGCAGCACCTCTACCATTGGCCCAATGAAGAGGGAGAGGCAGCAACAGCACAGGTGCAGCTGAACCAGGGCTGGAGTCAAGGGTAGGCATGGTTGGGCACTTGCTGAGGGCCCACCATCCAGCAGAAGCCCACTGGCAAGATGCCACAAGGAGTGTTCATTGTCTCCACCATTGCAACCTGCTTGTTAGAGATTGTTGAAGAACTGATGTCCTCATCCACTCAGATCCTCCCCAAATCCACTCGATGCTTGTCTCTCTTTCGATTTCTGCGTGTGTGTTTGTGATCAATGCTCAGTTTGCACAAACAGGAAAATTGCACAACTTGAATGTGATCAAATGAGAAAATTGCGTAATTGCATAATTTTCAAAGTTCTGCAACTTTGTGCCATTATTTAAACCATGGAATTGTGCATGTTGAGAAACTTGCGCATTTTGCAAAAGTTGTGCATTTTTCAAAATTTGCACGTTTTGCAGAAGTTGTTCAAACAACTCTTTCTCGCACTAGGAAAGGAAAGCAGGAACTCCTGTTTTATACAACCCCTCCTCTAGCAATGTGATTGGAGAATGCCCCATTGCAACCTAGAGATGTTGCGTGCCAAGGCTCAGCACCCCCTTCCAACTCCTCCTCTCCCCTTCCCTAATATTAAGCAAGTTGCTACATGTCCCAGACAGTCTGTCTTGGCTTCATAATTGCCTGAAGCTGTCCAAAGCAATCCAGATTGATCCAACCTGCTTCAGACATGATTTGGGCTAATTTGGTCTGAATCATCCCGCTTCAGTTTGGAATTCAGTTCTGGAACCAAAGCAGTGCACACAGCCCTAGGTTTTGGCCCAAATGTGGGGGACTTTGCAAACTGTTGGAAATGCTTATCAAAATCAAAACTGAAGAAATCTTCTCCTTCATCCCTAGTCTCAGGTGTCCAATTGGAAAGAGCCCTGTCTGATAGAGACCATGGTAGCTGCTGCAGCTAGAAGAGAAGGAAAGATCTATGGGTTCATTTGCCTCCAGGTGAATATGGAGCCCATTCAATGATGCAGACCAGTTGAAGGTTGCAGACCAGTTGAAGGGACTAGCACAGAAGCAGCTCAAGATTCCTCACTAACTGCTAGTGATCAATGTCCTGTTGCAGCCCCTCTGTTGGATTTAGAGGATGAAGTTCCGCCTACCCCAGCAGAGTGAAGGAGGCTTCATGTAAAAGAGCAATAGAGGCAGGCGTTGGTCCATTTAAAGACAGAAAGGCTTCCAGAAGACACAGGACTCATTGCCAGCAGCTGGTCCAGGACACTGATCTTAAAAGCAGGTAGAAGACACAGGAGACTTGCTGGAAAAACAATGTTGAATCTAGACACCGGATCTCATCAGCCTGGTCCTAGACCCGCAGCCTGACCCTCATCTTCCACCCTGACTTTCTTGGACTTTGGACACTGGACTGGAAAAGAATTTTTCTCTATAGCACTGAATTGACTTCATTGAACTGGTAAAACTCCTAGCCCTGCATGCAGCCTCACCTTGCTTCTCCCTCCCTCTTCCTCTGACCTTGATGGGTTTATTATTTTCCGGCTTTTATGCTAGGGATTTATTGCAATCATCGCAGTTAAATTCTGGTCAGCTGGCAAAGCCTCACAGATTTTAGTCTGCTGGGTTTTAGGAATCACTGGTCTTGCCAGTGTTAGGATCATTTTTACTTACTGTAACGGTAATAAAATAGAAAAGTAGCACAGGTATCTAGTCCTTTAGGACAAGTGACTTTGTTACTGGTACAGCTCGTGCTGAAGTTAGTGCAGGATTCACACTGCAAGGAAGCACCTAGAGGAGAAAACAAAATGGCCCATGAAGAATATCAGTCAAATTTCATCTCCGCCATCTCCAACGCCTTCACTATCCAGTCTTTCTTTGTTGGCAATGTTGCATTTCCCCATTTTTGTGCGTATAATAATCTTGCTGCCATTATCATGTACAAGAATAAAGTTCCACAATTTTGTTTCATCTGGTCATCTATTAGTCCCAAAAGGAAATATTCCAGTCTCAGTTGTATCTTGATCTTTAATACCTTTTGAATTAAGGTATGAATAATAAAAGAAAAGTCAACAACTACATTTATAACTGAATGGAACCCTCTGATAGACTTTTTGCAAGGATTAGAAAATAATGACTTATCTGTGGATTCAACAAATAAGAAGAAACTGTTAAGATAAAGAAAGGGGGGAACTTGTCATTTTTTAAAACTATAGTGCAAGAATTTTTTTTGTTACATATCTTTATGGTGAAGAAAACTGGAAGTCCATTTTATGTTTTGTTTTTATATTTTTTATGTAATGTAATGTAGTGTTTGTTTGTTTGTTGATGTGTGTGTGGAAACAATAAAAACTTTAAAGAAAAGGAAAAAAGAATATCAGTCAAATCTCTTAGGTATTTGCCTGGGAAAGGCTGTAAATGCAAGTTGGTGCTGGTGGAGGGAGGGGCAATCCTGGAAGTTGCATTCATGGAAGACGTGGGGAGATAAACCTCTCTTGTCACAGAGAGGAGACCTCACCTGTAGTGAGAAGCATGGAGAAGAAGAAGAGTCCCAGGAGAGCTTTCATGGTGAAGGAGGTGCTCAGTGCCAGTGACAGTGGAGAAGTCTCACTCTGATGAAGCAGATTTTCTGGGTTGAAGTCCCTTCAGAAACATTAATATAGGCATGCTTAAAGAAGAACTATCAGATGTTGGTGAAATTGCAGGTGATATTTGAGGTGGTGGCATGGAAGGGATACATCCTTGCTTGGGTCCATCACTCCACCATGCACCTGCGTCATATTGTTCTGTAAAGGGCTCCATGAGCTCCTCTGCACTTAATGGCATAAGAAAGGAACATTCTTTCACTAAAATTTAACATTATTGCTACTAGTAATACCATTAGTTTAAAAAGATGTAACAAAATGCACAAAATTATGTGTGCGTGACAGCTAGAAAGGGCAGATCTGTCAAGTCCGTTGCCACGGACTTCCTCCCTTTCCCACTTCCAAGTAGAGTTCTCACGACTGTCCAACTGGGTCCAGGAGCCCAGCAGACACCCCTGCATCACCCCCCCGACCCAGATGGGCATCCTCTGGTGCGACTGTGGACACCTCCCAAACACTCCCGACGCCCCGGCAAACGCTCAGCAAGCTCCCAACATTGTGCACTTCCCCATTCCTGCATCAGTGGTGGCCTTAAAGGCCTCCTTGACACACAGGTAATGGTGCAAATGGGGCATGAAGGGAAAGTGCATTTACCCTTTTATGTCAGTGGGAAAGGAATGTCGCCATGAAGTATCCAGATAGTGGGCCGTCACTGTAGCAGCACCCACCACCTGGAAAAGCCTCCCTTGCGCAGTTCAGGAAGCAGGAAACGTTTCCTATATTAAACATTCCTGCAACACACAGGCTTTCTCTGGGCTGTATATAAATAAATTGATTATGCCACTCTATTTTACTGCTCCTTTTCGTTTTTAATTGCAGTTGGAACTGTTTTAATGCTGACTCTCACTCCTGCATTTTAATATTGTATTTTAATGTTGCATTTTAATATTGTGAACTGCTGAGAGATTTTATTATATTCAGTGGTATACAAATGCCATGAATAAGTAAATAAAAATGTAACAAAATGCACAAAATTGTGTGTGTGTGAGTGACAGCTAGGAGGGGGCAGATCTCTCAAGTCTATTTCGATGGACTCTCCCGCCCCCCTTTCTCACTTCCAAGTCCACACAGATGTATTTCCCCCAATATACATTCAGATGTACATTCCTCTGTACTTTTTCCAAGTTGTTTCCTTTTTTTATGCGTCCAACATTGGCTACAGTGTGTTTATACAAACCTTTGAAATGTTCACCATTCAGCTTTGCCAAATGATCCCGGGATCTAACTTTACGAGAGAGGGAGAAAAATGTCTCCCTATTCGCTTTCTTCCAATTATGTATGATTTTATGCACAAGTATCATGCCCCAAAATTCTAACTGTTCCTCATAGGGGAGTTGCTCCAACCCATTGATCATTATGGTTGCCCATTTCTGCAATGTTTCCTCCTCTATATTATATATCTTTTTAAAAAATATTTATTTCATTTATGTACCGCCCAATAACCGAAGCTCTCTGGACAGTTCACAACAGTTAAAACCATCAACCATTTGCAATGTGCCTAGAACATTTACACAGGGTTCTATGAACTGAGCACTTTTACTGTGGGCTTTAATATTATGAAGCTCCCTCTCAAGAGACAAGGCTGATCCCTTATTCTTTTCAGAAGAATACATCACCTTGAAATATAGTTCTGGCTGAAAGGCTTCATCGAAATGTGAATATATCAAAAAATAAATACCGTCTGCAGCTCAAACCGCTGTTTAAAAGGTATAGGACAGAAGATAAAAAGAAAAAATGGGGGGGGGAGCAGGGAAGCAAATGCACCAAAGCAGCAATCTCTCTAAGAACTGCTTTCAACACCTCCCAAAAAACATCCTCTCTGTTAAGTTTACATCTATATATCATGTCTCCCAAGAGGCAGGATATCAGTGTTAGAAACACAGAGGTTAGGATTAAGTAGAGTGATACCTGAGGAATTAGCAAAAGGCTAATTCTGAGATGAACTGCCCCAATTTGCACCTCTTGGGGTAATGTGTGGAGTGGAATTAGGTTGCAACCCTAACCACACTGCCTTGGGAATATATCCCGTTGAACTCATTAGAGCTTATTTCTGAGTAGGCATTTATACAATCACATTTGGAGCAATTTTCCAGATGTTCAGCTACCATTTTTAGATGAACTAAAGTATCAAACTATGGTGGAAATGCATATAGACTAATGCACTACATATTGAAATATGTATGCATCATGTCATTATATTGTGCAGATTTTATTCCTTTTTTTAAAAAAGAAAAAAGTCAGAATAGACCAGAAACAGGAAGATGCACAGACATTGGTAAATATGTGCAAAAGTGACACAGACCAGAAAGAGCCATCTTCTCCCATCCCTAACAGAACTTACCAAGTAGGATTCTCTTCTGTGACTGGCAGAGAAGGAGTCCTTTCCTAACCGCTGAACTTCAGTTATGGCTCATTTCCTCTAAAAAACAGTCCTTATAGAGGATGAAAGGTCCTTGTGTCATAAGAGAACAGAAAAACCTGCATCTTGTTTCCATTTCTGAGTGATGCTACACCTTTGTTAGAAGTTATTCTTTTCCCTGTTTGCTAGGAATATCTAAACTGCTCTTCTTCTGAGTGCATAGCTAACTTTCCCCACCCCACAAAACAACCTTTGCTCTTTATGTCACTTCTGCACTCTCAATGAGTAAGGCTGTGGTAGAAGGTGGGGAGCGACGTGTCAGGGGGGACATATTTCTGAGCCAAAGGTTATAGGATTGCACTAAGAGATGTCCACCACAACCCACACACTCCAGATGTACACAGATGCATTAAAATGCATTTCAATTCATGTTTTGAGAGAAAATGCGTATTTCAATATTATTTAATATTGTGTGCAGATTTTTTAAAAAAAATATATTGCAAGTTAATTTGGAAACAAGTCGATGGACCTGTTTGGACAACACGCTAAGCCATGGTTAGGCTGCTAACCCTTTGCAGCAAACGGCTAGTGAGCACATTTAAATCATAGTTCTGCAGCCACCAGGGTTAGGAATGACATGCTAAGTCATAAAATTTAGCTGAAAATGCTTAACCACTATGGCTTAGCGTGTTGTCCAGGGTCGGTGTGTACATATGTGTGAATATGTGCAAAAGTGACAGCCTGGAAATAGATTCATTCATCCATCTCTAACGAGATTGACCTACCAAGTAAGGTGCTCCTCAGTCTATTATTATTATTATTATTAGTAGTAGTAGTAGTAGTAGTAGTAGTAATTACATTTATATACCATCCTATAGCCGAAGCTTTCTGGGCGGTTTACAAAAATCACGTACAGGATGCCCTTCCTAAACTATTACATTTCATGTGTGACTCACTTACTCTAAAGAACAATCCTCATAAACAGGGGAAGGGCCCTGTATGGAAAAGAAACGTAATTGTAATGGCTTATTTTTATATTTCTGTTTCTTACCGTGACACTTCTGTCATTATATAACCTAATGTTCCAGTGGAGTTGCTAAGAACAGAGAAATTTAAGACTCAGATGGTTTGTGATATCTCTAATGATGGACATCATACAAATATTAGGGATGTGCACTGGATCGGACCCAATCCACGATCCGAGTCCGGTCCAGTGGGAAATCGGATAAATTATCCGATTTCCGATCCCGCAGCTGGATCGGCCGATCCAATCCGAACCGGTCCGAAAAGGCTCCGAACCGGTTCGGCGGATCGGCGGATTGGCGGGCGCCCACTGGCGCCCACCGCCGCTTCCATTGGCGGGCGCCAGCAGGCGCCCGCCAATGAAAGTGGACAGCGGGGGGGGGAGGAGGGGGGCGCTTACCTTCTCGGCCCGTCCGCTCCCGTCCGGCACTAGCAGCTACTACCAGCGGGCTCCGCGGCCTGCTCTAGGGTGGCGCGCCGGGTGATGTCATCACCCGGCGCGCTACTCTAGAGCAGGCCGCGGAGCCTGCTGGTGGTAGCCGCCGGCCCCGGACGGGAGCGGACGGGCCGTGAAGGTAAGCAGGGGGTGCGTGGAGGGGAGGAGGGGGCGCGCGGAGGGGGGAGGGGGGCCCTTACCTTCCCGGCCCGGCCGCTCCCGTCCGGCGCCGGCGACTACTACTACCAGCAGGCTCCGCGGTCTGCTCTAGGGTGGCGCGCCGGGTGATGTCATCACCCGGCGCGCTACTCGAGAGTAGGCCGCGGAGCCCGCTGGTAGTAGCCGCCGGCGCCGGACGGGAGCGGACGGGCCGAGAAGGTAAGCAGTGGCGGGGAAGGGGGCTTACCCCCCCCCCGGAGCCGTCCGCTTCTATCCGCTGGCGCCCGCGGGCGCCAGCGGATGGAAGCGGACGGCCCCAGGGGGGGTAGGGAGCGCGGGGGAGGGGGCTTACCTGCTGGGGCCATCCACAGCGGACGGCCCCGGGGGGGGAGGGAGTTAGGCCCCCCCTCACCCACCCGCCGCCATTTTTTCCTCATAGAATTGCATTGCAATGCAAGTCTATGGGGAAAAAAATGGCGGCCGATCCAAAAATTTACGATTTTTGGGTCGGGATCGGACTCAATCCGGTCCGGGGGGGCTCCGATTTTGTCCGAACCGGTCCGGGACAAAATTGGAGGTCCCGATCCGGGTCCCGATCCGATCCGGGGGTCCGTGCACACCCCTAACAAATATCATACAAAGGAAACAGCAACTCCTTTATATTCCTTGCGCTCCCATCAAATCTGAAAGGTAGAATGTAATGGAGGCTGAGAGACATTGTCCCAGTTTGCACAATCAGTGTGCAATCATGCAAAGGTGGGCTGCTGGTGTGGTTAATAAACCGTCCAGAACTCTAAAACAGCCTATGGTTTGTGTACCATGCCAAAACCCACTCCTGTTGGGTTCGCATGAAACAACAAGCTGCAGTAGTGGTTTGAAGATTCAAAGTGGCCACCGGCACATCATGTAGCCCATATGTGTAGCTTGATCATGTGAACAGAGCCAGTGACATGGCCGAAAGAAGAAAGAAAAATAGTGCAAGTGTGGGGGAGGGATGTACAGAGCAATACTACAGACGCATAGAAGGAACAACAAACCAAAATTCCCTATTAATGCAGTAACAGGACAATACTGACATGTAGCTTAACTAGGGATAACACAGACACCCAACTGGGTCCAGGAGTCTGATGGACTCTCCCTTGTCTGCTCTGCAGTGTGTTTGCAGCCCCACAGGTTGAGAGCCTGCACAGCCTATGGAGGCTCTGGAAATTAATTCCTCCCACTGTGTAAATTATGGCTGTAAAGACCCGAAATACACAATGTGGGGAATGAATAATTTCCAGAGCCTCCATTGTCATCCACAATGGAGGCTGCCATTTACGCAGTTGGCGCACACAATGGAGGCTCAGGAATGGGGTGGATAGCTTCCGGGTGCTCGCCAGATGCTCGCTGAACCACTGTAGTAGATTGCACAACACAAGAGTGTTGTGAACAGCGGCAGAGGTGGGGCAAATGTCCCAAGAGCCAGACCCAGGTGAGTTCACCCATCTCTAGGCTTAACACATGCAAAGGTGAGACAGAACAGAAATATCATGGCTTGCCCGTGCCTGATGAAATAGAGAAATTACCGCATGTTCATGAGGACTGTAAGGTGGATGCTTCCCAGGGAGTGAAGGGAGCAGGCAGGAGTCACCATAGTTGCCTTTTAACTTTCAGGAGCAACACAGGATGTGGCACGAAGAGACTACAAAGTGGGATCACCTTCAAAGGAACAAACTGACCACTCTGGGCACATAGCTCCTTCTCTAAAAGAGAAGATGAAGGTTCCCTTTCCAAACCCCCATTAGAAACGGCAGCCTCTGTAGCTCCTTTAGGTGGCAAGTATGGTGGGAACATCTTGTTGTATTCAAACCTTATCTTGTGAACCTAGACATGAAGTAAAGAGGTCTTTCTGACTCTTCTTCCCATTGCGAGGTGGAGGGCGGAAATAAAAAGACAAGACGTGTAAATGGAATTCGATATGGGCCACATTTATTAATAGATCTGCAAAAGGGGTGAAGGCCTAAGCGGACATATTTTCTTTGGCCTATCCTCAGGTCATTGTTAGGATTGGGCAAACCATTCACCATCCAAGAAGGGGTGCCTGGCCTTTTGCCACTCTGTGGTCTTGCCTCTTTAGGGGTAAGGAGGCCTTCCGGTGTCACCTCTCCCATACCACATGGCTCTGAGTGGGTGAGGAGGGTTGGCCTCAAAGGTAACCCTTATCCTAACATCTGGTGCTGCAAGACTCCCAGGTGTGGGCCTCAGGCATTACCCATTACCATAACAGTGCCTGTGAATGCTCACCAATACCAAAACCCCGCTCTATATGCCCGCACCTACAGCCAAAATTAATGTGAACAATTATTTGCCAAATCGACCTAATTAATATACCCCATCTGCCTTGCAGTGTGAAGTAGGTGAAAAAACTCCTAGCCAAATTAGGCTGAAGAGCAAAAAAATGCCTACTTGGCCTCCTAATGATGACTGGTAAACCCACACTGCAAACAGGGAGGGAGGGAACCACACAAGGAAAGAAGTTGCGGGGAGGACTGTCCTAGGCCATAAATAGACACCCAGTCCCTGCCCCACCCTGTGGCACCATACGGAGGCTGCCAATGGCGAGCCTCCACATCTCATCCCCTCCACCCCCACTCGCAATTTGCTCCCCCACCCAAGCAAGCTGGGCGTGGGGATATGCATTTGTCTGCAACAATTTCCTGCTGCCAGACTGCTGGTACAACAACTACAACAGTTTGTAGCTTGCTAGCCAGTCAGGCCATGCACATACAGAAACATAATGAACATCATAAACATAATAAAATACTCCACTCAGCCAGAGGGGATACCAAACTACAATGTCTTAATAAAATGGCTATCAAGAGCAAGTTAAAACATCTTGTGATCCTGGACAACATTTCCTAACAAGTTATATTAGCTAAATTTAGTCGTTTATGGCAGCCAGTGACTTTTGTTTCTCCAGAACCCATTTGACAAACTTGGCAGTCCTATATGATGTATAACTATTCCTTATCTTGAGTTTTCAAGGTGAATTACAGTGTAGCCCTTGTAAAGGAGGACGGGCCGTGGCACCGTCTCCTAGCAGGAATACACAGAACTCAGGGAATCAAAACCAAGACTCAATTTACTTGAGATATAAGACTTTATTAGATTAAGAGCAGGTTAAGTAGTCTGAAATTCTAAAAATCTACAACAAGACCCAGCATGCATATATAAGAGACAATAAAACCTATTACCCAGCTGGACCTGGCTTCTTTTCACCTCAAGGCAGAAAGCACCCCGAACGTCTCCCAAGCCTCTGGCTTTATTCCTCCTCCTAGGGATCCCCCTCCCTTCTTGGCGCCAGTCTCTGTTTCACTTTCACACCTCCCTTCGCAGCCTTGGATTTTATGGCTGAGATAAGACCAGTTCTTCCTGGCCTGGGTTTTGCCCTTGGGCCATCTATCTCCCTCCAGTTGGCCTAGCTAAGGTCTTTTGTTATTCTAACCTCCCCCTTCAGTCCCCTTTGTTTCTCTAACTCATGCTAAAACCTTTACTAAAACCCATGCTCTGCTCCGTGTACTATTCTACTACCAAACCCACTAACCTCTCAGCGCAGTCTATCTGTTTTCCCTTACAGCCCTAACTTAATTCTAGTAATACACAATCCACTGCAGGGCAATGCCATGGCTAAAATCAACAGAAGGTTGTGAGCAAGCTTTCCAAATTTTCTGAATTTTCCAAATTCAGACCAGATGTTAAGCCAGACAACAAGGTGTGTGGGGTGAGAAAAGTCATGGTGCTAAGGTGGAGTGCAGGTCAGAGCTCAGATTATGTGTGTGTTGGGGGATAATATAGTGGTCCTTAATGAAATTCAAAATCTCTGCCCTCTGACCCCTCTCCAACTGAGTGCAGCATAATCATCTTATGTTCTTATGTCTCTTCTTATGTTCTTATGTGCCACCTCCAGTATCAGAGGCAGTAAAACTATATATACCAGTTGCTGTGGAACATGTTGCACCATGTCCTGCTTGTGGGTCCCTGGTCGACAGCTGATTGGCCACTGTGTGAACAGAATTCTGGATTAAATGGCCCCATGGACTGATCCAACAGGGCTCTTCTTATGTTCATTCCCATTAGCTTTTGAAAGCAGGAGCTAAGGAGGGGAGCATAAAGCAGGAATGGGGACTGCCTGTGCTTCCCCCCCCCCCCACCATATTTTGAGTACTGGATAAGGTTGCATGAAAGGTTCCTGGGACAAAACAATAGCCAAAATAAATATTGTTACAGGAGCAGGAATATAAAATGCACTGTTTTATCTGTTATTTCTGAAGTTTCCACAATGGTAGACAAACCTCTGTTACACAAACACCCACAATGACATCACCGTCCCATTCCTGCCCCAGAGAGGGTTCCACTGAGAAAGAATGGAACTTGGGAAGGCTGTTCTCTCCAGAGACAATGAAGCAAACCTGTCAATGTGGAACACAAAGAGGAGCTGTCCAGCATGGAACAGTGAGGAGGGCGCACAAGACCAGACTTCAAGGCCGAGAGTGCTGAAGCTGCAAGGAGCTGTCCAACACCAGATTCAGGTTATTCAGGGACTTCCATTGCTAGAATGAGGCTTAGATCAACTACCATTACTCTTTTATCCCATTCTTAGGTACCTCTTCCTCCAATGGATGTAGAGTTCCTTAAAAGCATTTGAATTTTGAATTTGTGCAATTTTTGCTTCATTGTGGACCTGTGGACAATTTGATTGATAGAAACTTTTGATTGGTAGGAACAGACACATTTGTCTGTTTCTGATATATGGAATGCCTGTTACATGCCTCCAAATGCCTGGAAGTAGAGGAAAATCTTGACCTGGCACTGAAAAGATGACAATGTTGGTATCAGGAGGGCCACACTGTGGTAAGCGTGCACAGTCAGGAGTGCCACCACTGAAAAGGCCCTCTCTTGATGTCATCATTCAAACCATCCTTGGAGGCACTTTAGCTTGGACCATGCTTTTCCCTGAGAAGCAGACTTGAAAGCTCCCTTGCATAACATAGCACCAGAATATGGAATGCAATGCATCTCACTTGCATCTGAGGCCACATTCACCTGACTCACATCCATTAACAGAGCAATCACACTTCTTTGCATAGAATCATAGATTAGTAGAGTTGCAAGGGGCCTATAAGGCCATTGAGTCCAACCCTCTGCTCAATGCAGGAATCCACCTTAAAGCCTACTTGACAGGTGGCTGTCCACCCTGTCTCTTGAATGCCTCTAACGTGGGAGAGCTAACAACCTCCCTAGGTCATTGGCTCCATTGTTGTACTGCTCTAACAGTCCATCCAGAAACTGGTTTCCTGTAACTTGAGCCCATTATTCCATGTTTGGTACTCTAGATGATTGAGAAGAGATCCTGGCCCTCCTCTGTGTGACAACCTTTCAAGTACTTGAAGAGTGCCATCACGTCTCCCCCCAATCTTCTCTTCTCAAGGCTAAACATGCCCAATCCTTTCAGTCTCTCCTCATAGGGCTTTGTTTCCAGACCCCTGGTCATCCTCTGCTAAGTTTGTCAAGAGAGAGACTTTGTACATTCAGGGAGAGAATGTTTCACCAGCCCTGGTATATAGGGATGACATATCCCAGAACCATTTCTGACACCCTCAGAAGGAACTTGGAGCATGGCAGATTAGCATCCTGTTTCATCAAAAAACAGAGAAGAAGATATTTGCATATACCATCCTACAAGTAAGATTTCACAGATATTCTTTTGATTAGAAATGTATTGCATGTATGTAATGAAATGGCAGTATATAAAGCAATCTGTCCTCACGTAATAATTTAAAACGTTGCAAAAACAGTTTACATATGCACATGGGCCCTTGTGGCAAAATGTCAACTTGATTTTATATTGAGAATATATTTTAGCATATGTTGTCCCCACCATATTTTTTTACAATATGTATTTTAAATGCTTACAGCCCCCTGAAGAAGGCCATATAAAGATATAGGCTGAAACGTGTCGGGCTCTTCAACTTTGAAAAAATAAATAAAAATTCAGCATCATGAGAACCTGTTTCTCCCTTTGTTTCATCAAAGATTAATAGACCTAGATCTACAGCATTTGAGAATGGCTCCTAACAAATCTTGTTCTCTATTGCTCTATAATAACCTTAATAACTACAGACTCACTGCAGCTTCATATCTGCATGCGTTAGCCATCCCAAGTTACCTGCGACATCCCTACTTGAAATGTTGGGGAAGTTTTTTAAAAAAATCTTTCACTGGTATCTAGCCAAGCAAAGCACACAGTTGGGAAAAAAAAACATTGCTTGCTTGCCACCCACCCCTCCTCCTCCCCCGCAATGCATACAAAAATCAAGACCTCATTGTTATTTATTCATTTTCTTTCAATACAAATAAAGACATCAAATCTCTCTGAAAGGCTGAACAATCATCTCTAGGCACGGGTGTGGGGAAAGAGTAGGGAGGTTGGGTTGGTGCTGAGACACTGCAAAGGTTCATTCCAGGATGATCTTCACCAGCAGGAGCCCGGAGAGAGCCAGGAGGAGGGAAGCAGCTGGCGGAGGGGCCTTGGAACACTCAACCTTTCTATAAACAATACCGCTTATATGAGTCCCTATCACCGATTTTAATCTCTCACATGCGAAATTGTTAAAGCAGCCCTTGAATATTGTGGTGATGGTCTTCTCCCCTAGGTGTAATAACAAAGATCAGCAGAGTTATTATGGCCCAAACAAACAAAGCAACCTTGACCTTCTTCTTCTTCTTTAGTTTTTATGGACAATACATGAAATTTGGAGGGCTGGCAGCACTTTATGGCGGTGATTGAACCTGCCAAATGTCAAACAGTTAGGTGCAGTGGTTTTGTGTTTGGCCCCCTCTACAAGAATTCGGCTTGACGCCTGGTTGCCCAATTATGCGCATCTTCTCATGATCGCTTTTACACCTAATTCCGATAAATGACAGGCAGTGAAGCGCATTACCGGCTGTATGAAACGTGCTTTAAAGTTGTTAAGATGCGGAGAATCGCTTGTTTACTTTAACGGCCGCTGGTAAATTAAAACTCGCTATTTAACGTGAATGCGAAGATGCGCATAATCGGAGAGAAAACCCGCCTTGAAAAAGCTTTAAATTGCTCTTGTAGAGGCACCCTTAGTGATGCATAAAGTCTCATTTTCACAAAAGGATCATACTAGGGGAGAGTGGAGAGTGACCAAATGGAAAGGAGGACAGGGCTCCTGTATCTTTAACAGTTGTATTGAAAAGGGGATTTCAGCAGGGGTCATCTTTATGCATGCAGCAGCTGGTGAAATTCCCTGCCTAACATGATGAGATACAAAAGAGGGCAGGGCTCCTGCAGCGTTAACTGTTGCAATGAAGAGGGAATTTCACCATGCATAAAGGTGACACCTGCTGAAATCCCCTTTTCAATACAACTGTTAAAGATACAGGAGCCCTGTCCTCTTTTCCATATGGTCACTCTCCACTCTCCCCTAGTATGTTCCTTTTGTCTGCCCTGAATCTGCCACTACTCGGCTTCACTGGCTGTCCTAAGGCTATCATTAAGGGAAGAAAAAGTAAAACTTTCCTTAGGCTGCAATACAAATTACCTGGGAGTAAGTCACTGAACTCAGTGGGGCTTATTGATTTCACTGTTCCACTTCCTGTACTCCATGTAATTTTATAAACCTCTCCCCTGATTTGCCTTTCATCTTAGTTAAATAGGCCAAACCATGAAGTCTTCCTTTATATATAGGCTGACCAGACAAAATCCAGGTCAGGGCTCATGTAACTTTAACAGTTATAGAGAAAAGGGAATTTCAGCCAGTGTCATTTGTATGCAATTAGTTCCTGGTGATATTCCCTCTTCATCACAACAGTTAAAGGTGCAGGGGCCCTGCCTTCTTTTGTATATGGTCACTCTTGTAAAGTGCCTGCACCTTTAACTGTTGTGATGAAGAGGTAATATCGCCAGGAACTAATTGCATACAAATGACACTGGCTGAAATTCCCTTTGCTCTACAACTGTGAAAGTTACATGAGCCCTGACCTGGATTTTATCTGGTCACCCTACTTATATAGGAGTTGTTTCAGCTCCCTGATCATTTTGGCAGTCCTTTTTCCCATTTGTAAAAGGAAGGGTCAGATGAAGGAAACATATTTCAATGCATATAGCCTAGCCTGATCATATTCTTCTTATGGTCATTTGATTTACACAAGGGAAAACTAGTGACAGGGAAGCAAGAGACAGGCTTTCCCCAGAGGTAAAAACAAGAGACAGGCTTTTGCCAGAGGAAACAAAGTTTCCCAGTGTTTCTTTAAAATAAAATAAAATTAAAAAATAAGAGCTCTGACGGTGATGGCTGTGGCTGCCAAAGAACAGGGCACACTATCTGGACTGGGGCTGAGTCAGCCTGGCTACTGGTGATGTTGGCCCTACCACCACCATGCCTATGCCCACCTCTGCCCCTGCCAAAAGCAGTACCACAGATGGTGGTACCCCTAAGATACTTCATGTGTATATTGTGTGTAGAGCTTTGTCCCACAGCACATATTGGACTGTGTATGTAGTGCTTTGGCCACACAGAGTTTTGTCCTTCAGTTTGAGGGATTAAGCAGAAAGAGGAACAGCTGAGCCTGGGAGTGTTTGGGGAGTGGCCCTTCACGGGAGCAGGCAGAAGCCAGCTGAAGGCAAACATAGCTGACAGCAATTCCCAATCACCACTATCCTCATAAAAGACATGCCAGAACCCAGAAGTGACACTGGAAGCACCTATTGTTGGTGGAGCTTCGTCTTCATTGCTTGCATACCAGCTCCTTGATCTTGTCTGGACATATCCTGACCTTGGACTGGACTCTGGCTACTCTTTGGCACTTTCCTGAACCCAGTATTGTTTGACCAGGATTCTGATGGATACTTTGGCTTTTGACCACAGACTCTTTATTGATGTTTCCCTCCTGATTATTGAGTTTAACACCGGTGATTTATGAAGCAATGTTTGCTTAGACACAATAATGCACATGCTGCACTCAGATAGCACACACACAAGACCAAAAGAAATGCAGATTCAGAAAAACAAACAAACCCTACTTACACAAGCAAGCTAAGGTGTGTGTATGTGTGTGTGTGTGTGTGTGTGTGGGAGAAATAACACTAACTGTCTGTCTAAAGCCTAACAGAAGAAAAAAGGGTTTAGTTTTGGTTTTTTTTTTTAGATTTTTTTAAGAATAGAGATGAAGAATTGAAAAATGGGAACATTTCCCAGACAGGTTGCCTGGGCTTCAGAATCATCCAAAGCAGTCCAAAGTGATTCAGATTAATCTGACTTGCTTCGGAGCTGATTCAGACTGATTCGGTACGAATCATCCAGCTTTCAAATTCGAATCCGGATCCGACACAGTGCATAGAGCATCCCAAATGTGGGGAACTTTGCAAACTGTGGGAAATGCTTATCAAAACCAAACTGAAGTGATTTTCTCCCCCATCCTTAGTCTCAGGTGTCAGTGCTTGGAAAGAGCCCTGACTAAGTGAGACCATGGTAACAGAAGAGAAGGAGATACCCATGGGTCCATATGCTCCCAAGTGAATATGGCACCCATTCAATGTCCTGACTGTGCTAAGGATCCAGTCTTTTTAGGATCCGGTGGATTTAGGAGTCACTGGTCTTGCTGGAGTTAGGATTCTTTTCACTTACCGTCATCTTTATCAAATAAAAAGGTGGCGCAGGTATTTAGTCCTGCAGAACAATTCGTTTTGTTACCAGTACAGCTCGTGTCAAAGCTAGTGCAGAATTCACATTGCAAGGTAGTACCTGGAAGAGGAAACAAAGCATCCCATGAAGAATATTGGTCAAATCTCTTAGTTATTTGCCTCTGGAAGGAAGAAAATCCAAGTTGGGGCTGGAGAAGCTTTCATTCAATGACCTGCCCTTAAGGCATGAATGGAGCAGGTGGGGAGATAAGCCTGTCTTGACACAGATGGGCTTGGACCAGAAGAGAACTTACCTGTCGTGAAAAGCACAGAGAAGAAGAAGAGTCCCAGGAGAGCTTGCATGGTGAAGGAAGTGCTCAGTGCAGGGGACACTGGAGACGTCTTGCTCCGAAGAATCAAATTGTCTGGGTTGAAATACCTTCAAAAACATCAATATAGCCGTGCTTCAAAAGTCTTTTTATAAAGTCCTTTTTAAAAAAGGAATTATCAGAGGCTAGTAAAACAGCAGATCATATTTGACGTGGTGGAATGGAAGGGATACAGCCTTGCTTGGGCTCATCACTCCACTGATCTCCTGCCTCACATTGTTCTCTAAAGGGCTACATGAGCAGCTCTGTACTTAGATGGTATAGGAAAGGAACACCCTCTTGCTAAAAAAGCATATGGCTGTTGTTACTAGCAATACTGTTCTCTTTTTAAAGGATGTGATGAAATGCACAAAATTATGTGTGAGCGTCAGCTAGGAGGGGGCAGATCTGTCACACCCATTTCCAAGGACTTCCTCCCTTTCTCACTTCCAAGTCCATTCAAATACGGGTTTTGCATGTACATTTTTGTACACATTTTGAAGTAGTGTACAGATTTGTATGCATCCACCCAGTAGCTGCAGTATGTTTATAGACAGATTAGAAATCTTCACCATTCGGTTTCATGGGATGATGACAGGATCTGATATTATGAGAGAGAGAGAGAGAGAGAGAGAGAGAGAGAGAGAGAGAGACATATCCCTATTCATTTTCTCTTCACTATGCATAATTATTTACACTATCACGCCACACACACCCCTTACTCACTTTTTCCTGAAGCTAAAAATCCCCAATGTTCTAACTTGTCCTCATAGGGGAGTTGCTCCAACCCATTGTTCGTTTTGGCTGCCATTTTATGCCACCTTTCCTCCTCTACAATATCATTTTTGAAGTATTGCGACCAGAATATTGCACACTATTCTATGAACTGAGCCTTTTCAGTGAGGGCTTTAGTATTATGGAACTCCATATCAAGAGAGTTTTGTGAGATGTGATCCCTTGTTCTTTTTGAAGATTCGTGGAAACTGAACTCTTTTGACCACCCCTGAGAGATCCTTGAGCTTGCTGTATTTCACCTGCTCTTTCTGCTGGTAGTTTTTAGATCTTACTTTAGCTTCGTTGTATACTGTCATTATGATTAATTCCATTGTATTTATGATTCATTCATTTGGTATTGTAAGCCACCTTGAAAGTTATTTCTGGCTGAAAGTCTTCATAGAATGGCAAATGTATCCATAAATAAATGCCGCCTGCAGCTCAAACTGCTGTTTAAAAGGTTCAGGACTAAAGATTATGTAAATAAAGAAAGCAAATGCTTTAAATCAAAGCAGCAATCTCTCTAAGAACTGCTAACAACACCCTGAAAAAACTATCCCCTCTTTTAAGCTTACATCTGCATAGGATTGCAGCCCAGGAGATATTATATCTGTGTTAGAAACAAAGAGGTTGGGATTAAGTAGAGAGATACCTGAGGAATTAGTGAAAGACAAATTCTTGGATTATCTTTTCCCAATCAGCACCTCTTGGGCTAACATGTGGAGTGAGATTCAATTGTAACCCTAACCACGCTTCCTAGAGAATGGCTAAATTTGGATGACTTGGGGAGGGGAACAGTCGTCAGTTGTATTGACTATCATGTCTTCCGAATGCTGCCATAGTTAATTCAGCACTGATCCTAATCCACACCACAGTTAATTATTTATTACCATGTTGTGTGGGGAGCACCCCCTAGATGAACAACTGTAAAGTTGATTATTACCCCACCATTGACTATCGTGTTGTCCGAATTCAGCCAATATGTCCCACCGACCTCTAGAGCTTACTTCTGAGTAAGTATTTTATACAATCACATTCGGAGCAATTTCCCAGATGTTTTTGTGCAATTTTTGGTTGAGATGAAGTATTAAAATACAGTTTAAATGCATATAGGCTAATACAGTACATATTTAAATATGCATTTATTTTGTAAGCTTTTGTGCTGATTTTTTTTTAAAAAAAGTCAGATTGATCCAGAAACAGGAAGATGCACAGACATTGGTGAATATGTACAAAAGTGATAGCAACTAGAAAATTCAATTTTCACCCATTCCTACTTACCACGTAAGGTGCTCCTCAGTGACTGGCAGATAGGTTATCCTTCTCTAACCATTGAACTTCATTTCACCTTAAAAACAATCCCTATAAAGGAGGGTAAAGTCCTGTGTCAAAAAAGAAAAAGAAAAGAAAAGAAGGAAGCCTTTTCTTCTTTCTATTTAACCGTGATGGCACACCTTTGTTAGAAATTAACAATTCCCCTGGTTGATAAGGACGTTGAAATAGTTATATGTTCTGTAGCTTAGTTAACTTTCCCCACCCTACAAAACAATCCTTATTCTTCATGTTGCTTCTGCACTCTCAACAAATAAGGCTGTGGAAGCAGAGGCCAACATGTTAAGTGGAACATATTTCTGAGCAGGCATTTATAGATTGTGGCTAAGAGATATCCACCAGCATTCACACACTTCAGATGTCCCAATGCAGGTTTTTCTAGGGATGTGCACGGACCCCCCGGATCGGATCGGGACCTCCAATTTTGTCCCAGATCGGATCAGAACAAAATCGGAGGTCCCCTGAATCAGATCAGACCCAATCCTGATCCAAAAATCAAATGCCCGATTTTCGGATCAGCTGCCATTTTTGCCATATGGGCTTGCATTGGGGGAAAGAAAGCTTTCCTCCAATGCAAGTCTATGGGTTAAAATGGTGGTGGGGGGGGGGTGAGTGGGGGCCTAACTCCCCCCTCCCTGTCCCTCCCACCTCACGGTTCTTACCCGCCGGAGCCATCCGCTGCCATCCGCTGTTGCCCGCGGGCTCCAGTGGACGGCCCCAGCAGGTAAGCCCCCTCTTCCCCCTCACACTCCTTACTTGCCGGGGTGTCCACTTCCTTCACCTGCCATAGATCTACTGAGAACTAGGCTTTGTGGCCTAGTCCCCAGTAGAGCGCCAGGTGATGACACATCACCTGGCGCTCTACTGAGAACTAGGCTGTGAAGCCTAGTTCTCAGTAGATCTACAGCAGGTGAAGGTAGCAGACGCCCCTGCAGTTAAGTGGGGGGGCCCTCCTTCCTTCCTCCTCATGCTTCTTACCTCCTGGGGTCATTCACTGCTGTCTGCTGGCACCCACGGGCAGCAGCGGACAGCAGCAGACAGCCCCGGCTGGAAGGAGCGTGAGGGGGAGGAGGAGGTCTGATCCTCCAATCTTATCTGAACTGGATTGGGTCCTTCTGTACCGGTTCGGATGAGATTGATCCAGAAGCCGGGATCGTAATTGGATCTTGGTCAAATCGGCTCCGGATCGTGGATCGGACCTGATCCAATGCACACCCCTAGTTTTTTCCTTTCTAACCTGCATTAAAAGGCATTTTAATTGCAAATTTTGAGGGAGAGAAAATGCAGATTTCAATGTTATTTAATATGGATTTGTGTGTGCAGATTTTTTTATTTTTTTAAAAAAAATGCAGATTAAAGTGGAAACAAGATGACAATATGTGCAAATGTGACAGACTGAAAATAGGTTCATTCATCCATCTCTAACAGAATGGCGGACTTACCAAATAGGGTGCTCCTCAGTCAATAGCAGACAGGATTTTATTTATTTATTTATTTATTTCCATTTATATACCATCCCATAGCCGAAGCTCTCTGGGTGGTTTACAAAAATTAAAAACATTGAACATTAAAAACACCGATGTACAAAAACTAAAACCATAAAGCATAAAAACAAGTTAGAAGTACAATATCCTTTAAAACAACAATTCTGGGTCAAAGCACAACAACAACACAATACCCTCATCATATGCTGTTAAATGCCTTGGTGAAGAGGAGGATGGCTTTCCCACACTGTTGAACTTCACGTGTGGCTCACTTTCGTTTAAAAAACAAACGATCCTTATAAATCAGGGAAGGGCCCTTTATCAAACAGAAATGTATGTATAGTTGCTTATCTTTAGGCTTCTGTTTCTCATCTATGACACTTTTGTCATTATATAAACGAACATCCCAATGGAATTGCTAAGAACGTGTAAATTCAAGGCTTAGATGGTTTATGATGTCTATGATGATGGAACTCACACAAATACCTTGCAAAGTAACAGCAATCCTTTTACATTCCTTGCACTCCCATCAACTCTGAAAGGTAGAAGGAAATGGACACTGAGAGACTTTGACCCAGTTTGCACAAACAATGTGGGTTGCAGCGTGAACTGGGAGACTTTTGAATATTCAAGCTGTGACATGTTGTGTCATGCAAACCCAGCAAGCATGGATTGTTTAATAAACCACCCAGAACTTTAAAATAGCCCATGGGTTCTTGGTGGTTTGTTTATCATGCCAACAACCTGCTCCTGCTGGGTTTGCATGACAGAACAAGCTGCAGTCACAGCTTGAATATTCAAAATGGCCACCTGCACACACTGCAACCCACATGTGTTCTCAGCTTGATCATGTGGACAGAGCTAGTGACATGGCCAAGCTCAGAAGAAAGAAGAATAGTCTAAGGGAGAGAGGGACGTATGCAGAAGGACTACAGGTACATAGAAGGAACAATAAAACAAATTTCCATATTAATGCAGTAACAGGCAATACTGACATGTGGCTTAACACATGGAAAGGTGAGACAGAACAGAAATAAAGGGACTGTTCAGACAACACACTAAGCCATGGTTAGACTGGTTATATAGTCACCATGGTTAGGAATGGTTCACATGACATGCCAAGTCATGGTTCACATGACACACTAAGCCATAATGTTTAGTTCAATAAGATTAACCATCATGGTTTAGTGTGTTGTCGGAACAGGGCCATAATGACTTGCCCATCCCTGCTGAAACAGAAGAATTCACCACCTGTTCATGAGGATTGCAAGATGGATGCCCCCCAATGAGTGAAGGGAGCAGGCAGGAGTAACCACAGTTGTCTTTTATCGTGCTTTAGCTGAAGATTTTAAGGAACAACATATGGTGTGGCACTAAGAGGTGGCAAAGTGAGATCAGACCTCAATTTGGAGTTGGCTCCAACTCTATTAATGGGTAGGCAACCTTCTGGCCTTCAAAGGAACAAACTGACCAGTTTGGGCATGTGGCTCCTTCACTAGAAGGTAAGACTAAGGTTCCCTTCCAAAAATAAAAAACCCTTATAAATGACAGTGTATGTAGCTCTTTTAGGTGGGAAATATGGCGGGAATAACTTGCTGTATTCAAGCCTTAGCCTTACCTTGCGAACCTGGACATGAGACTAAGAGATCCTTCTGACTCTTCTTCTCATTGCTTGTGATGACTTCCTCCTGCTAGACCGCTTGGAACTAGAGCAGTGGAAGGCAACCTTCCAAGAGTTTTGGACTCCAACACCCATAGGCCCCATCCAGCATAGCCAATGCTCAGAGATTGTGGGAATTATATTCCAAACAATCTGGAGGGTATGAGGCTGACTACCCATGAGCTAGAGTTGGAGCCAACCCAAAATGTGATGGGGAGGTAGTGATGTAAACAATATAAGTAAATGTTCCCCTTCCAGATCTGTTTTGTATTAGACCCCAGACCATCCAGGATCTGGCCCAACCTGATGTAGATTTGTCTAGCAAGCATTTGTTTCATGGAGATACTTCTGTACAGGTGTCAAAATTATTTGTGATCTTTCTATAGCATGGAAGAGTTCTGGAACGTATGTATATCAAGCTTCTCTTGGAGGGATACCAAGTGCACAGTGGAGTCCTTCCATGGCAACCTGAGTTGTGCATCAGTTGTATTCAGTGTACAAGGTGTGTGCTCTGCTCCCTGCTCTGGTCTTTTCTCCAGCTCATCTCTGAGCAAATAAAGCTCATCTCTGAGCAAAGTTGGCCTTAAAAACTTATCCTGCCTTTTCTGAGTACCTGTCAACATTGCTTTGTTGAACAGCCATGATAAGCGATCCAGCAAATCAATGCAAGACCTTGCATATTAGCCTCAATAGAATTAAACAAATATTGACTCATGTCAGTCAGCTAAAAACAAATAAACAAAAACAGAAAGCACAAAAATAAATAGAAACCAAACACACACACACACTTCAGTCATAAAACTATTAAAGTAACTTCTATTTTGACCCAAAGGCTCAATTCGGATGACACGATAGTCAATAGTGGGTTGACTAACCCTAACTCTCACGCTAACCCTAGGGGGCACTCCCCATACAACATGGTAATAAATAATCAACTGTGGTGTGGATGAGGATCAGCGCTGAGTTGACTATGGCAGCATTCGGATGACACAATAGTCAAAACAACTGACGATTGTTTCCCCCCCACACCAGTTGTTTATTGTGTCATCCGAATTGAGCCAATATGTGTGTGTGTGTGTGTGTGTGAGAGAGAGAGAGAGATTTATTCCTAAGAGTTTTTGCTAGCCTCTGATCTCTCTTTTTAACAGCACTTTTATGAAGTCCCTTATAGGTGCTTTGCCAGTGTGTTTTTTCAAGTTGTTTAGAAGTGTCGGTCCTGGAGGTAACACAGGTTAATGTCTCTGTGTTGCACACAAGTAGGGTGACCAGATGAAATCCAGGTCAGGGCTCATGTAACTTTAACAGTTGTAGAGAAAAGGGAATTTCAGCCAGTGTCATTTGTATGCAATTAGTTCCTGGTGAAATTCCCTCTTCATCACAACAGTTAAAGTTGCAGGGGCCCTACCTTCTTTTGTATATGGTCACTGTAGTATAGTGCCTGCACCTTTAACTGTTGTGATGAAGGGGGAATTTCATCAGGAACTAATTGCATACAAATGACACTGGCTGAAATTCCCTTTTCTCTACAACTGTTAAAGTTACACGAGCCCTGACCTGGATTTTATCTGGTCAGCCTACACACAAGCCTAAATTTTGGATTATTTATTCAAAATACTTACATCCCTCTCTTCAGTTAAATGTCTCCCAGAGCAACTTACAAGCATCAACTTTCAGTTAGTCTCTACCCTTGGCCTCTCAGGCCATGTCTGCTCCAGCCATTTATTCCTGAATAATATCACAGTCATCCTTACCAGGCCACATGGCATTCACTTACTCCTGCGGTGATCTCGGGTCGACCCTTCAGTTATTCAGGAATCTCGCAGACAGTATTTGCTGCAGCTTTTCTGGCTTTCTCTCTACAATGCTGACGTCCGTGGCTGGTGTGTCCCCCACTTCCTGAAGCTGTGGCTGTTTGGCATGAACTCCAGGCTCAGTGACCAGCCAACCAGCTGTCAGGGGCATGTCCAGCCATTTCAGATGTGTGCGGGAGTTGGCATCCGCCATTTTCAGCACATTCTGATTGGTTAGTGGTGTGTTTTGGCGCTAATCTTTTTTTTAAAACACAAACATGTTGATGCTCAAGAATGAATCTTTGACACAGCACCTATTCCCCCCCCCCCCCCGTTGCTGTGTGTCAGCGCTGGTGCACATCTCAGAAGAGTTATTAAAGAAAAGAAAATCCATGCCCCATACCCATCTGTCTAGTCCCTCCTTCTTCTGCCGATGCACATTGGGAACTGCTGTCACAGGGCACACACCCTCCTGCAACGCTGTCCTTTACTTGCAGGGAACTTCCCTCATGTGTGCCCTGTGAGCGACCATCATGGAAGTGGGAAAACTCTCAACTGTCCCTCCTCCAGTGCGAAAGGGCTCTAGGTGCAGAGTAAGCCTCCATCTAAAAAGGAGACACAAGAAAGGGGATTGGAAGGGAGGTGGGAGGAAGCATGATGGTGATGCTTGATTCAGTTGCCCAGATGGATGAAAATGTTCGTATCTCAAGAAAGTTGTACAACAGAAAGAGAAGTGACTTGCACAGAACTATCAGCAGTGGGCAATTTCAGCCCCCAGTCATTGTTCAGAAAAGTCTCCATTCTTCTCTGTCGGCACCGGTCTGGCCAGTCTTGGGATCCACTGACCATTTTCCGGTCTGTCCAGTCTTAGGATCCACAGATCTGGCTAGTTTTAGTAGTCACTGGTCTTGCTTCTTCGTTACCATACTGTATGTAAATCAAAGCGCTGACACAGGTATCGTGTTCTTTGGAACATGTCATTTTCTGACTGTAACAGCTTGTGCTGAAGCTGGTACAGATTTCACACTGCAAGGAAGCACCTGGAGGAGGAAGCAAAATATTAGGGTTGTGCACGGACCCCTCAATCTGGCCCAGATCCCGGTCTGTTAGGTCCAGATTGGGCCCAATCTGACTCGGATCAGATCGGGCCCGATCCAATCCAGATCCATGCACAGCACTCCCTCCCACTCTCCCTGCTCTTCCCCTCCCTCCCCCCACTCTCCCTGCTTACCTGCTGCCTCCTCGATGTCGGCTGGCCGCTTTCCCACTCGTGCCGGGTGATGATGTCACCCGCCACAACCGGAGTGCTGCATTTGCGGGTCGTGGTGGGTAACATCATCACCTGGCACGAACGGGAAAGGCAGGAAGATGTGGAGGATGACAGGGGACAACACAGAGGAGGAAGCAGGTAAGCAGGGAGAGTGGGAGGAGGGAGGAGGGAGGGGAGAGCAGGGAGAGTGGGAGGGAGTGTTGTGCACTGATCCGAATCGGATCCAGATTGTGGATCCGATCTGGCCTTTATCCAATCCAGTTTGGATCCGGATTTGGGAGGCCCGGATCAGCCCAATTCGCTCTGGATTCAGGATCCGGGTCCGGATCCGTGCACAGCCCTACAAAATATCCCATAAACAATATCATTTAAATCTCTTAATTATTTGCCTGGGGAAAGGTGTAAATTCAAGTTGCAGCTGGCAGGGGGAGGGCAGTCTTGGAAGTTGTAGTCAATGGAGGAGGTGGGAAGGCAAGCCTCTCTTGGTACCAATGGACTTGGACCAGGGGAGACTTCACCTATGGTGAGAAGCATGGAGAAGAAGAAGAATCCCAGGAGAGCTTGCATGGTAAAGGAAGTGCTCAGTACAGTGAACAGTGGAGAAGTCTCACTCTGATGAAGCAGATTTTCTGGGTTGAGGTCCCTTCAAAAACATTAATATAGGAATGTTTCAAAAGTCTTTGTTAAAGTCCCTAAAGAAGGAACTATCAGATGTTGGTGAAATAGCAGACCATATTTGAGGTGATGGCATGAAAGGGATACAGCCACTCCACCATGTGCCTGCCTCATGTAAAGGGCTCCATGAGCACCTCTGCACTTAATGGTATAAGAAACGTATGTTCTCTCACTAAAAATTAGGGGTGTACATGGACCCAAAAAATCGGATCGGGATCAGAACCAGAACCAGTGCTTCGGATTGGATTGGATCGGAGGCTTCCCAGTCTGGTTTGGACCTGATCCTGATCTGAAAATCGGACGTCCGATTTTCAGATCAGATGCCATTTCAGGTGTTTTTGCCATAGGCTTATAATGGGGGAAAAAAAGCTTTTCCCCAAAGCAAGCCTATGGCGAAAACATGGGGGCAGGTGAGTGGGGACCCAAATTCCCTTTCTTCCCTCCCTGTCCCCCCCCACTCGTGCTCCTTACCTGCTGGGGCACCTGCTTCCATCCGCTGCTGTCCGCTGTTCCAATTGCTGTTCCAATCTACTGAGAAATAGGCTTTGCGGCCTATCACCTGGTACTCTACTGAGAACTAGGCTGCGATGCCTGTTTCTTAGTAAATTGGAACAGAGGTCGGCAGCGGACAGAAGCAGGCACCCTGGCAGGTAAGTGGGGCCCTCCCCCTCCCCCCACTCGCGCTCCTTACCTGCCAGGGCGCCCGCTGCCATCCACAGCCTTTCCATAGCATGTGTGGGCAGGCATTGGGCTTGGGGAAGGGAGCCTCTTGCCTGGAATTCTCCCCAGCCCTCCACTCATTTGCAGTGCTCTGTGGGGCGTGGGTTCGGGCATTCATTTCTAGTGAACACCATTAGTGGCCATTGGGGGCAATTAAGCTGGGGCAGGGCAGCTGAGCCAATCTTAGGTGTCCACGCCCAGCCCTCCAGCCTCTTTGGAATCGTAGTTCCATACCTCCCTCCCTGTATGCATTGTGGGTTCACCTGGTCTCCCTTTTTTGTGCCCAGTAGGAATTTTTGGTGCACAGTCTGATTGGTGGAGCTATGTGTTTTTTCACCTGCTTTACACTGTAAGTGGGGAGAGAGTGTCTTAGGAAATTGTTACATTTTGGCGTTAGTTAACTTAGTCACATTTGGTTTTGGTTGGCAGGGGCGGGCACGCTTAGAGGTTGGTGATCATTCTGTAGCACTGTTGCTTGGTGACAGGTGATGCTTGAGGCTTTCCGCTGAGGGTTTTGCTGCCCCAGTGTGGGGATAAGGGTTACCTGCGAGGCTGAATCACATCACACTATCTGGTGTTTTGCAGCCCAGTGGGAGAGTGACACAGGAAGGGCTCCCTTCCCCAAAAGGGGTAGGCCTGGGAGTGGCAATCATGCAAACGCCACTCATCAGGCATAGCAAGTTTTACTTTACATAGGTCCCAGCTAGTTGCTGGCAGAAATTAAGCCCCACCCAGTTTTCGCTTTGCAGATCTGTAATAAATGTGGGCCAAATTTGAAACCATACACACTGGTCTTGTCTCTTTATCCCACCCCCACCTTTTCACCTGCAACAAACTGACACTCCTGGCACATGGCTCCTTCACTAAAGTTCATTAAGTTTCTCCTTACACCCCCCATTAGATATGGCAGCCTCTATAGCTCTTTTAGGTGGGAAATATGGTGGGAACATCTTGTTGTATTCAAACCTTATCTTGTGAACCTAGACATGAGGCTAAGAAATCTTTCTGACTCTTCTTCCCATTGCCTGCAATGACTTCCTCCTGTTAGACTCCCTGTAACTAGAGCAGTGGTAGGCAACATGGAGCCTTCCAAAGAGTTTTGGACTCCAACCCCCATACGCGCCATCCAGCATAGCCAATGATTAAGGATTGTGGGAACTGTATTCCAAACCATCTGGAGGACATAAGGCTGCCTACCCATGAACTAGAGTTGGAGCCAACCCAACATGTGATGGGGAGGTAGTGATGTAAACATTAGAAATTAATGTTCCGCTTCCAGATCTGTTTTGTATTAGACCCAGACCATCCTGGGATGAGACGTTCCACAGAAGCCCTTCTGGTGGCAATTGGGGGAGGAAATGGCCACCATTGGGAGCTAGATGGGGCAACTTACCACATTGTTTCTGCTTCTTCTCCCATTACTTCTGGTATAGATGTTCCTCCACCAAAAACCTGGTGGTGTGGAGAGGTTGCTGGAGCATCTGTAGAGTCTGTAGAAATTCCCTCTTCATCACAACAGTTAAAGTTGCAGGCACTATACTAGAGTGACCATATACAAAAGAAGGCAGGGCCCCTGCAACTTAACAGTTGTGATGAAGAGGGAATTTCACCAGGAACTAATTGCATACAAATGACACTGGCTGAAATTCCCTTTTCTCTACAACTGTTAAAGTTACAAGAGCCCTGTCTTCCTTTTCATATGGTCAGCCTAATGTTGGGGGAATAATCTAGTGGGGAGTGGGTGGGTGTGGAACCCACCAAACTCTCATCAGCTCAGGCCCCTGGACTTTGGCTCATTTCCCTTTGAGCTCTTCCATTTGTTTGTTTGTTTGTTTGTGTCTTAAAACATTTATAGAAAAAAATCTGTGCCAATTGCTGCTAAATTCGATCCACCTGTCATATGGGCAAGGACTCAAAGGGGATATTGTACAAGATGTTAGGCATGCCAGCATGTCTGCTCAAAGCCATCTCTAAGCTCTGATATAGTATAATTCCATGTTGGCCATTCTGAATCAAGTCCATATCTGATTTTGAGTGTTTTTGTCATTGTTGTTTTTTTCACATGAAAATGCATGTGCATTTTCATGCACTTTTACAAAATGTACACATCATTGTGTGCATCTTTGAAATTTATGCATACTTCTCCCATTGATTAAAGTGCATTTCTGTGCATTTTTCAAAAGTGCACTGCACATTTTTTCATGTGCATGTTTCCAAACGTATGCATGCTGTTGAACACATTATTCTTGGACCACGAATCCCATTGCAAGCTTGGAGATGTATGGACTCCATCTGCAGATTGTGTCCAAAGAATTGCATTATGGAAGACCAGCCCTCCCACAGATATCTCCCCAGAGCCTGGTACAAAGTCTCCAGATCACTGAAATGTTGCTAGAATTTGAATTCAAGCATTTATTTTTCTTTCACCAGTATCTAGCCAAGCCAAAGACGTAGCTGAAAATCATTTATTGCTTGCCCTCTCCCCTCCAACACACACAGAAAGAAAGACTTCATTCTTATTTATTCATTTCCATTCAATACAGATAAAGACATCAAATCTCTCTGGAAGGCCAAACAATCATCTCTAGACACGGGTGCAGGGAAAGAGCAGGGTGGTTCATCCCAGGAAAGTCTTCATCAGTAGGAGCCCAGAGAGAGCCAGGAGGAGGGAAGCAGCAAACAGAGGGGCCTTGGAACACTCAACATGTCTATAAACAATGTCTTCCATAAGAATCCCTATTCCTTGCCCAGGAATCCCTAGTCCGTGCTCAAGAATCCCTATCTGGTCTTTGAATCTCTCACATCGAGTCTTGTTAGAGCATTCCTTGTATATTGCGATGACTTTCTCTCCCTCTAGGAATAATAAGAAAGATCAGCAGAGTCATGACGGCCCAAACAAATCCATCTATGCAATACATGCCATGGCTTGACTCTTTCATAATCAAGGTGTTCCATGAAATGGAAAGTACACAAAGTGATTCTAATTAGAGAAAACCCAGCAGAGCTAAGCCCCTGATGCTCACCATCAACACCTGTCCATGTTTCAACTGTACTGACAAAATGTCAAACAAATAGGAAGCTGTACACTGACCCACAGGCCATGGTGAAGGATTTTTTTCTTCATCTGAAATTTTACTGAATGTGTGTAAGAGTGGGGTGATAAGAGCTTGTTGGCATAGCATAGAGAAAGAAGCTTTTGGGGGCATAGAATGAGTTTAAATTAGGGGCATGCACGTACCCCCTGGATCGGATCGGGACCCGGATTGGGACCTCCAATTTTGTCCCGGATCGGATCGGACCAAAACAGAGGCCCCCCGACCGGATCGGGTCTGATCCCAATCCAAAAATCGATGATTGTGACGGTAACTGGAATCTGCATATTGAAACTGTGCAGTTTTTGCTTCTCATTTTTCATGACTTTGACTGCATCAATTACCTGTGGTATGGCAGTTGGTACCTGGAGAGAGTAAAGAAACTGGAGCATGAGAACCCCTTCCTTTACCAAAAAATTCATTGAAGGACATTTTGTTGTGAAGGATAAAGAGGGGAGATTAAGTGCTGTAGCACCTGATATGAAGTTGGAGCAAACCATTCAGAGGTCCCAGAATAGTTCAAAAGGCATCGTTGGACAAACATGAAGAACTAATTAGGTTGCTGAGTGACAGTTAGTGTACCTCAAGGTTTTGATGATAGGGAATTTATTTTAAGAGCTTACCCATTCTGATTTAGTTGATTGATGTGATACCATACCCTATCATGAGTTTCTGGGGAAAAAGGTAAGCATTTTGATAAAATGTTGCACGTCTCCTTGATTTCATTCAACAGCATGGAGATCCATATGAAGTAACTGAGTCAGTGTGGCTTCACAGCTTTGTAAGAAAATAATATGTGAATGATATTATAAAGGATTGAATTATTGATGTCTTAAGGCATGGTTCAGACCTGTATCAGCACCTCAGGCAGGAAAGATTTATATCAAAACAGAAAAAGCTATCAGACATAATCTCTAAAGTAAAGCTGCCATCTTTTGCTAGGAAAAGCATCCCTGAGCCTACCACACCCAAACTTATAACTAAGAAATTAATTGATCAAGCACATAGATATATGGAGATTACGAAAGAAAGGGGAGACTCAATAGAGAAAATAATGGAGCATGATGTACTGTCAACAAATACGTTGTTTGATGGTAAGGCACCTACGAAACCAGCAAAACACATTCTCATAGCATAGCTTGAGAAGCCTCTCTCCCCTGAGGATTTTGAATTCACCATTGAAAACCACTGTTGTAGGTGACTTTATGTCCCAAATATGAATGATTAAGATGTCAGCAATGAAAAACTTTGGAGAAGTTGTTAACAATGTAGTCAAGGGATCAACATCTGTATGTTCTCGTCAAGAACTTCATGTTGTTTTCCACAGCTATTTGCAGCTGCCAGTAAAGGAATGCAGGGGGATAAGAGAATCTACCAGTGGTACAATAGATCTGGCTGAAATCGAAAGCAATATAGCAATACCTGTCAGCTTGAAAAATTCTGGTCATCTACCTTAAACGAGACAAATCTGCAGAAATTAGCATGAGCAAGAGTGCAAGAGGAAGCAGGAAAAGCTATATGTCTACTGGTATATAGTGGTTCATTCATTGATGATGAGTTGGAACCTGCAGATCGATTCACAAGAGTAGAGACTCATGTTCTTGAACAACTAAAGAATACATTGGAAGAGGCTGACCTTAGAATTGTTCCACATGTAAACTGGGCAGTTCCCAACGATACAGAGAGAGTTGTTGTGGTTTCGAATGATACCGATATCAACCTACTTCTTTGATTTATGTCCAGTTGGGTTTCCAGAGGTATATCTCAGTTATTGGTATGATTTGGAACAGGGTAGAATCGGCACTCCATTCCAGTTCATGAACTCTTCAAAAAGTTAGGTCCACAGATGTCAAGAGCGGGTCATAAAGGCTCATATTTTAACAGGAAATGATGAAATGAGCAAAATTGGGATGAAGGTTAGAGCTCTAAGTGCCAAACCAACAAAATACCTTACCAAATTTGGGGAAACACCTGATCACTGTCATTTTGAGGAAGTGGAGAAGTACCTTGTACACATCTGGAAACTTCAATCAAAATGCGACACTTTTGACAGTCTATGTTTCAGTGAGTATAAAAGATCTGTACCAATCAGTAAGCTTCCTCCCACATCACATTCTATAAGAGGGCACATCACAAGAGCATTTTATCTGGTAAGAAGATGTATTTGCCTCTTAGAGAGTGTTCATCCAAAACTAGACACATGTGATTGCGGTTGGGAAAATGATAATGATGTCCTACAACCAAAAAAGTTCTTGAACTTCCTGCCAAGTGAACTTTTATGTGTATGTAACTGTGAGGTTTGTGGTACAATGAGATGTCCATGTTGAAACACAGTGGTCAAATGCACAAATTTTTGTAAAAGTTTGGAATATAACAGCAAAATTGCTTATGTTAAACTGCTTTAATATTTCTGTATTTTTTATGTTTTAGTAATTCTTTAGATACTATGAGCCTGTTCAGAAGGCACCTTAACCCCTGCTGGTAAAGGCTTTTGGTTAAGCAGCAGGGTTTAAGGTGTCTTGAGCGATGCGTTTTGCTAAACTCTGATCACTCACTAACCACAGTCAGACCATTTGCAGCAGGGTTAGTGGCTCTAACCATGGCTTAAAGTGTTGTGTGTGACAGCACGGCTTGTGGTTAGTGCTAACCCCAGAGAACCACAGTTTCACTAACCACAGAGCCTGAAGTGTCCTCTGAACAGGCCCATTGTTTAGCTCAAAATGCTTAACCTGTTGGGGAAAATTTCCCTTAAAATGAATAAAAGGACTGCACAGTTGCAAAGTGTCCAGAGGACTGACTATTGCACCTGATATCAATTAACAGGGGAATGTTTTTTTCTATCTGCTACTGAAAAGGTCAGAGAGTGGGTTTTTCCCTGGGAGTTTTTTCTACTGATTTGTGCATTGTCAGTGTCTATTCAACTGTATATATATATATATATATATATATATATATATATATATCTGTAAATATCTGATGGAGAATGAGGCTGCTTGTATGAGGATATAAGGTTGGACAATGATGTTATTTTGATGTGGAAATCTTCCTGGAACCTGTATTGTATTTGATGACCAAACCAAACCAAACTAAACCAAAACTGCTGTACATATATACTGAAGGAAATACTGGAACCTCAGTAAAAGCTTATACTAAACACAAACCGCTGGTGTGTGAGTATTCTTGGTGAATAGATCTCTGGAACACGCTTACTCTGCTGTAAGTGAACCAGGAGCGCTTCTCTCCCAGACATAAACATCATGGTTTAACGTGTTGTCTGAACAGGGCCATTTTGCAACCTGTCTGTGTTAGGATCCTTTTCACTTACCATAATGACCATCAACTATCATGATGGCACAGGTATCTTGTCCTTTAGGACAAGTGACTTTGTTACTGGTACAGCTCGTGCCGACGCTAAAGCAGTAGTCATACTGCAAGGAAACACCTAGAGGAGGAAACAAAATGGCCCATGAAGAATATCAGTCAAATCTCTTAGTTATTTGCCTGGGAAAGGCTGTAAATGCAAGTTGGTGCTGGTGGAGGGAGGGACAATCCTGGAAGTTGCATTCATGGAAGACGTGTGGGAGATAAACCTCTCTTGTCACAGAGAGGAGACCTCACCTGTAGTGAGAAGCACGGAGAAGAATCCCAGGAGAGCTTTCATGGTGAAGGAAGTGCTCAGTGCCAGGGACAGTGGAGAAATCTCACTCTGATGAAGCAGATTTTCTGGGTTGAAGTCCCTTCAACAACATTAATATAGGCATGCTTAAAGAAGAACTATCAGATGTTGGTGAAATTGCAGGTGGTATCTGAAGCAGTGGCATGGAAGGAATTCAGCCTTGCTTGGGTTGATCACTCCACTAGGCCCCTGCTTCATGTTGTTCTGTAAAGGGCTCCATGAGCTCCTTTGACCTTAATGGTATAAGGAAAGAACATTCTCTCACTAAAAATTAACAGGACTATTGCTACTAGTAATACTGTTATCTTTTAAAAGATGTGACGAAATGCACAAGATTTGGCATGAGCGTCAGCTAGGAGGGGGCAGATCTGTCACACCCAGCTCCCTAGACTTCCTCCCTTTCTCACTTCCAAGTCCATTTAGATATGGTTTTTGTGTGTACTTTTGGATGTACATTTTTGTACACTTTTCCAAGCTGTGTACATTTTTTGTATGCATCCACCCAGTGGCTTCAGTATGTTTATACACAGATTAGAAATCTTCACCATTCCGTCCCATGGGATGTTCACAAGATCTGACAATATGAGAGAGAGGGAGAGAAAGAGAGAAAAAGGTATCCGTATTCATTTTCTCTTCACTATGCATAATTATATAAACCTCTATCATGCTACAAACACCCCTTACTCACTTTTTTCTGAAGCTAAAAATCCCCAACGTTCTAACTTTTCCTCATAGGAGAGTTGCTCCAGCCCATTGTTCATTTTGGCTGCCATTTTATGCCACCTTTCCTCCTCTACAATATCATTTTTGAAGTATTGTGACCAGAAAATTACACGCTATTCTATGAACTGAGCCTTTTCAGTGAGGGCTTTAGGCTATGGGGAAGAATATAAATGTAATAAATTAGATAGCTAGATGATAGATAATGATAGCTAGATAGCTAGATAGCTAGCTAGATAGATGATAGATAGGCAAATATATCCATAAATAAATACCATCTGCAGCTCAAAGTGCTGTTGAAATGGTATGGGACTGAAGATGGTGCAAACAAAGAAAGCAAATGCTTTAAATCAAAGCAGCAATCTCTCTAAGAACTGCTTTCAACACCCTGAAAAAAAACCTATCCCCTCTAATAAGCTTACATCTGCATAGGATTACAGCCCAGGAGAAATGATATCTGTGTTAGAAACAAAGAGGTTCGGATTAAGTAGAGAGAGACCTGTGGAATTAGTGAAAGACTAATTCTTGGATGATCTTTTCCCAATCTGCACCTCTTGGGCTAATGTGTGAAGTGGGATTCAATTGCAACCCTAACCACACTTCCTAGAGAATATATCCCATTGACCTCTAGAGCTTACTTCTGAGTAGGTATTTATACAATCACATTTGGAGCAATTTTCCAGATGTTCTGGTGCAATTTTTGGTTGAGATGGAGTATTAAAAAATACAGTTGAAATGCATATAGGCTAATACAGTACATATTTAAATATTTTGTACAGATTTTTCTTTTTTTAAAAAAAAAGATTAATCCAGAAACAGGAAGATGCACAGACATTGGTGAATATGTACAAAAGTGATAGCGACTAGAAATTTCCATTTTCACCCAGTCCTACTTACCTCGTAAGGTGCTCCTCAGTGACTGGCAGATAGGGTATCCTTCTCTAACCATTGAACTTCAGTTATGGCTCATTTCACCTTAAAAACCAATCCCTATAAAGGAGGCGAAAGTCCTGTGTCAGAAAAGAAAGAAGCCTTTTCTTCATTCTATATAACCATGATGCCACACCTTTGTAGAAATTAATTCTTCTCCTAGTTGCTAACGACATTGAAATAATTATATTAAAGAGGCACAGTAGTGCCTCCTTTGTTAAGCGTGATCAGTAGAAAACACATTCCACTATGTTAAAGAGGTAATTGGGGGGTAGTCATTCTAACATTCATAAAATCAAAAAAATGTCATCAAGCTTCCTGAAATTTATATGTGCCAGAAAGAAATGTTGCTCTTACATAACCTGAAAATTTCAAGAAGATTGGTGAAAGATTGAGGGAAGGAGGGCAGTTTAAAGTCAAAAGGGGGAAAACCTCTCCGACTAATTTTGGTAGCTGAGTTTTGTATTGGCAACCATTTGTGCCCACCTCTCCTCATGAATTGACAGGTTAAATAATTAAAATTCCAATGATGTCCTCTTCCTTTTACCTTAGAGTTGATGGAATAATAATAATAATAATAATAACGATTTATTTCTTACCCGCCTCTCCGTCTAGATCGAGGCGGGGAACAACAACATGATAAAATACATAAAACTAATTAAAACATGACAAATATTATTAAAACTGCATTAAAACATCCTAAAACATCCTAAAAACAGTCTAAAAATTACATTGGATATGCCTGCCGGAAGAGAACAGTCTTTATAGCTTTCTTAAATTCTAAAAGACTGTTAAGTTGACGAGTCTCCTTAAAATTCCCTTTAGTTCCTTTTTAAATACTAGGGTTGTAACTGGAGTCAGAGCCGGATCCCGAATCTGGAGCAGATCGGGCCAATCCGTGATCCGGATCTGCTCCGGGTCCCCTCCTGCTCTCCCCACTCTCTCCCTCTCTCTCTCCCCCAATCACCCTGCTTACTTGCAGCCTCTTCCGCATCATCCTATGTCATCCTGCCTCCTTGCTGTGGGCCACCGCATTTCCTGATCACAGCCGGTGATGACATCACCCGCCACGACCAGGAAATGCGGCGGCCCACAGCGAGGATGGAAGAGGACGGCAAGATGATGGTGGAGGAGGCAGCAGATAAGTAAGGCGATTGGGGGAGGGAGGGAGTGGGGAGAGCAGGAAGGAGGGCTCTGCATAGACCCATAGTGGATCTGTTCACTCCCCACAATCCTTTTACAATACATAATCTCATCAGAGCGAAAGAGGAGCAGAAAAGGTTTAGTTTGACTGTCTTGAACTCCTTTCAAATGAGATTAGTTTGCAATCCTATACTACTTGGGGTAAGCTGTAGTGAACTCAGTGGCACTGACTTCTGAGAAGCCATGTATAGGATTCAAGGGTAAACCAATCTTCTCCAGCCTGGTGATCTCCAGACGGGTTGCACTGTAACTTCCATGTTATGTGTTATGGGGAAGTCAAAAATCATTTGATCCTTAATTTTAAAATAATGCTTACACATGAAAGTATTAGTTGATGGCTCTGCCTTTGATCTCACACTGCAGGACACATAAAATAAATTCTCTATGTTAGTCCTCCAACACCATATATGATATTCAATAAACGGATATCCTGTGCCATGTGTTGAAAACTAATGTTGATGTCTGAAGGACTATCTGGATTAGGTATTCAAGATTCATTCATTGTTGCTTCATTTGGTTTAGACAGTTTATTTAAAGTGAGGCAGCTCTGTTGTAATTCATTGATTGCTTGCATATCTTAATGCTGGAAAACATCATACCTTATGACAGATGTGGGCAGAAAATAGATCTATCCTGATGTTTTGGACATTAACTCACACCATTCCTGATCACTGCCCATGCTGATAGGTGCTTTTATGAGTTGAATTCCAATACATCTGGAGATCTACATTCTGCCTGCCCATGTTCTAGAACAGCATTCCCCAACCTGGTGCCCATCAGATGTGTTGGATTGCAACTCTCAACATGAGGAGATGCTCTAAAAAAGAGAAGTAGGTGTTCCTAAGTTGTTCACCATCATTTCCCACAACCCCACAGTCACCTCAGCATATCATATTGCATATCCAGATGTTTGAAATTACAAGTCCCAGCATTCCTGATCATGGGACATATTGGCTCAATTCAGACGACACGCTGAGCCTCGGTTGTTGAATCACCTACTGACGGTTGTTGAAAAAGGTGGCGATTTACAGACAACACACTGCAGCAGGGGCTGCAAGGAATCAGCTACCACCCCGGTTGCAGTTTGCCTACTCAGCTCTGACTGACAGCTTGGCCGCCATTTTCCCCACCTACCGAACTCCGTTAGTCCTCCAGCAGGTATCCCAGAAGGCATTGCAGCCGAAAACCATGGGCGCCGCCATTGAAGCCGATGCAGGACACGCCTCCCAAACCCCATTGGCCGCCTCAGTCAGTGGGCAGAACTCAGCAGCCGCATGCAAAGAGGCAGCCAGGAGGAACGGCAGCACCAATACAACAGTCGCACCCAGCATTGCACCCCAAACGTTGGCACCCATGCCCCAGGGAGCCACCCCTGCCCACCCTATACGGGAGACCTGGCAGTCGCGAGGGCCACCCATCTCCCCCAGTCCCCAGCCACAGCTCCCTCCCACCTCCTTCCCAGAGCAGCCACCCGCACACACAGGAAAGGAAGCAAGAGTGGGGTGGTTTAGAAAACTTTATTCAGCAGGAAGGACAAAAATGGGCAATAAGGCACATGGGCATTGATATGCCAGGGCAGAGCCTATGGTAAGGTCAGGCACCCCCGGGAAGGGAGGAGGTGCCTGGAAGGCACAGTGGTGAAGAGGGGATGGCCGAGGCCACACCCCCAGGGAGCCAAGCATGGAACGTGCCAAGGGGATGAGGTGGAGAGGGGCGGCATGCCAGGGAGAGATGCCAGTCCACAGATGAAACTGTACAGCCAACGCTCACACGGGGTGGGGGTAGCGCAGCCAGATCCAGGCACTGATGCTTTCACGCACCCGGGATGCCTCTGCATGGGCGCGACGCTCCCCAATGGGATTCTCTGGGCCCGGCAATGGCTTGATGTTCCGCCCATCCACAGTGAAGGCGTCAGCATCCTTGCCCGCCTGGGGGAGGTCGGAAGTGCTCTGCCAGTAACACGTCCCCACGGGACTCGCAGATGTTGTGCAGGATGCAGCAGCACACCATCACGTCTGGAATGATGTCGGCCTGCAAGTCCAACAAGCTGAACAGGGAGCGCCAGCGCTCCTTCAGACGCCCAAAGGCACGCTCCATGGGCAGGCGGGCACGGCAATGGTAGTAGTTGTATTTACGCTGCACGTTGGTGTGCGGGTAGCGGTACGGGGCCATCAGCCACGGCTGCAGGGCGAATGCCTGGTCGGCCAGGAGGAGCGGACCCACCGCATGCCCACACACGGAAGTGGGGCCAGAGTTCAGGAAGTGCCCTGATGCCAGCTTGGCATCCAGGGGGGAGTTCCAGAAGACAGCTGTGTTGTGGCTCCTCCCAGACACGCCCGCATAGACGTCCATGATGGGGGGAGATAGGGCTGGGAACGAGAGGCATCCAGCGTGTGCAACATTGTTGCATAGGGATGCTGATGGACATAGCCTTGAGCGTCTAGACCGGGCCGAGGAAGGTGCCGGCCAGAGGGGCGGGGATCTAAAGGGGCCTTATCACATATAGGGGTGGGGGCGAACCTACAACTACATTCCCCTATGGTCCCATGGTGGATGAGTCTAGGGACTCGTAGGACAACCTTGCCTTAGGCCATGTCATCCTGGGAGGGTCTTTCCGCCCCCTCCTCCTCCTCCTCCTCTGCCTCCTCCCCCTCCTCCTCTCCCTCTTCGTCAGAGTCTGGTAGGATGTTGCAGCCCCTCTTCGGCCGGTCGCCTATGCTCTGCTGCTCCTGCCCTCCGGCCACCCCCCTGCCTTCCCTGAGGCACCTGCTGCTACCGACGCCAAACGTGGGGCCCGGTACGGTGCGGCCATTGGTGGGGGCAAGTACTGCTGTTGCTGCGGCGGCGCCATGTATCCATATGGCCCCATGTAGGGTGCAGGCTATGGGGGCCCATGGTAGGCACCCCAGAATGATTGGGCGAGCTCCCTGAACACTTCAGTTTGGCTGTCAATGGCTGCTGTGCGCTCCCGCATGCCTCGGTCGATGATGGCATTGGTGGCCGCCATGGCCTCTGTCATCCCAGTGACATGGCACTCCAGTCCTATACGCACGTCCCTCCCTGCCTCCCGTATGGCTTGAGAACACTCCTCCACAGCTTGACTGGCTGTGCGCATGGCCCACACTGTGAGGACGCGCTCCTTGGTGTGCCTGGCCTCCTCCTCGGCCGCTATGTGTGTGAACAGGTCATGGATGCGTTCTCCTGCTGTCTCCGTGACCATGACCAACTCCCTCGCCACCTGCAGCTGGTCTGCCCTGCGCCTGTTGCGCATGCGGACACACCTCTGTGCGTTGGTCAGGGGACAGGCTTCTTCATCTGCGGCCGCACTGTCCTCGCCTGCGGGCGATGGCGGCAGCTCCTCCTCCTCCCTCCATTGGCTCGTCCTCTGGCTGTGGAAGCCCCTCGATCTCCTCCTCGAGCACTGCCTCCACGGCCACGAGCTCGCCATCCGACGGCGCCTCCTCCTCCATGGCCGCCATCTCCATGAAGGTGTCATCGGTGGCCTGCGTGTCGATGTCCAGCAGCTCTTCCTGGGACGGTGACAGCTCTGGCTCCAGCACGTCAGCCACCTGTTGTTCCACGAGCTGCTCCATTTCGACCTGGTCCTCCTGTGACACTGGCCCCATCTCCATCACGGCATCCAAGATGCTGCAACGGAAACCCTGCACCATAGTTGCATGTTTTGAGTAACCCAGCCACGTACGGGGTGCCGGCACTGGCCGTTGCACCTGCCCTGCACTGACGGCCACACTCCCCTTCACGGGTGTTTTCCTCAGGTGCGACGGCCCTGGCTCTTCACCCTCCTGCTGGGTCTCTGGCACCAGGGGCTCGGGTGAACGGTCCTCGACCTGCATGTCCGCACAGATGAGCCGAAGGAAGACCATGGGGCTCCTGCTGCTGGAAGAGGCTGGTGTGGGGGAGATACTCCTTGAGGTGCTGGCTGTCCTGGACAGTACGGGTGGCAGCATCGTCAGCAACGAAGGGCTTTTGGATGGCGCTGGACGTCTCATTGGCTTTGCCTTGGCAGGACATGCTTCGGCTGTTGCCTTCAGGGCCTTCTTGGGTGGGGGGCGCTGCCGCCAAAGCCTTCTTGGGGGGGCGCTGCCACCGAAGCCTTCTTGGGGGGGGGTGCTGCCACCGAAGCCTTCTTGGGGGGGCGCTGCCGCCAAAGCCTTCTTGGGGGGGTGTTGGGCATGGGGCGTCCTTCCGTGGCGACAGCTGTGGTGTCTGCGTGGCAGGGTCCTCCTCCCGTTGTGCCCCTTGGTCAAGCCGTGCTCGTTGTCATGAGCGTGGCGGCTCGTTGGTGGTGACCCCGTTGCCTGCCGTGTGTCCTGGCATGACGTCGTGGTGCTCCAACAGCAGGCGTGCCAGTTCGTCGTAGAAGTCCATGGTGCGTGGCTGGACGCCAGTCTTTTTATTGTGGGCAACGATCTCCTTGAACCTCCTTTTGGGTCTGTGGAGCTTGTCCTTGCATTGCTTGCTGCTGTGGTCATGTCCCCATCCCCGCATCTACTTGGCGAGCCATGGGTAGAGCTGATCATGCCTGGCAGTGGCCATGATCCTCCTGGCTTCCGGGCTTCCCCAGAGCTCAATGAATTGCCCGTCCTCTTCATGGGACCATTGCTGCTGTCTGCATTTGTCCGGGGCGTCTTGGCTGCTCCCCTCTCCTGGGGTTTGTGAGCCGGTGTCCTCGGGCAGGTCGCCCCGGGCTCCTTCTCCCTCTGGCTCCATGTTGCCAGCGGATATGTGTGTAGGAGTTGACGGCTGCTTATGCCCTGGGCTGCTTTTCCCCATCCTGTGTGTTTGTATGATGGTGGGTGCTGGTGGGCTGTTGTGCCTCCTCTGAATGTGCCCTGTGTGCAGGCATTGTTGTCGTTGCTGGCCGGGGCCACTTTGTGTCCTTGGGATTGTTGTGCATACCTCTGCCTGTTTTCCACAACATCCACAGGTGGCTGGCTGTCGCCCATGGGCGTCCTTTGCCTTGCCGTTTCATGCGTCTTTGGGATGTACGTGGCTGTTGCTCGCTGTCCGATCGTCTTGGGCGAATGGGGGGGTCTCTCTGGTTGTCGCTTTCCCGGCCCTCGTCCTTCTGGGTGATGCGAGGGTGGAGGTGGCGGTGCAGTGGGAGTCTGCTTTGGGTGGGTTGCTGTTCTCCCTGTTGGAGGGGGGGCAGCCCCTTGCTCCAGGGCGCCTGGGGTTATTGCTTATTCCATCTCCCCCTCCCCCCCTTGGCCGTAGTGCACTTCTGGTGCACTTCCCTTTCCGTTTGGGTAGCTGACTGGGCACCCTGCATGAGTGCTTGCAGGAGCTGGCCCCTTGTTGAGCTCCGTGCCAGCTGCCTGGTGGGGGAGGCGGGCATCCTGGTTGCTATGGCGGCCATGCCGGGGATCTGTTGTGAGAGTGCTTGAGTGGCCGCCCGCTTTCTGCCTCTCTTGCTGCTCCACTCTCTGATCTTCCTCGCTCAACAACTCACGATCGTTGCTTCAACAACGCTCCAATTCAGACAACACGTTTGTCAATTGACGATTCAACAACCAACTCACAAAGTGAGTTGTTCCTCTCAGTTGTTACTTTTACAACTGTGGGTTGTTGCTCCATTGTGTGGCTGAATTCAGATGACACATTTAACAACGCAATGGGTTGTTGCTTCAACAACCCACAGTTGTTAAACATGTCGTCCAAATTCAGCCATTGACTTGCCTTAACTCCCAATTTCCCTGTTTTTTGGTGCTTGGTTAGAAACTGTAGAGCCTTAACATTGTTTTTGTAAACTGTAGGTTTTTTGTTTAATGAATATTGATTCATGTCAGTCAGCTGAAAACAAATAAACAAAAATAGAAAGCACAAAAATAAATAGAAACCAAGCACACACACATACACACACACTTCAATCATAAAACTATTAAGGTAACTTCTATTTTGACCCAAAGGGTGTGTGTGTGTGTGTGTGTGTGTGTGTGTGTGTGTGATTTATTCCTAAGATTTTTTGCTAGCCTCTGATCCTGTGTTTTTAACAGCACTTTGATGAAGTCCCTTATAGATGTTTAGCCAACTTGTTTTTCAAGTTGCAAATCCCTGGTTCCTTGTTTTGAAGTGTCGGCCCTGGAGGTATCACATGTTAATGTCTCTGTGTTGCACAAAAACCTAAATTTTGGATTATTTATTAAAAACACTTATATCTTCCTCTTCAGTCAAAAGCCTCCCAGAGCAACTTACAAGCATCAACTTTCAAATACTCCCTGTCCTCAGCATCTCAATCTAAAATGAGACACAAGAAAGGGGATTGGGTCCCTGGTCGACAGCTGGTTGGCCACTGTGTGAGCAGAATTCTCGACTTGATGGACCTTTGTCCTGATACAGCAGGACTCTTCTTATGTTCACCCCCAATAGCTTTTGAAAACAGTAGCTAAGAAGGGGACCATCATAGCAGGAAAAGGGACTGCCTCCCCTTTCTGCTCCCACCCCCATAGTTGAGCAGTAGATAAGGTGCTGTCCAACAGGGAACAGTGAGGAGGGCGCGCGAGACCAGAATTCAAGGCCTAGAGTGCTGAAGTTGCAAGGAGCTGTCCAGCACCAGAATCAGGTTATTCAGGGACTTCCACTGCTAGAATGAGGCTTAGATCAACTACCATTTCACTTTTATCCTATTCTTTGGTACCTCTTCCTCCAAGGAATGTAGGATTCCTTAAAAAGCATTTGCAATTTGAATGTGTGTGGTTTTTGCTTCATTGTGGACCTGTGGACAATTTGATTGGTAGGAACAGCTGAATTTGTCTGTTTCTGATACACAGAAAGCCCATTATATGCCTTCAAATGCCTGGGAGTAGAGGAAAATCTTGACCTGGCACTGAAAAGATGACAACGTTGGTATCTGGAGGGCCACACTGTGGGAAGCATTGCACAGTCAAGAGTGCCACCACTGAAAAGGCCCTCTCCTTGTTGTCATCGTTCAAAGCATCCTTGGAGGCACTTTAGCCTGGACCATGCTTTTCCTTGAGAAGCAGACTTGAAAGCTCCTCCACATAACATAACTCCGGAATATGGAATGCAATGAATTTCACTTGCATCTGAGGCCACATTCACCTGACCCATCTCCATGAACTGAGCAATCATACTTCTTTTGTCATTTTGTAACCCAATTTTCTTCCAAGGAGCTTTGGGTTCCATGAAAAGTGTTCAGGATTTGAATTTAGGAATTTTTTTTCTTCCTTTCCCAGTATCTAGCCAAGTCAAGCACATTGCTTGCTGGTCCTTCTCTTTTTCCCCACAACACATACAAACCCCAAGATTCCATTCTTATTTATTCATTTCCATTCACTACAAATAAAGACATGAAATCTCTCTGGAAGGCTGAGCAATCATCTCTAGACACAGGTGCAGGGAAAGAGCAGAAAGTTTGTGTTAATGTTGAGTCATTGCAAAGGTTCATTCCAAGACGATCTTCATCAGCAGGAGCCCAGAGAGAGCCAGGAGGATGGAAGCAGCTGACAGAGGGGCCTTGGAACACTCAACCTGTTTAAAAACTACATTAGCCATAGGAATCCCTATCTGGCCTTGATAGTTCAGACATGCAGTCTTGTTAGAGCAGAACTTCTGTGTTATTACAACAACTTGATGTTCTAGGTATAATAACAAAGATCAGTAGAGTCATTATGGCCCAAAGAAATTCATCCATACAATTCATGCTATGGCTTGACACTGTCACAAGCTGTTAAAGACGAGTTTGTCAGAAAAGGAGGGGCAGCAGCCCAATTCAGTGCAACAAACATGGCTGAATACAGAGACATCCAAACCCAGAGCATAACATTGAAAACCATAGGCCTGGATGGACACATCTGCCAGATTTAGCTGCCTGAGAGAGACCATGGGAAATGCTACAGCCAGAAGACAAGGATAGACTAGGGTTGTTGCAAGGGTCTGACTGGGTTTGGGAGGCCAGCGGACCCCCCACACACACACACATACACACACATCTGGCTCCCCAGAACCAGTTGGGAACCTCCAGCCAAGAGCGCAGATCACTGCTAGGTGCTTGTGAGGACTCTGCAAGTGCTGAGCAGCCCCTCACAATATTGTGCATTTCCTCCTTTGTGTCATCCCAGAGTGTAGGATGCGGAATAATGGGCTCAAGTGATAGGAAACCAGATTCTGGCTGGACATCAGGAAAAACTTCCTGACTGTTAGAGCAGAATGACAATGGAACCAATGACCTAGGGAGGTCATTGCCTCTCCCACACTAGAGGCATTCAAGATGAAGCTGGACAACTGCATTAAGGTGGATTCCTGCATTGAGCAGGAGGTTGGACTCGATGGTCTTGTAGGCCCTTTTCAACTCTACCATTCTATGATTCCATGACATGTTTGATTTCCAGAGCCTCCATTGGAATATTCATGCCTTTACCCTTGTGCCAATGGGGCCTTTAAGGCTCCCATTGGCATAGGAAGGATGCATGATTTCCCAAGCCTCCAGAAATCATGAAATTCCCACTGATGCAAAGGGTGAAATGCAAGATGTCGTGAGTGGCTGTGTGTGGTAGCTGGGCCAAGCCGAGCCTCAGAGGACAAACATGCTGTCCTGCAGGTGGGGATGGGCAGCTGCAACAGTGGGGTGAGATCTATGGGTTCATATACTCCCAAGTGAATTTGGAGCCCATTCACTGTCTGGCCGAGCCCCCCTCATTTGCCATAATGGATCCCTCTCACTTACCCATATGAGTTTCAGTTACAGACATCATGCAGGCATCCAGTGTTTTAGAACAAAGCAATTTACCACCGCTGCAGCTTGTGCTGTAGCTACTGCATGTTTCACAGCGCAAAGAAGTACCTGGAGGAGGAAAGAAAAATTCCCATAAAGGGTATCGGTCTGACATTTTAGTTATTTGTCTTGGAAAGGAAAAAAATCCAGTTGTTGCTGGGGAGGAGGGATAGTCCTGGAAGTTGCATTCCATAATCTGCCTATATGGCATAAATGCAGAAGCTGGACAGGCAACCCTCTCTTGACACAGATGGACTTGGACCAGACAAGACCTTACCTGTAGTGAGAAGCACAGAGAAGAAGCAAAGTCCCAAGAGAGCTTGCATGGTGAAGGACATGCTCAGAGCAGGGGACAATGGAGACGTCTCCTTCAGAAAAAGCAAAATGAGGTGCCTTCAAAAACATTCTGAGAAGCCGGCTTCAATAATCTTTTTTTTAAGTCCTTTAGAAAGGAACTGTCGGATGTTTGCGTAATAGCAGGTCATATTTGAGGTGATGGAATGGATGGGATACAGCTTTGCTTGTGTTCATTATTCCTCCCTCATTACCCCACCTTGTTCTGTAAAAGGCTGCATGAGGATCTCTGCATTTGCAAGCTATAGGAAAGGAACATTCTCTTGCTAAAAATTAATATAACTAGTATTGTAATACTGTTAGCTTTTTTAAAAATGTAATAAAATGCATAAAATTTCAGCTAGGAGGGGACAGTTTTGCCAAGTCCATTTCTATGGACTTCCTCTCTTTCCAACTTCCAAGACCAGGCAGATATGGTTTGTTTTTGTTTTTGTTTTGCAATACATTTAGATGTACATTTTTGTGCACTTTTCCAAGTTGTGTACATTTTTGTATGCATCCACCCATTTTTGTATGCATCCACCCAGTGGCTACAGTGTGTTACAAATATTCACCATTCAGCTACATGGGTTGATCCCAGGATCTACTTTAGGATAGAGTGAGAAAAATGTCTCCTCAGTCACTTTCTCCTCACTATGCATAATTTTATGCACCTCTATCATGCCACCCATTCATTTTTTTCTACATTTTAACTTTTCCTCATTGGGGAATTGTTCCAGTCCATTGCTAGTTTTCATTGCCCTTTTCTGCCAAATTTCCTCCTCTACATTTTCATTTTTACTATGTCATGACCAGAACATTGCACAGTGGTCTATGAACTGAGAATTTTGCACGGGGGCGTTAGTATTATGGAACTGCATCTTAAGGGACAAAGCCTGATTCCATACTCTGTTTAGAAGATTATTGGAAACTGATCTCTTTTGACCAAGGCAGAAATGAGAGATCCTTTAGCTTGTTTTATTTTACCACCGTGCTGCTGTTTCTGTTGTAGTTTTTAGATCTTTGGCTTCATTGTATATTGTCATTAAGATTAATTCTATTGTATATCTTTTAAATGCATATGGTGAAGTAAAGTACATATTTAAATATGTACCAAGTAGCCCAAAAGTATACTCTTCCCAACTGTCATTCTGACTCCACCCATCAACATTCTAAACAACTGTATACCTACTTTTGGGCCACCCGGTATTTAAAATGCAAATGTTTGTGCAGATTTTAAAATGTTCAGATTAATACTGAAACAAGAAGAGGCACACCCGTAGGTGAATGTATGCAAAATTGCCTTATCCACCCATTCCTAACAGGACTTACCATGTAGAGTGCTCCTCAGTGACTGGCTGACAGGACTTCCTTCCTTACCTGCTGAACTCAGGTATGGCTCACTTACTCTTAAACATCAAACCTTATGAAGGAGAAAAGGATCTCATTTCTGTTTCTAAGTGATGCCACACCTTTGTTAAAAATGAATCCTTTACCCCGGTTGCTAAGAACATCAAACCTGTTATGCTACCGTTTGCATAGCTAACCTTCCCCAACCCCCAAAACAACCTTTAGAAACCTTTATGTTGCTTCTATACTCTCAATGAATAAGCCTATGGAAGCATTGGCATTACTGTTCCAAGTAATCCCTACCCAAACAAGTTTACCCATCCGATTTTGTATCCATATTTCCATTGGCATGCTCAAATTGGCTACAAAAATCATTTCAGAATGTAATTCAAAATCAAATAGCCTAGAATTAGTCCTCTATTCAGTATTGGGGGGGGGAACAATTTGGAGGGCTGTACAAGAACCCCGAACATGGAAAAAGCTTTATTTGGAGAAAGCTCTCACATTCTCAAGATTGTGGTCTTCTTTGAAAAATGCACCCTTTTGTATGATAGGTGGACTTCAACTAGTTCCTCAGGCAACTGAACGAAATCATTCATGTAATGTTTAAAAAGAATGGATGCCAGAACATACCTCTGTTTAACTCCCTTTAATAATTGGAATTTGGTGAGACAAAAGCCCATTCCAGGCTCAGATGGTTTTACTGTAGAATTAGTAAGTTTAAAAAAACACTTATACGCTTTTCTCTCTTTATCATAAGGCTTTTGAAATAGGAACTTTCCCCATCTCTTTATATGATGCTTATATTTGATCATTTATTCCTGACAAAGACCATACCAACAATGTAAATCATAGGCCAGTTTCCTTAAATAATGTGGATGCTAAAATATTAATGGGAATTCTGTCTAACAGTCTTCAGAGTGTTAGACAGAATAAATCCTGACCAAGTGGGATTTATTCACCAGAGGGCAGATATTTTACACCTTGTATCTAATTGCTTTGAACTATAAAAGAATAAACTCAGCTGCAATTATTTCATTTGATACCGAGAAAGCATTTAGCAGATGACATTGGCAGTTTATGTAAATGACCTTGGGGGGGGATGAGTTTCCACAGGAAATTTTAAGATGGATTAGAATTTTATATCTCTCTTCTGCATCATGAGTGATGACAATGGGAATTTAGTTTGAGGAAGGGCTTGGATTTGTGCTTGGATCTCTTTGCATGGACGAATAGGAAAAGCAGAGATATTTTCGATTTTGTGCATGAGCAGGATGAATAAAAATGGTTTTATACACTGATCATTTATTGTTATTTATACCAAATTATTAAGAATAATTAATACTGTGGGTACAATTTCAGGTTATATTATTGAGTCAAAACCTAAATTAATGCCTGTAGGTAATGTCAAGACAACCAAAGTATTTATTAAGTGACAGTTTAATTTTCGTCGGACTCCAAAAGTGATAAAGTAACTTGATATATTATTGATGTCTAGAGATATTGAACAAATGGCTGAATTGAATATAAGTGTGTTACTGGTAGAAACATCTCTTGATTTGGATATGGGCATTGCTTACTTTAAGTACTTGTGGTAAGGTTAACATGTTTAAGATGCATGTCATGACACAGGCAAATTATGTACTGTGTAGTATTCCTTTATATATTTCCAAAATGAAATTTTGAAAAACTTTATGCAGCATTTTGGAAGTTTATTGGGAGAAGGGGAGGTGTCCCCCCCCCATTTTTCACTGAAGGAGATGCTAATGTCAAACAAAGAGGGGGGATTCAATTTTCCAGATCTTAAGTTATATCATAAAGCTTCTTTGTTAACTTTTACCAATGATCAGAAAACAACCTTTTCTTTTAATTCTCTTCCATGGTTTGTTTGCAGTCAGATTCGTGGGCATCATTTTCTGGCTGGATAGCGTTAGGATGGTGCGTTAAAAGAAAGGAATGGTTTCACTAACAAGTTTAGCAGAGAGAGGGAGAAAAATGTGATATGTGGTGCATTATATTGGGGAAATGACTTACAAAAATGTGTACATTAGGAAATGTGTGTACAAAAATGGGTAACACACTTTACTCACACAATTCTCCTCTTTTTCTCACACCTAGCCCAGAGTTCCCAGGCTAATGGTCCCCTTGCACTTTTCTATTTGTCAAGAGAGACCTTGCACATTCAGGGAGAGAAGGTTTTACCAGCCAATTGAATCCTGGAGCCAGGTTCCATATAGGCAGGACTTGTGAGGCCAAGCAAACCACCTGTGTCCAATTCCCCCCCCCCCCCCCCATGAATTTCATTGCAAAAGAGAGGATAACAAATGGAGCTTGTGGTTTTGGAAAGTGGCTCCCAAACACACCCAGGAAATGCTTAATTTAATTAGAAACTAACTATCCCTTGGTAAACAACAGAGGCACAATTCACTTATAGTAGGCATAGAGGTCTCTGGATGGAAGCCTTACTCTGTCCCTACATTTTACACACAGTCACCCCAGCTATGTCTGTCATTTGGCCAGTCATCACCCCAGTAAGTGTAAAGCATCATGAAAATCAGGATTATTCCCAATAATAAATTGATCCCTGATCATTAGCATGAACAAAGGCTAGCAAGCTCCACCCAGAGTTTGCTTTCAGAACTTCAGTTGTAGCCTGGACTAGATCCTGGAGGATGTGCAAATCGGCAATCCTCAAGTTCTCCAAAAATCGCCGAATTCCATCTCGAAGCTCATTCCAACTTCAATCCGTATCAGAATGTGAGCTTTGATGGTTCTTTTCCCTTTCCACATGAAAATCTGTATACATTTTTCAAAGCATATGCATCAATTGTGCACATCTTTGAAATGTGCACATTCTTCTCCCATGGATTTATGTATATTCGAGCACTTTCTCTCCCCCCCCCCCCACAAAAAATAATATGCCATTTTTCATAGGCATTTTTAGAATGTAGGCATTCCATCAAACACATTTTTGGGTCACCGAATCACAGTGCAAGCTTGGAAATGTACAGACTTCGACTGCAGATTGTGTCTGAGTTCATGATCGGTCCAGAAGGTAGGAACTGGGTAAATCCTGATAAAAAATGAACAGAAACAATTTCTCATACATCCCCATGGCATTTCAAGTGAGAATTTGGAGGAGGTGAGAACTCCTGTTCCGTTTTGCACACCACCACGTAGTATGGAATAATCCTGACCAAGACCACTTTTTGTTCTCTTTCTTCTGGAGAAAGCATCCTTTCTCAAACACAAGGTTTCTGAAAGGTATGCAGAGGGTTGTCTTGCATTCTTCTTCATTGGGTTGATCATCTCTCCCAGGAGTTTCTGTTTGCCCCCCTGCCCCTCTGTCTCAGTTTTCCTGCCCTTTCCCCATCATATTAACATTTCCTTCAGGTTAGTTACTGACCTAAGAGAATTCATCATTTTACTTGCCCTCAGTTCCCATTTCTGTCGAAGAGTCCCAGTCGTAGGGAAACAATGCCTCACCTGCAGGGCACTTAGCTTTAGACCCATGGTATCTTTTCTGTACATTTTCCACCCCACCCTTATTTCCTTGAACAAGATGTAAACAACAGAATATGTTGCTGTAATAGATCTATTAAGGTAGATTTATAGTTGCTCCAAATTCTTCAGTCCAAATTTGCCTTACATATGCTAAATTTGGAACCTGTTTGTAATTCTTGAGCAGGTGATGATGGTGCCAAACATTGGAGCCTATCAGTGTCTGGAAATAGCTTCATGAAACATCATCATGACCAACAACCACAAAATTGAAACACCACTTTTGCTTGGGAAATGCTTTTCAACACTGGAATTTGGAATTCAGCTCATCTCAGATGCATCTGAGGCCACATTCAGTTTACAAAAGCCCATTAGCAGAGCAATCATATTTACGTTGTCTTTTTTTCTATCCCAGTTTTCTTCCAAGGAGCTTAGGGTTCCATGAAATGTTGTCAAGTTTTGAATTGAGGCAAAATTACTCACCCCCACCAACCTCCCCCAAAAAACTGCATTTCTTTATTGTTATTATTTTAATTCATTTTCATTCAGTGAAACAAAGGAGAGAACGAGTCTCATCTAGAGATCTCCTTCAGAGATGTTTGGTAGAAATGAGCAAGAAGACTAATTTCAAAGTGATTCACTCATGGCAAGGGGATCACTCTAGCAGAACCTTCATCAGCTGGAGTTATGGAGAAGATGAAGGAGATGTAGCCATGGAACATTCAATCTTTTAAATAATAATCACACTCCCAGGACTCAAAACTCCCCCTTCCTGTTTCTTAAATTCTTCACAATGAACTTTCTGCAAATAGTACTTTGGTGTCATGATCTTGCCCCAATCTAAAACACAAATACCAGCAGGATCATTGTACAGTGTCAATATGAGCCAAAAAAAATCCATCCATCAAATCTATATCCTGCTTGTTCATTGTCATACGCAAGGTGGCTAATAAAATCAAAATTACACAAAAAGGAGGAGGGGTGAGTGAGCAATACTCAGAGGAAGCTGCACCATGGAGAAATAAAGAGTGAGCAAGGGTCCCTATGCTTCTGTCAGACTTTATTCCATGACCTGGACCCTCCTGAGCAACTCTTGAAGGATCTCTGCCTCAAGAGTCCTACCTTCCTTCTTTTCCCTTCCCCTTCCCAGTAACGTGGGGTTTAGGTTGTAGACTTGGGGTGACTGGCAAACCAGATACTTGAGGTTTAACACAACAGTTTATTAATATATTAAAACAACCCTGTACACCTCTAATCTTTCACAAGTGGCCATTTACAGTAGCCATTGTGTGCAAGATCAAATCTTTGCGGGGGGGGGATCTTGCCTTTTACAGAAAATGCTGGCTCACCACCAATTCTCAGGGAGAAGCAGGCAGCTGTGGGCACTTATACACCTCACACTGAACCATCCAGGGGTCTGGATCACACAGGCAAGCAGCAGTGGGGAGGTCATGAGTGCCTGCCATCCTGGACCCAGGTGAGTCTGTCCATCTCAAGTTGATACTTTAATAGTAAAAGGAAGATAGATGGGAATGGTCTAAGGTGGAGGGTCTTTCTTAGCAAATATCATATATATATATAATCTGTTTTTCCTACTCTGAAATGACATTTTCTTCCTGGAGGGATTCTAATATGTTCAGTTAAACAGGTGATCAAAGGCCACCTATGCAGAGAAAGCATATTTGAAAGAACCTCTGAACAAAGACCTAGAAGTCCCAATATGCTTTGAGTGAATATGGAGACCAGTCATTGGTTGAGGATCCCTCTTGCTCACCAGAGAAATCCAACACAAGTGTGACACAGGTATCTCCATCGTAATCACAATTCTTTTTCTCCCTGGTGCAAGTCTCGCCAAATTCTGAACAATCTTTGCATTGAAAGTAGGCACCTGAAAGAGGAAAGAGAACATTCCATGAAGACTATTGGGCAGATTTCATAGTTATTTGCAAGGGAAAGGGAGTCAATTCGCACGGCACTTTGTAGATAAAGCTGCTCAGATTTGTCATGAATTGGACACCATGTTTAATGAAGTTCCATTAGTAGAGGCGTCTGAGTACTGTCTCGTCCAGTTTTATCAGATGAATTTCAGTTCTTGAGGCTCTGGGGATGCAGACAAGGCACTTGGCCAACTCTGGTCGACCACCTGTGTGCTTGACCTTTGCCCTTCATGGCTCATTACATCAAATAATGAGAGGATTGTTGGTTGGGTCCAGGAGATTGTAAATTCCCCCTTGAGAGAGGGAGTGGTGCTGGCCTCTTTAAAAGAGGCAGTAATCAGACCACTCCTGAAAAAGCCTAACTTGGACCTGGAGGACATTAACAATTATAGGCCGGTGGCTAACATCCCCTTCCTGGGCAAGATACTTGAGCAGGTGGTTGCAGGACAACTCCAGGCACTCTTGAATGAAACAGATTATCTAGATCCATTTCAGTCAGGCTTCAGGCCTGGTTTTGGAATGGAAACTGCCTTGGTCACCCTGTGGGATGACCTTTGCTGGGAGAGGGACATGGGAAGTGTGACCCTGTTGATTCTCATAGACCTTTCAGTAGCTTTCGATACCATCAACCATGGTATCCTTCTCAATACATTGTCTGAGCTGGGAATTGGAGGTACTGCATCACAGTGGTTCTACTCCTACTTGGATGGCTGATTCCAGAAGGTGGTGCTGGGGTATTATTGCTCTGTGCCATGGCACCTAGGCCATGGAGTTCCACAGGGCTCCGTTTTATCCCCGATGCTGTTTAGCATCTACATGAAACTGCAGGGAGAGGTTATCCAGAGATGTGGGCTGACGTGTCATCAATATGTGCATGACAATCAGGTCTACCTTTCCTTTTCATTAAACCTAGGTGAGGCAGTGGCTGTTATGAATCAGAGCTTGGGCACAGTGATGGACTGGATGAGGACCAACAAACAGAGACTTAATCCAAACAAGATGGAGGTACTGCTAGTTGCAGGAATTTGCAGGAATTTGCAGGAATTTCATTTGTGTTTGAAAATCATGTGAACATGTCTGAAATGCAAACAGGTACACAGGTGTGTGTTCACAATTTTTTTCACAAAGTTTTCACAATTTCACAAACTGGAGTTTACAAGTCCACACTTGCACAAATGAGCATGTTTCCCCCAAATTGGCATTTCCTGCTTTAACATATTTTCAATTGGGGGAAATTCGCTCTTCTAAAAATGCACATTTTTAGCCTCATAAAAAATGTGTATTTTTGCCTATCAGGAAAAAAGAAGATCCTTGCATTCAAGAATGCAGATGAGGCAAACAGAACTTCAAAGAGAAATTTGGAGAACATCAATGACCTTGAACATTCTGTGTTTGACCATCACTATCTACAGTATGTGGCTGCAAGGGGGGGGGGTTCAGGGGGGCGTTGTCTATTCATGGGACTGCAATACGTCAGGCCTGCAACTGACTGGACACTCTAGAACATGCTTCATAATCATCTGTTCCACACAGGAATTCCATGCCAGACAGGTGGGAAGTTCTTCAGCAGACAAATCGGCATGGGAAGGACCTATTGAAGATCAAAAGTTTGAAACCCACTGATCCAGGGACACCTTCATATCATGGTAGGTTAGCAGAGAGTGCTCCAATGACTGACTTCAACTGTGGGAGAAGTAAATATGTTTTGGGACAAATTATATCAGCCCTGGATTACTAAATACAATAATTTTGGGTCATTTGGTATTGTTAGGGCCAAACTACATGGGACACTGGGGAGACTGGAGATCCAGGGTTCCATTTCTTGACTATTTTTTTTGGGGGAGGGGGATAGCTTAAAGCAGCTATGGGGGTGAGGTGGAGGTAGGGATATTGCGGGCATCTAATAAGAGGGTGGAACCTGATAGACTAGAACGATTGATAATCTCCTAGGAAGAGAATGTGCTCCAGTTTCTTCACCATGGCAAAAAGAGATGGAAGGTTCTGTGCTACTCTGGATCTAGAGAGATTCAACAAGTCACTGACCAATAAGAATTTCAAGAGTGGATACAGTTCATCTCCCAAGCCTGGCAATGATGAGCTTCAGTAGCATCTCCAACTGCTAATGGCATAATTTTCAGATAGTACAGTAAACTATGATGGACCTTCTGGGGTGTGGGAGGAGCTATTCCTGCCCTGTCTTGCAGCACTGGGATGTAGCAAGCTGCGTCACTCCAAATTCTCTCTTCCATGCAGTGACTAATGGCCCAGGAAACCATGCCTCTGATGCATCTCTTCACCTTGTGCTTGTTCAATACAGGACAGTTGTTGTTCCTGGCAAGGAAAGGTAAGCACAGCAGGACCCTTTTTTCTTTATTAAATTATGGAAGAAGAATTTAACTTGGCAATAGAGATGTTCACAGATACTTATTTTTAAAAAGCTTTCATACAAAGTCGAATTTGTCTACGAATGTAAGCAAGTAAAAACGACAGTATGTGTGTAACAAGGCATAAATATAGGTGGGGTTCTGAATATCATCTCATCATCACTCTCTCTAATAGTGGATTCAGTTATCCTGTACCAACAGAAATGGCATTAAGTGGGGAGATGGAAACAAGATGGAAATATTAGCAAATTTGGAGAAACCCTGAAATTTGCAGAAACACATGCACACCCTTTAAAAACAAACAAACAAACAAACAAAAACAGACCGAAAGGGGACACCCCCACCAGCCTGGAAAGTACCCAGCCTAATGATGATAATAATAACAATAATACTACTACTACTAATAAAAAATTGATTTCTAACCCGCCTCTCCCTCTGTATCGAGGCGGGGAACAACAATAAATATAAATACAAAGACCATAAAATAGATAAAACATTGAAAACAAATAAAACTAATATATTATTAAAAACATCTTAAAATAACTGAGTGCACTTAATGATTATCAGGAGCCACAGAATGTTGAGTGCATAATTTCTGGAAATGGGCCTTTTCCCATCTGAACAAACCAGAAAACAGGCTTCAAATAAGAAAAGGAGTGAACTAAACTCAGCTTTGAAGGCAAGTACGGAGAACTTCAATGAGCTCAAACATTCCTGGTTCTCCTATCTCTATTAGAGGACATTGTAAAATCAACAGTGTTCAATTTCTGTATGTGAAATCAGGGATGGAGAAAAATTGTTCAGTTTGCATTTTATTGTGAAGCTACTTCATTTAACATTTTCAAATCAGTACGTGAAGTGAGAACCAGCAATCTTTCAGAATTCAATTTTCTCTGAAGGTTGCAAAGGGATTCTCCAATTCAAAAATGCAGAATATGTTAGGTAAAATGATATTAAAAATGTGGTATGTTAGGAAAATTGCTTATAAATACGTGTATATTAGGCAAAATGCACAAATATGCATGCCTTAGAAGAAAAGTGCTTAAGAAATTTCATATGGAGTTGCTAAAAGAAAAAAGGGCTCTATCCAATGTTCATCGAATTTAAATCCCATTCATCTCAATGGGTCTCCTCGAAGTAGGACTAACTTTGGATACATTCCAAGGAATCCTTCAAGTTAAAATGGAAGCTACTGAGTCCAATGATGAGAACTGAATGGTTCCTTCTTTCCACTTCTTCTTTCTAAGTTGCTACTCATCAGTATCCTTTCAGCATTTAAAATCTCATAGGAACCTGCCTGATACCCAGTCAGATCAACGGGTCCATCTAGCCCTGTATTGTTGACACTGACTGGCAGCAGCTGTCCAGGGTTTCAAGTCCAGGGGGAATTGTTCCTAGCTCTAGCTGGAGGCATTGGGAATTGAACTAGGGATATTTTGCAAGGCAGGCATGTGCTCTATCAATGGGCCAGGTCCTCCCCAAAATCTCCCCCGCTCCTTTGCAGGTGCCTCTGGGGAGTGGTGAGCAACCACACAATTTGTGTATATCTAGCAATTTGGTGGAATGTTCAGGCAGATTAACAAGAATTCAATCTGCTTGATGCTTCTGTTTCTCTGCCCTTTTCTTTTAGGGTTGTCTCTAAAGTGTGAGATTTGTGTCAGGTCTGGCAGCATGTGCGATGGATCTCAGCAAATATGCACCCCTGGTTTAGATGCATGTGCTACCATTCAAACAGAGATCCTTTCGAGTAAGTGAAAAAGGTCCAATAGCTGCTGGATAGAGATGTATGAGGATGTTGTTTCTGCTTCCTAAATGTGTGCGCATACCCTGTTCACAACCCCAAATGTGTGTGCATGCAGAACACATCTGCCCAAATTGTGCATACATTATTAGACATGCGCTTGGGTTCAATTTGTACAAACTTCCCAAGTCAATTTTGCAGAAATTTAAAAAATGCACACCGTTTAAAATCACCCAGAGGTTTATTTGCTGGCTTTTTCAAAGGCACATAGGTGTTTGCATATTCTGGACTGATTTTTCAGTTTGGATGGGGCTTGGGATGTGTGCATTGGTGAAAATTTGGATTAACTGATATATATTAGCACATTTGCGCACATGGGCAAATATGTTAATGTACAATTGAACTAATGTGCTGATTTGCACTAGCACAAGTGTAAATTAGCTCAAGCACATCAAAATCCTGGTAAGAAAAATCTGATTCCATCCACGGGCAGTTGATGGTACAAAAAAAATGCCCGACAATCGATGAAACACAGGTAGAACCATTTTGACAAAATGCAGATATGCCTTTAGTCTAGGTGGGAAATCTTGAAATTTAGGAATTTTGTGCAAATGTGGGATTTTTTTGGGGGGGGGAGTCAATTTGATAGCTGTTCATTTTGCACAGTTTTCCTATTCATGCCAAATGAACTTGAGTGCAAATTGTAGATTTTCGGAGAATTTGGCAAGCTGGAACATCACTTGTTCACCCATTCTGCCAGCAGAGTTTGGCGAATGTGGAACAAATTCAGACATTTGACCTTTCAGGGATAGGGCTGCTTTAATCACTGCTTCTTCTGGTTACTCTGCATCTCAGCTGAGCACCCACCCAGGATAGAGTTATCTCGAGTTTCCAGCTGAGAAATGTGTGACTATCTTGGCCCTGACATTGTGCTCCCTTAACGTCCCTTGCAACACAGAGTATTCAGGATTTACCTTCTCGTAAATCAAGGAAGCAACATGGTGAGAGAAATTATTGGTTAGTATTGCATTGATTATTGCATTGATATTCCACCTTTTTTCCTCCCAGGAACCCAAGGCAGCGTACATAATCCTCCTCCATTTTATCCTCACAACAACCCTGTGAGGTAGGTTGGGCTGAGAGTCTGTGACTGGCCCAAAGTCACCCAGTGGGTTTCCATGGCCAAGTGGGGACTAGAACCCGGATTGCCCGACTCCCAGTCCAACACTTTAGCCACTAGGCCATAAATTAGGATTATTGGTAGCCTGACCAGGTTGAGGACTAGAATATTTAAAATGGGGATGGTATTGTTGCTTCTACCATGAAACACTTTATTATCTGTGTGTATGTGTAATCTATGTCACACTTAAGGGCAGAACCCTCTTTAATGGTGGAAACAGTTTTATGCTAGAAACAAACATAAAAGAGTCCTCCATTTTAGTTAACCTTCCATTTTCTCTCTCTGTGTGTCTCTGTCTCTATGTCTCTGCCTCTCTCTCTGCTGGGCATACCCTTTCACTCATATATATATATATATATATATATATATTTCTGATTATTTCTTCCAGAACATGACCGTTACTTTCAAAAACGTAAGTAGGAAATAAAATATCTTACACATACTTGCCTCATAACACCAACTGTGTTCCTTCCATAACACTCATTGAGCCCATTCCCCACTTTTCTCAGGCCTTCTGTCCTCTTTAAACAAAGAGTTATACATTGCATAATAAAGGTGCATGGGAGCTCTCCTTCACTTAAGATAAATTGCACACACAAAAATGGTTCCACCTTATTACTGCTCCTAAAAATGGCACCTTTTGAGCTGTTATGTTAAACTTGACATCCATGATTGATCAGATGAGGTTTACACATCTGACAAATTCCAAACCAATCTGATTCAAATTGCCACAGCTGCAGCAAGTTAAAAGGTGCTGAAAGCTGACAAATGCATCATTTTTTACTTCATGCTGCCACTCCACATGTGATATATTTCTTTCAACTTTCAGTGAAAACCACTGATGTATTTTATTCTGGCTCCTTTAGGATGTGTGCCTTTCATTGCTTTGGTGACAAAACTTATTAAGGGTTTTGGGAAACCTTCAAGCCTCCAGCTGCAACTGCTAGCAAAGAGATGTGGGGCATGCTCAGTTTCAGCCCCTATTCCAAGGTTTTCAGAATGATTCTATTACTGGGGGCTTCTGTGTGCAAGGTCTATTCCTTTACTTGTGGAATGTGACCTCACAAGGTGTGACTACATGTTGCTACATGGATTGGGACCCTAGCATGAGACATATATGGCTGAGGGCCAGGTTATCTGAACCACTGTATTCTCCCTTACAAGCCTGCCCGTCCCCTGAGATCTGCAGGGGAAGCCCTTCTCTCGGTCCCACCACCATCACAGGCATGCCTGGTGGGAACACAGGTGAGGGCCTTCTTGTTGGCTGCCCCAAGGCTCTGGAACTCCTTTCCCAGGGAAGCTAGACTGGCTCCCTTCTTGGTGTGCTTTAGGAGGCAGGCTAAAACATTTCTGTTTCGGCAGGCCTTTGGAGATTAGTTTGGACTTCTGCTGATGTGTTGTTTATATATTGAATTTTTTTTAAAAAAAATGTTCACGTTTTAAATGTTTTTAAACGTTTCAAATGTTTTAATATTGTATCATGTTTAATTTTATTTTTAATTTTTGCATATCTCTATCTGTTTTTAACTGCAAGTCCCAGTATTGGGGGGGAAATGGGATATAAATAAATATAATAACAATAGCAATAACAATAATAATAATAAGATATGAATGCTTTGCTCCCGCTCCTGACTGTAGTCTCAGTCTGGATCAAGCATCCCAAGCCTCCAATTTACATTGGCAAAAATTGAAGGAATAGGGCAAAACATTAATGCCCCCTGCCCTCCAGGGTCCTGATCCAGGTAAATCTGTCCATCCCTACAGTCAGCTTCTGTTTGTAGCACATTGGATTTCTCCTCCTCCTCCTCCTCCCTTAGGTTCTTTTTGTATGAAATAGGGAGAATTTCGTGAATTTTAATTCCTTCTCTTTAAAATATTCTGTCTCGTTCTTTTATGCTTATAGGAAAACCACTCATTGCGAAGATGTGCATGGCAGCCAGTGACTGCTATGAAAATCACACCATTCTTAATTTGGGCAAAGGAGTCACAATTTCGAGCAAGCTTTCCTGCTGTACAGGGTGGAGTTGCCGTTATCTTACCCCCTGTATGTAATTCTCTGATCTCTCTCTGTCTTTCCCCCAGTTTGTGCCTGCTAGATTGGCAGAAAAACAACCGTGTTCTCTTTATATTAAGATTGATGTCAAAGGGCTGTACTTGCTGATCTTTTTTTACACTGAAGCATTTAAAGAAACCAGTAGGAATTGTCGTCATCCTTTACGAATGAAATTGGAGTTGCATTTCCCCCCTTCGGAATTTCCTTCTAGAAGGGGGAAACCCTTTTAGTCTTGACCAGTTCTCTCTGCTTCTCCCTGTTTGCTGAGATTAGTGAAAGGCCAGTTGGATCTCCAATAGACCTTTGAAGGAGTAAGGGATAGAGGCCAGAAGGAGATCAAGGAAGAGACATGCTTGACTAAACCATCCCCTACTCATTCAATGTATTCATAGGGCATGTCTACACCATCCATTTATTCCATGGTCACCTCGAGGTCATCCCTGTACATCCAAATGATGCACAGGGGATCCTGGGGTCAACCAGGAACGACCACTCACTTTCCCCAGGATAAAATGGATGACACTTTTGCAGTTTTCCCTGCAGTCCCAAGTCAACCCCGAGGACCATGGGCAGTGTGGTGTGGGCTCCTGGGTCCTCCCTCCTCCCCTTGAGTAGTGGGGCTCTTTAAACGGGCAGGGCTGCACAGGGTGACTCTGTGCCCATCAGGCGGGGAGCAATTTCACTGTCCCCAGGATGGCTGCCAGTGCTTTTCAGCGCCGAGTTTTAAAGTTATTTTTTTAACTTACTTTTTCAGAGGACCGGGGCCACACAATTGCATGACCAACTTCTTTTTCCAACCAACCCCCAACAAACGCGCCATGCCAGAACATCCCTCTTGGCTTCCGGGACATCACGCTGGCATTTGGATGCTGAGGAAGGATCCCAGAAGCTGAAAAGCCTGAGATCCTCCCCACCATCCCAGAAAGCTCATAGGTGTAGATGAGCCCATAGATTACAATGTCAAACATTAACATCAACCCGAAAAAGTATTTCGGTCGACAGTAGTAAATCAGAGAAACGGGGGGGGGGGGGGAACCCACCTGAATTGTGTGAGATAGGCTACTACAGCCAGATATTCACCAAAGAGGATATAGCACTATGAAAGTGGTATGAAAGCGGTATATGGAGGCAAGATCTACACTACTGCTTTTAGAGGCATTGAAGTGCACTGACAACTGTTGGGGCCCATTGTCACATTCCATATACCGCTTTCATACCGCTTTCATAGTGTTATATCTTGCTTAGTGTAGACGTGTCATGGGCCCCAACAGTTGTCAGTGCACTTTAATACTGCTATAAAGCAGTAGTGTAGATCCTGCCTACATCAGGTAGTTGAAACAGGAAACCGAAAGCTGATGTTTTGTGAAAGGAAAGAAAGGGTTGTGGGGACAGCCGTGAAATGTGCGTGGAAGCAGCCCCCTTCTTCATTGAAAGCTTATGAGGATGCAAGCAGCTGCAGTTGCTGTAATGCATAAGAAATGACATCCTGCACATGCTTTGATTGCAACATCCTTGGACTCAGCCCTTATATGGAGGGGAGGAAAATAAAACTCCTGGATTGAGTTCCGGTGAATCTTTGCAAGACAGAAGTTGGAGGGATAGAAAATGTGATGCCTTCCAATCTGACTGTCACATCTTTTTCATAGTGCCATCTGTGAACATGACATTGAATGGGGAGACATGCCAAGGCTGCTTTGCTTCAGAGAAAATGACATGCAGAAAGATAGGGATTGTTCACTGTGCAGGAGACCAGAACCATTGTGTCAAAGTATTAGGGCTTGGATTCTTTGAATACCCGGGCACCATTCTAGCCCATGGTAATTAATTTCATTCTCTCTCTCTCTCTCTCTCTCTCTGTCACACACACACACACAGAGTCGATCTACACACATATAAAACTATACGTTTTATATGGGTTATGAAAACCCTTTGGACCACATGACGCACTTCCTTTAACATTGTATATCCGAGGTTTTTTAAAACTCACTTCAGCTATATACAACGGTTTCACTTTTAATAAATTGTTTTAAGTAAAATAATGTGTCCTTCCTTACCGTTTGTGATTCATGGGGGCAGTGCTTCGTTTACCGGTGCCCAAATGCTTAGCAGTTGATTGGTGGGGAAGGAAGAGGGGCTAAGGAGGAAGTGGGCGAGTGAACTACAACACCCACAATTCTTAGCCCTATACTTATTGAAAGCTAGGGAATGACAGAGGAACTAAGGAGGAAGTGGGTGACTGAACTACAACGCCCACAATGCCTTGCCCTAAACTCATTTTAAAAACAAAACAGAATAAGAGGGGGAGAATTGTGTGTGACCGCACATGCCACTTTAAAGACTGAAGAATTTTTCTCCTGTAACATGAGTACTCAGTAATGTGGCCTAAGACATCTTAAAACACACCTATTTGGAACATTTTAAAATACTATTTAAAACGTTCCAAGGGACTGTGTAGATAGGCTCTCTTTCTCTCACACACACATCCTTTCACTTGCACAATATACACATACCTTCTGAAAACCTAAGTTAGCACCAATATATTTGAGAGTCGTTTCATATCACACCAATACTGTGTAGGCATGTGCGAAAAAATAGTTCCGGTTTCGTTTTGATTAGGATTTAACCAGTTTGCCCTTTTTGGATTGAAAACAGACCCAGACACAATCTGCAGTTGAAATTCATACATTCCCAAGCTTACAATGTGATCTGTGGACCAAATGTAATGTGTTCGGCGATATGCACACATTTGAAAAAGCGCATGAAAAAGTGTACTTTTGGGGGCAGAAAAGTCCACAAATATGCTTTAATCAATAGGAGAATGCATTCTGGTGGGTTCTGTGAATCAGAAATGTATGGGTAAATTGTAACCACAAAGAAACCAATTTCTCATACAGCCCTAGAAATGCAAGGCCAACTCCTCAGCTACTTAGCTGCCGCAGTCTTTGAATCTGGTCCTTTGTCCGTTTCAATCATTGGTTCCCTGAGACAAGGAAAGAGAATATTGGCCATCTCAGGGCACTGCATGCATTCCCCTTGATGTAGACTGTCATCTCCTTCAATTCTCTCCACAGAAAATCCAACAGAACTCAGATGGATGGTCGTCATGGGCTGTGTAAACGAAGCTTACTGTGAAGCTTTCCATATGGGTGCTTTCTATGCTGGCATACTCACTGTTATTGGAAGTGGTAGTTGCAAGCTTGCCTCTGAAACTGCAAGCACCAGTCCCGGATTCTTTGGACTTGCCCTGATCGCTGGGTGCCTGCTTGTGAAGATCCTGGCTTGATTTCCCTCCAGCATGAAGATCCAGAGATCCTGCTTGAGTAATTCCTCCTTGCACATGCGTCGCTTAGGCCACATGAGACCATAAAGTTACAGAGAATGAAGAGTTCATATTGCCCAAAGTACAAATGCTTTCATTTGGTAAATTTCGTAACACCCCCCCCTACAAATTTCACTTCTTTGTTTTTCAAATTTAGTTTACTTTGCACAAATTGCAAAGTTCTTCGTATTTGGGACACAACAAAACAACAACAATGGCACACACACACACACACATACACAGTGTTGGAGAAACTGAAACTATCTGATTTGTCCATCCAGGCTCAAGTCTTTGAGATCTCTTTTCTTAAAATCTGGGTCACCTAGAATGTTCAATGATCAATATATTGTTCTATTTTGCAATACAAAGAATTTTTGAATTTTGGGTCTAAAATGGACAGTAGACCCACTAGCTTTAGAAAAAACCAGCTCCTCACAGATGAAAACTTCTAGAACTGGTTTGTTGATCATTGCTTCCTGCAATTTTGGACTCTCCTTGGGGGCATGGCTATGGGGACTAGAGCACCCGTACTTCAAAATTTAAACTACGCCACTGGCTGCTGCCCCTGAATCCATGGATATCCATGCTCACCACTCTTTTGAGTTGGTTAGATCATATGGGTGGCTGAAAGGGATCCTTTTCTGCCTCTCCCTTGCAACAAAAACAGAACACATCTGGCAGAGTCAAAATCCCTATTGGGGATGTCAGAGAAATCCATTTGAGGGATAGCGTTTAATTAGTTTTCCTAGGTTCAGCCTCCCTGGCTTTGTTCCAGTTCCTGCTATGGGGATTTTCCATGAGGTTTGGACATTTGAGTTATTTTCCCCCACAGGATCCACAATTTGTGCAAATTTGGCTGTAATTTACAGCGATTTGGCCAATTCAGCTGTAATTCCTGCACATGCAGCAGTAATTTGGGTGGCTTGTTCAGAAATGTGCGCAAATTGTGAAATATAAAAAAATGTACAAAAGGTTCCCAGACTTCAGTGGGAGGGAGCCCACAGATCAACTCGCAAACATAACTCAAGCGGTATACACTGTGGAACTACATCAAGTAAAAAAAAGAAAGAAAGATTTCCCAGTAACCAGCATTCTTACTTTGATCAGCATCCAGGAAGGAGTGGATCATTAAAGACACATGTTTATGCATGACTTTCAGGGGGTGGGGGTTGACAAGCAGTCACCCCAATATGGTTCCTGCACCTTGGAGGTGGCTCTATAAATTGCAAGGGAGAAGATGCAATGCCAGTTACAGGATAAGAATTCATGATAAGAATACCTTCACCTGCTGCTAGGAATGCAAGGATTTTGTTGGATCTATTCCATCTGTTGTTTTACAGATTGGCAGACATGTCTTGTTCCATCATTCACTCTAGGGCTGTTAACAGATCTGGATCTGGACCCCAAATCCGGACCAGATCGGGGTGATCCAAACCTCCAGGATCTGAACCGGATTGGATTGCTCCAGATCGATCCAGGGCCCGGCCCATTGGCCTTGCAGGACCCTGGGTGCCATCTGTGCAGCCAGCACCCAGGGACGCCAGGCCAGCAGTGAGTCCATTGGACTAACTGCCCTCCCCCCACTCTCCCTGCTTACCTGCTGCCTCATCGTCGCCCCATGTCGTGACTCTAGCTAACTCTCCAAGCTTCTGCTCATGACTTTAGGCACACTGACACACAACAATAACAGTGAGATTTCTTTTATTTGTAAATCACATGGAATTCAAAGCATGGCGGTTTTATTTCTGCAAACACACACTTGAAGCTGAAGACGGATCAGACAGCTTTCAGGTAGAACAGCTTAATGCGAACAGCACACACTCAGGGAATGACATTCAGAGTTAGTCCCAGTCCCCAGAGATCAGGAGCGGCCACGCTGCGCTGAGTCCTCTGGAAACAAAGGGAGACTCTAGGATTAGGCCTCCTGACAGTAGAACATCGGTCAACTGGCAACTAAATCCTCACTCAGCCTGTCAGGGAACGCTGAGCTGACCATGGAAGCCAGATGCCAGGGAATGAACCTTTGTGACCTAGGGACCTTTCCCAAATCTCGTAGCTTTAGCACTGAGGAAAGGTCCTCTCGCAGGTCCCACACACATACGAGTTTCAGAATAGCAACAATCAGCCTCTATCTTCTCTGTGCCCATAACTTTGGCTCCATGCAGAGAAAGAGCAGGCTATAGAACACGAATCTAGAACAGTAATCTCAAGTCCAAATCTATGAAAAGCCACAGTGCACTTTTCATGGCAGAGTTCTTAGAAGTTCCAAGTCCAAATAGCAACAGAACATGTACAGAGTGCATCATACAATTCCAAATCAGATAGAAACTCACAGCAGCAGCAGAGCAGCAAGAAGATAGACGAGATAATTTCTAGCAAAGGAATTACTCTTTGGACGTAGCTAATATAGGATGGAGGCTGGCTAATTCTAAGCTACTTTGACAGACAGGGCTTCAGGCCTGTAATCTAAACTCTTGTGCCAACAGGGCGGCACGGTTCAACCTCTTCTTGATGATGCCACAGTGTGAGCAAGAGAGCCCCCACCTTCCTTAAACAATCTTACATTCTTACAGAACTCAAGGCTTTGGCCGACAGTTTGAGATAAGCAGAGAAGCAGAGACAAATTCTTCTCAAAACAATTTCCAAACCTTCAGTGTACAATTCACTAAGCCCGCTTAGTGAATTGTCACCCAACACCCCATCCACCGCTGCTGTCTGCTGCTGCCGTCTGCTGGCCACTGCTGCCTGGTTCTCATGGCCTGGTTTTCACTAGGGATGTGCACTGGATCGGACCCGATCCACGATCCGAGTCCGGTCCAGTGGGAAATCGGATAAATTATCCGATTTCCGATCCCGCAGCTGGATCGGCCGATCCAATCCGAACCGGTCCGAAAAAGCTCCAAACCGGTTCGGCGGATCGGCGGATCGGCGGGCGCCCACTGGCGCCCACCGCCGCTTCCATTGGCGGGCGCCAGCGGGCGGCCGCCGATGAAAGTGGACAGCGGGGGGGGAGGAGGGGGGCACTTACCTTCTCGGCCCGGTGGCTCCCGTCCGGCGCCGGCGCCTACTACTACTAGCAGGCTCCGCGGCCTGCTCTAGGGTGGCGCGCCGGGTGATGTCATCACCCGGCGCGCTACTCTAGAGCAGGCCGCGGAGCCTGCTGGTAGTAGTAGGCGCCGGCGCCGGCCAGGAGCCACCGGGCCGGGAAGGTAAGGAGGGGGTGCGTGGAGGGGAGGAGGGGGCGCGCGGAGGGGGGAGGGGGGAGGGGGGCCCTTACCTGCCCGGCCCGGCGGCTCCCGTCCGGCGCCGGCGCCTACTACTCCCAGCAGGCTCCGCGGCCTGCTCTAGGGTGGCGCGCCGGGTGATGTCATCACCCGGCGCGCTACTCTAGAGCAGGCCGCGGAGCCTGCTGGAAGTAGTAGGCGCCGGCGCCGGACGGGAGCCACCGGGCCGGGAAGGTAAGGAGGGGGTGCGTGGAGGGGAGGAGGGGGCGCGCGGAGGGGGGAGGGGGGAGGGGGGCCCTTACCTGCCCGGCCCGGCGGCTCCCGTCCGGCGCCGGCGCCTACTACTCCCAACAGGCTCCGCGGCCTGCTCTAGGGTGGCGCGCCGGGTGATGTCATCACCCGGTGCGCTACTCGAGAGTAGGCCGCGGAGCCCGCTGGTAGTAGCCGCCGGCGCCGGACGGGCCGAGAAGGTAAGCAGTGGCGGGGAAGGGGGCTTACCCCCCCCCGGAGCCGTCCGCTTCTATCCGCTGGCGCCCGCGGGCGCCAGCGGATGGAAGCGGGCGGCCCCAGGGGGGGTAGGGAGCGCGGGGGAGGGGGTTTACCTGCCGGGGCCGTCCACAGCGGACGGCCCCGGGGGGGGAGGGAGTTAGGCCCCCCCTTACCCACCCGCCGCCATTTTTTCCTCATAGACTTGCATTGCAATGCAAGTCTATGGGGAAAAAAATGGCGGCCGATCCAAAAATGTACGATTTTTGGGTCGGGATCGGACTCGATCCGGTCCGGGGGGCCTCCGATTTTGTCCGAACCGGTCCGGGACAAAATTGGAGGTCCCGATCCGGGTCCCGATCCGATCCGGGGGGTCCGTGTACACCCCTAGTTTTCACGGCCTGGTTCTCAGAGTGAAAGCAGCGGCGGCCAGCAGATGGCAGCGGCAGATGGCAGTGGCGATGACGAGGCAGCAGGTAAGCAGGGATAGTGGGGGGAGGGCAGTGAGTCCTTGTCCCCATAGACTTGCAAGTCTATGGGGAAAAGAAGGGTTTCCAGATCTAGATTCCAGAGACCCGGATCCAAATCCTGACTGGTCCTGACTGGATTGGATCAGGTGCAATCCGGATCATCTGGATCCAGACTGGATTGGGGGGGGGGGCTGTTCACAGCCCTAATTCTCTCATTGACAGAATCAGTTTTTTCTTTGTCTCTTTAGGAAAAAAGCCCGTCACAATTTCTGTAACTTTCACTGGCACATAACATTTTGCATATTTTTCTTAGCTCAGAGTACAATCAGCAGAATGTACGAGAGAGAGAAAGAAAGAGAGAGAGAGAGAGAGAGAGAGAGAAGGCAGAAATTGGAGAGAGATCAGAGATGTATAACAAGTTGTGTGTGTGTGTTTTAAGAGGTGTATATATTAGCATATTGCCCATTAACCTTTGTATGACTAAATTTGCGTACAATTTTGAAAAGTGAAAAACAGAGAAAGAAAGGGTCTGCAAATCCACAACTCGGAGAGTGCCACTCCAGTGCGGAATCTGAGGGTCAGATTTGTAGAACTCCAAAGTCATCTGAATCCATTTCAGACTTCTCTGACAAGCCTACCTGTTGCATAACTGCCTATCATGGAGTGTGCCAGGATACAGGAGCCTGCCTGGAGCAAGTTGGTTAACAACACCAGGGATGAACAGCCTGGAGTTACCTTGTCACTGCTGCTGTGTTGATGGGATGAGCTTCACTCCTGGCTTACACAAAATGGGATATGGGATGGATCCTATATGCCATGTATAGGAACTTGATCTCTTGCATGGCTTACCAGCCAGCCACCCAGCTCATCTCATGGGTTCCTCCAGAGAGAGCATCACAATGGGAACATCTACATGGGAGCTACATCAGAGTAGCAGCTCATGTTGAGCTTTTGAAAATTGAGGCTTAGAGGTGGCAGCCACTATTTCCATGCAGGTGCTGAAGAACATTCTACTAAGGACTCCTGTGACCTCCAACTCCGTTTTCTCTCTGCCTTAGCTCAATCATCCCTGTGGCTGCAACTTTCTGGAGCTGGGGCAGGAGGAGGGAGATCATTTTGTGTGCCTTGTGGGAGGGCTCCTTCAGACTGTCCCCCCAGTGTTCACCTAAATGAGACTCACATACCCGTCCCTAGCCCTCCTCACTCCCAGCAGCGGAGAAAACAGAAACTAGAAATTCTGACACCTTAGACATGGTAAATCCAGAACCTGCTCCTGATTGAAAATTGCCCCCTCTTAAAGCTGGAGGCAGTAGAGTGGAGTGGGTAGAGTGTGCACAGGAAGAGAACATTCTCTTAGGTTATGGGAAGATTGCAATATTTCTGTGCTGCATATAGTGTGCATCTCCGTGTTGGAGAAGGATCACCCAGAGTTTTGGAGTGTGCGGTCATCAGTCTGCTGATGACATGCAGCTATACTGCTTCTCCTTTCCAACTTCACCAGGTGAGGCTGTGGATGTGCTGAATTCGTGCCTGGCTGAGATAATGGACTGGATGAGTGCTAAATGATGGAAGCTCAATCCAGACAAGACTGAGATGCTGCTAGTGGCTGGTTCTTTTGACTGGATGGAGGGTGTTCAACCTGTTCTGGATGGGGTTGCACTCCCCTTGAAAGAGCAGGTCCGTAGGTTGGGGGTTCTCCTGGAGCCATCTCAGTCACTTGAGCCTGAGATGGCCTCAGTGGCGTCTGAAGTGGCATGTGAGCCAAAGGATTCCAACCCCCCCCCCTTTAAATGTTTTTCTTCTCTTTCGAGAGTGGGAGAAGAACCCATTCCTGTCTTTTCTTGCAGCACTGTGATGCAACGAGTTGCGTCAGTCTAAATTCTCTCTTCTGTGCAGTTACCAACATCCCAGGAAACCATGCCTCTGATGCACCTCCTCACCCTGTGCTGGTTCAATACAGGAATGTTGTTTTTCCTGGCAAGTAAAGGTAAGCACCGCTGGACCCTTACATTATGAAGTTATGGAACAGGAATTTAACATGATAATAGAGATGTCCGCACATATCTATGGGATTGTCTACACCTGCCATTTATCCTGGGGTGGTCACGAAGTCATCCCTGCGCATCTAAATGATGCACGGCTGATCCCGGGGTGAACCGGGGATGAGCACTCAGTTCTCCGGGGATAGCCAGGACTGCTTTTTCCCCATTTTTTCCCTGCCATCTCTGGACCATCCCAAGCTCCATGGACAGTGTGGCTCTCCCACCCAGGGTCCTCCCTCTTCCCCACAAGTAGTGGGGCTCAGGAAATGGGCACAGAGCTGTGTGTGGGGAGTCTGTGGGCATCAGGGTGAGGGGGAGAGAATTATTGCCATCTTTGGGATGGCGCTTGATGTCTTCCAGCACCGAGTTGTATATATATATATATATATATATATATATATATATATTAAAAATGGTTCCTTCACGTAATATTGTGCCTACGCAATTGCGCAAATGTCTCCTTTTAAAATAAATAAATAAATGGTGCCCCGGAATATCCCTCTTTACTTTTGGGACAACTCGCTGGCATGTGGCCCCTGAGGGACGATCCCAGAGGTGGAAAACTCTGTGATCGTCCCTCCCCACTCCCCCAAGGCCTGCAGGTGTAGATGAACCCTACTTCTAAAAAGCTTTCATGCTAAATAGACGTTGTTTACAAGTGTAAGTATCTAGTCAACTGGGCAGGGCTCCTGCAGCTTCAACTGTTGTGATGAAGAGGGAATTTCACCAGGTGTTGCATGCATGAGGATGACACTTGCTGAAATTCCCTTTTTTATGCAACTGTTAGAGATATAGGAGCCCTGTCCTCCTTTCCATATGGTCACCCTAGTAGTGGGTGGGGCCAAAGGCAAAAGGGGCAGGACCAAATCACCAAAAACATCAGCATAATTTGGCTTAGAGGCCTTACTGCCAGTAGTTAAGCCATAGGGAACACGTTTCAACCTTTTAGTATATGGGGGGCAGGACTGCACAAAAGCAGGGGAACTGCCAAATGATTGGCAGTTGGAGGAAAGGGAGTGGGGTGAGAGGAAGTGGCATGGCCTTCTGGTGGATCCCAGAGGTCTGGATTGAGACCCCAAGCAGCCACCCTCCAGACCTATAGTTCTGCATCTCTGATCCAGGAGTACCAAGGCCCACATTCAGGCTTTTTCTGCAGAGATATTAAGAGAAAAGAGGGTTATAGCCAATGCTAGTCTAACTTAGATCCCATTCATTTCAATGGATCTACTCTAAGTAAGACCAACACTGGATACTACACCAGGTGTCCTTTAAGTTAGGTGTTATGACAACTGCTTGAGGCAATGAGTCCCATTATGAGAACCAAATGGCTCCTTCTTTCCACTTCTTGCTGGATTGCCACTCCACAGGATCCTTTCAGCATTCAACATCACATAGGAAGCTGTCATATATACAGTTAGACCATTGGCTCCATCCAGCCCCCTACTGAGAGCGATGGGGCGAAAATCTCATTAGGCCCACAAGGGCACACTCTCACAGCAGGAGAAAGGACAGTGGTTGTGCCCAGATCAGTTCCATTAACGCAGTGGGGGAAATACGCAATCTCACCAAGGCTGGGGAAATTGTGTTTCTCTCCCCCCCACCGCATCAATGGGGGCCTTAAAGGCCCTTACAACCCAAAATGGCTTATCATGGTGTGCAAACCCAGTCACTGACTCCAGGGTTTCAGGCAGAATTCATTCCTAGCCCTGTCGTAGATACTGGGAACTGAACCTGTCACCTTCTGCAAGGAAAACATGTGTTGTACCACTGAGATGGAGCCTCCACAATAACTGCCACCTTGCAGGTGTCTGACGATGAGCTCCTTTAGGGCCACACAATTTATATCCTGGATATTTAGAAGTACCTTGAGGAATTATGGAGAATTAATCCAGTTGATGCTTCTGTCTCCCCACCCCCTTGCTTTTAGGGTTGGCTCTAAATTGTGAGATTTGCCACGGTTCTCGACTCTCTTGTACTGGAACTAAAGAAACCTGTACTAAAGAATTTGACATGTGTGCCACCATTCAAGCAGATACCATATCACGTAAGTGGAACAAAAAAAAATCAATAGCTGCCTGCCAGGTCCAGTAAATGTGGAATAAATTCAGAAACCAGCCCATTCTGCTCTTCCATGGGTAGGGTTGGCTTAATCACTGTTGCTGTTAATTACCCTGCACCTTATCCGAGCACCCAGGCGGAGTAGAATTATGTAGAGCTTCCAACTGAGAAATGAGTGGCTATCTTGAGCCTGGTGTTACATTTGCTTAAAAGTCTTAGCAACACAGACTATTCAGTGAAATCAAAAAGCACTAGCCATTTCCGCATGCTGAGATAAATTACTAGGAGTCCATTTATTATTTCTTTCTTTTTCTAATAATAATAATAATAATAACAACAACAACAATAATTTCTATTCCGCTTTTAAGGGTACAGCCCTCTCAAGAACAGGAAGGAAGAATCTTTTTCCTAGCAATAAATGCTGGATTGTTCTATGGTGTATAAGAACATAATAAGAGCCTTGCTGATTCTAACCAAGGGTCAATCTAGTCCAACATTTTGTTCATGCAGTGGCCAACCAGCTGTCCATGGGAAATCCACCAACAATAGCACCCTCCCTCCCATGATCCCCAGCAACTAGTGTATATAACTGGTAGCATATAGCCATCAGGACTATTAGCCACTGACAGGTTTAACCTCAATGAATTTGTCCAATTCCCTTGTAAAGCCATCCAAAGTAATGACCATCATTACATCTTGTGGAAGTGGATTCCATAGCTTACCTATGTGCTATGTAAAGACAGGTTTCCTTTTATCTGTCCTGAATGTCCCACCAATCAGCTTCATGGAATGTTCCTGGGTTCTAGCATTACGAGAAAGGGAGAAAGATACCTTCCTATCCCCTTTCTCCATACCATACATAATTTTGTACACCTCTATCATGTCTCCCTTTACTCCCTTTTTTCCCTAAACTAAACAGTCCCAGATGTTGTGACCCAGATTTGTATCCCAGATGATGCATGAGAGTCCTCCATCTTAGTTAATCTCCAAGTTTCTTTCTCCATTCTCTCTCTACAGCTGGACGTACCCTTTCATACCTAATCAGTTTCTGTTTCTGATTGTTTCTTCCAGCCCATCATTTCTACGATTTTATCTATCAAAGGCGTAAGTAGAAAAAGAAATCTGTAGCAGGTACTGTTGGTCTTTGTTTTGGAACAACAACACCCCCCCCAACCTTCTTTCTTTGATCACACCCATTCAGCTCCATGCTGTCACTTTTAGCCCTTCTTTAAAGAAACAATGGCCCTGTTCAGAAGACACCTTAAACCACGGTGAATAAGGCAAAAAGCCTTATTCACTGTGGTTAAAGCCATGGTTTAAGGCGCCTTCTGAACAGGGCCAATGATAAACTAATGCTGTGCCAAAAATCTCTCACACTGTTCTTCTTCTTCTTCTTCTTCTTCTTCTTCTTCTTCTTCTTCTTCTTCTTCTTCTTCTTCTTCTTTTTACTATTCTCATTCAATTAGATAGAAAGTAAATTGTTTTTGAAAAGAAATTCAAAGAAGAAAATTTCAGAGAAAATTCCATGGCTTGGGTTAAGAATTCTTGTGTTTACTTTTAGGGATGTTGGGAGAATCCATTTGGGGTGGGTGGGATGGAGTTTGATGAGCTTTCGTTAGGCTGACCATATGAAAAGGAGGACAGGGCTCATGTAACTTTAACAGTTGCAGAGAAAAGGGAATTTCAGCCAGTGTTATTTGTATGCAATTAGTTCCTGGTGAAATTCCCTCTTCATCACAATAGTTAAAGTTGCAGGGGCCCTGCCTTCTTTTGTATATGGTCACTCTAGTATAGTTCCTGTACCTTTAAAACAGTAAAATCCAATTGAAACAAGACAGTGTGCTGCAGGCTGGTGGATTTGGCCATCAAAGGCTTTGTTTAAAAAGCCATGTCTTGCATTGGCCTGCCTGTATGTTTCCAAGCTCGATTCAAGGTGCTGGTTTTAACCTATAAAGCCTTACACGGTTTGGGACCACAATACTTGATGGAACGTCTTTCCCGACATGAACCTACCCGTACACTACGCTCAACATCAGAGGTCCTCCTCCGGGTGCCTACTCCGAGGAAAGCTCGGAGGATGGCAACAAGGGAGAGGGCCTTCTCTGTGGTGGCCCCTCAATTATGGAACTATCTCCCTGATGAGGCCCGCCTGGCGCCAACACTGTTAACTTTTCGGTGCCAGGTCAAAACTTTTCTTTTCTCCCAGGCATTTTAACAGCTCAAGTTGAAGTTTTGATTGACATTGTGGCCAGGCTTAACAGTTAAAATGTTTTAAAGTGTTTTAATGTCAGTTGTTTTATGGTTTTAAATTTTGTATATTGTCTTTTTAATGCTCAATCTTTTTAATTTTTGTAAACCGCCCAGATAGCTTCGGCTATGGGGCGGTATATAAGTGCAATAAATTAATAATAATAATAATAATAATAATAATAATAATAATAATGTTTTAACCTGGCGCTGAAATGTCAGGCCTCCAGGGGGAGGGCATTCCACAGCCTATGGCTACTATAGCAGTTATATATGGTTATGCAATAATTACCCCCAAATAATGAGCCATGTGTAATCCAGGGCTGCCCACCCCCATGGAAGGGGAGAGAGAATCTAACATACTTGCTTTTGTCCTCACTTGAATTTGTAAAACCTCAGGTTCTTTTTCAGCCAAATATGAAAACAAAACAACAACAACATGTGAATGATAGTAAGTTCTTATCAACATGAACTGAACTGAACTGAAATTCTCACCCATCTGCATCAATAGATACATCTCTTCCCAACATGGAGAGGACCATGTAGTTGTACCTGCCTGTCATAGATAACTCAATGGGAAAAAAGAGGTATCAAAGAATAGAGATAGCAACATGAATGAAGTGTTAGCATAGTGGAGTGCACAGAGGTTCAAAGCCAGACGCAAAATCCTGGGCCCAGATGGTTGTCACGTTCCATTTTTGTAAAACCTCAAATTAGTTTCCTCCCCTATAGGGAGATCTTTGCAAAGTTTGGTAAATTCTTCTGAAAACTGAAGGAAGACCGTATCCAGAATATGTAAAGCTTTCTTTCACATTTAAAAAAAATCCTTACAGGGCAAGAGAAAATAGCTAAGATGTGCATGCAATCCAGTAACTGCTATGAAAACCACCTCGTTCTTAATGTGGGCAGAGGAGAAACACTTTTGACCAAGCTTTCCTGCTGCAGTGGACAGAATTGCACAAAGCCTGCTACTTACTGTATGTAAATCACTGATCTCTCTCTCTCTCTCTCTCTCTCTCTGTCCTTACCTCACTTTGTACCTGCTAGATCGGCAGATAACCTGTATGCTAAACTTAAGGTTGATGGCAAAAGCAGTAATAGCTCATCTTCATCACATCTATTCTCACTGAAGTACAGTACGGAAAGAAACCTGAATGAGCTGAACTCATCTAAATGAAATTGGATATTGCATTTTTTTCCCTTTTTCAAATTTCCCTCCAGCAGCCTTAGTGCGAAATGGAAGTAAGATGCTTGGCTAGGTCTCTTTGCTTCTCCCAGTTTGCTGAGATGAGTGAAAAGCCATTCAGATCTCTAGTAGACCTTTGAAGGAGTTGGGAATAGAGTAGGCCAGAAGAAGACCATGAAAGGGACGTGCTTGGCTAAACCATTCCCTTACTCATTTGACTGATTCGTAAATTACATCAGTCAAAAGTTAACGTAAACACGGAAAAGGTATTTCGATGCATTCATCATACCAAATTTCCCGAGTCTTCCTAGTCCCTCAGCGCCACAAGAGTGGAATAGGAAATGGCCTGCTGAAGCATTTGATCAATGACGTTTTCCTGCTCATCACATTTGCAGCATGGTTTGTCTTTCGAGTCTGATGGCCTCATCTTTCTCACAGTGCCACCTGTGAGCTTGAAATTGAACGGGAAGAGATGCAAGGCATGCTTTTCTTATCGACATCCTTACATTGCATGTTGGCGGAGACGGATCACTTCCTGCGCTGGAGACCAGAACTATTGCCTTGAGATATCTGGGTGGGGAGTCTATCCATATCCTGGCACTACTCCAGACTTAGGTAATTGATTTCATCCTCTCTCTCTCTCTCTCTCTCTCTCTCTCTCTCACACACACACACACACACACACACAAACACATGCGCACACTTCAGGAACTTCAGTAATGACAGAACACAACCACCAAGTTGTTTGTGGGGATTTTCATGTCATACTCACATTGTGTCAATTGCACTGGCTGCCAATTTATTTCTAGATTCAATTTAAAATAGTGTTTGTTTTTACTTTAAAGTTCTTAGGAGCATTGGGCCAAGTTACTAGAAAGAATGTTTGCACCCACATGAACCAGCCTGAATCCTGACAATGGCCTTGGAGACCCTTCTTTATGGACCTTAAGAACATGAGAAGAGCCCTGCTGGATCAGACCAAGGGTCCATGTAGTCCAGCACTCTGTTCACACAGTGGCCAATCAGCTGATGACCAGGGACCCACTAATAGGGCACAGCATAACTGCACCCTCTCATCCATATTCCTCAACAATTGGTGTACATAGGCTTACTGCCTCAAAGGCCATAAGAAAGCTTCGACTATAGGCAGTATAGAATATAGAGAGATAGAGAGATAGAGAGATAGAGAGATAGAGAGATAGATAGAGGTGGAGATGGAGATGGAGATGGAGATGGAGATGGAGATAGAGATAGAGATACATTTGAGGGTATCATAGTCTAGGGCAATTCAGTGGCAGGACCACATCTTTGGAACTCCTCCCCCTTGTGAAATATGATTGGCCCTTTTCTTGGCAATTGTTTCATTCAACTTCATATTTTCTTTGTTGATTGTAGGCTGGACTGATATTTTAGAATTATGCTGCAGCCATTTGTATTAGTTTTGGGTTTCTTTTAGTGATATTATAACCGCATATCGTGTTATATGTGTGTCATTGTAAGCCACCCTGGGAGGCTTTACCCTGTCATGGGAAGAATACAAAATCTTAAAGAAAGAAAGTAATAATATTGCTTTTTCAGCCAGCTTAATCACACTACAAGAGGTTGACTAAAATAACTACTGAAATAACATTGAATATCTGCCTGAACAGCCTGTTTACACATAGGGATGTATGGATTCGCCTTTGTCCAGCCCTGTTGGGCACCCACCAAGTCAGTGCTGCCAGCCTCTGGTGCCAAGTGAGCATCTTTGCAACTTAGCGAGTGTCCAACAAAGCCGTGGGACCACCACCCTCATCCAAAGCCTCCATTGTGCACTCTGGAAAATGCGTATTTCCGAAGTTGTGAATGGAGTATTCACTAGGGGTGTGCACGGACCCCCCGGATCGGATCGGGACCCAGATCGGGACCTCCAATTTTGTCCCGGACCAGTTCGGACAAAATCGGAGGCCCCACGGACCGGATCGAGTCCGATCCCGACCCAAAAATCGTACATTTTTGGATCGGCCGCCATTTTTTTCCCCATAGACTTGCATTGCAATGCAAGTCTATGAGGAAAAAATGGCGGCGGGTGGGTAAGGAGGGGCCTAACTCCCTCCCCCCCCCGGGGCCGTCCGCTGTGGACGGCCCCGGCAGGTAAGCCCCCTCCCCCGCGCTCCCTACCCCCCCTGGGGCCGCCCGCTTCCATCCGCTGGCGCCCGCGGGCGCCAGCGGATAGAAGCGGACGGCTCCGGGGGGGGGTAAGCCCCCTTCCCCGCCACTGCTTACCTTCTTGGCCCGTCCGCTCCCGTCCGGCGCCGGCGGCTACTACCAGCGGGCTCCGCGGCCTACTCTCGAGTAGCGCGCCGGGTGATGACATCACCCGGCGCGCCACCCTGGAGCAGGCCGCGGAGCCTGCTGGTAGTAGTAGGCGCCGGCGCCGGACGGGAGCCGCCGGGCCGGGCAGGTAAGGGCCCCCCTCCCCCCTCCGCGCGCCCCCTCCTCCCCTCCATGCACCCCCTCCTTACCTTCCCGGCCCGGCGGCTCCCGTCCGGCGCAGGCGCCTACTACTTCCAGCAGGCTCCGCGGCCTGCTCTAGAGTAGCGCGCCGGGTGATGACATCACCCGGCGCGCCACCCTAGAGCAGGCCGCGGAGCCTGCTGGGAGTAGTAGGCGCCGGCGCCGGACGGGAGCCGCCGGGCCGGGCAGGTAAGGGCCCCCCTCCCCCCTCCGCGCGCCCCCTCCTCCCCTCCACGCACCCCCTCCTTACCTTCCCGGCCCGGCGGCTCCCGGCCGGCGCCGGCGCCTACTACTTCCAGCAGGCTCCGTGGCCTGCTCTAGAGTAGCGCGCCGGGTGATGACATCACCCGGCGCGCCACCCTAGAGCAGGCCGCGGAGCCTGCTGGGAGTAGTAGGCGCCGGCGCCGGACGGGAGCCGCCGGGCTGGGAAGGTAAGCGCCCCCCTCCTCCCCCCCCCGCTGTCCACTTTCATCGGCGGGCGCCCGCTGGCACCCGCCAATGGAAGCGGCGGTGGGCGCCAGTGGGCGCCCGCCGATCCGCCGATCCGCCGAACCGGTTCGGAGCTTTTTTGGACCGGTTCGGATTGGATCGGCCGATCCAGCTGCGGGATCGGAAATCGGATAATTTATCCGATTTCCCACTGGACTGGACTCGGATCGTGGATCGGGTCCGATCCAGTGCACATCCCTAGTATTCACACTTTTAATGTCACGTAAATGAGGCTTTTACAGCTGACATTTACGCAACTTTGGAAATACGCAATTTCCAGAGCCGCCATTGAAAAGGGGTGTGTGGCCATCTGGAGAAACTCAGCGGTCTGGATTGGGACCCGGGGAAGGCTTTATTTGGCTTGAGATCCCACACCCTGCCTAATTAGAAGGGCAAAAGGACAGGGGAGTGTGAATCAGCAAAACCCAACACTGCTGAAGCACTCCAAATTTCATCCCAAATGTCCTCCTGACTCGAGTCCGTAGCAGTGTATAAGCTTTGTGTAGAAAATCGCACAAAAGCCAGGGAACTCCCAAACAATTGGTGGTTGCAGGAAAGAGGGTTGGGTCTGAGAAAGGGGGTGTGGCCATCTGGAGAACGTCAGTGGGCTGGATGGGGACACAAGGGAAGGTTGTATTTGGACCCCAGGTCTGAGGTTCTACAACCTGGAATGATATATATATATATATATATATATATATATATATATATAGACCACCTCCTCTGATTCTTGGCTTCCTTCCCTCGCACTCTTTGGATCTCATCCTTGGTCAGATGACCAATCACCAGTTCTCTGAGAGAGAAACAGAATTGGGAATGTTGGTCACCCATCCTTGGTCAGATGTCCAATCACCAGTTCTCTTAGAGAGAAACAGAATTGGGAATTCTGCCGTTCCCCGGACGTTGATTGCCACATCTTCAATTGTTTCCACAGGACGTAGGGTCAAAAGTACGAGGCTGACCGTCAAGGGCTGTGTCAACCAGGCTTACTGTGAAAGTTTTCATATGGGTTCTGTCTACGTTGGCACATTCACTGTAATTGGGCAAGGCAGTTGCAAGCTTGCCTCGGCGACAGCTACCCCAGTGCCCGGATTGTTTGGACCCTCCCTGCTCACTGGGTTCCTGCTTGTGAAGATCCTTGCTTGATTTCCCTCCAGCGCAAAGATCTGAAGATCCTGCTTCAGCAGATTCTCCTTGTCTCTCCTCCTGTGCCTCTTAGGCCATATACAACTATATATTTACAGAGATTGGAGAGCTCAAATGTCCAAAGTGCAATGCTTTCATTTTCTAGGTCTCACCGAGGTGGAATGGGGTGGGGTGGGGTGGAATTTCAGTTCAGTTTGGTTTCAGAATTTCTCCCAATTTGCAAAGTTTTCCACATTTGGGACAAACACTTCCTTGAGATTAAAATTAAAAATAATCCAGTGTTGTGAAACTAAAACGGTCAAATCCATCTATCTGGGCTCAAGTCTTTGTTTGTAAAAGTCTGGGTCAGCTGGAATGAATATCACAGATCAAGGAAGGTGGTGCCAAGTCTGAGAAATGAACAAGCAGTGTCAAGGGAACCCTTAGAGAAAATAACACTTCCTTCAGGGTATGGAAAGCTGAAATAAGGATGATGAAAAGGGACACAAGCTCGCACAAAGGAAATGCAAGCAAACAATAAGGAATGCAAAAAAAAAAAAAAGGATTTTGTGGAGCATCTCATTAAAAACATCAAGGCCAACAAAAAAGGAATTCTTTAAATATATCAGAAAGAGGAAAACCACTAGGGAGGCAGTTGGACAGTTGGATGACAATGGAGTTAAAATAGGAATAGGAGATTGTAGAGAAGCTGAACAAAATCTTTTCACCTGTCTTCACTGCTGTAGATGTAGGACAGATACTTTTGCTTGAACAGATGTTTTCAGTTCATGGAGATAAGGAGATAACAAAGATCCCCCTTTGTGCTACACACTTCATCAGAGAGCAAATGCCACCATTGGGGAATCCCCCTGCACCACTTGGCTGGGGCTTGCAGGAGCCGCCTACTGCAAACCTAGACTGAGTCCCTTTCCTGCACAGAGAGAGTCATAGAGGATTTTTTAAAAAGTAGGCAGGGTGTGGAGGATGATATTGGAGGGGAGGGGCTTTGAGATGGACATAATCAGATTGGTCAGGTGGGAGGAGAACCACCCCCTGGACCAAGAACTGGGTGCCCTACCATGTACGAAACCACAATCAAGTGATAGCATACAACAGTTTCCAGCATTGCTTCATGCTGGAAGGAACAGCCCAAACACCTCTTTAAATATACTAGTCCTCATGCTGATCAGATTACCAGTTTGTCTTATGTCATCTCGTGGAAAGGATCTTCTTTTCCTAGATTTACGAGAATAGAAAACCTGCAGGGATGGTCCACATGATTTTTCTGGTGGATGTGAAAGAAAAGAAGGCACCTCCCACCCACCCAAGTCCACATTTCATGTAGAAAAGTACTGGATGGGTAATCCAATCTTATTTTGACAATGGTGGCAAGGCAGCATCCTCCACTGTGCTTGAAAGCGGCAAGCTACCTTAGGGGTTGCAGGACAGGCTGTGTGTCACAAACAATTCTGTCCTCCGACATCTCTCTGTTGCTCCAGCCACCTCCAGCATCTGCCACCTGTGGTGGCTGCCTCTCTAAATCTAACAGGGGAGAGAAGGGGATGGAGTTTTGTGACTGACAGCTTTACCAGGACTCTCCAAACCCAATGCTTTGGAGGAAGGCCTTTCAAGTAATATATCGCAGGACTGATCTGACTTTCAGTACTCTTTGCTGGACTATTAAAAGTAGCATAGGCGTGCGCACAGGGTGTGCTGGGTGTGTCCAGGCACACCCTAATTTCACAAGGCACCTCTGCTTTCTTGCCCCCCCCCCACTTCAATCGAGGCTTTTAAAAGGATGAGAAAGCCTCTAGAAAGCCGCCATTAGCTTCCCTGGGGGAACTATGCACTTTCTGCAGGCCCTGGAAAGCATGCTTTCTCACCCCCCACTGCTCCAATTGGGGCCTTAGGTGTGCTTTCCCCTCCTCTGCTCCAATCAGGCTTTGCAGCCTAGTTCTCAGTAGAGTGCCAGGCACCTGGTGCTCTACTGAGGACTAGGCTGCGAAGTCTAGTTCTCAGTAGATCTACAGCAGGTGAAGGCGGCGGATGGAGCTGTAGGTAAGGAGGATCGCTGGAGGGGCTTACCTGCCGGGGCCCGTTCATTGCCATCCGCTACTGCCCAGGCGGCAGTGGATGGCAGCAGATGGGGTCACAGGTAAGGAGGATTGTGAGGAGGGAGGAGGGAGGGGGCTCCCACTTACCTGCCGGCGTTGTCCGCTGCCGTCCGCGGGCGCCCGCGGGTGGCAGCGGATGGCCCCGGCAAGTAAGGAGTGTGAAGGGGAGGAGGGGGCTTATCTGCCGGGGTCGTCTGCTGCCGTCTGCTGGTGCCCCTGCAGGTAAGAAGCGCGAGGGGGGAAGGGACAGTCTATGGGGAAAAATGGCCGATCCGAAAATCGGACATCCAATTTTCGGATCGGGATCGGGTCCAATCCAATCCAGGGGACCTCTGATTTTGTTCCGATTTGATCTGGAACAAAATTGGAGGTCCTGATCCGGTCCCCATCCGATCCAGGGGGTCCGTGCACACCCCTATTTTAAATAGTTTTAATGCATTGTGGGGAGGGGAAAAGTGGAACTCCCTATTTCTGACCAGTGATCAGAGAGATGAAGCAAGGAAGCCAGCAGCGGATGGGGGAAACACACACGCCCCACTCATCCACACACACCAAAGGCTCCCCATCCTTGGCATAGGAGCAAGTGCTGCCGTAAGTGGTAGTGACAGGTATTGCACCTCAAGGCTTTTCTCCACTATAAAAGACTTTAACTAAAATAAAACTCTGTACAAAGCAGGATTGTTTAAAAGAGGCTTTTTAATGGATTTGACTCTAGGAAAAACGTAAGCCATGTGGGAGTTAAGAGCTAAACCTTCAATTGAGAGGTTATCAAATAAGACAGGCTATTTCGATGAGCAGGATGAGGTATATGGTGATGACACTCTGGTTTGTAGAAGCCAACTGGTTATGGAGCCTCGGTGGAAATCTTGGATGCTTCAATGCACTTATTATTAGTTAACAGCACATCCATGAATGCATAGGCCCTTTTATCCTCCATGGTCATAGTGCAGAACGCCTCAGAAGCACAGGCCTTGACACCACATTCTATGTTGAAAAAATCTGCAGAAATAACCAAGATGGTGGTCAGCATGGAGCTTCCAATGGATACCTCTCAGCCCAAAAGAGTTGCCACCACAATTCTCAAGTGAAATGGGGGGGGGGCCTTGGCAAAACATTTGAGGAAGTTTGAGGGAGGCCAAAAGTTGGCCGCTCTAGCAAAATTCCTCAGGGGCTCTTGTCTCCACAACTCTGATTGGAATTAGTTTAAAGCAGCGGTGGACAACATGTGTCCTCTGTGTGAAAGCATGAAACTGCAGTATTATATTCCTTCACATTCACCAGGGATCCAAGTTTAATTATGTCTTAGGCACACCTGATTTTGCTATTAACTGTACAGCCAAAAAAGAAACTGCCAGTCCAGTCAAATTCTCAGTGTGCCTGTGTAGTATATATGGTTGTTCCATTCAAACGTTACATGATCATGTGTATACAACATCTTAAATGTACACCTATATGGTGGGGAAACCCTTCAGTTCTCTAATGGGTAAACCAAGTTTTGCTGCCATGTTATGTCTGCAATGCTTCAAAATCTCTCCCCCACCTTTTTTTTTTTTTTTGAGAGTATGACTACGTAAAGAGAAGCTCCAGGATGTTGTATAGTGTTGGATTTCACCCTGGATTAGAGAGGCAGAAGTTCAAATCCATGCTGAGTCATGAAAACTAAAGGGCTGCATCATACTCTCTGCCTACCTTACAAGCTACTTTGTAGATGCAATGAGGGATGCTCTGTGTCAGGAGTGTCGAATCTCTTTCAGCCCAGTGGTGGGTGGGGCAGAAAGCAAAAAGGGGCAGGGCCTAAATGCTATAAATACCAGCATGTTTTAGCTTAACATTGATACTGCCAGTAACTAAGCCCTAGCATAGGCTGGCAGTTCAAACTTTTAGAAGGTGGGTGAATGCACAGAAACTGGGAAACCAACTAAACAATTGTCACTCGGGACACAGGCATGGAGCCGGGGAAAGAGGACCTCAAATGGTCCAGATTGGGAATTCTGGAGAGCTAAATTTAGCCACTGGACCTGAGGTTCTTCTGCACTGCTGCATTATCTACATCATTCCGCGTTCGTTGGAGGAAGGGCAGGATAGAAATACAGTGTTGAAAACATCGAATACTTACATCCTGTTGCATTCCCAGTGAGTTCAGTGTACCGCTTCTGAGATCCCACACAGGCAACAGACTCCGCATGACAGTTAGATGAGAACATTCCAGCGCATCCAGGACGGTGGAGCCCATTGGGTTTCCTGTCTGGTGGTGGCAGCACTGAAAATTAAAGTAGAAAATAACTTTTCACTGGTGCCAGGGCCTATCAGTTCCCAGCCTCAGTATCTCTGATCAGTGTCAAAACAATGGGGTAGGGATTGGGAGCAAAGAACTCTTTGACAAAGGGCAGAAAGGGAGAGAGAGAGAGAGAGAGAGAGAGAGAGAGAGATTACATATGAAGTGACAACAGATGATGGTGCCCTTAAAGAAATATAGACTAAATTTCCATCACTACTGAGAAGCTACAGAGAATCGGCACAGCTCAGGGTTTGGTGTGTGTGTGGGGGAGAGAGAACATTCAACTCAGAGGGTTCTTTCGAGTTGGGCACCAACATTTCCTAAAGGATCGATGCCCTAATGGAATGCTCCATAGGGCAGTATACTTCCTGTTCTCTGCTTCATTCTATGGTTAGGAAAATGCAACTTTTGCAGGGATGGGTGAAAAATCCATTTGGTTGACATTTCAATGCGAACTGACCTTATTTGCATTTCCCAAATGGATTTACGCAAACTGGAATGTGATCGTTGCCTCAGTAATTGCACCTCTTTGCACCTTGCGATGCAGATGTCTGATCAGAAATGTTTTACAAACAATCGTATATCAGGAGAAATGTGGACAAAAATGCATACGTTTTTGCACGCATTTCTCCTGTTGTATTTCTGTATGCATTTCTGCTCTTAAAAAAATGAGAGGATGTTGGAAGCTCACTAGATTCAGGCTATCACCAGACAGGTTTCTAGACCTTCTGAATGTACATACCAGGAACCGTGATGTTATTACACTCATCCCCAGTGCAGCAGATCCTTCTTGATCTCAGATACACTCCATTTCCTAAATTTGCTTCAGCTACATCAAGGTTGCAAGTGCTGGATTTGCTACATTTCTTTTGTATGGTTGTGAATGTCGCAGGAACTGAGTGTACAAGAAAGAGGAAAGAAGTCTTCTATTAAAGCTCAAAGGCAACTGGAGTCTCTGGAATCAAGGTAGCCTTCTTATCAATGTTCAATTGACACAAGGACACATTTCCTTACATGTTTAGTAAATAAGGCGGTATAGTAATGTGAATAATTATTATTGTTATTAAAAAATGAATAAGAAGTACATGCACTAACCATTGCTGGAACACACCAAGCTCAGGGCCACCCTACATTAAATAAATACATATCCTAAACCAGGAAAACTAGGACTTTGTAGCCTGTTTGCATCATGCAAATCCAGAGGATTAATCCAGGTTGGATTATTTACATAATTTATTGTGTAATTCTCCCTGTCTTGCTGTCGTGACAAGGGACAAGGAGCTCCACAAGGCCATTAAGCACTGCCCCTGACCTCCACAACGTAGATCCAGGCTTCTGAGATTTCATGCCCCGTACATTCAGGGCCATGCTTTCAACCATAAGGATGGGAATTCTTATGGTCGCCTGGGGTTTGTGGCTTGTAAATGAATGGCGAGATTCCCAAAAGGCCAAAGGCCAAATAGCACAAATACACCCAACTAAGACATTTACTTGAGAATTCCCTTGGTAACTGCCACTGGATTGAGGATGTGTGAAGCTCATAAGCCTGACACAAAGAGGATGACCCCAGCATCTGGGGACTCATACTCCATCTAAACGTCAAAGATTCATGCAGCTTTCCAGAGCTAAATAAATTAAAGCAACAACAACAATAATCTCAAGGCTACCCAATCCAAATTGTAAAGCTCTACCTTCTAATCTAGGGTGGCCTGGCTTCTCTCTCATTTTGCATGTTAGATATTAGCGCATAGTTCTCAAAGGCCACATACGTAGTGTGGACTCCCTCAGATGGACAATGCATGTGTCTTCATCAACAAGGCAAGCCTGCTTTGAACCGATACAGCTGTGGCCTGTATTAAAGCAATTCTCACACTCAAGACAGGTGCCTGGAGAAGGAAGACACAAAAGTATTTTGAGCAGTTTCTTCGTGGAATGTCATCCTTAGGGTCAAATAGTGATTAGTTTTGTCAGTATTATGCAATCGATGCGTCTTCATCACAGACCTGTGGAGGGTGGTTCTTTGATCTTTTGTCTGTGATTAAAGGCAGATCCCCTCCCCAAGGAGCATAGATTTGAGGGCTATGTTTGTGGTGGAGAGAACCAAGGAAGGCAGAGGTTTCAAACCAGTAGAGAAGGGGGAACAAATTGGTAGAATCATGAAAGGTAAGGGAGGAAGGTGAGTAGATGTCATGAACCTGGAGTCCTGCAATGACCTGCACATAGACTCAGAGGCTGAGTGACCAGTGGTGCTGATGGAGGAAACATCAGGGCAAAATGCCACCTCTGAAACAGAGCCGCCCAACCACAAGATACCAGAGATCAGTGCAGGCAGAGTTCTAAGCAGAAGCTTGTGGAGTTGTGATGGCATGCTAAGCTTTAGGTTGAGACCTGCCCTGGATGACAAGGCATCAGTCTGGTCTCAAGCGGCTCACTAAGAGCTTCCCTTGGTACTGTGATGATTGTCTCCTTCCACAATCATGCCTTGAGGGTATGGCAGCAAAACAATTCAGTCTTAGATGTTGTGAAGGAACAGAATTGTCTTCTATTTCTGTGCTTCGCTGGAGTTTGGGATATTGTGAGGTTAAATGTGCTGTTGTTGTTTGTGAGCTGGTCAATTTCATCCAAGGGCTCAGAGGAAGAGGAGGTGATGAGGTTTTCAGGAGGTTCAACAGAAGGTCAGGGGAAGAATTTAGGAGATTGAAAGGCAGGTTGCTTGGAGTTTGGGTGGAGAATAAATTAATTCTAAGATACAAATCCCCATAGCAGACAGAAAGAAGGCAATTAGAAAAGGCCAAAAGAAGAGAAGGCAGAAGAAAGAGTTTTAAGGCTGGTTTGGTAGAGGCACCGGGGGCAAGGGAGTTTTCCACCTGCTGGCAGAGGAAAAGCAAAAAGGACCAGGGTCCATAATTTTGTATGTTCTTCCATTCCACTCGTGGAATCCTGTGTCGCCAGTCTGTGACAAACTGTTTTACTCAAAGAGGGTTTAACCCCAAAGAGTTCAAGGCAGAGATTTATCTGGAGCTCCTCTAAGTCTGCCGTCCTTATCTGATATCATTTTACATTCACACCATTCAGTTCATTTCAACCCCCCCCCCCCAAAAAAAAATCTGGCTACAACATTAAAAACAAAACAAAAAACTAGATGCTGGTGAGCAGAAGCTAGACAACCATCTGTTGCAGATTGGGATGTATGAAAAGTTTGCCCCAGTTCACAAATCATTCAAAAATGCCCCATTCACAATCCCAAATGCAAAAGGGAGCCCATTTTCTCTGAATATATTCACATATTCCTGAATCTGCCTTCACGTTTGCAAAAGGTGTACTGAAAAATGCCTAACTTTCCCAAAATGCAGAACTCCCCCCCAATAGGACATGATCTCAAAAGGCACGACTTCCTTCAAATACACAATGTTGTCATTTGCGCAAAATGAACGGCGATCACAAATGCAAGTTCAAATCGAACAGCGAACGTTGGACATTTACCTATCCCTAATTGAAAATGTTCTGGCTCTGGGTTTCCGGCATTGAGTGTGTGTGTGTGTGTGTGGGGGGCAAACTAGTCCTATAAGACCCCCTCCAATTCGATGATTCCTTTATCATAGGTGTTGCTTATGGATGTCCACCATGGGGAAATCAGGGGTTTTCGGGCTCACCGGATTTCCCCAGCACCCCCCCCCCCACACACAAGAGATTTGTGGAGAAGAATCCAAAACAATTGAGGCTCCAATATGGCAAACAAAACAACTTTATTTCTCCATTGTAGAACAGCATCCAAACAAGTAGCAGCACACTCCCCAAGCCAGACATAGCTAACCACCAAACCTTGATTAGCTAAATACTGTGTGGCTGTGCTGCGACACACTTGATCTTAAAGGAACATTACACTACACCCAGCTCAGTCTGCATTTGAGAGCACTGTCCTGAAATCTGGAACTTTTCTCAGTCTCCCCCTCCCTCCCTCCCACCCACCCCCACCATAAATCGCACTTTACGCAAATTACTGCCGAAATTTGCAAAAACCTCACAAATTGCAGCCGCAGCAGACAACCTCAGGGGGTGAAGGACAGGCTGTGTGGTGCACATTGCTGCCCAGTCCATCCCTAGACTTCACCATCACCTCTGGTGTCCTAACTCACTATGCCTGTCAGGCCAGTCCTGACATCCAGTCAACAGCTTAAATTAGAAGTACTCATAGAGAGGCCCCTGAAAATGTCCTAAAAGGCCTCTGAAAATGGCTCTTAAAACCAGGCCAGCACATAGAATCATAGAATAATAGAGCTGGAAGGGGCCTATAAGGCCACTGAGTCCAACCCCCTGCTCAGTGCAGGAATCCACCAAAAAGCATAGCTGACAGATGGCTTTCCAGCTGCATCTTGAAGGCTTCTAGTGTCAGAGAGCCCATGACCTCCCTAGGTAATTGGTTCCATTATCTTACTGTGTCAGGAAGTTTTTCCTGGTGTCCAGCTGGAATCTGGCTTCCTGTAACTTGTGCCCATTATTCCATGTCCTGCACTCTGGGATAATCAAGAAGAGATCCTGGCCCTCCTCTGTATGACAACCCTTCAAGTACTTTTAGAGTGCTATCATGTCTCCCCTTGAATCTCTTCAGTCCATCAGGCATATTATGCCACAAAGTTTCCTAAAACGATTCAAAATATTTTCATTGGTATCACAAAACAGCAATTAAATTGTGCAACTAGAGAAACCTGAACTGTTTTAAAAAAGACAAAGAAAGAAAAAGGAGAGACTTGTGTTACTGGAAATTGTCTAATGTCTATTTGCATGAAACAAAGGCCATTTATCAGCCAGTTATCCCGGGGGCAGCTCGAGATCATCCCTGTGCATCCAAATGACACACAAGTGATCCCAGAGTCATGCAGAAACTAAGCTCTCAGTTGTCCCAGGATAGCTGGGATTGGATTTTTCACAGTTGTTTGCATGGTCCCAGGACAACCCCAAGGTCCACAGGCGGCATGGCGCTCGATCCCGGGGTTGTCCTTCCTCCCAATGTGGGGCTCACCAAACAGCCATGGAGCTCTGCGGGGGCAGTCCGTGCCCATCGGGGGGTGAGGGGGGAACATTTTTGCCATCCCTGGGATAGTTCCCAGTAGGGATGTGCACGGCCAGAAATATCGGAATCAGATCGGAATTTCCGATATTAAAAATATTGGATCCGATCATATCGGGGGGTACACGGATTTGATCGGATCTGATATCTGATAAATATTGGAAGTTCCGATCCATTTCAGGTGTTTTCCCCATAGGCTTGCACTGGGGGAAAGAAAGCTTTCCCCCAATGCAAGACTATGTGGAAAAACACTGGGCTGACACTCCCTCCCTCACCCCAGTCATGCTCCTGACCTGCCGCTGCCATCACCACTGCCGGTCCGTAGTACTGCTAAACAGGCTTTCTGGCCTGTTCCTCATTACAGAGATGCGCCGAGGAACAGGCCGGACAGCCTGTTTAGCAGTACTACGGACCGGCGGCGGCAGTGGGGAAGGCTGTAGGTAAGGGGGGACCCCTGGGGAACCCTCCCTCCCCTCCCCTCCACTTGTGCTCCTTACCTGCGGCCTTCCTCGCTGCTGCCGTTGGTCCATACTACTGCCTATGGGGAAAACACCAGAAATGGCAGTTCGAGAATCCGGTATGTCCGATAGTTATCGGACATATGGATATCAGATCCGATTAGATAGGGCTTCCTTAGGGGAAAATCATAATCAGTAATTAGATGTCCAAAAATGACCTTATCGGTTCGTTTTTGGATATCAGTCCTGATACGATACACATCCCTAGTTCCCAGTGGTTTTCTGCACCAAGTTTCTAGGGTTTTTTTTAAAAAAACTTACTTTTGGCGTAGGATCACACCTGCACAATTGCACAAATGTCTACCTCTTTTTTTTTGTTTTGTTTTAAACCATGCTGGAATGTCCCTCTTCACTTCCGGGATGATGTGCTGGCATTTGGACCCTTTGGGACAACCCCGGAAGGTGGAAAGCCCAATATCCTCCCCCCCCCCATCCCGGAAGGCTTACAGGTGTAAATGAGCCCAAAGCTAATAACAAGGGGAGTTTACCTGAATTAATAGTGATGTATTAGCTGCTATCTAGCATTTAAAAAAATATTTTAGAGCTGTATTACTTAATTTATATTTCTAGAAATGGTTTTGTTATTGGTCTTTTATGTTGTTTGAAAATATGTTGGCAAGTGCCTTGAAGAATTGACAGTGGAAAGACGAGATGTAAAATCCTTCAAATAAGTCAGAAAATTAGTAAATAAATCCAGATGCAATGGCACAATACAGGGAAATGGATGTAACTAAAACTGTCCCAGCAGGACATCTAAAATAAAAATAAAAAAATAAGCCTCTGAGGTTGCAGTTTTGTGTAGTGGAGAAGAATGGTGGGAGGAGTGCTTAATTATTTACAAGCTAATTTTCTCCCATAACTTCCTCCCCCTATTGACCCTAAATGACAGGCTAGGAAATTCCTTAGAAAACAACGAATTCATACTTAATGCCTATTCTTGGATGTTTGGTTGCACACACAAACACACGCACACATAAAACACACACAAATAAATAAACAAACACACATCCTCTCTTGTCAACATGACATGTGCCTGTTCTGTAGACTCTGTTCCGGAAAAAGTCAGTTCAAGCAGAGATTTCTGCCCTCCAGAAATAATTGATCAGTTTTTTCTTGCCATCTCCTGATCCTCTTTTAGCACAGCAGTGTAGCTCCATTGTCATCCAAAAGTCCAGTTCCCTCTCTAGCCGTTTTCATGTTTCTGATGAAGTTAAGTAGTAGTAGTAATAGTTATTCTTGTTGGTCTTAACGCCTTTTAACAATGGCTCAATTCAGACGACACAATAAACAACTGGTGTGGGGGAAACAATCGTCAGTTGTTTTGACTATTGTGTCATCCGAATGCTGCCATTGTGTTCCATGAGATATGTTCCCGGAAAAGTGAACATAGAATTACAGCCTGAATGTTCCAGGGAATTGCTGCTTTTGAAAATTACAAACAGCTCCTTGTTGAACAATGTGGGAAGAATGAAGGCTCAAGGCCAAATAGGAGCTTCAACCCACCCAAATATGGATTGGGTTTGGGCAGGCTGTATGGTTCCCTTCAGAGTTTGGCTGAAGACCAAACCTGTCCAATTTCCCTTAGAACGGAATGTTCTCATTGACGGTATTCTGGGTTTTTTTGTACTGATAGCTCATGTTGTAACAAAATAAAGGGAGATCTGGACTTATCAATTTAACAGCTTAAATTGAGGTTTTAACTGACTTTGTGACCAGGCTTAAAAGTTTAAAATGTTTGAAATGTCAACTGTTTTATGTTTATGGTTTTAATATGTGTATATTGTCTTTTTAGTGTTCAATCTTTTAATTTTTGTAAATTGCTCAGAGAACTTCGGCTATGGGGTGGTATATAAATGTAATAAATAAATAAATAAATAAATAACCGATGATGATGATGATTAAAAAGTAGCATCTCCTATTATGAAAAGTACTGGCATAATGTGGACTCATTGGCTAGCCCCTATTAACAATCATGCTGCCCTGTTTTGGACCAGCTGAAGTTTCTGAACTGTTTTATTCCATAGTTTTGTTTTTAAAGTTCTACTAAACATCATCTGAATACTCCTCCATGTGTGTCTCCAAAACCTCTTCCTATTGGTCCATAGTGGCCTCACAAGTGTGTCATATAACCCCACTCCAGTGATCTCTCTCTGAGGTGGGACATCCAGAAAGAGTGTGCTTTGCAGTGGGGCAGGGCCAACAATCAACTGCCATCTTGGAAAAGGGGCAGAATGTCACAGTTTGACAGGAACTACCCTTCCACCACTACTCTGGGCATTACAATTCTGGCAGTTTATCTGTGTTCTCAAACAAACAAACAAACAAAATTTGCATTTCAAATCTTTCACTTGTTTGTCCTTTGTAAGCTGCATTCCTCCTGCAACTAGTTGTTCAATTTAGACTTAGCAGATGTGTTTTGCTAACCTCCTTTCCCTAGCCTTGCAGATTTGGCTCATGCTGTTGCCTGTTAGAACTGGCTGTGCTGATGTTAAAGTTTATTTTCCCTGCACTCCTACACACACTAATCTAGGACAAAGGGCCTGGCAGAATCCACACTGCATGATTATTCTACATTGGTAAAGACCTGTGTGGTCTTCTGCACTCTTATCCAAACGACAAAAAGTTATGGAATGATAACTGAACACAAAATTTCCAGTAATATATGCATACAATTATAACACATTCAAAATTATAGAAACATGTGATATGAATATAATTTAATACAACGATGTATAAAACAAAAGAATAAATTACTGGTCAAACATGTTTCAACACATGTTGTTGTGTCTTCTTCAGTGACCATTACAAAAACTGCATAGCCTAATGCTGCATAGCCGAGTCTTTTGACCTGGGCTTTCTAATAGGAGCAACCTAAATTGTATAGCCAGTATTACTCCTACTCGTGAAATGTTAACTGCTTCAGTCTCTCTTGAATTGCTTAACTTTCTGTCTTTCTACAGCCATAAGGATGTACAAATAAGCAAAACTTCTGCTTGCCAAAGCTCTCCAAATTCCTTCTCAAAGTTTGTTCCAACTTGAGTCCATATTAAATTGTGAGCCTTTTTCTTCTTTTCACATGAAAATCTGTGTGTATTTTTGTTCACATTTTTCCAAACTTATGCAACAGTTCTGTGCGTCTTTGAAATGTATGCAGCCTTCTCCCATTGATTAAAACATATTGGTGAGCATCTTTCAGAAATGTGCATTCTGATGCACATTTTTCCAATGTATGCATGCTGTCGAACATTTGGGTTCCCCCCCCATGAATCGCATATTGCATTGCAAGCTCAGAAATGTAAGAACTCCGATTGCAAATTGTGTTCGAGTTCATGTTCAGTCCAGAAAGTCCAAACTGGGTAAGATCCTGATAAAAACCAAATTGGAAGAAATTTCTCATATTCTGCCATCCTTTCTGTGGGGTGGGGGGAGCACTTTTTTTTTTCAGCAGGATACCGAAGCTGGGGACAAACGTTTGCTAAAATTACCAAGCCATGCTGCACGTTTATAGATACTTATTATTGGTGAATAATTATAATACACAAGGTGTTTAGCGGAATATGGAACTAGATTGTCCCATCTTGCCTAATCTTTGGATAGCTGCTTTAGCATCTGTATCTGAAGCATCTATGGATCTCAGGTTATGTCTTAGAGATACTTATTATTGGGGAATAAATATGATGCACAATATCTTTATAGCAGGAATGGCATAGGGAAATGGATTGTCCCATTTTGCCTAGTCATTGGATCACTTATTTAGCATCTGTATCTGGAGTATCTATGGATTTCAGGTTACATCTTATTCAGCTAAAGCTGTCATTCTGTCTCTTCCCCAAACTCAGACTGGTGTTTCAGGCATGCTGCTTGGCTTATATAGGCCATTCATTGCATTTTTGAGAAACTGCAGTACAGTGAAGGGACTGCCCTAACTGCTTACAGCTACATTTGTAATATATTCAGAACTGCTTTAAAATTACACTTGTTGGGTTTCATTTTAAAGGTGTATTCCAGAAAAAACACCTGGCTGGATGTTGCTAGGTAGGTTAATATAAAATAGGGATGTGCACTGGATCGGACCCGATCCACGATCCGAGTCCGGTCCAGTGGGAAATCGGATAAATTATCCAATTTCCGATCCGACAGCTGGATCGGCCAATCCAATCTGAACCGATCCAATCCGAACCGGTCCGATGAAAGTGGACAGCGGGGGGGGGAGGAGGGGGGCGCTTACCTTTCCGGCCCGTCCGCTCCCGTCCGGCGCCGGCAGCTACTACCAGCGGGCTCCGCGGCCTGCTCCAGGGTGGCGCGCCGAGTGATGTCATCACCCGGCGCGCTACTCTAGAGCAGGCCGCGGAGCCCGCTGGTAGTAGCCGCCGGCGCCGGACGGGAGCGGACGGGCCGGGAAGGTAAGCAGGGGGTGCGTGGAGGGGAGGAGGGGGCACGTGGAGGGGGGGAGGGGGGCCCTTACCTTTCCGGCCCGTCCGCTCCCGTCCGGCGCCGGCGGCTACTACCAGCGGGCTCCGCGGCCTGCTCCAGGGTGGCGCGCCGGGTGATCACCCGGCGCGCTACTCAAGAGCAAGCCGCAATGCCGGCTGGCGGTAGCCGCCGGCACTGGACGGGAGCGAACGGCCCTAAAAGGTAAGCAGTGGCAGGGAAGGGGGCTTACCCCCCCAGAGCCGTCCACTTCTATCCGCTGGCACCCGCGGGCGCCAGCGGATGGAAGCAGACGGCCCCAGGGGGGGTAGGGAGCGCGGGGGAGGGGGCTTACCTGCCGGGGCCGTCCACAGCGGACGGCCCCGGGGGGGGAGGGAGTTAGGCCCACCCTCACCCACCCGCCGCCATTTTTTCCTCATAGACTTGCATTGCAATGCAAGTCTATGGGGAAAAAAATGGCGGCCGATCCAAAAATTTCCGATTTTTGGATCGGGATCATACTCGATCCGGTTCAGGGGGCCTCCGATTTTGTCCGAACCGATCCGTGACAAAATTGGAGGTCCTGATCCGGGTCCCGATCCGATCCGGGGGGTCCGTGCACACCCCTAATATAAAAGCCATCTATCATTTCACAAAGGGTGTTAACACTTTATAAAAACACCATTGCTTGAGCTGTGGCTGCATTCTACTTCTCAAATTAGGATTAATGTTATTCTTTACCTTTACCTTTGTTGTAGATGATTTAAACAAGTGTTTTGTCTAAATCAGCTAGGAGGTATAACACAACTAATGCTTCTTTTAACCTTTTTTTTTTTTTTGCATGCCTAATAGTGAGCTCTTAGCGGGAGGAAATTATTATATGAATAAACTTTGCATTGGAATGCTGTTCAGTATTACTGAAGTATACGTCCTCTTAAATTACTATCTGCTCCCTGGAAGTTAAGACACGATCAGTGTAAATGGATTCTTTTGACAACTAAAAGACTGATATTATAGCATTGGAAGGATAAATGCTCACTTCCTATAGTGCAATGGATTGAAGACCTAACAATATTTTCAACATTTGACAACATTTGAGCAGGTGGTATATAGTACCAGCAAATGGAAACTTATATGGGTATCTGCTTTTGCCATGCCCCATCAGTGCAACATCTTTTCAAAACATCTGCTTCTGAGAGCTCTAGAGATATCCACACCCTGCATCAAAACCCTTCCAAGTTTTTTCATGAACTGCAGAGCAAAAAACAAAAACTAACTTCTGGACTGATGTTGTCAAAAAACAGGAAATTTGGCAGTGTACTAAGAAGAAAATTAATAGGCCAACTTTAGGAGCAAGGGAGGAAATAAGGGAGGGGTGTGTTTGTGTGTGTGTGCCCTCCTCTTTGCTATTAGGTTCTCTTTTTATGTTATGCAACACACACGCAACTGAATCAGAGTCAAGCAGTGGCTTTCCTTGATACAAGGTTTCCATTCCAGCTCCCAACGCAGCTCTAAGCAACATCTAAAATCATGGAGACACCACTGACCATCTGCCTCTTTGGCATCTTCATAGCTTCAGGTGAGTTGATGAAGCTGAGATACATTTGAGATACCATGGCCTCATCTACACCAAGCAGGATATTGCACTATGAAAGTGGTATGTCAGCAGTATATAAAAGGCAGGAACCACACTACTGTTTTATAGCGGTACTGAAGTGCACTGACAACTGTTGGGGCCCATATGACACATACCATATACTGCTTTCGTACAGCTATATCCTGCTTGGTGTGGCTCCTGCCTTTTATATACTGCTTTCATACCACTTTCATAGTGCAATATCCTGCTTGGTGTAAATGAGGCCAATGTGTGTCTCCCCCCCCCCCCCCCCGCTTTTTGGAATGTGCACTTTTCTGATTTGGGAACAGAAGAAGATGCTCACATTCTAGAATTACAACGAGGGGGAAATGAGCACTGAGGTGGGGATGGATGGACTCACCTCTGTCTATGCTTGCTAGGCCCTCTCTAAACTGCCACTACCACCCCCTCTCACTGTGCGAACCACTGGGTGGCCTAAGAGCGCTGCAGGGCCACCTGTCCCCTTAGTGAGCTGCCATTTGCATAGAAATGGAGGCCTGGGGTTTTCCAGAAATGTAATGTTGTGTAAATGTCCCCCTTATGGCCACCAGGTTCCAACCTACTTTCCTCATGAAGAAATGGCCATGCAAAAGGCATTTCCATTCAGTGAATTGGGTTGTGTAGCACACTGTGCAAGTTTAGAGTGCAAGTTTGCTGGAGTGAATGCCTGGCTTGCCAGTTAGGAGAATAGCCAGGTATCAAATCAATAAGCCAAGGAAGGGAGGGGGATGGGAGACAATGGTATCCTTATGATTGGTTCATGAGTGCTGGAGACTAGACAGAAAAGGGGGTACCAAACCGGGTTGTTCCAACGTCACAGCTAGGAAAGAAGGAAGATAGTTTATTGTATTAGCGATCAGCCATCATACAATTCCAAAGAGAAACAACAGCCAATCCGTTAAATTGGATTTGGGAAAATAAAAATAAAATTAAGTTAGCAATTAAAATACAGATGTTACAGCAAAATCAATCTAATTGCACCTAGACAATACAGTACACTATGGTACAGAGGGCAAAGTCCCCAGCTTGATTCAGTTACTTTGGGATGCACTTTCAAGGAAGTATAATAACCTTGGCAGTTATGAACGTCATATATCTGTCCTGGTCAGATGACAAATAGTGCCGTTTCTTCTGGCTAGCTTGTGTTCTTGCTGATAATGGCTGTATATACATGTCTCTTCACATAACAAACATTTTACACTCCAGGAGTAAATGAGCAAGCTCCTATACCACTACTGTGCAGTGTGTAATTCCCTCTTTACTAGACATTCAGGGGAACCTGAGCAGATTGACACATAATACTAGCATAGAAGGAATTTGATGCACCACAAAAAAATATCTGCACAATGACTTTGGGATGAGACATCTTGCAGGTGTTGCAAGAAGGTTCCTTTAGCCTAATAATAATAATAATAATATAAAAATAATAATTTCTTACCCGCTTCTCTGTTTGGATCGAGGCGGGGAACAACAGTAAATATAAAATATGATAAAATACATAAAACTGATTAAAAACATGGTACACATTATTAAAATAGCAATAAAACATTCTAAAAACATCCTAAAAGACATCATGGCCTAAGCTTGGAAAACAAGGAACAGAAAAGCCCCAAACTGAGGCCATCTCATAGCACCTCTGCCTCCCACAGTCTTCTCCCATCTCCTATAAGCTTCAGCCACCAAGACTGAAACCTATTGGAAATTTATTTTCGGTCAAAACAGCACTGCCAGCCTCTCTACCTCCTTTAAATCTGGGGAAGATCTAATTCTGCCCTTACTGTGGCCACCCTGGTTTGTTGATCTAGCTACTGACAGAAGTCTACATACATATTTATTCTGTTGATTTTCTAACAAATCGAGCTTGTCCAGGGCCCATAAATGGGCTATGGAAAACAGCTGGGGGACAATTCTTTATCGGTATTTTTCTAGAGTTGGTTTAACTAAGTTACCCCTTGGAAGCCCATTTGTATCCCTGTCTGCCATTTGAGTCACCTCCCGCACTTGTGAAAGCAATGAACCTGTGGGTTGAAATGTTATTCTTAAATAATATATAATTTCATTTGGTTGCACTGTGGTCCGTCAAAGCAACCATTTGTGGAGTCTGGTAGTTCTGTCAAAAACTTACTTTTCATTTTGTCATAATTTATATTCAGCTATTCAACTTGACAGTATGGGATGTCAGGCAAGAAAGGAAGAATTGCGGTGCAGAAGCAATAAATAGACAATGCTCTTCCCGCATTGGCAAGCACCCTCACCTAGTTTGCTATGTACAGAGAATCATTTACTTGAGAGAGCATTAAAAAATCTGAAGCCACCTCCTTTCTGAAGATGAACAGAAATGGACTACCTCGGTATACTATGCACTATGCAGAATGAGTTAGATCGGCCATGAGTTTACTTTCAGAATCTGCTCCAACCATTTGGCAAGATGGAAATGAAAAACGAAATAATGTGGATTCCAGATGTCCATGAATTCCAGATGTGTGGCTTTGGTATTATACATGCGGGTAGGAATGGGGAAGAGAGCTCTTGGGAGTCATTTCCATGTCGTGTCGCAATCTGCAGTCTACACAGAAACAAGCCTGTACCCTCGCCATTGATAAAAGTCCTCCATTGGGTTTAGCGCCACGTTTACAGAAGATCGTCTGACATCCATTAATATTACTTCCTTTTAGGTGTGTCCCAAAAATATTTTTTTTTATTATTCTCCCAAGACGTTTGCATGTTTTAAATCTTGCTGATCGCTTTTCAGTTTTATCTGCTATTTATTTTCATTATGTGGTTTACTGTGTGGTGACCAAAGACATAGCTTGACATAAGCCATCTTTGACCAAAGCTAGGCCAGGCAGGAAATTGTCTGAGTAGAAATTTTAAAACTGCATATGTGTCATCAACCCCCCACACCTAGCTAAAGGTGCAAATGTTCTAGGAAGTCTGCAGCTGGGCTAGACCTCCTTTCTTAAGCTGCGTTCTTATGTTGCTACATAACCAACCTGCTACAGGAAACTTGGGATTGGGCTAGACGTCCTTTTGAGTAAACAAGTACTCTGCACATGCTCAAGCTACTTCATGTCTGTGTGACCAACTTGCTAATAAAAATCTGGCTATGCCCAGCAAGAGTCAGAGTTGCACCTTGGCTAAGGTGGGCTCTCCATTGCAATGTAATTCCTGTCTGTCAAATGAACGTGTGTGTTGGAAACCTGGAAAGTATTTGGGCCACAACAATTGTAACTTAAAATCTATCTTTGTTAACCACCCTGACATTGACCTTGGCAAAGCATGGGGTATAAATGTTTCAAATAAATAAAACCCAGGCAAAACAGAAACAAATTAATCTGGCCCATCCTTCTTCTCGTGTGTGATTTTAGGGGCCTCTCTGCAATGTGAAATTTGCGAGGACTTGGGGCACAGCTGCAATGGAACTATGAAGACTTGCCCCCATGGTATGGACAGGTGTGGCATTGTTCTGTCGGAGACCACAGGTAAGTGTACAACACCAACTGCCAGGCCCAACCCTCTCAGAAGAGAGACTGAGACAAAGGCCTTAGCTGGCAGATTAGGAGGAGTGGCAGATTGGAGCCAGGGCCCCTCCTACCTGTTGCTAGGGGTGAGCAAACTCAATTGTGTCCAATCCGCTAGGGGTGGGCACCTCCACTCATCGGGCCACACAAGCTCCCTTTGAGGTTCAGAGAGGCCTGATGACCCTTGGCAGCCGTCTGCCCTTGCTCTGAAAATTTCTCATTTCCCCTCTCTCTGTTGTTTAAACTCTTCTTCTTCAGGAAATGCAAATTTCCTCTCTGCCATCAGTAATCAACAGACTCTCAACCACTATTTTTTCTCTCACACGTTCCAGCCAATATCATTCTTGGTCTTGTGCACTCAGATATCACACAAGGAATGGATTAATCTGTCAATTTTTGGTTTCTTTTTTATTTTTCCAATATTAAGTTCAGTTCACCTCAAATTTTGATTTAAAAAAAACACATATATTTTTTTATGTATTTTGGGTGTATTTCCCCCAATAAAGAGATTTTTTTTTGCAAGCAATTTTCCTGAAATACTATATTTTTAAATCTCATTTTTGTAATATACATTTTCCAGTGTACTTTCCCCTAATGTATGCATTTTTATAAACATGCCTAGTTTGGGGCTTAGCCTTTAAAGAAAAAGCTATAAAGTAATTTTACATATTAAAGACAATCTTTTGGAATACATAGCATAGGCTGGATCTAGATTCATTCTACTTTGATATCTGTGGGACTTAATTTAGTCATGAGTAATTGATATCCCATTGATTTCAGTTGTTTAAGTATGTCTAAATCTGAATCTATCCCAAAATTATTTGCTCTCAGCACTGAGAAACTTCAGCTGTCTCACTCACACTTAGAATTTAATGGAGGGATGTAATAGAGGTTGCTTAATACCAGGAAATTCCATGTGGCCTGATGTGAGTGTTCTGTCTTAGATTGTACAATTACCTCTCTGTCCATCTGTGGCCTCTCCAGGTGCAGATCATGTTTTATGCATGGTGTGGAGAAAGAGGATAAGGAGACATTTCTCTCCCTCTAATAGTACAACCTGGGGTCATCCCATGAAGCTGAATCTAGGTCAGATAAAAGGATATACTCCTACACATTGCACATGAGTAAACTATGGAATTTGCTACCAGAGGATGTTGTGATGGCCATCAATAAATTCATGGAAGATGAGGCTATCAAGGGCTATATATTGCCTCCTCCTTATGGTCTCTGCATACCAATTGCTGGGGAAATAAGTGGGAGAGTGCTTTTGCACTCATGTCCTGGTTGTGGGCTTCCCACAGGCATCTGGGGGTGCCTCTTCACGAGAGGTTTAATGCTCTTTGAAGTCTCATTAAAAAATTTACCTCCACACCAGCGGAGCGCAAATGGGGCGTAGAGGCGCGTTATCTCTCCGATTATGCGCATTATCGAATGCGCGTTAAATCGCGAATTTTATTTTGCTCCGTCCGTTAAAGCGCATTTTGACTGTGTGAATATGTGCTTATGCGCATTAACTACTTGTAAACCGCATTTTGGACATCCTTTAATGCGCTTCGCTGCCTCTCGCCGCCTCTCGTGCAGAGGGATTAGGCGTAAATGCGCTTCTGCGATTATGCGCATAATCGCCTAACCAGGCGCAAAAGCGAATCCTTGTAGAGGGGACCTGGCTGACCACTGTGTGAACAGAATGCTGGATTAGATAGTCCTTTGGTTGATCCACCATGGAACTTCTTATGGTCTTATGTGCTTGTGGTTCAATTAAAGCCCAAGTGGAGATTTCATAAGATCACTTTTCTCATGAGGCTTGGCAGGCACGAAGTCCCAGCTTCAAAATCCAGGTAAATAGTCTCAGGTACAAGACTGGAAAGGAGGCACAGACAGTCAGGTTGGACAATGTTTAGCTAGGTAAATCCATGCTGTGATTTGTTGTAAGGCAGCACCTCCATACGAATGGGGTAATATCTCAATGGTTGGCAAGATGCTCTATCGAAAAGGATAGCACACTGGTAATCAGGAAAAGACCCTTGAAAGCCACTGCCATGATATGGCCTTGATGGACCAATTATTTGCTATGGCAACATGATACTTGCACGAGATGCTGAGGAGTATGACAAGAACCATCTCCTCTCCCCAAATAACATGCCTCCTTTGTTTATGCCTACAGGAATACAAATAAAGGCTGTTATGAAGATTTGCACCCCATCCATTTCCTGCAATGATGGCCGCAGTGTGATCAATATTGGCCATAGAAGAACAACAACATCCCAAATTTTCTGCTGTGTGGGAGATGAATGTGGAAGGTTCAATCCCAGCTGTATGTCACTGATGTACTCCTCTTTCCATCCCCCATTCGATCACACCACCTTTTGTAAAAAGATGAATAAAATCCTAGCTTATGACTCAGTTACCCCCACCCCTCCCACAGCTCTTTCCAGTTTATTTCATTGAGTGCATATTGGAGCATTTCATCATCAAGTAAAGAAGAGTTTTAGAAACCCAGTGCACAAGAAACCCTCCTGATTCCTCTGGATCACCAGGTGGGGTGAATCAGGGAACTCCCCTGTATATACTTTTAAGGAGTGAATGAGGGGAAGGAAAGGGTGTCTGAACCTAGCTCGCTCGCTCTCAAGGCAGGGATGGCTAGACTCAAAGTAGGGATGTTGGAGGAATACATCTGGAGGAGTTAAGTCCACCAAGCTTCTGGCAGCTTACCCCTCCCTGGATACCAGCTCACTTTTCCACAACTTGAACTGACTTGATCTGTGCCAAGTTGGGCCGGCTCACACACTGCCACCGCTGTCACCATTGCCGGAGGATCTGCACAACTCTCTCACTGGTGATAATGGTGGCTGCGGCAGCAGGGAGAGGAAGGAACCCTTGTGCCGCCCTTCCTGCTGCCACTGGCCACCGTGCGCAGCTCTCTCTTTCTCCCTGCTGGGGTTTGTGCGCAGCTGTTGGCAGAGAGCTGACCCAGGGCTCTGGGGAAACTCATTGAGACCCAGTTTCCCCACGCTGGACATCCCAACCTGAAAGCTGTCTAGTTGCCAGTGTGACCAATTTTGTGGTTCGTTCTTGCACTTACACATGCAGATCTGGGTAGGTTTCATGACTGTTAGCTGAAGAGACCCTAGATCACCCAAGCACCTTTTTTATTTCCTTCTCTGGGCCCAATTGCCACTTCTATGAAGGACTTTGAAGGTGGGCTGATGGAGCAAATGACAGGTATATGTGCTTTTCGCCTCCCCTAGTCACCTTGTTCTTCTTCCTTCCCAAACTCATGCAGTGTCACCCATAAAGACAAAGCCCAATGGGAAGGTATGTCCAGCCTGTTATTCTGTCAATCAACTTGACTGTGAGGAAGAGGAAGAAATCCAATGTAGTGGGGACGAAAATAATTGCCTTCAAACATCTGGGACTGCCAACATGGGTAAGTAAACACATAAGTATACACAAAAGCAAATCTATACTCACCTTTATATGGGCCAATATTTCACAGTATAGCTGCTCTTGGAAAAGCATGCTGTAGGGAATGTATGCTATAATAGAAACGCCATAGAATGTCTGCAATCTGGTGAGCTTTTTTTCCTCTTCAGCTGGGGCCTTCCCCAAAGCTTGTCTTTGCTAAGCAAAAACGGGATGTGAAAAATATTGTTGCCCATAGGGACTAGGATAGGCTGACCATCTGAAAAGGTGGACAGGGCTCATATAACTTTAACAGTTGTAGAGAAAAGGGAATTTCAGCAGGTGTCATTTGTATGCAATTAGTTCCTGGTGAAATTCCCTCTTCATCACAACAGTTAAAGGTGCATGCACTATACTAGAGTGGCCATATACAAAAGAAGGCAGGGCTCTGCAACTTTAACTGTTGTGATGAAGAGGGAATTTCACCAGGAACTAATTGCATACAAATGACACTGGTTGAAATTCCCTTTTCTCTACAACTGTTAAAGTTATATGAGCCCTGTCCTCCTTTTCAGATGGTCAGCCTAGGCTAGGAGGATCACTGAGTCCCAACCAGCTTAATATTACCGCCCCCACCACCTGCCCAAGCCTAAAATAAGAATGACCTCAATGAGAAGGTGTAGGGTTTGCTTCAACCTATACCTAACCCTAACCCTAATCCTAACCCTCGCCATCTCAGATCTCTTCCTTACACCAGCCATTTCTATCAACAGGCTCTATCTCAGAGGTGTGGGACTTCTTTCAGGCAGAATTCCATTTCAGATAAGCTTTGAGGAGCCACTTTCCAGTGGTGGTCTGGGCCAAAGGCAAAGGGGGAAGAGCCCCAATACTAAAACATGCCATCATATTTTAACTTAAACATTTTACTGCCGGTAACTAAGCCTTTCAAACTTTTAGTATGGTAGTGGTGGTGTGGGATCTGCAAAAAAAAAAAAGAACAGGAAAAAAAAAGAGCTGGAAACCACCAAACAATTGGTCATCAGCAGAAAATGGGTGGGCCAGGGTAATGGGAATCCTGGAGGGTCAGACTGGGATTCCAGATAGGCCAAATCTGGCACACGGGACTGAGTTTTGATACCACTGCTCTATATGTACTGTGAAACTTTCCCTAGGGTTGGTGCTGCTCCACTGCCAAACCCCGTTCTATTGCTGGTGTGTGGCAGCAGGAAATTGTCTTTATGAGGGGAGGCAGCACAGGCTTTCCAGTGGCCATTAGGCTCCCCAGGCCTGCCCCCTCCCCCTTCCATGGCTTCTGGAGACCAATAGGAGGTTGCCTCCTGCCTGGGAAGTGGCTCCATTAGTGGCTCCAAGTGGGAACAGACCATTGGAAGGGCAGGGCGGACCTTGCTCTGACTGGAAAAGTGGGGTTAAGTCCCCAACTTATTTGGCCATGCAACTTCACCTCTTTACCCTGGGGTGGCTTCAAATCTGTGGCTGAATCATATAACCAATGCAGCATGGATTCGGAGCCACCCCAGGGCAAAGATGACATCAAGGCAGACCCCCTCACTTACATGATCTGGAAGCTATGAAATCTCTTCAGTGTCTTAGGTTCAAACTGTCCTCCTGGTTGAGTCTCTTTCTTAGCCAGCTACTCAGACAACATTGGTTCTCCTACGGAGAACAGGAGAGGGAGAGTGGGTAACCCCAGGTCAACACAATACTCCTGAAGCTGACTACCATCTCCTCAATTTCTCTCTATAGGAGAATTAGCTGTGAAGATCATCATGAAGGGCTGTGCCAATGATGTTGCCTGCACTCAACTGAATGAACAAGTTGGTTCTTTTTCCGGGATCAAAATAGTTGCATCAAAGAGTTGCACGCCAGCCTCCAGCAAAGCCTCCAGGAGCATTCCAGGATTGTTTGGACTCCTCCTCCCAGCCCTTGCTGGGCTCCTGGTTATTACAGTCTTTCTGTAATTTTGCTCCCCGGGACAGAGATTCAGTTACCCTGCTCCATTAAGTTCTTTTTGACCCCTTGCTTGTGTCTTTTAGATTATATAAAGACCGCTGTCTTTCTAGAGATGGTTCATTTTCTGACTGATTATGGCCGCCAGGCAGTGAGGGGAGTCAATGCTTGAACATGGCTTTTAAGCTGCGATGGAAAGAATTCCCAGTAGTTGCCAGAAACTGGGTGCTCAACCATTGAACTCTGGCTCTTCCCCAAAGTTTTTTTTTTCCTATCTGCCCCAGAAGTGACTGCTTGGAAATGCACAAACTAGGCACGCAAAATCAAAACAATGCGCTCAACCCATGCTACTTCAATGGCTTGAACGGAACTTCAAAGTACCTAGACCAAATACCTAGAGGTTAGGAGTAAGCTTGTAAATTTATTTGAATGTCCTCTTCATTTCCCCTTGACTGATTGTTCTCAGTGTTGCTATTATATTTCTTTTAAAATAGACTACTATGTAAGTTTTTTTAAAAAATGCAGATAGGAAGCTAGGAAGACAAAGCTGGAAAGCAAAGGATGTATGTGTGGAATAGCCACAGAGACTCATCTGCCCTCTTTCAAGGTTTGTGGAAGTATATAAAAAATCATTAGAATCTTTCAAGGAAAGAATCTACAGGACCGGGGTATACCCCAAAAGAGACCAATGAGGACTGAGAATACTCAATGGCTATGGAATGTGGAATGCTGGCTAAAAGTTTATGAGAATTTCATCCATGCTAGAAAAAATGATGAAAGTATTCCCCCGCACAATCCCCTATGGGAGCGTAATCATGTCATCTGGAAAAAGCTCACGCATTCTTAAGCTTGTGGTCAGTTAAAGCTGCAGGAGCCCTGCCCTCTTTTGTATCTGGTCACGTTAGGCAGGGTTCCTGCAGCTTGAAGTGTTGTGTTGAAGAGGGAATTTCACCAGGTGCTGCATGCTTACAAATGACATCTGATGAAATTCCCTTTTCTATACAACTGTTAAAAATACAGGAACCCTGTCCTCCTTGTTATATGGTCACCCTATTCTAGCTTACTATTGACCCTGCTCACACTAAGTCACAGTGGTTAAGCATTTTGAGCTAAACATTGGCTCAATTTGGATGACACAATAAACAACTGGTGTGGGGGAAACAATCATCAGTTGTTTTGACTATTGTGTCATCTGAATGCTGCCATAGTCAACTCAGCGCTGATCCTAATCCACACCACAGTTGATTATTTATTACCATGTTGTGTGGGGAGTACCCCCCTAGTTGAACAACTGTAAAGTTGATTATTACCTCACTATTGACTATCGTGTCGTCTGAATTGAGCCAATGTGTAGACAAGAGCAGGATTGTGTTGAAAAAGTCTAGTCTTAATAATTCAGCAAATATTAACATATTTTTTGTATCAATATCTAAAGTCAATATTGGACACAATTGCAGAGTAGACAGTATACCTTGAGGTGAAATGAGTGAAGTTTGATCTTGTCAATGTTCTTCATTTTCCCTCTGTTCGCCTCATTCTCATTCCCAAATGCAAGCATCTTTCTTTCTTTCTTTCTTTCTTTCTTTCTTTCTTTCTTTCTTTCTTCCTTCCTTCCTTCCTTCCTTCCTTCCTTCCTTCCTTCCTTTCCTTTCCTTTCCTTTCCTTTCCTTTCCTTTCCTCTCTTTCTCTTCTAAATAGGAAAACTTCACATTTTCAATCAGGAAGAAATGTCCATTTTTTAAACCATGCACTCAAGTGCCTACTCCCCCCACCAAATTCATTAAAGTGCAAAAATGTGTCATCTGGGGCAGGGGTGTGTGTCTTTTTGCAGTGTGCATTTTTCAAAAAAAATGAATTTTGCCAACACAATCACAAGTCAAGAGTGTGCAAGCAGGTGAGACTGAGGGGCTGTCTAAATGCTGGGAAAGCCCCGGGGTGGATGCACGGTGGTGCAGCATCAATTATACGAGGCAGCTGCAATCACGTACCCATCCCGGGGCTTTCTGCCGAAGCTGTGGAGAAAAGAAGTCAGGGGCATAACCCAACTTTTTTCTCCAGAGTGAGGTGGGGACACACAGGATGATGTACAGCCCCAAAACCTCACTTCAGAATCTCAGTGAAGGCATGGCCGGGCGTTGTCTAGTGGAGAATCCCTGTATGATCGCCCAGAAATTGCACACTCCCTCCTTGGCATTGGGATTACCCAAAGCCACCCTTGGGGAGGGAAAGCACGGGGGTTCCAAGGGATGAGGCGCCAATACGGTGCAGTGAAGACACCCCCTGAGTGTTGGGGTAAAAATGAAAAAAAAAAATACCAGGGTGGGGGAAGAACATGAGGAACAGACTGAAGTGACTGGAACGCTGAACAGAAGCAGTGCATACTGCAGTATTTTCTTGCAGTTCCCACTTCTTTCCTTCTAATTCTCAAAAGAGTTCTTGCCACTGAAACATATGATTATTTGACAGATGTCTACACGACTAACTTTCTGTTGAATTTGGACCTGTGTTTGCTTTGCGACAACATCAGCTACTAGGGATAGGAGCCCTTGAGACAGATGCCAAAGGGAACATTCAATCTGGAGAGAAAACAGGAAGCATGCATCTTCGGTCAGACTCTGAGGAAAGTTTCATAGAAGCTGTGTCATTGGCCATCCATTGGACATTGTCCCATTTCTGGATTTGCTGTCACTGACCCCTCACTGTGGCCAAATTACACAACACAGATCAGCACAAGCTCAGTAGCGCTGCCAGGGATGGACCACAGGGAACAGGTCCAGGGCTCTATGGTCAGAGGGTGGAGCCCTGAAAAGTAGGGCTGTGCACGCCCCCCCCCCCGATCCAACCTGGATCCTGATCTGGGAGGTTCGGGTCGGGCCCGATCAGACCTGTGTCGGATCAGGCCCAATCTGATCAACCTTGGATCTGGATCTGGATCCACTCCGGGTCCATGCAGAGCCCTCCCTCCCACTCTCCCCACTCTCTCCCTCCCCCCAATCGCCCTCCTTACCTGCAGCCTCCTCCACATCGTCCTCCAAGGCGGGCGGCCTCCTCGATGTCGGCCATCCTCTTTCCTGCTCGCGCTGGGTGACGACGGATCCATGCACAGCCCTACTGAAAAGCAACATTTCAGGCTCCTCTGGCAACACCTCATTCCCCTCCTCAAGAATCACCAGTAAAATGAAACACTGCGGCAGCCAGCCAGTCAAGGCTGCAGGTCAGGTCCAGATTAAGAAAAGCTGAACCCCTAAAAATGTCAAGATTCAGAGGCCTCATATCATAAAAATAGAGAGGAAAACATCTTACATTATAATAGAAAGATAAACCATTATATTTGAATATATATATATATATACACACACACACACACATAGACAAAGATGCAGTGAGAACCAATTAAATGAAACAAGGGGGTGGGGTGGGAAAGGAGACCAGGAGAGCCCCCCCTCCCTTCCCCCCCCCCACGCTTATGGTACCATTAGTGTGGAGGGGGGAAATGTGCAATTTCTGGACCCTCCAGAAATCACGCATTTCCCTCCCCCCTGTGCCAAGGGGGGCCTTAAAGGTCCTATTGACATGAGGATAGAGGTTGGCACAGGGGGGAAAACATGTGATTTCCATAGCCTCCAGAAATTGTATGATTCCCCCCTCCATGCTAATGGTGCCATTACCGGGGGGGGGGGGGATGCACATTTTCTGGAAGCTCAGGAAAGCATGCTTAACCGCCCCCCCCACTCCAATCTGGGCCTTAAAGGCCCTCTTAATGCAAGCTAGCCTTGTGTTAAGAAGGCCTTCAAAGCTCCGTTTGGAGCAAAGGAGGGGAAAGCGCACTTTCTGGAGGCTTTAGATAGTGCGTCTTTCCCCCAGGCATGCTAATGTTGGCTGTGGTATCCCTCTAATCAGCGGTTCTTATCTCTCAGGTCTCACTGCTGGAGTTAAGTCCTGTGAGGGTTTTGGCTTACTGCAGCTGGCCCTGTCTCCCCTTTATTCTATCAGGCCCCACAGCACTACAGCTCAGCAACTTAGCTCTCAGTTCCCCCTTCTGCTGCTCCTATTAACAGTACTTTCCTCAGGTACTTCCTCAAAGACCACACCAGCTGTTGAAACTAATGAAATTTATGAACAAGAAGTCTTTGCATCTAAATAATCTTAACGGTTTCTTCTGGTTATGTGTGGTGATTACAAGGCACAATGTGTATTGGTTGCAGCAAGTTCACTCTTAAATAGTTCTAAAACTGATAAATTCAACTGATCTTTTTCTCTTCCCAATAACCTATATTCTCAAAACTATCACACACCAGTCTTTCTTAACTTAATCTAATCTCTCTCTCACTGGATTGAATCGCTCCTCTCACATAGGTCCCCTCTACAAGGATTCGCTTTTGCGCCTGGTTAGGCGATTATGCGCATAATCGCTGAAGCGCATTTACGCCTAATACCTCTGCACGAGAGGCGGCGAGAGGCGGCGAAGCGCATTAACAGATGACCAAAATGCGCTTTACAAGTAGTTAATGCGCATAAGCGCTTGTTCACATAGTCAAAATGCGTTTTAACGGCCAGAGCAAAATAAAACTCACTGTTTAACGCGCATTCGATAATGCGCATAATCGGAGAGATAACGCGCCTCTACGCCCGATTTGCGCTCCGTTCTTGTAGAGGTAAATGTTTTTAAGCGCCTTGAAAGAGCTTTAAACCTCTCTTGTAGAGGCAGCCATAATCAAACACTTCTTTTTCCTCTTGTCAGCCGAAACCATATATCTCTCTACACACTGTTCTCTAGCTCCTCCCACTCTCACTCAGCCAGTCAATCCAGGCACTCCCCTGCCACCATCCAATCAGGACTCAGCTATTTACTCCTCCTTCTTCTACCCTATACTAATCAGACCCGTAAGCACAAACTGTAAGTATATTTCAGCCTACTTACTTCCTGGAGCTGTATGCATTTTAAAACTTTTTAAAGACATATATTCAAACGTGCATAATGTAAACAACAACTGTGTAAATATAATAGCATTTAAGGCAGCTGAACATCACAGTGGCTGCGATTAACATACCCGGGGAAATTGTGCACTTTCTGGAACCTCCAGAAAGCGAGCTTTCCCAGGGTGGACCTGCGTCCAAGCGTGTGCGGGGACTCATGAGTGCTCGGTTGTGGGTTCACCCTTGTGCCAGGCACGTCCAGCTGGGTTCTGCTGCCCTTGTGGATGCTCACGACATCTCTAGTTTGAGGCAACGTTGGGCAACCTGTGGCCGATGTGAATAGTCCAGCAGCTCTGGAAGGGACATTGATGGGATTTGGCGTGGGCTGGGCTGGGTAGGTCAGGGTTCAGAATGTTGGTGGTGGGTTTTACATGAAGAGTTATTTAACCCAAAGAGGTTTCAATTATAAGAAAGCTTAGTGATCTCCAAAGTGTTCAGAGGCCCCTCATAATATGGGCCCTGAAGCCATGGCTTCCTTGGCTTTTTCCAAAATCCAGGAATGCTGCAGGCTGGCAGTGTCCCATTTTAAAGGAAAGGGCATTTCCTCCCTCAATTTTGAAGAGCAGTGAGCTGAACCAATCAGACACTGCCTTTAGGAGAAGACGGCTAGTGAGGGCACAGTTGCAGTGACCATCACTGTGACCTCATTGGCTTTGCCCCCCCCCCCCAGTCCATTGAGCAGGGGGTTGGACGCAATTGCCTTATAGGCCCCTTCCAATTCTACTATTCTATGATTCTATGATTTTAAGTCAGAATCTGACTGATACATCTCACTGCTACTCGAACTTCAGAATGGCGGGGAGACCCCTTCCCTTTAAAATGGTTTGTCATGGGGCTGCAGCCTCGACTGGCCAGCTGCCACAGCACTATTCTTAAGAATATAAGAAAAGCACTCCTAGATCTGTAAAAAAAATCCTATCTAGTCCAGCAGTCTGTTGTCACTGTAGCTAAGCAGCCTCCCCAATGGGAAGCCCTAAGTTGCCTACCTATGCTTTAATGGGTCTGTTTCAGATTAAAAATTGCAGGCATGGTGGCCCTGATGCAGACTGCGACCACAATGGAGTAAAAGCATTACAGCCCCCCTAGAACTCACAGTACTAGGTTCCAATACAAATTGCACCCCCTCTTCTAACTAGAGTGAGAGATGTATGGAAATTGTTAAATCCATTCCATCTGTGTTTTCTGGCTTGTCGTTTCTACCATTGAGCATTTCGACACCAGGCAAAAATCCCACAACTTTACCAGGGCTTCTCCTTCTGGATTCCTCAAGGGATTAGATAAAGCTACTAGATAGTGCTGTGGTATTGCTTTTTATTTATGTATTATTGCATTTATATCCCTCCTTTTTTTCCCAAAGAACCCAAGGCGGAGTACATAATCCTCCTCCTCCTCCTCCTCCATTTCATACTCACAACAACACTCCTTTGTGGTAGGTCGGGCTGAGAGTATGTAAATGGCCCAAAGTCACCTAGTGAACTTCCATGGCCGAGTGGGGACTAGAACCTGGATCTCCCAACTCCCAGTCCAACACTTTAGCTGCTACACCACACTGGCTCTCAATACTTGCAATAATCCTCCATACTGTCAGTACTCAGTACATCATACAGTTAAAATGGTTCATTGTGGGCTAGAAGAAAAATGCCAGACTTTTGTCATCACAAAAAGCAGCGCAATAAAGCTTGCAAAGAGCGGGAGATGCCCTGGGATATGACAATGTCATGTATAGAACCCACGAACTTCTGTCAGTGACCAATTGTGAGCTTTTGAAATGCCTCATTTAGAAATGGCCATTGTCTGCTCATTGATGGATTTTTTTAAAACCAGAATTCTATCCTACTTGGGCTAATTCAGTTTAGTGGTCATATGCACTTGTTCAAATGCCACTTGCACAAATGTGCTAATCCACATTACTTAAAGTGAAATCAGCAGTAACCCCTGCCCCCAACAGGGAAAAGCCGGTCCACAGGTCCATGAACCTGCATGATGCAGAAAAACCCTGCCTGCTGCAGAGTCTGATGGTCGAATTCATAGAAATACTAAACTCATATGACTACATTGTTGATTTCTCAGACATCTTTACCAAGAGCCGCAAAAAAGTCATTGCTGCTAGTTTCATGTTTAAAATCAGATGTGGTTTTGGCCCTGAGTAAACACTGTGGGTGTCAGGAAAGAAGAATTATTAGCGGCAGGCATTAATGGGGTTTTCTGCCGCAGCTGCCAAAATAACTTGACGATGCAACTTGACTAAGCAGGCGGAGCTCCGGCAGCAAAATCTTTCGCAGCAGGGCTGGCTTTGTGACTGAAGGGCTTTGCAGAGGAAGGCGCGCCAGCGAAATTAGGGTTTTGGAATTTCTAATCCATCCATAGGCTTTGCTGAGGAGCGTAGAAAAGAAGGTCTGATTTTGCTACTGGAGCCTGAGCTCCACTGCTCTCTGGGTCCCCGGCTGGAGCCTTTCCCAGCAGTGCTCAGAGAGGAGAATCTCTCCTTCTCTACATCAGCTTTGCAAACATGAGAAGGAGGAGGGACTGAGGGAGGGAAGGAGGGAGAATGGATCCCTCCCCCTTTTCTCATAACTGTCCAATGATGACTGCCATTCTGCTCACCCTTTCGTCTCCCACACAATCACCTCCACCGTATTAATTTCAGCTGTTCTTTCTCCTGAGTGAATGCCATTGTCGGCTGGAGAGAGAAGAGGCAGCAGCAGGAAGAATCAGAAATCCCTGCTGTGGACCAGAAGAAGCTGCCATGGTGGATTTTACCCTCAGCAGCTGCATGAGGATTTGCTTGCAGGACCAGGAACAAAAACGAAGGTGTTGGAAAGCGAACGGTGTGTAGGCAAAGGATGCAGGTCTTGCTTTTCCCCCTCTTTCACCTGGAGATTTAGATTTCCATTGCTGTCCTCCCTGGTTGTTCATCTCTCTCCTCTAGGATGTGACTTTTAAGGCGGTGCCTTGATGGGAAAGAAGGTAAGGGGGAAGGGAGTGGAAAGAAGGGGGTGCAATTGGGAAACGTTTCCTTGCCTAGCTGAGGATTGAGTGCAAGATGGCATCATTTCCTCTCCTCCCCCAGGATTAGTAGCTAAACTGGATCTGTGAGTGGTGGTGGAGGTGGTGGAAATCCATGCATAAAGCAAAATTCAAAACAAAATACCTCTACCGTGTTTCATGTGCTTCTGCGTTCCAAACGGTAGAGGAATTGGCATTGCAAAATGCAGTTGAGGTAGCTCAGGGGAATCTTAACAGCTTGTGAACCCTGAATCCAGGAGATCCCTTTGCTCAGGGTAGAGATGGACAGAACCTCCTCTGTCTGGTCTATGTCAGATTTGCATGTCTTCAAACATATGTCATTACATCCCATTTTCTGCTAAATTTTAAGCTTACAAGAATAAGCATTTAAATTGTACACATCTTCCCCTAAAGTGCTTTTGGGAACATAGTTTCTCTCAGATATGCATTTTTGTATGCATTTCCCCTGAAAATGTGAATGTTGATGTGTCTGCAAAGTTTTGCATTGCTAAATGAAGCAAAGTGTGCCTCCCAAAGGATAACTGTGGAAGGTGCTGAAGGAGGAGGGCAGACCGATGTCACAGAGCAGGCATGGAGCATCCTCCACTGAGAAATATTCCAGATCCACCAAATTTATTAGCTCATTTTCAAGCATTTCTTCTTCTTTAACAAAATCGCAGAAAACTGTGCAAATTGTTTGGAACGGACTTCTGACTGAATACATGCAAAACTGACACGGATTGGAAATCATAGAGTTCATCCATCCATAAACTGAGGATTGGGTTTACGGGATTCTGAATATTCCGATTGATCCCCCAGCTAGTATGACAGAAGTATTGGGATTAAAAGATGTGGTTCTGGTCCAATATTCACCCTGGAGGATTCCCGTGAGACTGAACTGGAGGATTTTAAAGGCAGTGGCCCCGTTGAAATGACACTCTGGGCCCTGTGGTGAGCTTAACCATGTTCAGCTGTGGTTAATGCCAACCACATGTGGAACTCTTGCAGATGACACTGTTAACCCTTTTTGTGGCTAAGTTTTCCTTAACCACATGCTAACCATAAAGTGGTTAGTGGAGCGCCTGATTCCTCCAAGTGATCCACCCCATATCCCGGCAGCCCTAGCACTAGGAGCCCTTGCAGTTACGGCTGTCAATTTTAGTGCAGGCACCAATGAAATCAGCAATTAATACCTGCATTGCCCTGTTCAGTGAGCTTTGCTTTCTGCATCGCCATGGCTGCTGTACCTCTACAGTCATCCCAGGGGAGGCGGAAGCCTTCTGAAATGGCAGCACTAGCCACGTCATCGGGCAGGGCCACCACAGTAATCAGAACCAGAGGGGTGCAATGGCGCTTCAACGAGGTAGGAGAAACGGATGTTTCATATGGGGAAATTGAAAGTGCTGATTTAAAAAGCTTTACTGTAAGCACGCTCTGCTAAGAAGAGCAAAACTCACTCCAAAAAACAAACGTGAAACACGAAATGGCAGCCACAGCTAGTGAATCAATTGGCGGTCAAAAGCAGCCATAGAGGCTGCTGGCTAGAGCGGCCCCGCCTAGTTAGGCTGCTCTGTACTGGAAGCTCTATGCTTTAACCCCTTAACCACGGCCCCTTAACCCACGGTCAGATGACACTTTTAACTGTGGTTAACGGGCCAGATGGTTAGGGAAAATTAGGGGTGTGCACGGACCCCCCGGATTGGATCGGGACCCGGATCAGGACCTTCAATTTTGTCCCGGATCAGATCGGACAAAAACGGAGGCCCCCCGGACCAGATCGGGCCCGATCCTGATCCAAAAATCGAACATCCGATTTTTGGATTGGACGCCATTTTTGTTTTCCCCATAGACTTGCATTGGGGGAAATAAAACATTCCCCCAATGCAAGTCTATGAGGAAAAAATGGCGGTGGGTGGGTGGGGGGGGCCTAACTCCCTCCTCCCCCCTCGCGGTTCTTACCTCCCGGGGACATCCGCTCCCCTCCACCTCTGGCCGCTACTGCGAGCAGGCTTCGCGTTCTGCTCCTGAGTTGCGCACCAGGTGATGACAACACCTGGTGCACTACCTAGGGGCAGGCCGCGAAGCCTGCTCGCAGTAGTGACCAGCGGCGGAGGGGAGCGGACGTCCCCGGAAGGTAAGCCCCCTGCCCCCGTTGTCGACTTCCATCGGCGGGCGCCTGCTGGTGCCCGCCGATGGAAGCAGACAGCCCCGCCAGGGAAGCCCCACCCCGCTGTCCGATTCCATCGGCGGGCGCCTGCCAATGGAAGTGGTGGTGGGCGCCAGCGGGTGCCCGCTGATCCTCTGATCCATCCGATCTGGATTGGGTCCTTTCCGGATCAGATCGGATCGAACGATCCAACGGGGTGATCGGAAATCGGATAATTGTATCCGATTTCCCCTGGATCGGATCCGGATCGTGGATCGGACCTGATCCAGTGCACACCCCTAGGGAAAATGGGTGTTCAGATGACACTGTTAACCATGCTGTTAACCATGCTGCCCCAAACTAACCACAAAAGGGTTAAGGGCGTGGTTAATGGTGTCATCTGAATGGCACCAATGTTTCTTTCAAGATCATGGTCCGAAACTGTGTGAATCCAAGCCCATGGGCCAACTTGGTTCCAAGCAAGCATGTCAGGCCCACACGTCAGCAGTGGGTGGGTCCACATTCAAAGGGACAGGGGCCACTCAGGTGTGCTCCCAGGTAGCCCCGGCATACAATTGCCCATACATGCTCTCATACACTTACATATACATGCAGATACTGCCAGTGTTGCAGGAGTGGGGGATTTCGGCCCTCCAGATGTTCTTTGACCAGCCCTAGCCGACCTAGCCAATGATGAGGCTGATGGGAATTGGAGTCCACCAATATCTGGAAGGATGCGCAATCCATATCCCTGCTCCACTGGTGCAAAGGGAGGCTTTTAAAATATCTGATTTCAGCAAGGGAAGAACAGTGTTTTTAGAGAGGTCTGTAGTGTTTTGTAGAGACTTACTGGTCCCTTCCCCAGCATCCACCCTGCTAGAAATGCCCCTGTGCTGCAATTAGGCTTTTTGAAAGATCCCATTCACACTGGTGGAGGCTTTAAAAACTCTTAAAGCTCCATCACACCTAATTTCCGCCCCCCTGGTTTGCCTCTGTGTTTTTTTTAACTCTGATGCATAAGCGTGTCCAGCTCGTGACCCCTTTCGTGCTCTTTCGCTCCTTTGCTCTTCCACTCCACCCCTCCCCTTCTCTTCCTCCCTCCAGTCAGGTCCTGGCAGATGAGCACTGCAACCAGACCGCCTGTCTGCCAGGCAAAAATGGAACGACCCTTTAGTCTGGCTCTTTGGGGGCATCGAGGGAGTACAATCCTGTCTCTGCAGAGATTTGGGCGTTGTACAATTTAAAAAAAGGCTTTTGAGCCTGGGAGGCAAGGTTTGGGTTTTATATTGAGGCTTGGAGCCAGCTGCTGGGAGAGATCACTTTTCCCTGCCAGGACCTGATGCAAGCCATTCAAGCCCCAGTTCCTTTAAAACTACACGGAGGCTTAAGGGCGCATTAAATGCACTTAGGGAAAAATAATTCAGACTTTTGGCATTCTAGGAAAAAACAGAAAAGGCTGGGGAAGAGGCGGGGTATCAGCAGGACAGGCACGGCATCATGTGAGTACCGTGCTGCAAATCCGCACACCAGGCATGTCGAGAGTGCACTAAATCACTGGTGTGATGGAGCTCTTAGGACAGCGTCGGCAGAGGAGCAGTGAAGCTGCCTCATTTCTGAACAGTGATAAGACAGATAAAGGAGGTGGATGGGGATAGACACACTCCTCCCAACATGCTTTACAGAAGTTGCCCATCCCTGACATAAGAGGATGTGCTGCCTCTACAGGTAGCAATAAGTATTACACCCAAAGGATTTTCTCTATTTCCACAATAAAAAAATCCTCACTTAAAATAAAACTCTGTACATAGTATTTTTTTTTAAAGTAGCTTTTTAATGAATTCGACTCTAGGAGAACCTTATCAATCCATCCATCTGGGTGGGAGCCAAGAACTGCAGGATTTCAAGCCGTCAGTTGGAGGCTATCAGATAAAGAGGCTATTGTGATGTGAAAGGTGAGGTGTGGTGATGGTATTCTGGGTTGGAGGAGCCAACTGGTTACTCATTTTTGGAGCTTTCAGAGCAATGAGACTTAGTCAGATCTGCAGCCAAACGTTCATCCACTCCGATAAAGCTGGTGATACCATGATCAACTAAGTTGCAGACGAGCTCAGTAACACAGGCTTTGGCAGAAAATTCCGTTGTAGCCGGAACTGCAGAAACAACCAAGATGGCAGTCAACATGGAGCTTCCAATGGATATCTCTGATAGGGTGACCAGATAAAATCCAGGTCAGGGCTCATGTAACTTTAACAGTTGTAGAGAAAAGGGGATTTCAGCCGGCGTCATTTGTATGCAATTAGTTCCTGGCGAAATTCCCTCGTCATCACAACTGTTAAAGTTGCAGGGGCCCTGCCTTCTTTTGTATATGGTCACTCTAGTATAGTGCCTGCACCTTTAACTGTTGTGATGAAGAGGGAATTTCACCAGGAACTAATTGCATACAAATGACACCGGCTGAAATTCCCTTTTCTCTACAACTGTTAAAGTTACATGAGCCCTGACCTGGATTTTATCTGGTCAGCCTAATCCCTGAGCCCAACAGAGTTGCCACCTCAAGTGAAACTGGAAACTCTGAGGGAAGCAAAACATCCAAGGAATTTTGAGGGAGGCCAAAAGAGTTGACCACTCCAGCAAAATTCCTCAGGGGCTGTTTTCTCCACAACTCTGATTGGAATTGGGTTAAAACAGTGGTAGACAACATGTGTCCCCTGTGTGAAATCCTTAAACCCCTTTATTATATTCCTACACACTCACCAGGGATCCAAGTTTAATTATGAATTAGGCACACCTGATTTTACTACTAATTGTGCAGCGAAGAGAAAGAAACTACAGGTCTGGTCAGCTTTTCAGTAGGCCTGTGGGTTGTCTATGGTTGCTGCATTCAGAATCAACCTTATTATATGCATTCAACATATTAGGTGTACACCCACGTGGTGTAATGGTGAGGAAGCCCTTCAGTTCTTTAAGTAGGTAAGCATGAGAGTAAGCCTTGGTTTGTTGCAATGGAATGTCTGCAAATGAATGGAATGTCGCCATGAAGAATCTTGACGGCGGGCCTTCTCTGTAGCAGCACCCAACCTCTGGAAAACTCTCCCTCATGCAGTTCAGGAGGTGTGAAATGTAACATCCCTTCAACCCCTACCAAAAACATACCTTTTCTATCAGGCTTCCCCTGGACTGCAACTTACCTGATTTTATATTGCATTAAAAAAAAGTTTAATGTTTTACATTGATTTGGTTATTTCTTGTATTTTAGTGTTTTACTTGTGCACTGTTCAGAGAGCTTTGGTTATTGGGCAGTATAAAAATGTAATAAACAAACAAATAAATAAAAGAAACACTTCAAAATCTCTTTGTCCACCCAGCCAAAATGTATTTGAGAGGATAACTATGGAAAGAGAAGTCCCAGGGTGATATTCTGGCTCAATTTGGATGACACAATAAACAACTAGTGTGGGGGAAACAATCGTCAGTTGTTTTGACTATTGTGTCATCCGAATGCTGCCATAGTCAACTCAGCGCTGATCCTCATTCACACCACAGTTTATTATTTATTACCATGTTGTGTGGGGAGTGCCCTGTAGGGTTAGGGTTAGTCAACCCACCATTGACTATCGTGTCGTCCGAATTGAGCCATAGTGTTGGATTTCACCCTGGACTAGAAAGGCATAAGTTCAAATCCCCCTCGGAGTCATGAAAACTAAATGGCCGCATCATGCATCATGCTCTAGTAGAGGCATTTCACATTTTTAAAATGGGGGGGAAAAGGCTGCTGCTTTCTGTGGCCCATTCTGCATTGATTGGAAGAAGGGCAGGGGAGAGTTACAGCGTAGAAAACATCAAATTACTACCTGACGCATTCACAAAAACATCAAGGCACATGGTCTGCGATCCGACACAGTCAACAGTCTCCTCATGACATGTAGACGAAAAAAATCCAATGCATCCAGAACAATGGCGCCCGTTGGGTTTGCGGTCTGGCGCCGCCACAACTGCAAATTAGAGTAGAAGGTCAGTGGGTCTTCCCTGGAGCCAGGACAGCCTCAGGATTAATCAATGTCAGGCTTGAATATGTGAGAGCAACGATAAGGAGGAAAGAACCTTTCAAGGAAGAGAAGTGTACACCCATACACCTACACAAGCATATACAGAGCTCTGTGTGTTGAGTGTGTGTGTGTGATATATATACATGGGTGCGTAATATATATATATATATATATATATATATATGAATGACAGACTAACAATACAGTAATTTAAAATATATATTTAGATGTTTGCATTTCAGCTTCCACCCTCATCAATAGCTGTGCTGTTAAATGAACGCCAGGAGTGGCAGTTTGGAACGCTGAGAGGTGAAAATTCCTAGGGAGAAAAGTAAAACTGAGGTATGACTGGTGTAAGGCTGAGGAATTGTCCTCCAGATTAAGGTCATTTGGACTAAGAGTTCTGAGTCTGTAAATACAGAATATTAATTTTTTCTTCCATCAAGCCTGCCACTGTCCTTTGTTCAATCGGAAGCCATTGTGAATCACAGAGACTATGTGCAGGTGAGTCAAAATATCTTGCAGCAAGCAAGTTATTTGTTTGTTTTGGTAAGAATCACAGCTCTTGTTCATGGAGCCATTGCATTGCTGGTTTTAGCCTATAAAGCCTTACACGGCTCGGGACCACAATACCTGACGGAACGCCTCTCCCAAAACAAACCTACCCGTACACTACGATCAACATCTAAGGTCCTCCTCCGAGTGCCTACTCCGAGGGAAGCTCGGAGGATGGCAACAAGGGAGAGGGCCTTTTCAGTGGTGGTCCCCCAACTGTGGAACTGGCACCAACACTGTAATCTTTTCGGTGTCAGCTGAAGACTTTTCTCTTCTCCCAAGCATTTAACACAGCATATGTTGAGCTTTTTAACTGACCCCTGAACAGTGTTAAATGATATATAGTTTGTTTTTAGACTTTTATGGTTTTAATTTTTGTATATTGGTTTTTAAATCTTCAATGTTTTTAATTTTTGTAAATTGCCCCGAGAGCTTCGGCTATGGGGTGGTATATAAATGTAATAAAATAAATAAATAAAATTCCCCCCTACATATTGCATACAATGAAGGGGCTGAAGTAACACCCTTACAAGGAAAGGTTACAACAGCTGAGATTGTTTAGTTTGGGGGGGGGGGGAAGAGAGTAAGGGAAGACCTAGTAGAGGTGTACAAAATCATGCATTGTGTGGAGAATGTGGATAAGGAAATGTTTTTCTCCCTCTCTCATAATACTAGACCCCAAACAGGTAAAAGGAAGTACACCTTCACACAGCACACAGTTATGGAATTTGCTGTCACAAGATGCAGAGATGGTAAACAATTTGGATAGTTTTAAAATGAGGTCACACCAATTCCTGGAGAAGAAGGCTGTCAATGACTTCTTGTCCTGATGGCTATGTGTACTATGCCTCAGTTGGATGGCCCATTAGGCAATGTCCTGCCTGTCCCCCCCCCCCACACACACTTCTCAGGTTAGGAAATGGGGCTTATTTGGGATGGGTGAGAAATTCATTTGGTTAACGTTTAATATGAACTGACCTCATTTGCACTTCCCAAATGGATATGCAAACGGGGACACAATAATCCATCACTTTCACACCCTTTGCATCTTGTGATGTGGTTGCTCAATCAAAAATGTTATACAGGCAAGCATTCATCCACAGAAATGCAGACAACAATGTATACATTTCTCCCATTGTATTTCTGCCCTGAGAAGCTGAGCATCACCAGGTTCAGGATGTAACCAGATATGTTTTAGACCTTCTGAACATACATACCAAGATTTGTGACTCTAGTACAGTCATCGCCAATGCAGCAGGTCCTGTGTCCTCTCACCTGCAGTCCATGTCCAAAATTTGCCTCAGCTAAAGTACCTTTGCAGGTGCTGGATTTGCCACAGCCCTTGTGGATGGCTGTCACTGTCAGAGGACCTGTGGGGATGAGGAAGAAGAAAAAAAAGCCTTTTATTAAAACTGGAGGACAACAGGATCCTCTGAGATCAAGGCTCCCTAGGCTCCTTATTAATGATCAGTTAACTCAAGAGGCTTCTTTAAATGAGTGATTCATAGCAATGTCATAACTGACCACTCACAGAAGTTAGTGGGTCATTTTGATGACATCATGGACCTCCTGGATGTCTTCCGCTCCTTCCCTCCATTATTACATTTAAAAATAGCCCTTGGAAAACCCGATTCTTTTCAAATATCCTGATTCTTCCTGCCGTGTGCAGTTGAAGTTGCACTATAAAACACAGTCTAGAGGGCGCTGTCCCATTGAACTGGGAGGTTTTAAATTACAGGCCACATGGTTGCTGCTCTCTTCCCATGTAATTCAACTCATTTCAAATGCGGACGAGAAGCAGGAAGCAGAATGACAGTAAGGAAACACAATTTCTTTTTAATCTAAAGGGCTTCAAAGACACATTCCCTTATGTGTCAATACTACTTTTAAGTAAATAAGGTGGCACATATGTACCAACAATTATATTTTGCAAAATAAATCAAATAGGAAAAGGAAAGCAGGACTCTGTGGCTGAAATCCGCAAACAGATCCAGGCTTCTGAGATTCCATTGCCCATACATCCAAGGCCATGCTTTCAGCCCTAAGAACTGGGCTTCTTATGGTGCCCAGGCATGACTGAGGTTGTAAATGAATGCTGAGTTTCTCCCCACACAACCTAATGCCAAATAGCACAAATACACCTAACCAATTCATCAAGCTGAGATTCCCTTAGTGACAGCCACCATTTTGAGGGTATCTAAAACTGACAAGCCTGGCACAAAGAGGATGACTCCAGCATCTGAGTAGCCAGAGTGATGTTTCATCTAAATGTTGAAGATTCACTCAGATGGTCAATGCTAAATAAGGGACTTGAACTCAAGTCTACCCCTTCCAACTTCTAACACTCTAGCTTCTAGTCTAAGGTAGCTAGGCCACTCCCTTTTCATGTGCTGCACATCAACTCAGTGTTCTCAAGGCCACACGTACTATCTGTAAAGTCCCACACGCTGATAACACATGTATCTTCCTCAGTAGCGCAAGTCTTCATATAACCAGTGCAGCTGTTGCCAATATTATTACAACTCTCACACTCAAGACAGGTGCCTGGAAAAGGAAGAAACAAAAGTATTTTGAGCAGTTTGTTCATGGAATGACATCCCTGGGTTCAAATAGTGATTAGTTTTGTCAGTATCATGCAAACTGTTGTCTTCATCACAAACTTGTGTGTGTGTTTTATCTTTTATCTATGGTAACATTCAAATCTCTAGCCCCTAGGAGCATATAGTCTGAATGTAGATTTGTGGGTCTTAGTGGCGCTTGAGAGAAGGAAGGAAGGAAGGTGAGAAAATGTCATGAACTTGGAGTCCAGCAGTGACCCAAACACAGACCCAGAGGCTGAGTGACCAGTGGTGCTGATGAAGCACCAGACCCAAGTGCCACCACTAAATCACAGCTTCGCAAGTAGGGATGGATGCACCCCAACTTCTGGTCCTGGGGGTAGGTCTGCCGCAGGGAAATCTAGAGCACTTGGATTTTACCAGATTTCCCCGGAACCCTGGTGCACCTGCCAGGTTTTGCGGGCCATCTTTCTGGCTTCAAAATAGGCAAGATGCGCTTTATGCCTGCTATTTACATAGCGGTAACTGCTTTATGGCTGCAAATGGTATAATTATGGCTGTAGTTTCCCAGAGAGGGAAATTTCCCAGATAGTTGCTGCAGTCTGTGAACCCTGAACCTGAATCAGAGACTGTGGTCCATCAGCCACTGCATACTTTTATGTCTTTCTTGCTTTAAATTATTTTTAGACCTCCACTCATCCTAACCAAAGATATCAGTGCACAGAAGCAGCACACTCACCTCCAAAGGTCTCACATGCCACAGATCCAGTGCTCCAGTGCAGATAGAGTCCTAGGCAGGAGCTTGTGGAGATGTAATGGTGTGCTCTACTCTAGGTTAGTGATCTGCCCCTTTAAGGGTGTCAACCATTCAAGAAGGGGGTGGAGCCTGAGAAGGCATCAGTGTAGTCCTAGGTATCATTACAGCAAGTTGCTCACTAAGAGCTTTCCTTGGTTCTATGATGATTGTCCCTCCCTCTCACAACGTGCCTGGAGGTTTCTCTTGTAGGACCAGGGCACAACAACAAAACCATGCAGTCTCACTTGGTGAAGGAACAGAGCTTTCATCTATTATTATAGTTGGTTGGTGTTTATGATATTATGAGGTTAGAACTTTTTTGCTGGTGTTTGATCAGTTTCAGCCAAGGGGTCAAAGGAAAAGGAGATGCTGAAGTTTTCAGAAGGTTCAACCGAAGGTCAGAGGAAGAACTCAGGAGACTGAAAGACAGGTTGCAACAGGGAACAAGGAACCACCCTCTTGATTGCTTGGAACTGGGGAGAAGACTATGTTGATTCTATTATATGAAAGCTTATGGCAGATAGATAGAACTCAGTCAGAAAAGGGTCAAAGAATAGTAGGGAGGAAGAGACAGGTTTAAGCCTGGTTAGGAAGAGGCACCCAAGGGGAAGATTTAGTGGCAGTGGAAAAGGTCACATTAATGGTAAGAAGGAGAGGGAGAGGGGTTCTCAATGTTGCATGTTCTCCTTTTCCAGTCATGGAACCAGGTGTCGTCAGTCTTTGACAAACTTTATTTTACTCAGTGAACGATTAATCCAAAGAGTTCAAGGCAGAGATGGATCTGGGGATTCCAAGTCTGCCATCCTATCGAATACCATTTCTCATTCACACCATGCAGTTCATCTCAAACTCCCCCCACATGGCGACATTTAAAACAGACTGAACACTGTCAACCTTACACACATTTCTTGGACATTTTTTTTTCATAATTAGTAGCTGTTGGTTTTGAGCATTTTTTCTGTTTGCACAAGAAATGCAGGGCTCGCAAATGTGAGAGCCAATCAAGGAGAGATGAGCAGTAAGCTGACGTACATAGATTCTTGGCGATTTCAAACATTGCTTGCTCATCCATCCCTAGTTCAAATAGTCTAATTCTGGTTTCCTGTATTGACTGTGTGGGCCCCAAAATGGTCCTATAAGTCCCCCATCCAACTCTATGACAGCATTATCATAGGTGCTACTTCACTTGATCCTGGAGACATCAAAATGTGGGGCCACTTGTTAAATTGCTAATGACATCTCCTCACCTGTAGCTAGGAGAGCAAGGAGACTGCAGGCCAGGAGAGACCACATGATGAATCACCAAAGATGTATAAGACTGGGGTTGAAAGTTGGAGTCTGGACAGAGGTGCCTAAAAGAGACATCAGAAATCAGTGTGTGTTATTCCTTCAGTCTTATCATTTGCTTGATTCCAGTACAGGCTCCACCTGCTTCCATGCATGCAGGCACCACACAGGATTACACTATATTGTGGCTTTCACAATCCCTTGGCACAAAGTGTGGATTTTGCATGATTGTGCAAGAAAGTAGAGGAATAATGTATGCATCCTGCAGAATATGAACAGAGTCAGCAAAATCAGCAGTCTTGGTGGAGGGAAAAATTAAAAGGGATTTGATAAGCTTTCAGGAAGTCATTGAATTCAAATGTTTTCAGAAGTCAGAGCAACAGTTTTGACCTGTTTCAGGAGACCTGGTTTCTTTCAAGTCTCCCCTCAGCATACAGAGCTCCCTTGTGACCTTCAAGCAGTGATCGGTTAGCCTAACCTGCATATCAAAAGGCTGTGCGTTTTGTATGGATAAAATGAAGGGGAAACTCTGCCTGCCACTCTGAGTTTCGCAAAGGAAATCAACAATACAAATGTAGCAAGGCATGCCATCCATTAGCAGAAATTGGTTTTTCTATGCTGTAGAGCTCCAGGCCCCTGAAAAAGAAAGCTGTGCTTACCAAGTTCTTCAAGCAGCTGTAGCAATCTACGTTCTCCTGAGGTTACTAGGTGGACAGAACGGTGTAGACAGCTTTCTCCCTTCTCCAGCACTTTGGGGTTTCGTGTCTGACTTTTTATAATAGAGCTGTGATGTCATGTTTGGCTTCTTCTCCCAACTATCCATCAGCCAACTGGGGAAAGTCCTGTTGTTTGAACTCAAGAGCAAACAGACCAACGAGTTCTGGGAGGACATTTTCAAGGTGAACGTGAAGCAATGGGACAGAAGAGGGGAAATGGGAGGGAAAACTCCATGGCATGGTCTTGGTTCTGGGGCAATTTGTGAAATAGCCCAGCTTTGTCTGGCCTAATTTCCAAAACTGAAGCAGCTTCAGTATAACGATGTGTAGGCTGACCATCTGAAAAGGAGGACAGGGCTCATGTAACTTTAACAGTTGTAGAGAAAAGGGAATTTCAGCCAGTGTCATTTGTATGCAATTAGTTCCTGGTGAAATTCCCTCTTCATCACAACAGTGAAAGTTGCAGGCAAAAGAAGGCAGGGCCCCTGCAACTTTAACTGTTGTCATGAAGAGGGAATTTCATCAGGAACTAATTGCATACAAATGACCCTGGCTGAAATTCCCTTTTCTCTACAACTGTTAAAGTTACATGAGCCCTGTCCTCCTTTTCAGATGGTCAGCCTAACGATGTGCAAAGAACACCCTGAGAAATTCTCAGTACAGGTCCCTTATTTCCTGTGGGAAAATCTCTCTATTTCACTTCAACTTTCATTCCAGGCAAAATCTGGGTGACATTTGTGGAACTCTTAGATGTATTTCAAGGCTAAATGCTACACAAGGTGGGATGGGGCTATCTTTGAATATAGGTGAGAATGGATGTGTGTATTTGTCTGTTAATTTTTTTATGTGTGTGTATGAATGTGGTTGTGTATTGTGTATGAGAAACAGAGAAGAGTTTTGAGTGTGAATGGATGAGCAGGGCGTATAAGAGTAAGTGTGAGATGACCCCAACCACTTTTTGCCTTGGCCCCGCCCATCGCTGGTATTCCATTCCTGGAATGTTTGCTTTGAGGAAATGTGGTTCTCTGGGTGATTATGGTTCTTCCACCGCTACCCAAGAGAAATGTCATTCCGTCTCTCTCCGTGTTTCGGTTGTCTTGCTACAGGCATGGGCAACGTATGACTCTGCAGGTGTTGTTGGACTGCAACTCCCATCATCCCTCAGCATTGCCTATGTTGGCTAGGGCCAATGGGAACTGAAGTCTGACAACCTCTGGAGGGACACAAGTTGCCCAACCCTGCCTTAGTAAAAAAATCCCTTTGCCTAGGGTGACCGTATGGAAAGGAGGACGGGGCTCCTGTGTCTTTAACAATTGCCTAGAAAAGGGAAATTCAGCAGGTGTCATTTGTATGCATGCCGCACTGTGCAAAATTCCCTCTTCATCGCAACAGGTAAAGCTGCAGGAGCCCTGTCACTCCACAAAAGAGGACAGGGCTCCAGCAGCTTTAACTGTTGTGATGAAGAGGGAATTTCGACAGGTGCGGCATGCATACAAATGACACCTGCTGAAATTCCCTTTTCTAGGCAACTGTTAAAGACACAGGGGCCCTGCCCTCCTTTCCATATGTTCACCCTACCTTTGCCTCCATCAACATCTTCATATGATTCACATGAATAGGGGCCAAGACACCACCACTACCACTAATGAACAGTTGAATCTTTCTTCAGCCGTGTCAATGAGACAACACCCTCCAATACACTTGAGGGCAGAGGTCAAGCTGAAGGCATGAAGGGCAGGCTGTGTGGGCCACATAGTTCTGTCCTGCAACCACTCACCACCACTCACCATTCCATCCTGAGCATCCACCAGCAATTGTGGTGTCTAGCCACACTCTGCCTAACAATCAGGCCAGTCCTGACTTCAACTTAACATCTGAAGTCAGGAGCACCCATAGAAAGGCCCCTGAGAATGTCCTAAAATGCCCTGAAGGTGGCTATAAAAGCCAGGTTCCAACACATAAATTCAGACACTTCACTCCTTCAGCCATATTGTGCCATAAATCTTCCTAAAAATGATTAAAATATTCATGTTGGTAGCACAGACCAACAATTAAATTGTGCAACGAGAGACACCTGAACTGTGGTGTTTTTTTTAAAAAAAGTTGTGTAAACCAAAAGTTGTGTATTGTGTATTTGCATAAGACAAAGCTAACAAGAAGGAGGATTGACCAGCCATTACTACTGATGTATTTGCTGCTGTCTACAACGATTACAAATTATTTAAAGGCTGTTTTACTTAATTTATGTTTTTTATAAACGGTTGTATTATCGGTATTTGGTATTGCTTGAAATCATGTTTGTAAGCTACCTTGAAGAACTGTATGGTACAATGGCGAGATTTAAAATCCTTCAAACAAGTAAGTTAATTGGGAAATAAATCCAGGTGCAAATGGCACAGTACAAGGAAATGCTCAGCAGGACTTCATTGTTGGTCTTAATTTATTTAGCAATATATACCTCAAATTCTTCTTTCTTTCCTTTTTACGTTTGTTTTCATTCCCGATCACTTGGCTACATTTATTTTCCCAAAGTCTTTCTTCCTTGCTGCTGAGAATTAGCCTAAAGTGAATTTGGAGATGCCTCCTCAAGTGGACATTTGAGGATGTTGAAAGAATTCAAGAGAGTTTTGCCGGAATTTGGAGGGAGAACAAAGGAGACATGGCTTTTGATGACACAACTAGCTTTTCTCCAAGGATAATATTCAGCCCTGCCCCGAGATGTTTTGATGCCTGAAGTGAAGAAGAAGACTATGACCTCCACATATGGAAGCTGACTGGACTGCCAGCTGAACTTTGCTTCAATGCCGCCAAGAGGATTGCATCCTCGACCACACCAGAGGGCAGAAAGCCATTTTAAGGGATCAGTTCAGGATGCGTGATAAACACTGCCTAATGGTAGGACAGGCCCTGACAATATCTCTGAGATTTTGAGGGAGGTAAAGAGAGTGTTAGCAGTTTCCCAGATGGGTTTTATGTCTTAGTACAGCTGCAATCAGACAATGTAAGGCTTGGCATTCACCAAATTGTCCCAGAAACAAGAATACAGAAAGGCGTTTTTCCTTCCCCTTCTCCCTCTCCTGGCCCATTACCTCATGCACAGCTTGAAAAGAACAGTAAGTTTCCACTGCTAATTGGGAAGGCTTGAAAAGACATTCCAAAGTTGTTGTGTTTCCAAAAGTGGGGGAGGTTGGGAGGAGAAGCAATTTACTGGGCAGGACACAGGGAGCGCGGGAGAGAAGCCAGGAGAAATGGGTGTATTATTCACAGATTCACACCTCCACAGGTACACATTAGCAAATATGATTAAAACACACACAATCTTGGCAGCTGTCTACACATGGGGAAAGCCCCACATTAGCTGTGGATCTGCGCCCCAATGGTTAGATGATGCAGGCGCAGGTTCGCAGCCACCGTGGGGCTTCCCTGCAATGATACGTTTTGAAAAAGTTCTGGATTTACCCCAACTTCTTTCAAAGGGAGCAATAATGCGGTGCTTCTGCTGTGGAATGTCACTCCACACCAATCCAGACCAACCTGTGGGCAGAATCCGGTGGAGGGCTACCAGCATTGGTTGCCTTCCACCAGGAAGAGGGTAGGGCAGTTCTGGGACCTGGATGGCTGCCCAGGGACCCCGCGCTCCCTCCACAGCATTGAGATTACCTGACACCTCCAGGGAAGGGAAAGCGTGGGGTTGAGGAGGGAGGGAGGGCCTTGGTCAGCAGAGCATTACACCCTTAATTCTTGTGACTCTGACTCAGCTGCCCACTTCCACCATGAGGATTAGACTATTTTAGAACTACATGAAGAACTCCAAACGCCACATCAGTGCTCACATTTTTATTACGTACTCCTGGGAAAGTGTATGCACATGTTGATTCAAGGTCTGCCTCTGCAGGTGATAGGATAAGAAGCACCTGGAACAATGCGATTGGTGAGAAATATATTTGGTTCCTCCTTCTCGTGTTGGGCATAATTACTGTTTCATACTACATTGAAAGGAGTGAATGCTTCATCCCCAATTTGTTTCTATGGTGATGGAGGGTGAATTCGGATGACACTTTAGGCAATGGAGGGGGAAATAGCATGCTGACCGTGCATTATTTTGGTGGCAGCGTCACGGCACCCGCCACATGACATGTTGCCCCTCCCCCCATCATGCGGCTAAAAGTCCCAGCGTCCTTCTGGGCTGCTGCATCTCCTCCCTCCCACCTCCTTCAGTCCTCTGGCCATATCCCAGCATGCACTGCAAGTTCTGCCGGCTGTATCCGAGCAGCCGGGGGGAGGTTTGGCTGCTCCGGCCGGAGAACTTTATGACCAAACGGAATAGTACACGGAAAGAGGGGGGGTTCCCTCCACACGACACTTTAAACAGCGGAATTTGGGATAAACTGTGCAAGCCCATTGTTTTTCTCCATTGTTTAAGTGTCCAAAATAGCATACTGTCAGTTGTGTGTGCACTGTGTGTTGCCCTCCACACGACACAACAAGCAACACAACTGATGATTGTCCCCCCCCCCCCCCGGGTTGATTATTGTGTCGCCCAAACCAGGCCGGACTCTCTCAAAGAAGCACTGAGAAGTTGCCAAGAGAAGGGACCAACCTTGTATACCCTGGTTGAGTTGTTTGTTGGGGAACCAACTACGAATGGACAACTCTGCTGATTTTGCTTTCTCCCACTTTTCAGTTTGTGGATATTGGGGGGGGGAGAGGTTTAATCTTTTTTATTGTTTACAAAAACTATCAGGTTAAGTATATGGACAAGAGATAAAAAGACACCAGTATATTGACAAATATATTTTATTGTAAGTAGGGATGGGCAAGCCACCCTCCCCCCACACCTGCCCCACTCTCCTCTTGCTGGACCCCTGCCACGTATCCAACCCTGTTCGGTGCGCTAGGTGAGCCACCAGACAGTTTGCAGGCATCCAGCAAGCAGCATGTGGCTCCTCTTCTTCCTGCATGCCACCATTTTGCATTAAAACCGCAAGTAAACTGCTTACATAAATTGCCATTTCTGCAAAATGGCGGTCGCAAAATGTACTCTCTAATAGGGGTGTGCAAAGTGGGTCCCCTCCTCTCCTAAATTCGAAATGGAGCTCCGTTGGCCGGCTTCTCTGCTTGGCTTTTTGGGGCGGGACCCTTTCATCCGCTCTGCCGGATCGTTCATTGAAAAACAGCCCCTTTTTCGGGTGACCACTCCATTAAAGTCAATGGGGATGAAAATGCATGCAGCTCCCTCAATTTCAAACACAAACACATCCAATTTGCCACCATGACAGATTTTAAACAGGGCTTAAGGAAGTCTCCTCCCCCAGGCCAGGGGCACCTGCATGCACCCACGCAGCAGGAGGATTCTGAGCACAACCACGTTAGGCTGACCAGATAAAATCCAGGTCAGGACTCATGTAACAGTAAGGTGCAGGGCCCCTGCCTTCTTTTGTATATGGTCACGCTAGTATAGTGCCTGCACCTTTAACTGTTGTGATGAAGAGGGAATTTCACCAGGAACTCATTGCATACAAATGACCCTGGCTGAAATTCCCTTTTCTCTACAACTGTTAAAGTCACATGATCCCTGACCTGGATTTTATCTGGTCACCCTAAACCACGTGCAAGGCGGAAGGGATCCGTTGGGCAGGCAGGTAGGCAGGCGTCAGACACACACACGCAGGTTGAGGCTTGTATTTTTAAAAAGATTTTTCATTGGGGAGGCAAACATACCACACCGAGATGTTAAGAAAGAGAAAGCACAACTGGATACTGCCTCTGCCTCTCTCTCTTTTGCATTTGCATTTGTCATGAGGAAGACCAACAAAACACTGCAATTGATAGGGTGACCATAGGAAAAGGAGGACAGGGTTGCTATCTCTTTAACAGTTGTAGTGAAAGGGGAATTTCAGCTGGTGTCATTTGTACGCATGCAGCACCTGGTGAAACCCCCTCTTCATTGCAACAGTTAAAGCAGCAGGAGCTATACCAGAGTGACCAGATACAAATGAGGGCAGGGCTCCTGCAGCTTTAACTGTTGTGATGAAGAGGGAATTTCACCTGGTGCTGCATGCATACAAATGACACCTGCTGAAATCCCCTTTTCTATGCAACTGTTAAAGTTACATGAGCCCAGTCCTCCTTTTTATATGGTCACCCTGGAGTGACAACGTCTCTTGCGCTCACTCACTCACGTGTTCCTCATGAGGAAGACCAACAAAACCAGGCAGGCACCTCTCTCGTGCCTTAGGAGAGGGAAACAAAACAGCGGGAAGCACTTAGCGTAAAATATATATTAATAAATGTCACAACAGCAGCACACAGCTTGCCCATCCTCAGAGAGGACAGGAGTAGAAGGCACCCCTTCCCCACTGTCGGAGAACATTAGAGCGAGTCAAGGCAAGGCAACAAACAGGTTCCCCATAGGAGGCCACGTGCACAGTGAGGGAAGACACCAAGGGTGCCTCTACAAGAGCGATTTAAAGCTCTTTCAAGGCGCATTAAAAATTTGACCTCTACAAGAGTGGAGCGCAAATTGGGGGTCGAGGCGCTTTTTCTGTCCGATTATGCGCATTATCGAATGCGCGTTAAACAGAGAGTTTTAATTTACCCTGGGAGTTGAAGCACCTTATGACCATGTAAACAAGCGATTCTCCGCATTTAAACACTTTAAAGCGCGTTTCATACAACCGGTAATGCGCTTCACCGCCTCCCGTGTGTAGGGATTAGGCGTAAAAGCGATAGCAAGAAGATGCGCATAATCGGACAACCGGGCGTCAAATCGAATTCTTGTAGAGGGGACCCAAGGACTGGAAGTCCAGCCCCCAGCCAATAGGAGTAATAGTTTAAGTGAAATAAGAGAGCCTGATTCAGCTTACTCACGATGCCAGAAGATCGCGTAGAAGATCAGATCTCTCCCTCTCTAAATCTGACTTTGCAAACAAACATCTCGCATGTGTATCTGCCTGAAAGGAATGCCAAACACTGCAATTGGAGGAGAACAGAACAGGGAGGGAGCACTGGCAATTCTAATTGGCTAGCCACAGATGTCAATATCAATTAAACGACCCCACCTCATCACCCCATATTCCTAATTGGAAGGTTTTCAATTTAAACACACCACACACACAAAACGGTCATTTTCTTTATTGGGAGGTCACACACACAAAACGGCACGTCTCCGCTCTGAAATTATTTCATGGCCTTAGAAGTGGCCAATCCCTGTCCTGGAAGGTTGAATGCTCCACGGGGGGTTGCAATTATCAGATTTTTCCAGAGCGGAGCGCACACTCCTACTCTCTAATAATTGAAACTGACATTTTGAGGACATTGCAGTTTGCATAAGTAGTTTACCAGGACTTTTCATACAAAATAGCACTCACAGGTAAGCAGGGATCCCTGCGCTTGCCCAACTCAGCACACAAAAAGTCAGGCAAGCATGGGTTTCACGGACTGGCATCCGGGGAGCCAGCGTGGCAAGAGTTCACTGAACACAAGCCCCAAACAGATATCCTCTGACATCCCTAATTATCAAGCATCTAGTATTGTTCCATGTTGTTTTCCCCAACATCCCTCCCGAAAGAAGCATAGATCACTAATGGAGGTAGATTTGAAGACCCCCTGTTCACATCAAAAATAAAAGGAAATTGAGTACCTATAAAGGAATTTATATTCCCCTTCTTTTCAGTCTATTTTGGTTCCTCAGCCTTTCCGCCAATACTTTTTTTCCATTCTTGTAATAACCTCCTGTCTTTCATGTATCCTGCTGTTGTTTTGCATTGCTGGGCAATATCCAGTTCTGGGCACCACACTTCAAGAAGGATGCAGACAAGCTGGAGGGGGTTCAGAGGAGGGCAACGAGGATGATCAGGGGTCTGGAAACAAAGCCCTATGAGGAGAGGCTGAAAGAACTGGACATGTTTAGCCTGGAGGAGAGAAGATTGAGAGGGAGACATGATAGCACTCTTCAAATACTTGAAAGGTTGTCACACAGAGGAGGGCCAAGATCTCTTCTCCATCATCCTAGGGTGCAGGACACGGAATAATGGGCTCAAGTTACAGGAAGCCAGATTCCAGCTGGACTTCAGGAAAAACTTCCTGTTAGAGCAGTATGACAATGGAACCAGTGACCTAGGGAGGTCGTGGGCTCTCTCACACAAGAGGCCTTCAAGAGGCAGCTGGACAGGTATGATTTAAGGTGGATTCCTGCATTGAGCAGGGGTTGGACTCGAGATGGTCCAACTCTATTATTCTATGATTCTATGATCTTATCTAGCTGCTTCAGTACAAACTGGAAAACAAAACAAAGTTCTCACCCATCTGCACCAGCCCCCCAAAAGACAGAAAATTAAATGGACACATTAAGTCTTTGTTCTTCTGCTTTTTCTCCCTAGCCTCCTATCTGCCTTTTATTGTATTTAAATAGTAAATCATAATATCAAACCCGAGAATGAGCAGTCGGGGGGGAATATGTCTCAAGGGACAAAAATTGTCTAGGTACTTTATGAGATGAAATGTCCTAAGAAGGCATAATAGTACGAGTCAAGTTCCTAATTTGGGCTTTGTGTGTTTATTCGTTTGTGTACTTCCCAGCAGGCACTTCTCCGGCAGATGGGAGGTTGAGGTGGGGAGGATAGCGCAAAAACTTTGGGGAGGAGCCACAGTTCAATGGTTGAGCACATACTTTGCATGTAAAAATATCTCTCTCTCTTTCTGACAACTACTGGGAATTCTCTCAATCACAGCTTAAAACCATGTTCCAGCATTGACTCTCCTCTTACTGCCTGGAGGCCATATCAGACAGAAAAAGAGTACATGGACTGAGGGCAATAAAGGCTCGGCCATCTCTACAAAGCTAGTGGTCTTTATTAGGGGCGTGCACGGACCCCCCAGATCGGATCGGGACCCGGATCGGGACCTCCAATTTTGTCACGGATCGGACAAAATCGGAGGCCCCCCGGACTGGATCGAGTCCAATCCCGATCCAAAAATTGGAAATTTTTGGATCGGCTGCCATTTCTTTCCCCATAGACTTGCATTGCAATGCAAGTCTATGAGGAAAAAATGGCAGCGGGTGGGTGAGGGGGGGCCTAACTCCCTCCCCCCGGGGCCGTCCGCTGTAGACGGCCCTCGCAGGTAAGCCCCCTCCCCCGTGCTCCCTACTCCCCCCGGGGCCGTCCGCTTCCATCCGCTGGCACCCGCGGGCGCCAGCGGATAGAAGCAAACGGCCCCGGGGGGGGTAAGCCCCCTCCCCCCGCCCCCTGCTTACCTTACAGGGATGTCCGCTCCCGTCCAGCGCCGGCTGCTACTGCCAGCGGGCTTTGCGGCCTGCTCCAGAGTGGCGCGCCAGGTGATGTCATCACCCGGCGCGCCACCCTGGAGCAGGCCGCGAAGCCCACTGGCAGTAGCAGCCGGCGCCAGACGGGAGCGGATGTCCCTGTAAGGTAAGCGCGCCACTCCGTGCGCCCCCCCTCCCCTCCACGCGCCCCCCCTCCTCCCCTCTGCGCGCCCCCCTCATCCCCTCCGCGCGCCCCCTGCTTACCTTCCAGGGACGTCCGCTCCCGTCTGGCGCCAGCTGCTACTGCCAGCGGGCTTTGCGGCCTGCTCCAGAGTGGCGCGCCGGGTGTTGTCATCACCCGGCGTGCCACCCTGGAGCAGGCCGCGAAGCCCGCTCACAGTAGCAGCCGGCGCCAGACGGGAGTGGACGTCCCTGGAAGGTAAGCGCGCCACGGACAGCTCTGCTAGGGAAGCCCCCCCCCCCGCTGTCCACTTTCATCGGCGGGCGCCCGCTGGCGCCCACCAATGGAAGCGGCGGTGGGCGCCAGCAGGCACCCGCCGATCTGCCAGTCCATCCGAACCGGATCGGAACCTTTTTGGATCGGTTTGGATTGGATCGGCCGATCCAGCTATGAGATCGGAAATTGGATAATTTATCCGATTTCCCTCTGGATTGGATTTGGATCGTGGATCGGATCCGATCCAGTGCACATACCTAGTCTTTATACCATATAAGAGCCACAACCAAGGGATCAAGGATGTCTTAATGACTCAGGATACCTGAATCTCTGTCCTGGGGAGCAAAGTTACAGTATGACTGTCATAACCAGGAGCCCAGCAAGGCCTGGGAGGAGAAGTCCAAACAATCCTGGAACGACCCAGGAGCCCTTGGGGGCTTTGCTGGGGGCTGGCGTGCAACTCATTGATGAAACTTTCTTGATCCCAGAGAAAGAACTAGACTGTTCATGCATATCGTAGCAGGCAGCTTTGTTGGAACAGCCTTTTATGACGGTTTTCACAGCTAATTCTCCTGTAGAAAGAAATTGAGGAGATGGTAGTCAGCTTCAGGAGAATTGTGATGCCCTGGGGCTACCAACTCTCCCTCTTCTGTTTCTCAGAGGGAGAACCAATGGATGAGCAGTTGATCAAAAACAAACCCCAGACTCAATTAGGAGAACAGAGTGAACCTAGGACACACAAGAGATGTCTTGGCTTCCAGATTATGCAAGTGAGACAAAAGGCCCAGGCTACCATAGTACTAATAGAGCAAGGGTGTTGAAGCAAAGGCCAAATTTGGTCTGTGTAGAGTTCCAATCTGGCCCTCCAGAGTTCCCCAGTTGGCCACACCCCATTCCCCTGCCCCAACCCATTTCCTCTAGCCACTTATTATATGGTGGTCTCCCAGCCATTTTTTTTTTTTTGCAGTCCCCCCACCCCATTCTAAAAGGCTGATGTGCCTCTCCTAATGCCTACTTGATGGTTTTTTCACTACTGGGCCAGGTTTACGGTATTAGTACTAGTGTACAAAGTCCTAAACAACTTGGGACCAGGGTACCTGAGAGAGTGGCGTCTCCCTTACCAACCTGGCCAGTCACTGAGGTCATCAGAGGGCATGTCCCTGGTGGTTCCACAGGGACCTACGACCCAATTGGAGTCCACCCAGAGAAGAGCGTCAGTGTGGTGGCCCCCTTCCTATGGACCTCCCTGCCTTTGGAAGTCAGGCAGGCACCAACACTGTGTTGTTTCCGGCACCTCCTGAAAACATATTTATTTCAGGAAGCTTTCCTTGATTGGCCGGCCATGGTTTTATGAGAATTCTCTTTCTTTCTTTCTTTCTTTCTTTCTTTCTTTCTTTCTTTCTTTTTAAAACAATAATTATTGTAACATGGCATTTTATTCTTTTATGCCATTTTTTATTTTTATTTTTGTCTGCTCTGGAATCTGTCTAGATGTGGAGCAGTGTAGAAATGTTGTAAATAAACAAAATAAATAGCAAGAATTTTAAACTTAAATGCGCTGGTATGTTTTGGTACTGGGGCTCTGTCCACTTCGTCTTTGGCCCAGGGTGCCTCCCAAGGGTTTATCTGAAATGGAATTTGACCATTGGGCTGAAGGAAGTTCAGTGCCACTGAATAGCCCCTGTTGCAAAGCGTGGCTGAGGTAAGGGATGGCTCTGATAGGTTAGGATTAGATTTAGGGTATAGGTTGAAGCAAACCCTGCACCTTCTCATTGAGACCATTCTTCCTTTAGGCTTGTGGGTAATGTTAAGCTGGTTAGGACTCGGTGATCCTCCAAGCCCCTATGGGCATTTTCCATGTCCAGGTTTTGTTTAGCATAGTCAGGCTCTGGTTTCAAACTTAGTCGCCTGATCCAGTGGGGTGGAAAGACGGAGAATGAAGTGTCGGGAGAGCCTGGATATTATGCCGATCATGAGCAAATACAGGAAGTTTTTTGGGGGGAAGGTGCCAGTTGAAAGAGAAAATAACCTCATGAGACTTCAGATGTTCCATGGTGTTTTAAACCCTATTACAGTATACATAGAATATTGGTAATACAAAAGCAGCTATATTGGTTAGGACTGTGGAAATAATGGCCATTCGGGAGGTGTGTATAGATTTCCTTTTGTGGATCCTTCTGTGTTTACTTACCCCTGTTGGTACTCCCGGACACTTGAACGCAATGATCCTGATCCCCGGTACATTGGATTTCTTCCTCTTCCTCACAGTTGAATTGATGGACAGAATAACAAGCTGGACATACCTTCCCATTGGGTTTTGTGCTTATGGGCGGAACTGCATGTTTTGGATGGAAGAAGAAGAAGGTTATTAGGAAGCGGGGAAAGCACATATACGTGATGCTTACTTCATCAGCCCACCTTCTAAGTCTTTGACAGGAGTAGCAATTGCACCCAGAAATGGAAATAAAATGATGGGCACATGAGCTTCATTGAACTAGGGCCTCTTTAGTTAACTATCATGAAACCCACCCAGGATCTGCATGGGTAAGTGTGGGAATGAACCACTAAATAGGTCCTGCAGGCAACTAGCCAGCTGTCAGGTGAGCCAACCCTGTCTTGAGAGAGAGGTGGGTTCAGACATCCTGTCCCTTCCCCTCAGACATGCCTTAAAGGTGTATACGAGTGACTTCCATGCTTCATCCCACCTGATGCCACATGACTCTGTGTTGGGGGAACCAGGTTAATCCCAAATGCAAACCATATACTGCCCATGGGTCACACAGCCCTGAGTTGCAGGCCTCCAGGGTTTCCTGTTCCCAAACAAATGTGCCCAATGCATTTACCAGTTCTTGCTAATCTGCTGAATTCCCGCACCCCTGTGCCAAACCAATCAACTCATTTAACAAGCTCCCACCTACTAAAACCAATCGGACCAATTGAAACACAGTACAGAGTACCCCTCCCCCCCCAAAACCTCCACTGCCCACACAAAGCCAATATGTGTACATGTCTACTCGGCCCTCCAGGTGGAGCAACCAGCTAATCCTTTGCTGTTTAAAGGAATGTGAGTGGGAACCAGAAGGGGGAAAGAAGCTGATTCAGGGGGAGGAGACAGCATTGATAGCCCTGGCTCCACCCCCAGCACCACGTGATCTGCAGACCCATGCACATTCATGTGCCGCCTCTTCTTCCCAACCGCAAAGACATCCCTTGCCCCTGCCATTCCAGCGGGGTTCCAAGGGACAGACATGTGAGCAAATTCAAGACATTTGGGGGGGAAAGAGTTCCCACCCCTCCACCTCCCCCCCAAAAATCCATTCTCCATTTGGTTATAATTGTCAAGCCCAATTCAAACAGCTTGGTCTTCCATATGAAGGGGTATAATCCTCAAGGGATGGGTAGGGCAGAGATCCGAAAGTTTGATCCTATGGAATCAAGGAGGTTTCTTGTGCACTGAGTTTCAAAAATTCTTATTTAATTTATGATGAAGTGCACCAATATACACTCAATGAAATAAACAGAAGTCGGTTTGGGTGGGGTGGGGGAAACAGAGACCTCCGTCGCACCTAATCCCCCCCCCAATCTGGTTTGCCTCTGTCTGCTTTTTACCTTGAGGCAGAAGCGCATCGAGTTTATGATCCCTTTCATCTGAATAGCTGCTCTTTCGCTCCTTTGCTTTTCCACTCCACTCCACTCCACTCCACCCCTTCTCTTTCTCCCTCCAGTCAGGTCCTGGCAGATGAGTACTTCAACCAGACCACCTTTCTCCTGGGCAAAAATGGAACAACCCTTTAGTCTGGCTCTTTGGGGGCATTGAGGGAGTACAAACCTGTCTCTGCAGAGATTCAAGTGTTGCATGATTTTTTAAAAAAAGGCTTTCGAGCCTGGGATGCAAGGTTTTGGGTTTTATATTGAGGCTTGGAGTCGGCTGCTGGGAGAGATCACTTTTCCCTAGCAGGACCTGATGCAATCCATTCAAACCCCCAGTTCCTTTAAAACCACATGGAGACTTAGGGTGCGTTAAATGAGTTTAGGGAAAATAATCCAGACTTTTAACATTCTAGGAAAGGCTGGGGAAGATGCGGGGTGCCAGCAGGACAGGCATGGCGTCGTGTGAGTACCGTGCTGCAAATCTGCATACCAGGCATGGTGAGAGTGCACTAAATCACTGGTGTGATGGAGCTCAGAATTGTAAGCTTTCATTTTTTTTTTTCTTTTACCAAAAATGAAGGTGGAATGAATTATGTGAACCGCCCCGAGAGCTTCGGCTATTGGGCGGTATAGAAATGCAATAAATAAATAAATAAATAAATAAACAATAGAATGGGGAAAGGAAAGAGGAGCACAGCACATCCATGACATACAGGTGGAATTGGACCTTGTACACTTGTCTCCCATGCAGCAGAAAAGTTGGGACAATATTGTTCCATTCTGGCCCATGTTGATGATGTTGGTACCAGCACTGCAGGAAATGGATGGGGTGCAAATCTTTCTTATGGCCTTCAATTTTATTCCTGTAGGTGTAAAAAAAGGGAGACACGTTATCTGTAGGGAGAAGATGGTTCTAGTCATACTTCTCAACATCAAGCATAAGTATCATGTTGACATATCAGATCATTGGCCCATCAAGGCCGATGAGTCCACCTCATGGCAGTCGCTCTCCAGCATCTCAGATAGTGGTCTTTCCCAGATTACCTGTGCTTTCTTTTTCGATGGAGCATCTTGCCTACCCTTGAGCTATTTCTGGGGATGTCCAACATAGGGAAATCCCACCCTCATGGGTCTCAACGGATTTGTAAGCCAAGCCATGGTCTCCCCACTGGAACTCATGGACTTTCCCAGCCATGTTGCCAGTCATTGTGTGCAATTCTCTCCTCACCCACAACAACTGGCAGCATGGCTGGGAGATTCCGTGCATCTTCAAGTGTCCACCACCTGGTTATTGCGCTTAAAAGTCTCCCTTCTGCCTGCCTGTGTCTCAGCAGGGAGAAGGGAAACTTTCCCCACGCAATTTATGTATGTATGTATGTATTTCTTTATTACATATTTATACTAGGGATATGCATGGACGCCCTGGATTGGATCAGGACCCGGATCGGGACCTCCGATGTTGTCCTGGATCCATTCGGACAAAATCAAAGGTTCATCAGATCGGATCCGATTCCGATCCGAAAATCAGACGTCTGATTTTCAGATTGGCCGCCATTTTTTGTGTTTTCGCCATAGGCTTGCATTGGGGGAAAGAAAGTTTCCCCCCAATGCAAGCCTATATGGAAAATATGGCGGTGGGTGGGTGAGTGGGGGCCTAACTCCCCCCTCCCTGTCCCTCCCCCCCACTTGCTCTCCTTACCTGCTGGGGCTGTCTGCTGCCACCCACGGGTGGCAGTGGATGGCAGTGGATGGCCCTGGCAGGTAAGCCCCCTCCCCCCTTGTGCTCCTTACCTGCTGGGGCCATCCATTTCTCCGATCTACTGAGAAACAGGCTTCGCAGCCTACCTCTCAGTAGCGCCCCAGGTGATGATGTCATAACCCGGCGTGCTACTGAGAGGCAGGCTGCAAAGCCTGTTTCTCAGTAGATCAGAGCAGCGGAGGAAAGTGGGCACCCTGGCAGGTTAGGAGCGTGAGGGGGGAGGAGGCTTTCCTACCGGGGCCATCCGCTGCTGTCCGCTGCTGCCCGCAGGCAGTAGCAGACGGCCCTGGCAGGTAAGGAGTGCGAGGGGGGAGGAGGTCTGATCCTCCGATCTTATCTGAACTGGATCGGGTCCTTTTGGACCGGTTTGGATCAGATCGGACGATCCAGATGCTGGGATCAGAATCGGATAATTTTATCCGATTTCAGCTGGATCGGGTCCAGATCATGGCTCGGACCCAATCTGGTGCACATCCCTAATTTATACTGCCTAACAGCATAGGCTGTCTGGGCAGTTTACAACTAAAACCATAGTATACAACAATCCAGATTAAAACTTTAAAACTTTAAATGAGTTACAGTCCAGGGAAGGCTTGTCTGAAAAGATATGTTTTTCGGAGGAGTTTAAAAGATATTACATTTTCTGCCTCCTGAACTGCACAAGGGAGGGTTTTCCAGAGGGTAAGGAACACTAGGCCCTCTGTCGAGATTCTTAACGATGACGTTCTCTTATCTTGGAATGACATGCAGGACCTCCTCTGATGATCATAAATGTCACCTGGGTGTATATAAGGGAAGGTGGTCTGTTAGGTATCCTAGTCCCAAGTTGTTTAGGGCTTTATAAGATAATAGCATAACCTTGTACATGGCTCGGTAGCTAACAGGCAGCCAGTGCAGTTCTTTTAACGCTGGTTTTATGTGGACAGAGTTAGGCGTCCCAGTGAGCACCTTAGCTGCTGTGTTCTGCACAACCTGCAGCTTCTGAACCATGCACATGGGAAGCCCCACATAGAGCGCATTACAGTAGTCTAATCATCAGGTTACCACTGCATGAATGACCATGGCTAGGCTATCCCTATCCAGGAATGGGCATAGTTGGCATACCAACCAAAGTTGATAATGAGTATTCCAGGCTGCCAAGGTCACCTGGGCCTTCAGTGACAAAGATGGATCCAGGAGCACCCCCAAATGATGGACCTGCTCCTTCAGAGGGAGTGCAACCCCATCCAGAACAGGCAAACACCCCAATTCCCAGACTTGGGAACCACCAAGCCACAATGACTAGTGCTAGAATTACCCACCACCTATCATAGGGTGCAAGTCTCCTTTCTCCCTGTGGAAATGGTGGGGTCACTGTGTGCAGGGCCCGGGAGTGAGGAGCAGAGTTTCATGCACAGCAGCGTGCACAGCAGATCCGTGCATCACAGCGGTGGGGTCACTGTGTGAAACCGGGAGGGAGATGCAGAGACTCACACACAGTGGCAATGGCAGATGGCTCTCTTTCCTTCCCGTGTCCAGAGGGGGAAATGAGCCTTTTGCCCACAGCACCTGCAAGTTCTTTTCTGCAAGTTCAAGCCAAGCCCAGAGCTTGGGGGAAATCCGTTGAGCCCTGAGAGGGTCAAATTTCTTCCTGCCGGAAGTCCCTAGTGACTCCAGGAAGAGCAATCAACATCTGAGAAGCACCACCATGCTGAAACAAGTCAAGCCAAGTACTGTGGATGACTGGATGGCAGCAGGTCGGAGGGTGCCCTTGCCGCAATCTGCCACCCCTCCCAGGAGGCCTTTATCTCAGTCCGCTTCCTGAGAGGACCAGGCCTGGCAGTTGGTACCGTGCACTTACCTGTGGACTCCATCAGAATAATGCCACAGCTGTCGTAACCAGGGGGACAAGTCTTCATAGATCCATTACAGCTGTGTCTGTCGGCCTCACAAATTTCACACTCCAGAGAGGCCCCTAAAATCACCAAAGAGAAGAAGAATCAGCCGGATGAATTTGCTTCTGTTTTGTTTTGCCCAGCTTTTATTGATCTGAAATACTTATACCCTATGATTCAACAAGTTCAATTTCAGTGTAAAGCCAAATCAGGCTGGCTTTAGACTACGGTGTCCTCCCCCCAGGTCATTATTTTATTCTTGATGACATAGTAAAAAAATATATTAAAAATTAAAATACCTATCCGGCGTGTCAAATGGTGTTTATGGAGCCTGTGTTGACTTAAAGGCAACATTTGATTCCATAACTCATGGATGACAATGGTTAGGATTACTGTCCTTAGGTACTGATGACAACCTTCTGGACCATATTAAAAGTGTCTATATAGGTTCAACTTTGAAACTGATGACATGTTATCTAATAAGATCCCAACCCCCAGGAAGGATGGCAGAGCAAGAATGTATGAAAAATTTGTTTCAGTTTGGTTTTTATCAGGATTTTTTACCCAGTTTGCACCTTCTGGACGAAACCCAAATTGGACACAGTCTGCAGCCAAAGTCCTTACATTTCCAATCTTGCAATATGATTTGCAGAGCAAAAATACTGTGTTCGACAGCATGTGTACATTTTTAATATGTGCATGGAAAGTTGTGTATTCTTTAATCAATGGGAGAAGGATGCCTGCATTTCAAAGATAAGCAGAATTGATGCATATGTTTGGAAAAAAAATATGCATGGATTTTTGTGCAAAAAGAAACACACCCACATCCCACAAAGTTCACAATCTGAGTTTAGGGTTATCCATTGTGGGGAAATCTGGCCCATTGGGGGCCTGACTGATCCCCATGATGGATCTCGCTTTGTTTGCGTCTGGGAACTGTAGCAAGTTTTTTTGAGCAAAATTGCAGGCACATGCTAGACTGTTTAAGGCCACAATTCTGCCCAGATTGCACTATTTAAAGCCGCAGTTTTACACAAATCTTGATTAGTGCAGCCCCCTCCCTGAAAAATACATGAATTGGCCCATCCCATGGTATGAAAAACCAAAAACCAAAGGAGGAAAGCATCCCAGTCAGATGAAAAGAAGGGAGAAACAGGTTCTCAGGATGCAATGGATTTATTGATACAAAGCCCCTGCAAAGAATTTATTAATACAAAGCCCCTGCAAAGGATATTATTGATATCAATAAACCCTTTGCATCCTTAGAGCCTGTTTCTCCCTTCTTTTCACCCAACTCATGGTGTGCCAAGTTCAGCCAACTCATGAATGATCGAAACAGAGTCTGGGGAACGGAGCCTGTAAAAACTCACTGAGCTCCACCCTCTCACCCCCACCAAAAGATTCCTCTGGCATCCCTATCTGAGATGGACTCAAGCTTTGAGATCGAATTTGAAGAAATTCGGCAAGCTCAATATTTGCTGATTTGCACATCACTATGGTTGAATGAGCAGAAGGCCACACCGGTATGGAATAAACATGCAGAGTGCCATGCCCTTTGTCCCTAGTGCATGTAGGTGTGCAGGGAAAATCAACATTAATATCAGCACATGCAGTACAAATGTGCAACAGCATGAGCCAAATCTGCAAGGTTAGGAAAAGAAGGTTAGCAAAACGAACCAAGTAACTGCAGATTGCACATCTAGTCAGGAATGCAGCCTGTGAAGGACAAACACTTGAAGGGCTCGAAAAGCAAAGTGGGATGGGGTGGTTTGAAGATAGATAAAACTAGGGTGACCATATGGAAATGAGGACCGGGCTTCTGTATATTTAACAGTTATATGGAAAAGGGAATTTCAGCAGATGTCATTTGTATGAATGCAGCCCCTGGTGAAACTCCCTCTTCATCACAACAGTTAACGCTGCAGGAGCCCTGCCCTCTTAACCAGGTACAAAAGAGGGCAGGGCTCCTGCAGCTTTAACTGTTGCATAGAAAAAGGAATTTCAGCAGGTGTCATTTGTATGCATGCAGTCCCTGGTGAAGTTCCCTCTTCATCACAACAGTTAAAGCTGCAGGTGCTATACTAGAGTGACCAGACACAAAAGAGGGCAGGGCTCCTGCAGCTTTAACTGTTGTGATGAAGAGGGAATTTCAACAGGGACTGCATGCATACAAACGGCACCTGCTGTAGTTCCCTTTTCTATACAACTGTTAAAGATACAGGAGCCCTGTCCTCCTTTCCATATAGCCACCCTCGATAAAACTGCCAGAATTGTAAGGCCCGCAGGGGTGGTGGAAAGGCAGCTCCTGTCACATTCCTCCATCTTGCACCTTTTCCAAGATGGCAGATACTGGAAATCCCACCCTTTCTGCATCTCTCATCTCTGGGGAAAGATCACAGATAGGACCCCTGTACAAATTTCTCAGGCCACTGTGGACCTATAGGAAGAGGTTTTGGAGTCTGGAGACACACGTGGGGTAGTATTCCGAAGTAGTTTAGGAGTACTTTGAAAACAAAGCCATGAAAGAAATGCACAGCTGATGGTCCATTCAGCTATGTAGATGTGCTTCTGCTATTCCTAAAACACCATTGCAGTTTTGACAGACCTATCAGCAATTAATCCTAGGGATGTTGATCATTGTTCTGTGACCTTGGAAAACAGTGCATGGAAGCAGGAAATTCACTGTGGTTGCTAGATCGTTTTACTTTTAAGTTGTCCTTTTCCTGCAGAACACAAGTTTTATTTTGAGAATGTATTGTAATGTAGGCTGACCATATGAAAAGGAGGACAGGGTTCATGTCACTTTAACAGTTGTAGAGCAAAGTGTTTCAGCCAGTGTCATTTGTATGCACTTAGTTCCTGGTGGAATTCCCTCTTCATCACAACAGTTAAAGTTGCAGAGGCCCTGCCTTCTTTTGCATATGGTCACTCTAGTATAGTGCCTGCAACTTTAACTGTTGTGATGAAGAGGAATTTCACCAGGAACGAATTGCATACAAATGACACCGGCTGAATTTCCCTTTTCTCTACAACTGTTAAAGTTACATGAGCCTTGACCTCCTTTTCATATGGTCAGCCTATGTAATGTATTTTAAAACATATTGCAAGTTTACCTGTGAGATGACCCATCACCATAGTCACTTTTAAAATACTACCTTTTTGGGGTGGGGGGATTTGTTTTTCGAAAGCATGCTTGTAGAATGCAAGACCTGAATTAAATTTAATCAACTAAGCTTTCCATGACTTTAATCTACAATAAACCATGTAAGGTAAAGAATAACATTAATCCTAGTTTTAGAGGTAGAATGCAGCCACAGTTTGAGTAAAGGAGTTTTGCAACATGTTATGAACCCTGGGTGAGTTGATAGAAGGGTTTTATATTAACTTACATAGCAAAATCCAGGCTGATGTTCTTTTGGAATATTACACATAAAAGGGGGGGGGGGGAAGACACGCACCCAGTGTGTTTTTTAAAGCAGTTCTGAATATATTGCAAATAGAAGGCAGTCACTTCACTCTACAATGCAAGGAATTGTAGCTGAAATGCCCATTTGAGATGGGGGAAGGAGAAGGGAGGAAATTATAGGGAAAGTTGTTCTGAGCTTTTGTAAACACTCTTGAACATGATTGATATACAAAAAGTACTACCTTTGCAAACATACACAAACACACACACACACACACACACAGAGAGAGAGAGAGAGAGAGAGAGAGAGAGAGAGAGACAGAGACAGAGAGAGACAGAGAGAGATTACAATGAACAGGCATTCATACAAAAAACCTGTTGTATATACAGACCCCAATTTAGCAAGCCAGGGTCTAGGGCTATGGACTTTTAAATATGTAAAATAAAAAAAGGCATGGGACATACAGGTGTCTCCAACAGCAGCCAAGGCATCACCAGTAACTATTTATTAGGGTGACCATATGGAAAGGAGGACAGGGCTCCTGTATCTTTAACAGTTGTCTAGAAAAGGGAATTTCAGCAGGTGTCATTTGTAGGCATGCAGCACCTGGAGAAATTCCCTCTTCATCACAACAGTTCAAGCTGTGGGAGCCCTAACCTCTTGACCAGATACAAAAGAGGGCAGGGCTCCTGCAGCTCTCAACGAGAACATTCAGTTCTGAGGAAAACTTCAGCCAAACTCTGAGGGGTTTGTTTTTATTTTTGTAGCTTTTTGGGTTGTTGTAGTGGTTTTAAATGTATGTGTGTATTGTGTGCATGTTGTATGTTTTTGCTGTTTAAATTTTTGTATATTGTTTTTGATTGTTTTAATCCTATGTAAACTGCCCGGAGAGCTTTGGCTATGGGGCGGTATACAAATGTAATAAATAAAGAAAATAAATAGACTGCCCAAACCCATCCTGTATTTGAGTGTCTGCCGGCTCCTCTTTTTCCACATCATTTAGCATGGAGCTGCTTTTCAGTTTTCAAAAACTAAAACTGTAATAATGGAGGAAAGGAAGGATTGGAACTGGAGGGGGGGGGGCAAGAACAGCGGCCAACTAAATTTTTTCACATCTTAAGCCTGACAGCTTAGCTTTCAGATGTGGGCCTCAACTGTACAGTAGTTGAAATAAAAACAAAGCAAAGAATAATTGGGGAAAGCCACAGAGCACAAAGAGGGCACAGCTGTTTCTTTCTCAAAACAAACAACCAAACAAATAAACACCAGCTCTGTGCGGTGGTGGAAGGCTATCTTCTTATTCTAAATTCTAGACAGTCAAGTAGTAACAGGGACCAAGGCCCATCATATAATTCTACATCTTGATTCCATCAGGGAATGCAATAACAGAGGCAGAGAAAGAGTGAGGAGGCAGACTTGTCAAAACTCCAATTTTAGACAGCTTGAATAGATTGTCACGTTACTCACTAACTGACATGTTTCCATGGCTCACCATATTTCCGTCAGTCTCTCTTGAATCTTGCCTAGGCTTCAAGAAGGGACAGCAGAGGCTATATATGGAAAACCATCCTTGCAAGGTCAACAAAGAACATCTTGACTTTGAAAAATATTGTCTTTGTGTCTAAGTGTATCGTCTAAGTGTAATTGTATTTTAATATTTAATGTTGGACATTGATGAGTGGGGGGGGGAACATGTTCATGTTTGAATAGCATGTACACTTTGACAGAGCAATCCTGCTGTTGTCTGCCTGTTGAGTATGGCTGTGACTGGAGCCGGATCCTGAATCTGGAGTGGATCGGGCAGATCCGTCCCGATCTGGGCCTGGTCCAAACCAGATCGGATTGGGCTGGATCGGATCTGTGATCCGGATCCACTCCGGGTCCATGCAGAGCCCTCCCTTCCGCTCTCCCTGCTCTCTCCCTCCCTCCCCAATCATCCTGCCTACCTGTAGCCTCCTCCGCATCGTCCCATGTCATCCTGCCTCCTGCCATCACCCACCGTGACTGGCAAATGTGGCGCTCTATTTGGACGATGGTGGAGGAGACAACAAGTAAGCAGGGTGACTGGGGGAGGGAGGGAGGGAGCGGGGAGAGTGGGAGGGAGGGCTCTGCATGGACCCAGAGCAGATCTGGTTCCAGATCCGAGGTGGATCGGATCTGGCCCAATCCGAGGCGAATTGGATCGGGCTCGATCCGTACCTCCCAGATTGGGATCCAGATCAGATCGGGGGGTCTGTGCACAGCCCTATTGTTGAGATTCATGAAATATGCTCTCAGGTAAGTGTACATAGGATGAAAACCTAGACATTCTGAAGGAATTTATCAGTGAGGTCCAAAATGACCACATTTATTTCATTGGGTCCCACTATGTGGAAGCAATCTAGTAAAGGATGCAGAGAGAGAAAGCAAAAAAATGACTCTGTGAAGTGGTAGGAATATGGAACCTGTGGGAAGCAAATGAAAGGTGAATCATGTTGGCAGGGCAAAAGTGCTGGAAAACCTGGGTTCCCAAACATGTTGGGGCAACTCCAAAAGTAGAGGAAGCTCCTTCTCAAGCATGGATTTTGCCCCTTTTATGAATGCCTGACTTAGGGTGACCATACGAAAAGGAGGACAGGGCTCCTGTGTCTTTAACAGTTGTATAGAAACGGGAATTTCAGCAGGTGTCATTTGTATGCATGCAGCACCTGGTGAAATTCCCTCTTCCCTTAAAGCTGCAGGAGCCCTGCCCTCTTTTGTATCTGGTCATGCTAGACAAGGCCCCTGCAGCTTTAACTGTTGTGATGAAGAGGGAATTTCACCAGGTGCTACATGCAAACAAATGACACCTGCTGAAATTCCCTTCTCTATACAATTGTTAAAGAGGCAGGAGCAAAATCCTCCTTTTCATATGGTCAATTTACCTGAAGGAATGGTGGATAAATCTGCAACAGATTCAAATGAATTTGCATTGCTATAAATCTGACCTGAGGATTCTGCAGTGGATTGAGAGTCGTGCAGAGTCTGTGAAGTTGTGGACCAGATTTTCACAGGGCGGCATGTGTGTGTGTATGTGTGTGTGTGATTTGCACTAATGCAAATTAGTGCAAGTAGAACAAAATTCCAGGTTTTTTAAAAAAATCCATCAATGAGCAAACTCAAAACACACACACACATCCACAGACAACCCTCCCATTCATTCATCCATTCATTCATCACAGAAACAGCACACATCCCTCCCCCACCCCCCAAGGTTGCTCCTTAGATGCTCCCCACTGCATCCTCCCCACTTGCTGGATTTTCTAACCCCCAACTGCTGGAAAGCAGGAAAGCTCAGCCCGCTGCTGCTCCCACCCTCTTCCTTATAACGAAACAGACTCCCCCAACCTGGTGCCCTCCAGATGTTTGAACTACAACTGCTAGTATCCCTGCCCATTGGCCAAGCTAGCTGTGGCTGGTGGGAGATAAACTCCAAAACATCGTGGGGACACCAAGTTGGGGACACTCTAGACTCGTGTGGGCCCCAGCGGCTTTCTCGGTGAGGGGAAGGAAGAGCGCTGGGGTGGGAAGGGAGGTCGGAGCACTGACCAACCTAAAATAATCTCATCTTGTGCCATTGTTTTCATCCATAATTCCCCAAATATATGCCAGCCAAGGCTCCCTCTTGCCAACCCACTGCTACCCAAGCCTTCCACTTGCTTCTCCTTTGGGGGCTTCTCCAACCCCACCCAAGCAAAGGGAAAGTGTCAAATAGCAAGTATCTGGCAGTCATCAAAGTCATCATGCAATATCAGAGCCTAGGGAGTCAGTCAACTCCCAACATGCCACAATACCAGTTATTCCCATTTGAATATATTATCCACACCCAGATTACTCCGTTTGCTGCTTCTGAACTGCAGTAGAGTCTCCCTCTTTCTATTCTAAGACAAGCATCACTTGAAGTTAATTAACACATGCAGCGGATTTTCCGTGACAACGGCAAGCAGGCAGGCAGGCTTTGCAACCCATTCACCTCAAATGCTTCTCAGTCCCATCCACTCACCCATGCCTACGAAGACGGCAAGGAGGCAGATGTGGAGCAGGGTCTTCATAATTCCAGATGTTGCCTGGGGCTTAGATCAGAACTGGACTGGGAACCCAGACGGAAGCAGAGTTTCATATTACATCAGATGCAGCTAGTGTGCTTTACGGAAGGAAAGAGAAACACTTCCCAGAACGGATAAGGAATCTTAAACAATACTCCCATCGCATTCCTTGCCCTGCTCTTCACTCTAAAGGGATTTGGAATAAGTAAATAGGGAGAGAAGGTCATAGCAGCATTTCCTTTGAATAATATTAGAAGAACTGTCGTTTTTTGTTTTTTTTAATGACTCTGAGTAAGCAAAAGTTTCCCAGTGAAACCCAGGCCAGATCTACACCAAGCAGGATATAGCGGTATGAAAGCGGTATGAAAGTGGTATATAAAAGGCAGGAGCCACACTACTGCTTTATAGGGGGTATTGAAGTGTACTGACAACTGTTTGGGCCCATTGACACATACCAAATACTGCTATATCCTGCTTGGTGTGGCTCCTGCCTTTTATATGCCGCTTTCATACCACTATATCCTGCTTGATGTAGATCTGACCCCAGTTTTATATATGGCCTGACAAGTGGGTCTGGAGTTCAATGAGGTTTGCTTTGAACTTCTTGAGGAAATGAGGAAGAGCCTCCTACTTCTCTGTTAGAGATCTCCAAAGAGCTTACAGAAGCCCATTTTGAAATGATTTCTATATTTTTACTATGTGTGTTTCCATATTGCGTAATAGTTGAAGCTCTCTGAGGGGTTCACAAAACAAAGCCTAAAACCATCAAATAGACTATCATAGTAAAAGGAAATACGGGAACTTTATGTTTCAAATGGAATAACCAGCGTAAAATCCTGCAGCAGTGCAAAGATCTAAAAATGCACTAGCACCATCCCCTCCCCCAAAACTAAAAAGCCTGAGGGAATAAAGAGGTTTTCACCTGACGCTGAATATATCACAATGGAGGCACCAGGTGAGCCTCTCTGGAGAGATCATTCCACAACTGGAGTGCCACCACTGAGAAGGCCCCCTCTTTAATAGCCAGCAGCCTCAACCTCATTTCATGGAGGAACCCAGAGAAGGGCATCTGAGGATGATCTTAGGCCAAATCCACACCAGGCAGGATAAAATATTATTATTATTATTATTAATAATAATAATAATAATAATATATTTATTTATAACCTGCCTCTCCCTACGGATTGAGGCAGGGAACAACAACAATATAAAACACAAGAATCACAAAACAGTTTAAAAATTTAAAAAACAAGGAAAAAAATGCATCATTAAAAACATCTTAAAATTTATCGGGATAGGCCTGCCAGAAGAGAGCAGTCTTCATGACTCTCTTAAATTCATGAAGATTGCTAATTTGTCTAATCTCCTCCGGCAGACCATTCCACAGTCTAGGAGCAATGGAAGAGAAGGTGCTCTGGGTAGTTCTGGCTGATTTGAGTAAGTTCTTCCCAGAGGAATTAAGTGTGTGGGGCAGATTGTACTGGAGAAGGCGATCACACAGGTAACCTGGACCCAAACCATGTAGGGCTTTAAAGGTAATAACCAACACTTTATACTTCGCCCGGAAACTGTTTGGCAGCCAATGAAGCGATTTTAAAACTGGTGTAATGTGGTCACCCCTAGGTGTACCGGTGACCAACCTGGCTGCCATATTTTGAACAAGTTGAAGTTTCCGGACTAGGCACAAAGGTAGCCCTATGTACAGCGCATTGCAGAAGTCAAGCCTCGAAGTTACCAGCGTGTGCACTACCGACTTTAGGTCTTCCAACTCTAGGAAGGGGTGCAGCTGGCGTATCAGCCGAAGCTGATAGTAGGCACTCCTGGCCATCGCATCTAACTGAGCGGTCATTTGGAGCGACGGATCCAGGAGTACCCCCAAGCTGCGAACACAGTCTTTCGGGGGGGGGGGGGTGTAACCCCATCCAGAACTGGTTGACATACCTCCAAACCCAGGTTGGGGCCTTTGACAGCGAGCACCTCCGTCTTGTCTGGATTCAGCTTCAGTTTGTTTTTCCTCATCCAGCCCATTACCGCCTCCAAGCATTCATTCAGAGGAGACACACTATCCTTAGCTGACGATGTTGCCGAAGGCAAAGAGAAATATATTTGGGTGTCATCAGCATATTGATAGCACCCCGCCCCATGCCTCCGGATGATCTCTCCCAGCGGTTTCATATAAATGTTAAACAGCATTGAGGAAAGGATGGCACCTTGTGGTACACCACATAGCAACTCTTTTTTTGAAGAGCAGCTATCCCCAAGCATCACCATCTGGAACCTGCCCGAGAGATAGGATCGGAACCACTGAAGCACAGTGCCCCCGATTCCCAATTCTCCCAGGCGCTCCAGAAGGATACCATGGTCGATGGTATCGAAAGCCGCTGAGAGGTCCAGGAGTACCAGCAGGGACACACTCCCCCTGTCAATACTGAGGTGTAGATCATCCACTAAGGCGACCAAAGCGGTCTCAACTCCGTATCCTGCCCTGAAGCCAGTTTGAAATGGGTATTGCACTATGAAAGCGGTATGAAAGAGGCAGGAGCCACACTATTGCTTTTGAGACCCAAGACACATATCATATATCACATTCATAACGCTATGTCCTGCTTGGTGTGGCTCCTGCCTCTTAGATACCACTTTCATATGGCTTTCATATTGCTATAGCCTGCTTGGCATAGATCTGGCCAAAGTATCTGGGCAGGCATATAGGGAAGCAGACAATCCTTCAGGCAACCTGGCCCCAAGCCATTGAGGGCTTTGAAGTTTAATTGTAGCACTTTGAATTGGGCCAACAATTCTCTCTGGGATTTTGCCATCCACTCACTGAATGCAGCAAAAGCCCCCCCCCCCCAACATCTGGGTTCATATTCCTGGAAACAGGGAATATATTCTTCCCTGTAAAGGCCACCACTTGTGATAAGCTATAAAAGGCACTGCCCTTCAGAGATGGTTTAGTCTCTCTCAAGTCTTTGATAAATCTAATAAAAATAAAAATAAATAAATCCCAGCTTGGCCTTAAACAAGAGATAGCCGGCTCATCATAGAGTCTGATGGCTTTTGTTTCGTTTTCCTAGATAGTCCTATGTTCAATTAGTCTTTCGAAACAAACCTTGCCTGTCTGTTGTTTATCTTCACACACAGGGCTCTTTGAGTGTCATCAGATGAGCCTTTTATACCACGTTTGTTACTGGCCACTTAACGGATGTTCGTGGGTCCTTTTCACAATGTCGTCCACCTCCTGCCCATCTCCTGCTCCTTCTGCTCTATTTTCCACAGCAACATAAGACCCGGTAAATTCGTGTTATTTTTTTTAAATTGAAGTGAAACTTGCCACATTTCCTGCTTTATGCAGGAAAAGCAGCATGATAAAAATGCCCACTGGATGGACCATGTGGTTATTGCTGCTTCCTCTTTCTTCTCCGTGTGAAGAAAGAGGAAGCTGTTCATCCCTATTGTGGAACAGAAAAGAGACGGTAAGGAAATGTGATTCCCCCCATCTGATGATGCGCCTTGTCTTTTCCTTCTTCCACCACCATCTCTTCCTTCTGTCTTTGGTCTGATCTCCTATTTGTCCCTTTGTGATTTCAGCTCTTTAGCTGCACAGCACATGACTGCTAGCATACACCTCCTTTTGAAATGCCGCAATTCCTTTCGAGTGGAGTTGCAAGGCAAGCTGAACCTCCACCCATGCACGGCCTCTCACAGATATATACAAAAATCACACAGGGTTCTTGATTCATCTGGACAATTATTGCCACATTGGGTAAATGTAGAAAACGCCGCATCAGGGTCCATTTTAGAAAACCGGGCCAAAAGTCTTAAAAACATGTCAAGTGCTATTCCATTCTCACATAGGACCGATATTCTTCACCCTCAGTATTTTTGGGATCAATGTTCAAAACCATATGAATGGTTTAATTGGTTATCAATTGCCTAAGATGTATAACATGTGGCTGCCACTGCTGTTTCCGGGGGAATTGCGCACTTTCCGGAGGCTCTGGAAAGCATGCTTTCCCAAAGTGGACCCACACTCAAGTGCTTGTGGGCCCTTGCGAGCACTTGGGGTGTGCGTCTGTGCTCATGCCAGACACACCTGACTTGGTCCGGGGGGCTGGACATGGGGGGGGCCATCGGCCTCCTTGCCCCAGTTAAGCACTTGCGACAACCCTACTAGAACACTGGAGAGCAGGTCCAGCTCGTTTCCTCCGAGTTCCCAAAGGGACTCTTGCCACTGAAACAAGCGGACATTTGATCTATGTCAACAGGACTGGCATTGTTGAATTTGGACATGTGTTGACTTTGTTACAACATAAGCTACTTGGGACAAACATCCTGACACTGATACCAGTGGGAACATTAATTTTTGAGAGAGAGAAACGTAGGATGCATCGTCGGTCAAGCGCTGAGGAAAGTTTCACAGCAGCTGTGTCAACTGAGCCAAGTCCAGTCCATATGTGTGGGTGGATATTGGCCCATTCCTCGATTTGCTGGCACGGTTTCCTTACTCTGGCCAGGCAACACAAAGTAGAGCTTGTGCCCAGTGGTGCTGCCAGGACTGGACTACGGAGCCCAGTTCAGGCCCCTATGCTTGGGTTATGGCCCCTCACTAGCAACAGTTCTGGTTTCTCCAGCACTTCCTCCTTCTCTTCCTCGAAATCACTAGTAAAGAGAAGCAGTGTGGCAGCCGGCCAGTAAAGAAAAGGGAATTTTCCCCCTTAAATTGTTCAGTTTCACCTCTTAACTTTGAACACCAGCAGGCTGAAGCAGTCAGACCCTGCCTTTCGGGGGACACAGCTAATGAAGGTGCAGGATCAGTGATAAGACTGGACAGGGATAGAGAGGGACGGACTCACCCACATCCAATTTGTCAGATGCTTGCCCTTCCGCGGCTGCCGCTGCCCACCCCCACTCATAGGGGCTCAGGAGCTTCTTTTAAGGCTCGGTGAGCATCTGGCTATATTGCAACCCCATCCGCCCTCGTCTGGAACCTCCATTGTGTGCAACAATGGAAGCCCCGGAAATTACATATTTTCCATGTTGTGCAAGAAGGAGGCTCCGGACACGGGAGTATGGCTGCCGGACACTCGTCGGACCACGTGGGTGTTCAAATTGTGCACCCATGAGTGCACTGTGGGCAGCTGACTTGGTCCAGGGGGCGGACTTGGGGGAGTCCAGCCCTTTCTAGACCTCCCGGTATTCCGGGAGGGAGGGGGGAGGCTCTCACGATATCCTCATTGCGAGAGTGTCCCCCGGTGCATACACGGGGTGCGCGACATCCCAGAAGGAAACAGGGGATGTCATGCCCGCCATTTTTTTTAGGGCCTAAGGAGGGAGCGCATGTGCATTCCAGAGCCAAATGTAAGTTAAAACAAACAAAGGTGAAATTGCCTCCCCTTCCTGCCATCCCAGGGGTGTGAAATTGCTGCCACCCACTTCCCTGATGGGCACAGAGCCGCACGAGTAAGCGCAGCACCAGGCTGGGCAGGCGCCCACATCTCCCACAGTCTCAGGAAGTTCCCAGGACTGTGGAAAATTCAGGATTTCCTAGGGATCCCTTATACCTGGGAAAACCTGTGCCCATCCCCCACTGCCCTGTGAGTCCCTGTGCATCATCTGGAACGTGCAGAGACCACCCAGGGGTAGTCCCAGTAAAAAAGGCAGGTGTAGAAATGGCCTCCATCAGACTCCTGGACCCAATCAGGTGCCTGCAACATCCTTAGACTCTGGTAATTATTTTTCTCTTAGACCTCTCTCCATTGCTCTTCTGCCTGCTAGGCTGCCTGCACTTCCTGACTCAAAAAAGCCCTACAGGAGGAACTACCTCATGGGTTCTTTTCCTGGCCTTTAACTGAAGTGCAGGAAGTTGAGGAGGTGACAGGCTTCCAGAGTTATGATCACACAATGAAAGACAGGACATTCAAGCACACTCCTCGGCCATCTCATAAGTAAGGTAAACATAAGAATCCTGAATGCAACCCATGGGAACTTCTCTGAATTGTTCCTCTCCTTTGAATTCCTTTTCTATCAAATTGAATGAGAATGGTCTAAAAAAACCCCTCAGAGATATTTTTCGCACAGCTCTAGGCAGAATATGCTGCCCTCCTCTGGCCATTTAAGTGCTGTCAAGAGACAAGCTACTCCGAGTCATTTTTTCCAGTCCAAGGACAGCTGGCTGTTTTTTCTGGGATGGAAGGGTGAGACAAGCTTTTGTAGCTGCTCTTTCTTTGGCTGATAGCTGGGTCCAGACCAGTCATAAGAATATAAGAGCCAAGGCTATCTAGTTTAATGGTTTAATTTGTTTTAGAGTTGTATGTTTATTGTTCTATTTTATCTGTATGCCGCCCTGAGATCCTTGTGATATAGGGCGGGATATAAATGTTTAAATAAATAAATAAATACAATAGCCCAGTATTCTGTTCCCGCTGTAGCCAAGCAGCTCCCCAATGGGAAGTGCAATAGAATCCACCCACTTATATTCCTCAGCAACTGGTATTCAGTGACATTCTACACACACACACACTGCTTTAGACTACAACTCCCACAAACCCTAATCACTGGCCATACTGGCTTGGGCTTATGAAGTTGTAGTCCAAAGCACCTGGAGGACACCAGGTTGCCTACCTATGCTTTAATGGATCACTATTTCACAATATAAATTGCAGGCATGGAGGCCCTGATCCGGATTGGGACCACGATGGGAAAGCATTCAAGGCCCCCACGGTACTGAGTTCCAATACATATTGCAGCCTCTGGTTTTGAACCAGAGTTGGGGGATATATGGATTTTGTGAACTCTATTCTGCCTGCATTTTTGTGGGTTGTCAGGTGTCTTTTGTTCAATTGTCTGCTCATTGAGCATTATCTGCACATTGATGGAATCAGTCCTGCCCTCTTTTGTATCTGGTCACTGTAATATAGCTCCTGCAGCTTTCACTGTTGTGATGAAGAGGGGATTTCCTGAGGTGCTGCATGCATACAAATGACCCCTGCTGAAATTCTATTCTAGAACAAGAAACCCCATGGTGGGTCCACAAATAAGAGTCTGGGCATCTATAACTGCTGTGTGTGCAATATCTCAAAATGCTTCATTCATGTAAGAACTCCCTTTACATATTGTGTAAAAAAATTCTGCATGCTAGAAGGACATATATAGTTTCACAATGAATTTTATTAATTCAACCTTGAAAATAAAGTATTCCTAATTCAACAATTTGTTGAAAGCACTGAATAATGCAATCATTAATAGACGTGAAACTAGTAGTGTTAATGACTGTTCAATACACACCACTTTCGTTATATCCACAAAAATGTGTATTCTAAAGAGTTGGACACATAGAGGAACTTGTTAAACAAATAATAATTAGCTTGTCGAATACACAAAGTGATGTGTCCACAATGCAATACACATACACAAATGGTAATACCGGTTTGTCCTAAGCCGTTTCTGACTCCTTCCTCAGTGGCTGTGTATCTGATCTTCAATAACACACATAAATAATAATTTAACAATGATGATTTAACAAGGAGTTCCACACATATATAAGGAGTTCACTTTACTATTCACCATTGAGGTAGACTCATTGATGTTTATTGGACACCAAGAACAGGTAAGTTATACATATTTTGGTAAAAATTTCCTTATATTATTAAAAACTAGGGAATAATGTTTTAGAACGGTAAGTAATTAATGTGCTTGTAGGTGGATGCTTGTGATCTAAGCTTCAATTTGAATATACAATGTATAATAGATTCTATCATGATTATCAGACAATAATGCCAATACCTTGTTCAAATTTATGGTACACTAGTTTGCATAATGTAAATATGTTCAACCATATTTGTTCTAGAGTCAACCTGGTGTCCAGTCCACAACGGGGATTAAAATCAGTCACTCCAAATGAAAAGTGGATTAAAGGATATTCAACACTGTTACGCTATATTCTAAGATTGTCACTCCAAATGAAGTGTGGATTAAAGGACATTCAACGGTGTTATGTTATATTCTAATATTTGGACATGGAGTTCTTTCAAAACCTTTTGTTAAATCATCATTGTTAAATTATTATTTATGAGTGTTATTGAAGATCAGATACACAGCCACTGAGGAAGGAGTCAGAAACAGTTTAGGACAAACCGCTATTACTGTTTGTGTATGTGTATTGTATTGTGGACACATCACTTTGTGTATTCCACATGCTAATTATTTTTTGTTTAACAAGTTCCTCTATGTGTCCAACTCTTTAGAATACACATTTTTGTGGATATAACGAAAGTGGTGTGTATTGAACAGTCATTAACACTACTAGTTTCACGTCTATTAATGATTGCATTATTCAGTGCTTTCAACAAACTGTTGAATTAGGAATATTTTATTTCCAGTGTGGAATTAATAAAATTCATTGTGAAACTGTTTATGTCCTTCTAGCATGCAGAATTTTTACATGATATGTAAAGAGAGTTCTTACATGAATGTAGCATTTTGAGATATTGCACACATAGCAGTTATAGACGCCCAGACTCTTATTTGTGGACCCACCACGGGGTTTCTTGTTCTAGTATGAGGACCACCTCTTCACGTTTTTGAAATTCTATTCTATGCAACCGTTAAAGACACAGGAGCCCAGTCCTCCTTTCCACATGGTCACCCTAGCCAGGACTGGCTTTATGACAGAAGGACACAAGTTTTTGGCCAATCAAGTCCATTCACGGGCTTTGCTGAGAATCCTACAAAAAGTGGTCTGGTTTGCTACTGGAGGCTGCGCTCTGCTGCTCTCTGCTGGGGACTTTACTAGCACTGCCTTGAGGGGAGAATCGCTCCTTCTCTACATCAGCTTTGGAAACAGGAGGAGGAGGAGGAGGAGGAGGAGGAGGAGGAGGAGGAGGAGGAGGAGAGAGAATTGATTCCCCCTCCTTTTCTCAGAACTGTCCAAAGTTGACTTCCCTTCCTCTCTCCCCTCCTTCCCCCAGACAAACCCTGCCCTCCCCTTTTTAACTCTGCTTCCTCCTGGGCGGATGCCATTGTCGGCCGGAGAGAGAAGAGGTAGCAGCAGCGGAAGAATCAGGAATCCTTGCTGCCTACAAGAAGAAGCTGCCATTGTGGATTTCACCCCCCGGCAGCTGCATGTAGATTTGCTTGCAGGACCGGGAACAAAAAGGAAAGTGTTGGAAAGGGAATGGTGTGCAAGAAAAGGATGCAGCTCTTGCTTTTCCCCCTCTTTCACCTCGAGAGTTAGATTTCTGTCGCTGATCTCCCCGGTTGTTCATCTCCCTCCTCTAGAATGTGACTTTTATGATGGTGCCTTGATGGGAAAGAAGGTAAAGGGGGAGAGGAGAGAAAAGAAGGGGGTGCAGCTGGGAGACAATTCATTGCCTAGCCGAGGTTTGGCTGCAAGATGGCGTCATTTCCTCTCCTCCCCCTGGATTAGCAGCTAAACTGGGACTGTGGGAGGCGATGGTGGTGGAAAGGTTAAAGATGGACTATCATCTTTTTTGAAACCTCCACCCTCATGTTTCATTTGCTTCTGCAGTACAGTAGCGCAAGCTGGAGGGAGGTTTTAACAGCTTGTGAAGTCTGAGCCCACTAGATCCAGTCCTCAGGTTATGGATGGGCAGCTCATTCGATGTCTAGTCTGTGTCCGCTTTGCATGTATTCAGTCATACATCCGTTCCATCCTATTTTCTGCTCAATTTAAAGCTCATAAAATAATAATTTACATTGTACACATCTTCCCTTAAAATGCATTTGTGTACGTATTTTTCTCTCTCTAAGACGTGCATTTTATATGCAAAGTTTTGTAGCACAAAATTAGGCCAAGTATGACATCTAAAGGATAACTGTGGAAGGTGCTGAGGGTGGAGGCAGGGCTATACCTTTGCAAAGAGGGCATGGGGCATGTGAGCATCCCCATTCTTTTCACATAGTTTCAGAAGGAGAGGTCCAGAGGCTCATGTGGAAGAGGAACCCTCACATTTGGGTGGGAGTGATTCACCTCCCCTTTTCTCCCCACACCTTGATTTTTGTGGAAATTTGTATGGATGTGGCAAGCATCATGGAGGTGTCACCAAGCAAGAAGCCTGCAACATTTCATAAGGGTAGATACAGGGGCTTAGGAATTATGATACCTGAAAATAAACGTACGGCTTTTTTGCATAGTGAAACCTGGTGGTGTTTGACGAATGGAAATCTCACAGCCCCATCCTTGCCTTCCCCCAAAGCACTGTGATGAAAGCACATGGAGAAACGTTGACCTGCCCCTCAGCCAAATCTCCCCTTCCCCTTCCCTCACTTATCAGCGTTTAAAGCAACCAAAGGACACTCTTCGGAGACAGAATGCATACGCCTCCATGCATAGATCAACCATAAAGCCTCATTCTGGCCCAGCTTTGGTTCTGGTGTCTTAAAAGGGAAGCCCTTGTCACCTCAGCAAGCACCAGAAATGGTTGGAACGGCCCAATTTGGTTTGGACCTCAGGCCTTATCCAGATTTTTACTCCATGTACATTAGGGGTGGGCAGATCTCCAGATGTTTGGGACATCAACCCCCAGAAGCCCCTGCCAGCACGGCCAATGACCAGGAATGCTGGGAGTGGGTCTAAAACATCTGAAGATCTACATTCTGCCCACACATTATGTACATGGCAGCTACCTGTACTCCTAATCAGGCACTATTTTGTTTTAGATCTCATAACAAAGATCAGAACCCTCCTTTCCCTCCCATTGTTTTGCTCTGTAATTATTTACATCCCCTGTGGATTTCAGCAGCTGGGCCAGCCCTATCATTAGGTAGAATGGGGCCGTCACCCCAGGTGCAGATGCTGGGTGGTGGTAGCAAGGCATTCAAGGAGGGAGCTGCATGCCATGCAGCCTGCCCTCTGGACCTTCAGGTGCAGTGAAGGACATTGTTCCATCCCCGGTATTGGATTAAAATTCAACTGCCAGCCGGCTTTTGTACATGGAATGGGAGGGGCACCTTCTAGTTCTTCAGCTAAGGCAGCAAAATGTCTTGTTCTGGCCTTGATTGCCAACTTCCTTTTTATTTCACCTATTCCAGGGCCAAGGCTTAGGGAGCATAATGCATATTTCAAAACATATTAATGGAAAATGTCTACATAAAGACTGGAAAGTTATTTCCCATTTGGATAATGCTAGTCATATTTTTTTAAATGCTTTTAAGTGCTGCAGAGCCCTCAGTGATTTCCCAGTCCTTATCTGCTCTCTTGCCACATTGCTGGATAACTGCCAAGGGTGTGTCTATTCCATCAGCACTGCAGAAGAACAGGATGATGAAGAACAGAATGATGTCATCTCCCTTCCTTCCTTCCTTTCTTTTCCTTCCTTCCTTTTTAAATTGTGCATAGTTCTAGCCCTTATGGCCCATGAAGGCAAGCTTGATAGTAAGCAAACAAGACCTGGAAGAATTTTGTAAGCCAGAAGAATCTGAGAAGAATGGATTTCTTGGAGCCCAGAGGATGGGCTACAATGGCCTGCATGGCTTTATTCTCTAGAAGTATCATAAGGCTACAATACTTTCCCCACTGACCAGGAAATAAGCCCCATGGAACTCAATGGACCTTACTTTTGAGTAGGCAAGTATAGGACTATGCTGTAAAGCAAGGGGGGAGAGACTGTATGGACTCCAATTCCCATCAGACAATCAGATATTGTGGGACTGCAACTCCCATCAGGCAATGGTGACGGATCATACAGACTTAACCCAGTTGACAAAATTCTTCCCAAACTCAACAAAAAGAACCCAAGATTCTTGTTTTAAAAATTGGATGCGGGAGAAAGCAACAGATTCATCCATTCTAGGAGGGAAGTGTTCCCCTCCCAATTCCCCTGCAACACCCACCACATCCCACATCCCACACTGTGGCAGTATGTCTCTGTAAAGGGGGGGCTGTATCCCTCTGTACAGGCAGTATGCATGTGAACACTAGTTTGTAACATGGGCAGGAGGATGCTGTTATGCTGTGTCCTGTTTGCGGGTTCCTGGTTGACAGCTGGTTGGTCACTGCATGAACAGAGTGCTGGACTAATTGGACCTTTGGCCTGATCCAACATGCCTCTTATGTTCTTACATTCCAAAGTGTCCCCCAGTCTTTGGTACCAATGTTGGTGATTACAGAAGGAGGGGCCCTTAGGGTGACCCTATGAAAAGGAGGACTTGGCTCCTGTATCTTTAACAGTTGGGTAGAAAAAGGAATTTCAGCAGTTGTCATTTGCATGCATTTAGCCGCTGGCAGAATTCCCTCTTCATCGCCACAATTAAAGCTGCAGAAGCCCTGCCCTCTTTTGTATCTGGCCATGCTAGTATAGCTCCTGCAGCTTTAACTGTGGCGATGAAGAGGGGATTTCACCAGGGGCTGCATGGTGCATGCATACAAATGACATTCCCTTTTCTCTACAACTGTTAAAGATACAGGAGCCCGGTCCTCTTTTCTATATGGTTACCCTAAGGAGAGATAATCAGAGAAACTCACCTCCTTCCCCATCCTACTGCCGGAAGCCCCTGCTGGAGGAAAGAAGTTTAGAAGTTTCCATCAGTGAAGGGTCACCATTGGATATCCAACCCATACAGTCAACCATCTGAGATTTCTTTCTTTCTTTTTTGACTGACAGCCCTAGATGGTTTGCTGATTTGAATCGGGGATAGGAGCAGGAGGTGGCTTCAACTTTTATGCAGTGCATTTCCAGTAAGTTCATTGACTCCGAGAAAGGGGGAAAAACTGCAGAACTCAAAATTACCCACAAAAGCATTTTATTGTGCCAAAGCTGTTGTGCCTCCTCCTCCACTGTACACTTCCACAGTCAGGAGCACAACATAAATGCGTAAAGGATTCCACACAACACATTAGTGAAAGTGATCTCAGTACATGCTCCTAGGAAGGTTTTTGTAAAAAACAAACAGAGATCTAAGGAGATATATAAAACAGAAACCTTAATTACTGTTCCAGAACTGTTTCCACTTCAGCATTATTATCAATACTATAGTGTGTGTGTGTATGTGTGTGTGTGAATTGCTCCTCCAAAATATAAGAAAGGAGCACTGTTTCTTCTGAAATAAATAAACTTGGATTGAATCACGACTTAATCATTCTTAGAGTAGATCCATCAAAATCTATGGGGCTTACATTAGTCACGACCTGCCTGATTCCCATTGCTTTCAATGGGACCACTCGAAGTCCGACTATGTCTGGATCCAATACATTATGTATTTGCCTCCCCTAGAGTGCAATGCTATTCATAGTTAGACAGAAAAAAAGCTACCGGCATGTCCCAGCCAGCATGCTGGGAATTGTAGGACTTCCCCCCCCCCCCGTCTAACCATGCATTTTTGTAAACCGCCCAGAGAGCTTCGGCTATGGAGCGGTATATAAGTGTAAATAATAATAATAATAATAATAATAATAATAATGCATAAGATTGCACCCTCAATTTCACATTTATTATATTAATTAATTAATTAATTAATTTTTTGTTATAGTTGTGCATGCACTAGTGACTTCCAGGCTGGATGACTGCAGTACTTTCTGCAATGTTCTCCCCTGGGAAAAGCTGGCAAACATGCTTTAAAAACACAACTAATGATCTCCCCCGTCCCCCGGTTAGGGCAAACAAACAAACAAATGTCCCTGTACTCTTCCACAACTTATGTAACCAGTTCTTCATGCTTCAAATATTTGGGCCTTCCCATGACCCAATGATGCAAATATTAGTTGCCACAATCATTAGAACTAGAATTTAATTATCCTGATTCGTAACACCCTGAGTGTTAACCAACACCGATAAATCAAGAGCATCTGGCAATATAATCACACTAATGTTCTAAATTGTGTGTGTGTGTGTGTTCATCAGGAAAGATCCAGAAATGCATCCCCCACTTCCAGGGTTCCACTTTCAGGCAAGGAAAGCAAGGAGGTGTGCTTGATGGAATGAAATCATTTTGATTTTTGAGGGCTGAATGAGGGTTCTTACTTGTAGCAGCAGCAACAGTAGAAACATATTTCCCCCCTTTCTTTCTTTTTAAAATATTGTTTGCTCCTGTGCCAAAGAGCAGACCACCATCTCCCACCATATTCACGCAACGATGCCTCTGGAATGACACAACTTCCTGATGTAGCCCATGGATGCTGGTTTCTGCGAGCTGTGACTCCATTCTGGGTTTCAGTCAGAACTACCAGACTTTTAAAGGAGCCATCGAAGGTTCTGAACCTTAGCCTCAAAATAGTTCCAGCACCTCAGACAGCTCCTTTAGAGTTCTGGCTGTTTCTGGCTGAAACCCAGAGCGGATTCACTGCCCCTCTGGCATCGGAGCTACCAGCCTTTGCTGAATGCACCTCCTTTGAAGCAAATGCCGCAAGTCTCCAATGAGCTCCTTCTGAAGAAACTGAACACTGAGTAAGACGTGGAACCCCTGAAGCTTCTCACCGCTCTGACATGGAGGTGCACGAGTGCAACAATATATATATATATATATATATATATACCAAAATTCAAAACAAATAAGCTGAAAAAGTGCAGTGATTTATAGGCAATAGAGGCTTGGTTCGAACAGAAAGTGCTTCTGATCCTGCAAGGTGAGGCACCTAAGTTCCTCCAGTCCTCTCTACCACAGCCCCCAGCACCACCCCCAAAAGCTGCATTTGAATTTTGGGGGTCCCTCCAGAGATGCAGAGAGATCAGGGAGATGACCTTGTGAATTTTGGGGGGTCCCTAGAGAGATGCAGTAGGTAAGGGAGATGACCTTGTGCAACAGGAAATGCTTCCAACTAGGCAAAGCCCCCTTTGGACACAACCCAATGAGTGCAACACCGGAGTTTCTTTGCAACCTTAATGCTCAGCCCTCAAAGGATAATAATGATCCAACACTGTCTAGGCCAACCCAGGTCACTCCAGCTGTGTCAACCTGCAATTCCCATCATCCCCCAAAAGCACCACCAACGGTTGTGCTGGTCGGCAATGGTGGAAGTCATCATCTGCATCATCTAGAGAGCCATGGGTGGGATCTATGCACTTCCTGGGTTATACAAGGAGACAAAGCCATGCCAGTTGCCGTGCTGGGCATATGTTTGGACTTCTTTCCAGATACGGCTCAAGATGTTTCAGAAACCTGCAAAACTGATTTGTTTTGGGGGTTGTGGTGGAAGAGAACAAGACTTGGTGACTGCTGAGTGGGAGGATGGCATTGAGGGGGCAGTGCGCTTACTGACAGGCATCTGTAGGGAACAGCAGAAAAAGGTAGGCAGCATCTATAGTCCAGTACCCCATAGCTGAGTGGTCCACTTTGCAGAAAGTCCTTCGAAAATTTAGTTAAAGCATCTGAGGATGCTGGGCAGAGAAAGACCTTGCCTGAGCCCTTAGGGAGCTGCAATCCCCGGTCTGAGTAGATCATAACTGAGCTGGATTGATCGGTGGTCTGGCCCAGGATAAGGCAATTACAGATTCAAGCGAGTTGACATGGGATTCAGGTTGGAGAGAGCACTGAATACTCCCACCACATGGGCTGATAGCATCTTTGGTCTGCACTGAGCACGGCTGTCTGCTCTGCACTATAATATACCTCCAGCAGTCCTGCACTGTCCCAGTAAATGCCCTTCATCCGCCACCAACCAGTGGCATCTTCTGATCAATGCATCCAACCCGTGCCTCTTCCCATCCCTGTTTGGTCACAGTGTAAAGAACTGCCACCAATTCTGGCCCCAGGTGTTTGTTTTTTTTTGGTGGAGGCTATTGGGCAAGTTGAACTCAGTGGGCTCACTGAGTCCTCACTGCTGTTGCCACTGTCCATTCACTCGATGTCTTCCTTTGGGCCCAATCTGCACAGCTGCCCAGAGAAGGAGGCAAGGTGAACAGAGGCTCCTCCTCCTGCTCTTTGCCCCCGTTGCTGCTCACTTGCTTGGAGAGGGCAGTCAAACAGGCAATAAGAGCAAAGAGGAGGAGGAGGAGCAGGTTGAGAGGCCTTTGGAGTTTGGAAGCAGGAACCTGCCAGAGCAGGGACCTTGTGGGGGCCCAGCCATGCTGCCTGATACCTCCCGCCACCCTGGCTGCCTCTATGGAGACTATGGCGATACATGAAGAAGAAAAGGGAAACTAGTGGATGATTAGAGCTCTACATTCTCCAGAAAGCCTACAGGTCTGTATAAGGCCTAAGAGCCACAAGCAAGGGCGAAGGAGGAATTGCTCAAGCAGGATCCCCGAGTCTCAAGGCTGGGGAGATATCAAAGGAGGACTGTCACAAACAGAAGCCCAGCCTGGGCGAAGAGGAAGAATCCAAACAATCCTGGACGGAGGCGGGCTGCCCCATTGGGAGACGTGCACTTGGAGGAAACTTTAGTCATGCCTTCAGGGAAGAGACTCTGCATACTGTCGCAGAAAGCCTTGTTAGCACATCCCTTCATAATAGTGGATATGTTTTTTCCTCCTGCAAAGAGAACGGCAGGAGACGGCAGTCAGCACCGGGGGGGGGGGGGGATTTGCAGTGCCCTGTGATTGTCCTCTTTCTCAGTGGGATATGTCAATGACTTGATCGCTGCCTGAGGACCAGATTCAATGAATGGGATGGAGAGAAGCTAAGACCTCAAGGAGGCTTCACTTAACATCTTCCCTTGGGCCCAATCTGCACAGCTGCCCAGAGGAGGCAAGGTGAACAGAGGCTCGTACTCCTTCCCTTTGACCCATCATAGAGGGTGAGGCTGAGCCTATGAAGGCTGTTGAGAAGTAGCCAAGGCAGAAAAGAGACTCTGTCTGAAGCTCTGTTGGCTGATGCAGGGGACAGGGATGCTCTGAGCAGACCAGGGAAAAACAACCTCTGCTCCCTTTCAATTGATGATATTCCCCCTTTGGGCTGGGGTGTGTGTCCTGACCCATCACACAGTTGCTGCCACTGAGAGGAGGCAATGACACAAGCGAGATGGAGAAAGGGCCAATTTGGTGAGGAGGTAACTTCAGCACCATGGACAGAGACAGGAGTGCTGGCTAGCGTTCAGGACCATGGACAGCGATCCTGAAGCAGAGACAGGAGGAACAAGTTGTACTCAGCGGGCTCATATAGTCCTCACTGCTATTGCCAGGCATCCCTCCCTCCATCATGCCTGGATCCAGCTGATAGCACCCCCACTCCAATCGTGCTACCAGCTGTCGCTGCTGAGGCCATCAGAGGGAAAGGAAGCAGCAGTCTGGCATCCCTCCAGTGTGACTGGATCTGTATGAGGCTCTTAGAGGGCGCGGAAGTGGCAGCTTTTCCACGGTGTCTGTGGCCTTCTGAATCTAGTGCCTAAATTTGCTTTTGTTCATCCTCCTTCCCAATCCCCTCTCCTTTTGTGACATGCTTGTTTTTAGATTGTAAGCCTGTGGGCAAGAAGGGACTGTCTTAAGAAATATTTTTGTAAGCCACCTTAAAAGCCCTTCTTATGGCTAAAGGGCAGGATAAAAGTGGTATAATAAATAATAAATAAATAAGTTGCCTCAGCACTGGCCAGAAGCAACTGCCTGAGCTTTATAGTCTGGCCTAGAGAGGCAAGACTCAAGACTCAGCCCCTGGATAGTTCAGGCTAAACTCAAGACTAAATCTTTAACTGACCATATGAGTACTGCATCTGGTCAGTGAAAGGGCCAGGGTCTTTGGTGGAGCTGTGGAGTGAATCTGCCTCTTCCTTGGTACGTTCTTTTAGCTGAGGTCACCTGGTCCAGAGGCATAACAGGTGGAGGACACATTGGACTGAAGAAAACCCAGTCTCTCTTCTAGTCCTTATAGCAAGGGTGGCCAAGCTGTGGCATTCCATAGGTCCTTGGTCTCCAACTCCCATCAACCCCAGATAGCATGGCCAGTGATGGGAGCTGCACTGGAGAGCCACAAGTTACCCATTACTGTTTTGTAGGATCTAATGTTTTTGTTTTTGCCAAATTTTGGTTTTGAAAGAACTAGTTGGGTAGAGCATCATAGGTCTCAGTGGACCGGAAAGGTTTTCAGAGAAAGTGTCAATCTCCTCCCCCCCACACACACACACAAAAATGCTGTATCCCATGTAAGTGAGGCTGTATGTTGATGTGTGTGTGAGAGAGAGGCAGTAGGAGTCAGGATGTGTTACCTGCGTCTGTCATGTGATGAGACACCTCGGCACAAAAGACCTCACCATCTCCGGTACATCGAATGGTTTCGTTTTTGCATTGACTTTCCACAGAGTAGCATGTGGGGCATTTCTTGTTATTGGATTGTGTGGTGTTCCTGGTTGGCAGTGGCCCTGCAAAGGAGAGGAGAGTTAGACTCGAAATGAAAGAAGAAGACTGGTGTGGCTAAGGCGATTCATGAAAGGGGGAACCATATATATCGTTTCTCCAGTCTACTTCCTAATTCCCTTCCAGTGCTTCTGAGTGGCTAATGACTGATGCATTGGTCTACGCATTGCAAGAGTCACTCCCTGGTTTTCAATGTTACCTGGAGGAACCACAGCCAGGAGGTGGTCAAAGACCACCTTGTCCTGGCTTACTTGGACAATGTGGTATCACCACAACATCTGTAGAAATCCAATGGCTTGAAATGGGAACATTTGGGGGAGGGAGGTGCTGAGCTTCTGCACATGGGTGCTCATACCTCAAAAGTACATCTTCTGCAAGTGCAGAAGAGAATATGGCTGTTTAACATCAGTCCCTGTGATTGGCAGGCAGAATGAAGCCTCTGGATTGATGTGGCCTGATATGACTACTAGGAGCCTGGCCTTCTGCCTGATCATTGGAGAAGCACCTTTTCAGCCCCTTCCCTCCCCAGCCTGGAGCAGGTAGAGATACACACATTTAATTCCTAAAGGAGGAGAGACAAATAAAGATCCATAAAATCATCCCAAAGGAGCAATGGCGTTGCTTGTCTGTTGAGACAATTTTAGTTTAATGGATCAGAGTGTGCACCAATACAATCCCAGTGGATTTAAGGGGTGGGGAGAAGACGCATGATAGATGGTTTTCCAGACAGTTGAATAAAATAAGAGTGAAGAAAGGAAAGGGGAGACAGCAGTAACATACAGGAGGGAGCCTTCTTCTGGCAATCATCTCCCGAACAGCAGGAAACATTTCTCACTATGATTCCATTCTTGCCCATATCTATGATAGCGATGCCCTTGTTGCAATCTTTTAATGGGAAGCATTTCTTCACAATGCCCTCCTTGATTGGATCTGCAAGGATCAAAAAAGGAGACATGATATTTGGAAAAAGTAGAGATGGATTTGGGGTGGACATCTTCTAATTACGCAGTTCAACATCCCATCCAAATACCATATGAACCTACTGATGTACAGCATTTCTACATTAAGGGGAAAAAACCACGCCCTTCTCTTTCCAGGCTTTTTTTCCTTGCCAAACCTTTCCGCATTCACTATGAGCTCCTTCCGATGCAACCATCTGATTTGTGGCTGAAACCTTCCCCTCTGGGCAACGCTCCATGAAGCCCAATGAAACAGCACCATCTAGTGGCTGAATTAATCCCACTATTATTATAGATACCGGATTATCTCTTTTGTTTGTTTGTTTGTTTTGGGGTTTTTTTAAAGCGAGATTTCTGGGGGAAGGTGTGAGAGACATCCTGGAGGTTGATAGCATCATGTAATAGACCTGCAAACTTGCATAAGTGACCAATTATGAGCGTGCAATAAATCACTTAAGTAGAGAAGCTCATAGAATCAGACCGATGATGAGAGTAGGTCCACTTAACTTACTTTGATCTACTTTGACCTGGGCCGTTAGCACTCTAGGGTCTCCAACAGGGATCCTTTCAAGATCTGTCTGCCTGTTAGCCTTTGACGTAGAGAAGCCAGTAATTGATTTCCATGCCATACATTTGCTCCACTATTGAACTCCAAACCTTCCACTGGCATGGAACTGCCTTATACTGAGTTAAAACATTGGTCTATCTCGACCAGCCTTTCCCAAACATCACTTTCCAGTTGTTTTGAATGACATCTCCCAGCATTCTGGACCATTGGTCAATCTGGCTAGACCAGATAGGAGTTGAAGTGTAAAACATTTGGAAGGCCCTAAGGTTGGGAGTGGCTGGTCTCAGCTAATATTCTCCATTGGAAGCTGGTAATTCCAAAGTCAGTGGGGAGGTGAATCCGCTCTGGGTTTCAGTCAGAACCAATCAGAACTCAAAAGGAGCTCTCCAAGTTGCTCTGCACTGACATTAGAACCATCAGCCTCTACCAGCAATTACCCTGTGAACTGCCTAGAGTGTCTCAGCTGTGAGATGGTATAGTATAATAAATGAAATGAAATGACTCATTCACATTTTTTTTTTTGAGAGGGCAAGGAAAGTCTAGACAACACTGTCTTTTATTTGTAATCCTCTTGTGTTTACTTCCTCTTTCTTCTGGCTTTTCTCTTGACACACACAAAAATATGTTAAATCGAGAAAGACAGAATAGCTGCACAAGAACAGAATCACTGTTTTTTAGACCTGCAGCACCAGGATCTGTCTGTCTGGAACTACCCAAAGTCACACCACAGTCTGATGATTTTCGGAGATGCTTTTCTTTGCTATGGACAAAAATAAAAGGGTGGGGCTACATGGGTGTGGTCAAAAGAAGAGGGCGGGTTTACAAGGCTAAGACGTAAGCTACTGCATATATTCCCCCTGGCCTGCTAACACCACAATGAACATTCAAGTCTTCGTGATAATCAAGTTACTTACACCCTTAGTTTGGGGAAACGGGCTTTGCTGCTCAGGAATATGAGGAAAGAAAACCTGGATGTTCTGACATGCAGAGTCTAAGTGTTGGTGACTTGATTCCATCAAACATTCATGAAATTGAGACACAGATTCATTTCCTGGCCAATTCGCTGTTTTGCAAACAAGTATACTTGGGCAAGTCTAACAGGTGACAGTTTGGCAAAGTTTCTTCCCTTTATGAGCACCATATGTTCAGAAGGGGGGGGATCTGTCAAACTTGATAAGGTTGAGGTTCTCATATTTCCACCACCCAGAAGGGAAGCACTGACATCTTTTAAGGGGAAAAGCTGCAGATACTTCTGAGAGCTGCAGCCACCGCCCCCTCTGCTCCAACTAGACTGGTCTGTGCTCACTGCCACTTTTCCTCGATCTGTTCCTCTCCGCACTCCTGTGCTACTATGGCCCACTCCCCGAGACCGAAACCTCAGAAAAACTGGAAATTACCTCTCCTTGGCATCTGCCTCTCCTTCCACCCTCCCAACCCTTGCATGAGTGCGGGGTTTCTGTGCTGCAGCAAGAGGATCAAAGGGGTTGGCAGCTCACTGTTACAGCTCCTGCTGCGATGGCCCACTCCCCAAACTCTCACCATGCTCATAGGGGCTCCATAGTTACACCCACCCTCTGAAACATTCCCTCCCCCCCCCAAAAAAAAGGCAGATCCAAACAGCGCATTTTGAGGTGTGTACAGCCTTTCCAAATTGCTCTTTGGCGTTTCGGGCCAGCTTCGCAAAGACCTTTAAATCCAATATCTGCAAAGCTGGTCCACTTTCCACCACGGGAAGCCCCAGTTCACGAAACCACAGCTGGGATCCAAATCCCCCACATTCCTAATCTATAGTTACCGTGAATGACCCAACCGGCCCAGCCCACGGTGGAGAATATGCCACTCTGCATTTGCCGCACATTCACTGAATCCAGCTGCTGGCTTCAGGTCTTTTGCACTTACTGGGTAACTTCACAACCTGGATGATGCCACAGGTGTCACTGGCAGAGGGGCATGTCTTGTTTGTAGGTCCCGTACAATCCATCTTATCTTCGCTGCAACTCTGACATTCCAGAGACACTCCTAAAAGTAGGGGAAAGAAGTATCAACCAGGTTCGTGTTCTTATCTTTTCTTGCATTTTCTTTTCTTTATCAGGGGCTTAGAAAGAGAGTTCCTGCAGAGTTCCACCCAAACCTAAAACAGTTTCTCTCTAGACCCACCCAAACACATTGGAAGGGTCCAGCATCTCACAATCACAAGCCATCACGCTACCCAAGACCCCAGAGAATGGCCTGGTTCCTCTGACATGAGAGTGGTTAATAAACCCCAGTGGCTTGTTAAGCAGCTCCTGTGTGCCAGCCACATGCCAGCTCATTTCCCTAATTATCCTCACCGGGCGTGGGTCGTCACAATGTCCAAACCCAGCAGGGGTGTGTGGCTGGGGATGGGTGGGCATCAAGCCATCCAGAACCCACATTCTATTGTAGGCTTGCTGGGTGATTTGTCAACCTCTGTAGCCAGCCACCCTCACCGGGTTTGGACAACACAACAACCCATGCCCACAAGCAGAGGTGGTTAACAAGCCACTGTCAAGTATTAATGTCATATGAACTCAGTTGCCGTCATCTCTTCATGTGACACAACACGAATCATTTTCCTAGCGCTGACCCAAAACATTATCCTGCCTGAAGTGGAGCCCAAATGCCCCCCTGCAACATACACACCAATTAGGGCCAACACTTTAAAACAAAGTCTTGCTGCATTATGTAGACAACAGTTCTTGCTTTCATCTAATTTTGCCCCCCCACACACACACAGTCAAATGCTGCCAGAATCAAGGGGCATCACCCTGCTGTTTAGCAGGGCCGGTCCTCAGCATTCCCATTTCAGTACATTGCCAAAAGCAGCCATTGCCTATTTATTCCTGCAATGACAATTCCAAGGAAAATGTTTCAAAGTTAGCAAGCACAGGCAATTGTTTCTTTCTTTTTTCCGCCCTGGGGAAGGCTTGGACCTCCTGAATCATCATCATATTAAAACAAGATACTCACCCCTAGCTATGAATATAGCGAGGAGGCAGAGAGCAAGAGGGGTCTCCATGGTACCAGATGTTGCCTGAAGCTGGAATCAGAGCTGGGCTGGAGAGCTTGTTGCATGCAGCAAAGTCTCTGTCTCTGATCTAGCCAGGGTTGTTTGACAGAGAAAGCAGCCAAACGCTTCCCAGAAAGAGGGAGGAGGCATCAAAACAACTCCCCACCCACCCCCTCTGCCTTGTTCTTGCTCACACACACCCATCTAAGGCAGAGAGGCCAAGTTACGGTGGTGACAAAGCAGCTTTCCGAAGAAAACTTAACAGAGAAATCTGTGCAATCCTCCAATTCCTTACGGTTATCAAAACTCAAATCCTTGTAGCAGAAAAGTCAAGAAGAGCCATCCAAGTTGGGATGTTGCCGGGTGAAATGTTGGCCTTGGAAGGGGGGGATATGCAAAGCAACAGCTCATCTTCCAGTCAAACCCAGCTTTGGACAGTTTGGTTACATGTCAACACAGCTGGAGCTGCTACATTTGCATTGTGGTGCCTGGGAAAATATGGAAGGGTCTCACACACCTTCTTGGGGTTGTAGATGACTCAAAAGAATTCACAGGCCCCTGTTTTCAAAGGATTTTGCAGTGATGGGGTACAGTGCCCTATTCCAATTTGATTTGGTTGAATCATTGATAGAGTGTTTGGGGGGGCTGTTATACTCTGGGCTCCCTTGCCAAATAATGATTTATGCCTACCGGAGTACATCATCATGGAGTAGGCAGAAAAATACATTATACATGTCTTATCTTCTGTTTCTCCCCCCCAACAACTCCTGCAGAGAGGGTCATGCTCCTCCATTTTTTTTCTAGAATTGTATATATTATTTTAACATTGACACTGGCTGGGGCTGATGGGAGTTGGACTACAACTGCCACCATCCCCAATCAGCATGATGGCTGGGGCTGATGGGAGTTGTAGTCCTGCACACTTGGAAGCCCCCAGGTTCTGGATAGCTGATCCACATGACCGGGTAAGACCATGAAGGAGAAAGAAACCAATTTATTTTATTTTTTTGCGACTGGATGCCAAGAGGGGAACTTTGGAAAGCTACAAAAAGTATGTTGTTGCTTTTGGAAGAATTGTTGTCCATTGCTTTAAAAATCCTGCCTATCCTATCTTTCCGCCTCCAACTTAGACACTCAGAGTGGCTCAAAAATAATCCAAAGTATGATAATAAAAATCTAAAATTGCTTTACAGCAGCCTCCCCCAAGCTCCAGATGTGTTGGACTACAAGTCCTATTGTCCCATTCCAGCATGGCCATGGGTTTTTCTGGTTGGAGATGATGGGGTCTGTAGTCAAAAACATTTAGAAAGTGCAAAGTCAGTGAAGGCTGCTTTCCCAGTTAGCACTTCCATCTGGGTCTCTCTCTCTCTCTGTCTCTCTCTCTGTCTCTCTCTCTCTCTCTCTTCCTCTTTCTCCCTTTCTCTCTTCCCTCTCTCCCTCCCCTCCCTCTCTCCCTTTCTCCCTTGCCTCTCTCATACACAGGCAAACTTTGCTGTACGTTTCCAGTATTCGTTCTTCACAAGGAAGTTGATGCTATGAGCTACTGTCCCTGGAAACTCATATAACTTGCAATGTGGACCAGAAAAAAAAACCTGGCAGATGGCGCATGAGTGCAGAGAAAGGGAACCCTGCACTCCTTGAATCGAATTAAGCATTTGGTACAACTCAGGGTCTCAGCTGCCTGGATTCCATACTTACTAAGGGTGTGTACAGACCTACCTTCAGGCCTGCTGAGTGGGGCTGGACTGATGCATGTCTCCTGGAGGCATCTTCACTGACAGTGGGTTCAATGCCAACTGGAATCCATCACTGATGCAGCTGTCTCCCCCTGCCCCCCCCTGCACAACATCACACCGAACCTGCCCGTAATTATGTTCTCTCCACTGAGAGCATCCCCCACCCACCCACCGCAGCTGCGTTCCTGGGGCTTCATCAGCCAGTCGCCTGTGCTGAAGATGGTTGGTAGTGGCGAGGCTCATTTGAAACTGACGCAGCAAGAGCATCCAGGCTTTCCTGCCACCGGCTGTTCTTGATCAAAAGACTCCATATGAAGCCAGTAAAGGGAGACCTGCCTGTCAGGAGCTCCTGCTCCCCCTCCCTTCTGCCTGTGGTTCTCTGTGCCCTCAACAGCCACACTCATTTGCTCACTGGATCAATCTCACTTTATTTGTGGCAACAGCAGCCAGACAGAACCAGCCACCGGTAATGGCAGCGATTCCTCTCTCTCTCTCTCTCTCTCTCTCTCTCCTTCTCCTCTCAATTGGATATTTCTCACTGATTGCATGTCTTTTCCGCCCTGCCATGTATTCATTAGAGGCTGACTCATCATTCTCCACTATTATTTATGCAATGTTCTTTTGCTTTTCCATTAATTTCTCTTTCTCTGTGTCCCTCTGTTTCTCTCTCTCTCTCTCTTATTAAATATTGAATACATCTGGCATACTATTTTTTATTTTATTTTTGCCATGGGTGAATAATGCTCTCTAAACTAGGGTGACCAGATAAAATCCAGGTAAGGGCTCATATAACTTTAAAAGTTGTAGAGAAAAGGGAATTTCAGCCAGTTTCATTTCTATGCAATTAGTTCCTGGTGAAATTCCCTCTTCATCACAACAGTTAAAGCTGCATGCACTATACTAGAGTGACCATATACAAAAGAAGGCAGGCCCCCTGCACCTTTAACTGTTGTGATGATGAGAGAATTTCACCAGGAACTAATTGCATACAAATGACACTGGCTGAAATTCCCTTTTCTCTACAACTCTTAGTTACATGAGCCCTGACCTGGATTTTATCTGATCACCCTAAGCCTCTAAACCATGGGTGAGCACAGCTCCAGATCCCCACGATGCTGTGTTTTGAAAAAGTCAGAGATTTACTCTGTCTTTTTCAAAGGGAGCTACACCAACATGGCACTTCTGTCATGTAATGTCACCACCACCAATCTGGAGCCAACCCAGGAGCGGAGCCTCATAGAAGGTGGCCAGTGATTGGTCACCTTCCACCAGGAAAAGGGCAGGGGGTGGTTTTGGGATCCAGGTGGCCTCCCAGAAGCCCTGTGCTCCCTCCTTGGCATCAGGGTTACTTGATGCCGCCTCAGAAGGTCAAAAGTGTGGGGGTGAGGAAGGAGGTGGAGCCAACCCGGCACTGTGAAGACAGCCCCCAGGAATTGAGAACTCAGGCCCGGGAGCAAAATTCTGCCTTCCTGGGGTCCCAATCCAGCCCCCAATGGCCCCAACCCTTCCTCTCAAATACCAAATATTTAATAGTTTCCTCATTTTCCTGTCATTTCCCCTCAGTTTAGAACCTTGAAATGACTTTCCCAAGACAGTAAGAGCTTTCAGCTAAAACATGCTGGTGTTTTTATTTTGTATTTTGGTCTCTTCCCTTTTGCCGTCGGCCCTGCCCAGCTGTGGAATGCACCACCCCCTGAACTTCTTTGGAATTTAATTTGGCCCTGGGGACTAAAAGTGGTCGCCCGACCGCTGTTCTAAGCCAAAGCTTTGCACTCTGCACATTTTTAGCTACTCTGGACTTGCCAACGTTCCCAGTGGCAGCTCCAGATTCTAGTTTACAGTCGGCAACCTCCGTAAAAGCTTGTGAAGTAGAAGACGTCTCATTTTAAAGATATGCAGTGCACTTTGTTCTAGGCTGACCATATGAAAAGGAGGTCAGGGCTCCTGTAACTTTAACAGTTGTAGAGAAAAGGGAATTTCAGCCAGTGTCATTTGTATGCAATTAGTTCCTGGTGAAATTCCTCTTCATCACAGCAGCTAAAGTTGCAGGGGCCCTGCCTTCTTTTGTATATGGTCACTCTAGTATAGTGCCTTTTCATAGGGTCAGCCTACGTTGTTCAATGCTATACTTACACATGGAGCATAGTGTGTATAGCCTACACAGGGTCAAACTAGAGACAACATTGATTGAGAGATTGCAATTAATGTGTCTAGCTTTTAAATCCCAGCAGCATCTGGAAGGAGGGTAAGACCAAGATAGGGATGATGGTGCAGGGGGAGAGGCTTAATGCTTTACACTGCGGTCCTGATGAAATCCTGCCCCAGACTGGAAAAACAACAACACACCACTATTCTATTCTCCCTGTAATTGGATCTCATCAAAGCACAGTTTGTGGCCTTTTATGTGTTTACTTGATGCTTGGTTACAACCCAATATGCCCTAAATAAGATGCAAATCATTTGTATTTGACATGCTGCCCAGGTTGATAATTGACCAATTTTACAGGCTTGGGAATCCTGTTTTTTACCTGACATAGAAGAGGGGGTAGCATAACACCTTGAATTGGCATCTCAAGAGCTAGCGATCTGCATACAAGGGAAAACATTATCCAAGTGTAATAATGTTTGGGGTGCGCTTCTGGAATCCTTCACTCATCAGAATGTTCCCCCAACTCAGCAAGTGGCGATCTTCTCATAAACTGACACCTTGCTCAGTGAGCCCACAGGGCTTTTGTACATGAGGCTTTTCACCCACAACTTTACCGAGGTTTCTGCTTCTGGATTCTTTCTGGGATTTAGATCGGCTCCTTTACACATGCTTTTTTCTGGGGGTTTCTTTTTCTGCCTATCTATATGTTTCATTATACAACCACTAGATGGTGCTGTGGCATAGGGGAAATTGCACAATTACATGAGACTCTCATCCCACCGTTCCTAAATAATAGCAAACTTTCCTCGTTAGGGGAAAAAAAACCCTGTGATAATGGTTGCAAAGCACAGGAGAGGCCCTGGAGGGTGACAATGTCATGTAAAGGATCTGCAAACTACCATGAATAAGGAATCACGATTGCACCATAAAAGCCTCGTGTACAAAGGCTCACACACAAAAAGTGATCTTCCCACCTCATCCTCTACATCTCTTGTTTCTCCTTCCATCCTTCACTATATTAGCATTATCAAAACCATCTCACTCAAAACAAGTACTTTTTTTTGTGATTACACAGAAACCAAGAGAGACATAATCACATAATCTAATGATTAGAGACTTCTGTAGTTCTAGTAGTTTTGATGCCATACGATATACTTGCTTTTGGGGGGGAAATATTTTTTCTGTCTCGTTGTAGTTTTAACCATTCTCCTTTTAGTTATACCCTGCTCTTCCATTTTTGGTAAAAAAATAATTAAAGTGACCTTAACCTCATGGCTGTCTTTTATTAAACAGTACTTGCACAGGATGGCCCTTCAAAAGAAAAGGGCATTTCCGAATAGACGATGGCCCTCTGTGAAATAGGACACATCCCATCCCTGTAGATTACTGGCAATTCTCCCCTGCCGAAACAATAATAAAAATGGAGGAGAACAAAAAGAGTCTGCCTATATAATCTAATTGATGAGAGCTGCATGAAAACATTAAAGGAGAATACGACATTAGCCTGGCAATTAGACTGTGGCAAGGAAAGAAGGAAGGCAGCTCGCATAAACTGAGCTTTTGCGCTCTCATAGCTTTTATTGCGTGTCCTCCTTCTGCATTTATTTATTTTTTGGAAATGGAAAATGATTCAGAAATACAACCAACAACAGCAACAAATAAATAAATAAAGCAGGTGAAGTGATCCCAGAGAGGTCCATTTCCTAGCATCATTTTAAAGGGAGGAATGGAACACTCCCAGACAGTGTAGGCTGGCAGAATGAAATAACTGAAGTGAGTCGCCTCATAATTTTAGCTGGCTCCCCAACTTGGATTTGAATAATGTGTGTCGTTTGCTTATTTTGTTTGTTTTATTTATTAGATCTTTATAGTACCCATCAGCCGAAGCCCTCTGAGCAGTGCAGAATTAAAAACCATAAGAATAACGATATAAATTTAAACATTAAAAAGTTAAAAAGGCAGTGTAAAACGAGCTACGTTAAAAAGCATGGAAAGCCTGTGTAAAAAGGTGTGTCTTCAGGAGGTGTTTAAAAGATGTAACATTGTCCGCCTCCCAAACCGCATGAGGGAGGGTTTTCCAGAGGGTGGGTGCCACTACAGAGAAGGCTCGCCACCGAGGTTCTTCGTGGCGGCATTCCATTTGTCTCAGAATTAGGGATGTGCACTGACCCCCCGGATCGGATCGGATAGCGGATCGGAATCGGACCTGGGGGGTCGGATCGGATCGGATCGGAGGATGGTCGGATCGGATCGGACCGGATGTCCGATCCGGATCGGACGCCATTTTGAATGCTTTTTCCCATAGCCAAGTATTGTTTTACAAAAACGCCTATAACTTTTTCATTTTTAAAGATAGAAGGATGAAACTTGGGGACATTATACACTGGTTAGGGATAGTTATCTGTGAGAAATTTCAGAAAGATTGGTGCATGCGTTTTGTGGCAATTAATTGTTTAATAAATACCCAGAAATGCCTATAACTTTGTCATTTTTAAAGTTACAAACATGAAACTTTGCCACATTGTAGGAGGTACATTGGGACCTATCTGTGAGAAATTTCAGAAACTTAGGTGCTTGCCTTGTGTGGTAATTAATTTTAGAAAAATGGGTAGTAGTGGGGTAAATACATTTACACCTCCCATTTTTTTATTTTTGAAGATACAAACAGGAAACATGGGCACATTACAGGTACCACTAGCCTTGATATGTGTGTGAAATTTCAGAAACATTGGAGCTTGCCTTGTGTGGCAATTAATTTTTGAAACAATGAGGAAAAAAACACCTATAACTTTGTCATTTTTAAAGTTACACACATGAACCTTTGCCACATTGTAGGTGGTACCTTGGGACCTATGTGTGTGAAATTTCAGAAACATAGGTGCTTGCCTTGTGTGGCAATTAATTTTTTAATAAATACCCAGGAATGCCTATAACTTTGTCATTTGTAAAGTTACACACATGAAACTTTGCCACATTGTAGGCGGTACCTTGGGACCTATGTGTGTAAAATTTCAGAAACGTAGGTGCTTGTATTGTGTGGCAATTAATTTTTGAAACAATGAGGGATTCATTGGATAGCACTTGCCCATAGGGATTCATTGGACAGTACTTGCCCATAGGGATTCATTGGACAGTACTTGCGTATAGGAAATCATTGGAAAGCACTTGCCCATAGAAAATCATTGGAAAGCACTTTCCCATTGAGAAATACAGTTATGCCTCCCACTTTTTATTTTTGAAGATACAAACAGGAAACTTGGGCACATTGTAGACTGGTTAGGGATAGTTATCTGTGAGAAATTTCAGAAAGATTGGTGCATGCGTTTTGTGGCAATTAATTTTTTAATAAATACCCAGGAATGCCTATAACTTTGTCATTTTTAAAGTTACATTCATGAAACTTTGCCACATTGTAGGTGGTACCTTGGGACCTATGTGTGTAAAATTTCAAAAACGTAGGTGCTTGCCTTGAATGGCAATTAATTTTAGAAAAATGGGTAGTAGTGGGGTAAATACATTTACGCCTCCCATTTTTTTATTTTTAAAGATACAAACAGGAAACATGGGGACATTACAGGGAACACTTCACTTGATATGTGTGTAAAATTTCAGAATGATAGGTCCAGGCATGTGGTGGCAAGGTGTCTGCACACACCACTTTGAAGACTGTAGAAAATTTCTCCCGTAACGATCCTAGCGAGAGAGAGTGATCCTAGGCTCAGCCGTTCTGCTTAAGTAAAAAGGGAAAGTATCAATCAAAGCAGACACGAGCCAAGTGCTACTTTGTTTCGCCTTTTGTAATGGATACTACCTCAGTTGCAGCCAAGCGTGCAAGGATCAAAGAGATGAGAGAAAGTGTTTCCTTCTTCTTCCCGGGAGGCGGGAGGGTGCAATTGACAGCCCCAGCCTCTGTGTAAAAAAGGTTAATAACTTTTAATCTAAAAAATTCGTAGCCACCAAATGCCTGGACCTATCATTCTGAAATTTTACACACATATCAAGTGAAGTGTTCCCTGTAATGTGCCCATGTTTCCTGTTTGTATCTTTAAAAATAAAAAAATGGGAGGCGTAAATGTATTTACCCCACTACTACCCATTTTTCTAAAATTAATTGCCATACAAGGCAAGCACCTACGTTTTTGAAATTTTACACACATAGGTCCCAAGGTACCACCTACAATGTGGCAAAGTTTCATGTATGTAACTTTAAAAATGACAAAGTTATAGGCATTCCTGGGTATTTATTAAAAAATTAATTGCCACAAAACGCATGCACCAATCTTTCTGAAATTTCTCACAGATAACTATCCCTAACCAGTCTACAATGTGCCCAAGTTTCCTGTTTGTATCTTCAAAAATAAAAAAGTGGGAGGCATAACTGTATTTCTCAATGGGAAAGTGCTTACCAATGATTTTCTATGGGCAAGTGCTTTCCAATGATTTCCTATACGCAAGTACTGTCCAATGAATCCCTATGGGCAAGTACTGTCCAATGAATCCCTATGGGCAAGTGCTGTCCAATGAATCCCTCATTGTTTCAAAAATTAATTGCCACACAATACAAGCACCTATGTTTCTGAAATTTCACACACATAGGTCCCAAGGTACCGCCTACAATGTGGCAAAGTTTCATGTGTGTAACTTTACAAATGACAAAGTTATAGGCATTCCTGGGTATTTATTAAAAAATTAATTGCCACACAAGGCAAGCACCTATGTTTCTGAAATTTCACACACATAGGGCCCAAGGTACCACCTACAATGTGGCAAGGTTTCATGTGTGTAACTTTAAAAATGACAAAGTTATAGGTGTTTCTTTCCTCATTGTTTCAAAAATTAATTGCCACACAAGGCAAGCTCCAATGTTTCTGAAATTTCACACACATATCAAGGCAAGTGGTACCTGTAATGTGCCCATGTTTCCTGTTTGTATCTTCAAAAATAAAAAAATGGGAGGCGTAAATGTATTTACCCCACTACTACCCATTTTTCTAAAAATTAATTGCCACACAAGACAAGCACCTAAGTTTCTGAAATTTCACACACATAGGTCCGAAGGTACCATCTACAATGTGGCAAAGTTTCATTTGTGTAACTTTAAAAATGACAAAGTTATAGGCATTTCTGGGTATTTATTAAACAATTAATTGCCACAAAACGCATGCACCAATCTTTCTGAAATTTCTCACAGATAACTGTCCCTAACCAGTGTATAATGTGCCCAAGTTTCATCCTTCTACCTTTAAAAATGAAAAAGTTATAGGCGTTTTTGTAAAACAATACTTGGCTATGGGAAAAAGCATTCAAAATGGCGTCCGATCCGGATCGGACCTCGTCGGATCGGATCGGATCGGAGGTTGATCGGATCAGATCGGATCGGATCGGATTTTCCCGATTTTGGGGCGGATCGGATTCGGATCGTGGATCGGATCCGATCCGATGCACACCCCTACTCAGAATGGCCAGTAGGGGCTCCTCTGAGGATCGTAGTTGTCGCCCAGGTATATATTAGAGTTCCCAAAGCATCCCACGTATGCTGCTTATTCTCAGTAATCATTTCAATCACTCTGTAACATATGTCAGCAACAGCATCCCCATATTTCAGATAGGGGTTGGGAGAAGGAGGCAGATGGAACATCTGTTTTCATTTCTTTTGATTTTACTTTGGATAGAAGAAAGCTATGTGAGATTCTGAAACCTGCCCTCCAGTTTTACATGGCAGGTCCTCTTTCTCAGCCTTCCCTTTCATTTCATGTCATTGATTATATTTCTATAGTGTAGGTGGTTCGCAATACACCTTTTGGCATATAAAATTCCTCCAGGTGTTGAGGACTGAAATTTCACATGTATTCTTCCTTCTTTTAATGCCAATTAAGAGTCTCGAGATGATGACCCGCTCCAACCTGCCGTACTTCTGCAGCACTGCTGGAGGCTTTGTGAAATAGACACAGTCTTGGCCAGTGCCCAGAGGTTAAGTGCTCTGCAGTGAAAGCAGATGGAAAGTGGGAGAGAAAAGTCAGATCTTTAAGTGCTGGGCAGCACTTAAGTGTTTTAAAACATGATGCTTAAGCATTATCCAAATGGGAAAGATCTCACCGTGGGGCAAATGTGCTCCAACGATAATGTTTGGCTTGAATGAGGGGCAATTGCCCCATCTCCCTTGGCTCAAACAGGGAGCATTTGCCCCATGCCTGACACTGCAGAGCATATGTGGGGCCCCACACATCCTGGAGGGCCCACCATGCCTGAGGTGGGTCTCTCATTTATTATTACGTTCTTTTGGTAACATTTTTTTTAGGCCCCAGTGCGCTCTCAAGAGAAGCTTGAGCCAAGGAGATGGCAGCTACTATCTTAATTTCCCCAGGCATTAGGCAAAATATGTCAGTGGAACCCACAAAAGTGGTGCCCAGGACAGTGGCTTCACCCGATGCTTCTCTTGAGAGTGCCAGGCTCTCCCTTTGCTGCCCACCATTCTGCTCCCTCAGACGTTCTTCAGACTGGCACCAGGGTTGCTCTGGCCCAGGGTCCTCTCAGACGTGGCCCTAGCACTTCTGGGGAGGATGGCTCACCCTCCCCAAAATGGAGCCTATTATGTGTATGGGTGTGGGTGTGTGAGTGTGAGCCTATCTACACACACAGGATAAAATGCTTTGAAAATGTTTTGAAAACTGTATATGGAGTGTGTCCTGGGCCCCAACAGTTCTCAAAACTGTTATGAACCATTTTAAACCGTTTTAAAGCAGTAGTGTAGATAGACTCTGTGTTTGAAAAAAATTCAATATGTTCGGGGATAAGTTGCTTACCATTGATTGATTGATTGATTACATTGATATCTCACTTTTTTTTCCTCCAAGGAACTCAAGTCCTCAGGCATAATCCTCCTCCCCTCCATTTTATCTTCACAACAACAATCCTGTGAGGTTAGGTTAGGTTGACGGGCCCAAAGACACCTGGTGAGCTTCCATGGCCAAGTGGGGACTAGAACCATGATCTCCTGACTCAGCAGCCTCCCTTCCCTTTTCCTTTTCTGCTTGTGGAAGCAGCAGCAGAATTCCCCTTGGATGATGGCTGGCACTCCCCTGGCCTTGAGTGTCCAGAGAGGGGAGAGAGACAGAGACAGAGAAACAGAGAGGAAGAAGAAAGAGGAGGAGGAGGAGGAGGAGGAGGAGGAGGAAGGAAGGAAGGAAGGAAGGAAGGAAACCATTTTTATGGCACGGAAGGCCATGGAAAGTTCCAAAACAACCAAATGGGGTACATTCTCCTTGTCCCCCCTCTCAGCAAAGGTCATTCCACAGGATGCCAAGGCAGCCAGCCTCAAAGTCCAATTGGAATAGATCTAGATAATCAGCTTCATTCAAGAGTGCCTGGAGACAATCAGCATGTTTGCTTGCTATATCTGCCAATATGAGATTGCAAAGGCAGCTGGGGTGGGGGAGGGGGAAAAAGCACCTATGGCACATTGCACTTTTCAGGCTTCAAGAGGAAAGTTCTCTGCCCCGAGAAGCTCACAATCTAAAATTCAAAAATGGGGGAATATAAGAGAAAGAGGAGAAAGGTGGAGGCAGAGGTAAATGGGGACATGACATGGTTCAGTTACTCGTCCTTAGGCTCAGTTACAGGCTTAGCTTCGATAGGACATGGGGATTTGAAGGCTCAGCCAAAGGCTTCATGGAACAGTTAGACTTTGAAGATGGACTTAGAGGAAGTAAGAGGAATTCCCCAACCTATGAACATGGACTAGACACGTCCAGTCTAGTCTATGATCCAAGATTAGCAACAATCGCAAATTAACGGATATGTTGTTGCTTTGAAACACAACAACAGCTCTAAGCTCCTAGAATGTTATAACTCAGGGGTAGGCAACCTGATATTCCACATATTTTGCACTACAACCCATAATCCACAACTGGCATAGCCAATTATCAGGGGAGTTGTTGTGCAAAACATCTGAGAGCTCAGGTTGCCTACTACTATTGTAGCCTAAGGATGTTATGAACAGGACCTGTTAGACTTAGGCCCTTTCCTGGAGAGAGTTATTTCCACCAGCCCATCACCAGCCGAGATTAATCTGCAAACATTTTCTCCGATGAAAATCAGCCGCTATCCCTCCTCAAGAGGGGAGGAAGTGGTATCCGAGGAAGCTTCTTCCACGGTGTGCAGTTGCAGATAAGGCCGAAACAAGATGTCATAGCAGTTGCGTAGGTGCAGCGGAAGGAGGCCAGGTTAATGGCGTTATCCGCAGGGAAGGGAACATGAAGTAGAAGGAGGACATGAGAGAGATGGTGTTCTGAGAAAAGAAGCCTCCCCAGGAGTGGTAGTGAAGGCAGGCAGAATTAGTGCTGGGGGGTGCTGGGTGGCATTCCCTGACCCTGGATACTGTGTAAGTGAAAGCCCCTGAAAAAACAGACATCTCCTTGCTGTGCTTGCAGATGCTTTGTGTGCCGCACCCTCTGGCAGCGAATCTCGAGCTGACGGTGGCTGCAATGAGAAATGAACGCATCTCATTCAAATGAGGCCAGATCCGGTAGCACTGATTCCTAATTCAATTTGGATTGAGTTTAATTGATTGAATTACTCAGTATTCTGTTCCTCACACAAGCAAGCTCCGACGCAGCAAAGACCACTGCGTAAACGGCTGCCTTCAAGGGGAAGGCACTGGCTTTTAGTTGAGCTATTTCTAATTCTGGTAAATTCCACTCGGTCTCAAAGACAGGATCTACACTACTGCTTTAAAACAGTTTCTAACAGGAGTGACAACTGTTGGGGCCCAGCACACACTCTATATACAGTTTTCAAACCGTTTTCGAAGTGTCATATCCTGCTTGGTGTAGACCAGGCCCTAGTGAAGCCATTCCTGGTCAGTCCCAGGCCTACCAGCACACTGCTTGGCATCGTTACCTAGAAGTAAGTCTTACCATGTTCAGTGGGGCTGACTGCTAGGCAAGTGTGCATATAACTGCACAGGAAATCTTCTAATACTCACTGGAGGCATTCCAAATTGACCCAAGAGCACAACCCCCCCCCCAAAAAAAATTGCCTTCTTTATGTATTTCTTTATTTTGCTCGATTTTGTTTATCGCATTTAAATCCTGCCTTTCATCTAGATGATCCCAAGGCCACTAAATGTGCCACTTCTAATTTAACGTGCAGTCTTATGTATGTTTCGACAGAAAAAAATCCAACATGTCCCAATATGCCCCAGCCAGCTGTATTCCTGTTGAAATATGCATAGGACTGCACACTTAGGGAGCAATCCTATGGTCCCTGGGTGAATCTCCCAAAGACCGTAGGGTTGCTCATAAACCCTCTCTATGGTTTGATTCAATGCCCCCACCTCTAAATAAAGAAATCATACATCCATTGGTTTTCCACACTGACTTACTGATATTTACTAATGAATCCAGCATGCCTAGGATGTAGACACAATAGTTCTCCGATCCAGTACAAGCCATGACCTTTTCAGCTCCACACCAATGTGTATGTTGCGCATAGCAAGCTGGGCAGCTGTACCCATTCAAAGAAGTATTGACTGGAGGTACTGAGAGAGAAAAGATGGGAATAATCACAGGAATAAAGATAAATTTAAGAGAAAATAAGAACGAGTAAAATAGTCACCAAAAGTCCACATTATACAAATTATGAAAAATTAATTTCAAGTTTATGTATGCCAGTCTTTGGCCAGGAACTATGACGCCGAAAAGATTTTAGTATAAGATTGTTTTCCAGTGTCAAATTGAGTTGCCCTGCTGTGGAAAAAGCTACGTGTTAAGTGCTGCGACCTGTTTGCAAGTCTTTAGAATTCATGTCTGTGAAACCTGATCTATGGAAATAAAAGCCTGAATGCAAAATATATATATATATGGTTGAATTGCCGAAGGATCCAAGAAGTCAAGCTCTGGCCTTCACAGGGCACCTTGTTCAAGTCCCGGCATTTTCTCTGCACATTTGAAATGGCTGTAAACTAATCTAACCAAAGGGTTTTCACACTAGGAACTCTTGTGAGGTTCTCAAGAACATTTTGTTTCACAGACGTCTACCACTTGTGGAAAAAATCTTCAGGAGGGGAAGTCATAACAGTTAAATCCATTTGAATTCAAAATTCAGATACCCCGCTTCCAGTTGGTCACATGGGTTGGTCATACATATTCATGGGCTATTTATTCATTTATTATTTACAAAACATTGATGTCTTCAGTCCTGAAATTATAGGGGGAAAGATAGGGAGGTCCTTAATGAAATCCATAGGTTTCACCCCCGACTCCCCTCAGTTTTAGCCAAATCATGGTACCCCTCCCCACTCTGCAACCTTCAAAGAGCAGTAGCTGAAAGGACTGAGCCCAATTCATGCAATGGGTTCCTTCTCTAAGGCTGTGCAAGTTTCAGATTCGGACTGAGAATTCCAAAGCATGGCAGCCATTTTGTATGCCATCTGCCAGGTACCTCCCTCCCTCCCACCCCCTCCTTTTCCTCAGAATTGCATGAAAATTCCATAAAATGTGGGTTGGGTCTTGCTGCTGCTCAATCTAAAGATGTACCTGTAGTTTTTGGAGTTTCAGTTTTGATTCACCGAATGCCACATCATGACTCAATCTATAGAGGCTTAATCCATTATTCTCTAAATGACACATCACCACTCTGTTTGCAAGGGCAGAGTCCATTATTTCCAATGAGAAGAGATTGCGGCTCTCTGATGGGCTGCACTGCATGCTGGGAGCTGTAGGACCTTTTTCTCTCTTCACACTAGGGCTGTGCACAAAATGGCAGATAACACACAAAATGGCTGACATTCTTCAAAATTCTGAATCCAAATCTGAAGCTTGAACAGCCCTTTCTTTCTCCTAGTTGAACCTGCTACAGTTAAATCAAGGGGTGATTATGTGCCCGCTTTTACAGAGGACAGTCCTCTATTTGAAGGACTGTCAGAGGATCATCCCCTGTTTTAAGGCATCCTCTGTTTGAAAATCTGAACTGAAGTATAAAGAAGCATAAGAATTGTTGTACATCAGCCACTTGGCACCTAGGCAGCAGATGGAACAAACAGACACACAGGTTGCCTCGTCGCAGTCACCCACACTATGGTGATTAGTGTGGCATTGCTGTTTAAATTAAAATTATTTCTAAATTTGCATCTATACATATAAATCACCATATGTACATTTTAGGCAAATTGGTGTCCTCTTTTTGTCCTCTTTTTTGGGTGTTCTAGTCTGTATTCTAGTCTGGCCACAAACTGAATGTTGCCCTGCACTGTTCAAAATAACCAAGGCCAGCGAATTGGGTAATGCAAACATCATAGAGATATAGAGATGTTGGGGAAATCCCCGGTGGGATCAAATGAGTTTGGATTTCAATGAATCCAAGCCACAGGTGCTCCAGTGGACTAGAGTTTCCTGGGTCACACGGATTCTATGGACGTGTGGTAGTGGTGATTTACTTTCTGGAATTTTACATAAATTTAGTCTTAGTCAAATACATAAAATAAAATAAAAAACCACTGGCCAAATCCACACATTTCCCCCATGGCCTAAAACATAAAACCATATATTATAAAGGGTGAGTTTTACACATTTTGGGAGTGGGGGTTAAATGATTCGTAAGAGCGAATTTGCACAAATTTGGGAACTCAAAAAAAAATCCAGTTCTGTCAATGAATGAAAGACTAAACGAGCTAGACCTGTGGTCCAATTGGAATCCACCAGGAGAAGAACCTTTAGTGTGGTGGCCCCTTCTCTGTGGAACTCTCTGCCCCTAGAGGGCAGACAGGCACCAACACTAGGCTGCTTCCGGCATCTCCTGAAAACAACGGTGTTTCGAGAAGCCTTCCTCAACTGCCTAGCCACTGTATTTCTGGTTCCTTTGTTTATTAAATTGAACAATTTTAATTTGCTTTGTTAATGTTCTTTCTTTTACCGTTTATGCCAATATTTAACGCTCTGGAGTCTATGTTAGATAATTGAGTGGCATATAAATATTAGGGATGTGCACTGGATCGGACCCGATCCACGATCCGAGTCCGGTCCAGTGGGAAATCGGATAAATTATCCGATTTCCGATCCCGCAGCTGGATCGGCCGATCCAATCCGAACCGGTCCGAAAAAGCTCCGAACCGGTTCGGCGGATCGGCGGATCGGCGGGCGCCCACTGGCGCCCACCGCCGCTTCCATTGGCGGGCGCCAGCGGGCGCCCGCCGATGAAAGTGGACAGCGGGGGGGGAGGAGGGGGGCGCTTACTAGGGGTGTGCATCGGATCGGATCCGATCCACGATCCGAATCCGATCCGCCCCAAAATCGGGAAAATCCGATCCGATCCGATCCGATCCGATCAACCTCCGATCCGATCCGATCCAATCCGACGAGGTCCGATCCGGATCGGACGCCATTTTGAATGCTTTTTCCCATAGCCAAGTATTGTTTTACAAAAACGCCTATAACTTTTTCATTTTTAAAGATAGAAGGATGAAACTTGGGCACATTATACACTGGTTAGGGATAGTTATCTGTGAGAAATGTCAGAAAGATTGGTGCATGAGTTTTGTGGCAATTAATTGTTTAATAAATACCCAGAAATGCCTATAACTTTGTCATTTTTAAAGTTACAAACATGAAACTTTGCCACATTGTAGGTGGTACCTTGGGACCTATCTGTGAGAAATTTCAGAAACTTAGGTGCTTGCCGTGTGTGGCAATTAATTTTAGAAAAATGGGTAGTAGTGGGGTAAATACATTTACGCCTCCCATTTTTTTATTTTTGAAGATACAAACAGGAAACTTGGGCACATTACAGGTACCACTTGCCTTGATATGTGTGTGAAAAATCAGAAACATTGGAGCTTGCCTTTTGTGGCAATTAATTTTTGAAACAATGAGGAAAGAAACACCTATAACTTTGTCATTTTTAAAGTTACACACATGAAACTTTGCCACATTGTAGGTGGTCCCTTGGGACCTATGTGTGTGAAATTTCAGAAACATAGGTGCTTGCCTTGTGTGGCAATTAATTTTTTAATAAATACCCAGGAATGCCTATAACTTTGTCATTTGTAAAGTTACACACATGAAACTTTGCCACATTGTAGGCGGTACCTTGGGACCCATGTGTGTAAAATTTCAGAAACGTAGGTGCTTGTATTGTGTGGCAATTAATTTTTGAAACAATGAGGGATTCATTGGACAGCACTTGCCCATAGGGATTCATTGGACAGTACTTGCCCATAGGGATTCATTGGACAGTACTTTCCTATAGGAAATCATTGGAAAGCACTTGCCCATAGAAAATCATTGGAAAGCACTTTCCCATTGAGAAATACAGTTATGCCTCCCACTTTTTTATTTTTGAAGATACAAACAGGAAACTTGGGCACATTGTAGACTGGTTAGGGATAGTTATCTGTGAGAAATTTCAGAAAGATTGGTGCATGCGTTTTGTGGCAATTAATTTTTTAATAAATACCCAGGAATGCCTATAACTTTGTCATTTTTAAAGTTACATACATGAAACTTTGCCACATTGTAGGTGATACCTTGGGACCTATGTGTGTAAAATTTCAAAAACGTAGGTGCTTGCCTTGTATGGCAATTAATTTTAGAAAAATGGGTAGTAGTGGGGTAAATACATTTACGCCTCCCATTTTTTTATTTTTAAAGATACAAACAGGAAACATGGGCACATTACAGGGAACACTTCACTTGATATGTGTGTAAAATTTCAGAATGATAGGTCCAGGCATTTGGTGGCTACGAATTTTTTAGATTAAAAGTTATTAACCTTTTTTACACAGAGGCTGGGGCTGTCAATTGCACCCTCCCGCCTCCCGGGAAGAAGAAGGAAACACTTTCTCTCATCTCTTTGATCCTTGCACGCTTGGCTGCAACTGAGCTAGTATCCATTACAAAAGGAGAAACAAAGTAGCACTTGGCTCGTGTCTGCTTTGATACTTTCACTCAAGCAGAACGGCTGAGCCTAGGATCACTCTCTCTCGCTGGGATCGTTACAGGAGAAATTTTCTACAGTCTTCAAAGTGGTGTGTGCAGACATCTTGCCACCACATGCCTGGACCTATCATTCTGAAATTTTACACACATATCAAGTGAAGTGTTCCCTGTAATGTGCCCATGTTTCCTGTTTGTATCTTTAAAAATAAAAAAATGGGAGGCGTAAATGTATTTACCCCACTACTACCCATTTTTCTAAAATTAATTGCCATACAAGGCAAGCACCTACGTTTTTGAAATTTTACACACATAGATCCCAAGGTACCACCTACAATGTGGCAAAGTTTCATGTATGTAACTTTAAAAATGACAAAGTTATAGGCATTCCTGGGTATTTATTAAAAAATTAATTGCCACAAAACGCATGCACCAATCTCTCTGAAATTTCTCACAGATAACTATCCCTAACCAGTATACAATGTGCCCAAGTTTCCTGTTTGTATCTTCAAAAATAAAAAAGTGGGAGGCATAACTGTATTTCTCAATGGGCAAGTGCTTTCCAATGATTTTCTATGGGCAAGTGCTTTCCAATGATTTCCTATAGGAAAGTACTGTCCAATGAATCCCTATGGGCAAGTACTGTCCAATGAATCCCTATGGGCAAGTGCTGTCCAATGAATCCCTCATTGTTTCAAAAATTAATTGCCACACAATACAAGCACCTACGTTTCTGAAATTTTACACACATAGGTCCCAAGGTACCGCCTACAATGTGGCAAAGTTTCATGTGTGTAACTTTACAAATGACAAAGATATAGGCATTCCTGGGTATTTATTAAAAAATTAATTGCCACACAAGGCAAGCACCTATGTTTCTGAAATTTCACACACATAGGTCCCAAGGTACCACCTACAATGTGGCAAAGTTTCATGTGTGTAACTTTAAAAATGACAAAGTTATAGGTGTTTCTTTCCTCATTGTTTCAAAAATTAATTGCCACAAAAGGCAAGCTCCAATGTTTCTGATTTTTCACACACATATCAAGGCAAGTGGTACCTGTAATGTGCCCAAGTTTCCTGTTTGTATCTTCAAAAATAAAAAAATGGGAGGCGTAAATGTATTTACCCCACTACTACCCATTTTTCTAAAATTAATTGCCACACAAGGCAAGCACCTAAGTTTCTGAAATTTCTCACAGATAGGTCCCAAGGTACCACCTACAATGTGGCAAAGTTTCATGTTTGTAACTTTAAAAATGACAAAGTTATAGGCATTTCTGGGTATTTATTAAACAATTAATTGCCACAAAACTCATGCACCAATCTTTCTGACATTTCTCACAGATAACTATCCCTAACCAGTGTATAATGTGCCCAAGTTTCATCCTTCTATCTTTAAAAATGAAAAAGTTATAGGCGTTTTTGTAAAACAATACTTGGCTATGGGAAAAAGCATTCAAAATGGCGTCCGATCCGGATCGGACATCCGGTCCGATCCGATCCGACCATCCTCCGATCCGATCCGATCCGATCCGACCCCCCAGGTCCGATTCCGATCCGCTATCCGATCCGATCCGGGGGGTCAGTGCACATCCCTAGCGCTTACCTTCTCGGCCCGGTGGCTCCCGTCCGGCGCCGGCGCCTACTACTACTAGCAGGCTCCGCGGCCTGCTCTAGGGTGGCGCGCCGGGTGATGTCATCACCCGGCGCGCTACTCTAGAGCAGGCCGCGGAGCCTGCTGGTAGTAGTAGGCGTCGGCGCCGGCCGGGAGCCGCCGGGCCGGGAAGGTAAGGAGGGGGTGCGTGGAGGGGAGGAGGGGGTGCGCGGAGGGGGGAGGGGGGCCCTTACCTTCCCAGCCCGGCGGCTCCCGTCCGGCGCCGGCGCCTACTACTCCCAGCAGGCTCCGCGGCCTGCTCTAGGGTGGCGCGCCGGGTGATGTCATCACCCGACGCGCTACTCTAGAGCAGGCCGCGGAGCCTGCTGGAAGTAGTAGGCGCCGGCGCTGGACGGGAGCCGCCGGGCAGGGAAGGTAAGGAGGGGGTGCGTGGAGGGGAGGAGGGGGCGCGCGGAGGGGGGAGGGGGGAGGGGGGCCCTTACCTGCCCGGCCCTGCGGCTCCCGTCCGGCGCCGGCGCCTACTACTCCCAGCAGGCTCCGCGGCCTGCTCCAGGGTGGCGCGCCGGGTGATGTCATCACCCGGCGCGCTACTCGAGAGTAGGCCGCGGAGCCCGCTGGTAGTAGCCGCCGGCGCCGGACGGGAGCGGACGGGCCGAGAAGGTAAGCAGTGGCAGGGAAGGGGGCTTACCCCCCCCCGGAGCTGTCCGCTTCTATCCGCTGGCGCCCGCGGGCGCCAGCGGATGGAAGCGGGCGGCCCCAGGGGGGGTAGGGAGCACGGGGGAGGGGGCTTACCTGCCGGGGCCGTCCACAGCAGACGGCCCCGGGGGGGGGAGGGAGTTAGGCCCCCCCTTACCCACCCGCCGCCATTTTTTCCTCATAGACTTGCATTGCAATGCAAGTCTATGGGGAAAAAAATGGCGGCCGATCCAAAAATGTACGATTTTTGGGTCGGGATCGGACTCGATCCGGTCCGGGGGGCCTCTGATTTTGTCCGAACCGGTCCGGGACAAAATTGGAGGTCCCGATCCGGGTCCCGATCCGATCCGGGGGGTCCGTGCACACCCCTAATAAATATTGTTCATCATCATCGTCATCATGATCATCATCATCAAAATGCAGACAGAATGGATTTCACAAAATCCATAAATCCCTATAGAAATACAATATCGAGCTTAGTAGTGTCTGAGTGAAGGGCTCTCTTTCTGTTCCTCTAGCCTGAATTGCCTTGATGGATGCAAGATTCTATGCAGCCCGGAGGCCAAGTCTCAACGGACTTGTGAGATACGTGCATTTAGCCAGCTCCCAATGGCAGCTCTCGCTTTTGCAGCAGACAGCTCTCCTCCGCAGCGTCATCCCGGGGCCAAACGTCATTGTCCAGATGCCGGCTTTGCAAGCTCTGTGCCCCGTGCAGGTCTTCAAGGCACCCGTAAATCCCACTGGACCTGTGCCAAGAAGGAAAGAGAATGGATCTCAAATGATTTACTGATAAGTTACAGGAGTCTTTGGGGCAAGGGTTCACCTTTTTTCCCAGACCGTCACAAGGTCAACGATGATGTAACCCACTGCAGTGTCATCCTGGTGTCTCGTGACAGAGTAAGCCAACAGCGGTGCCAGCCCTGCATTGCTCCACATCGGTACTTCTTGGTTTTCAGCAGCAGGTGGCCCTGTTGGCTATGTAGCACAAATGCCGATCAATACATGCGTGTGTGAACACTCTGCTGTGCACAGCTTGGTTTTTTGTGCGCTGCAGCTGCTGAGGTCTATTGTGAAGTGTTGATCGTATTGCAGGACAACTGTGACTTCTCCCCACCTCCACTCATGCCTTCGTTTAACTTTAAGCACCAGGAGAACTCTCAGCTTCTTGGCTTGTAAATCAATAAAAGATATGGCTAGTGCAGAGTGAATGAATTCAGTATACGTCAGGTGGCGTGCATCCTTCCGCACTGTGCATCCTTCAGCACTGCGTGGAGGGGATGGAGCTTGAAATGCATCCCTTGAGATGAGGATGGGGTGGAGGCTCAGGTGAAGAGCACATGCAGAACACCTCTAGCTTGATCCCTGGCCTCTCCGGGAGAGGTTTGCCTGGGATAGAGCCTTGGAGAATTTCATTTGGTCTTCGGTTGTAGGTGAACTGAACTAATTCATATTAGTGATGGAACGGAAGTTAAGGGTTCAAGTTGTGATTTTATTTATGTTTTGGACTACATCCCCATCAAGCCCAGCCAGCTTGGTCAGGGATGATGGGAGCTGTAATTCAAAACATCTGAGGAGCACCAGGTTAGAGCAGGCTGGTCTATAAGAACACCAGAAGCGTTCTGTTTCAGACCAAATGTCTCTCTAGTCCGGCATTCTCTCCCCACCATGGCTAACCTTTGAGAAGTTCACCTTTAGGATATGAGCACAACTGTGCCCTCCTATTCATGTTCTCCAGCAATTGCTACTGAGAAGTTTACTGCTTCTGATACTAGAGGCAGCATATAGCCATCATAACTAGTAGCCATTCATAGATTTTTCCTCCATGAATTTGCCTGATCCCATTCCTACATCTTGTGGTATTCATCTCCATATTTTAACTATCCACTGTGTAAACTACTGCTTAATTTCATCTGTCCTCAGGACATTCCCGATAGACATCTTCCTCCTTTTATGAAAGGGAGCCCCATGAATCAGTTTCTTATGGTACAATGCTATACATGGCTATTCAGTAAATCCCACGGAGTTCAACAGGGTTTAATCCCAAGTAAGGGGATATAGACTTACTGCCTCATAACTATTATTATTAGTAGTAGTAGTATTAGTAGTAGTAGTATTCTGATGAACTCAGTTATGTACAATGTGGAAGCTTTTATGAAGATACACTTTTATGTTTGTAAGAATCTGGGAGATTGTTCCATTATTGGGGGCCACCACCAAGAATGCTTGCTCTCTTCTTGCCACCCTCCAAGCATCCCTTGGAGGAGACCCCTGAAGGAAGGCCTTAGATGATGACCATAGTGCATGGGCTACATAAAAATCCAGTGCCAGCTCCAGAATTTTGAGGGCCCTTGAGAAATTCCAGCCCAGTTCCTATATATATATATATATATATAGGGGAGAAAGTCAGAGAGAGGCTAAATAAATGAAAGATATCAATGCCTCATCCAGTTTGCCTACCAAAAGTGATCTCCCCTAAGAAGCTTCCACAAGTATCTTCGCCCAGGAAGCAAGGCCGCTGATTTCCATGACAAGTCTCCCCTGGAGCGATGCAGTCTTCACAGGACAGCAGTTCCACTGGAAAAAAGAAATGCAAATCAGATCCAGTTGGAGATAAATCCACAGAATTACCTTTGTACTCAAAACTTAATGTTGTTCTGTCTAAGGATTCCCCCTTCCCTCTAGCTTCTCTTCTAGGGTTGCCACCTTTCTTCTGTGACAGGGGGAAAAGACTGCGCTTTTAACCACAACCTCACCCTTAGATGATGATGATGATGATTGTGGTGGTGGTTGTCATCATCATCATCATCACCATCTCTCTTTTTTTGTTCGTGACGGTCTTTCTAGATAATCATGAAGGGCTTTGCCAAGTCTTGCTATCTTTTACTGATTCAGGAATTCCTGACTATTGAACATGTTTTGAGTATGACTGCTTTCTGGATATATTTTGGTAGGCCCAGTTTCTGATGGTTTTCTGTATATTATTTAGGGATGTGCACTGGATCGGACCCGATCCACGATCCGAGTCCGGTCCAGTGGGAAATCGGATAAATTATCCGATTTCCGATCCCGCAGCTGGATCGGCCGATCCAATCCGAACCGGTCCGAAAAGGCTCCGAACCGGTTCAGCGGATCGGCGGATCGGCGGGCGCCCACTGGCGCCCACCGCCGCTTCCATTGGCGGGCGCCAGCGGGCGCCCGCCGATGAAAGTGGACAGCGGGGGGGGGAGGAGGGGGGCGCTTACCTTCTCGGCCCGTCCGCTCCCGTCCGGCACTAGCAGCTACTACCAGCGGGCTCCGCGGCCTGCTCTAGGGTGGCGCGCCGGGTGATGTCATCACCCGGCGCACTACTCTAGAGCAGGCCGCGGAGCCTGCTGGTAGTAGTAGGCGCCGGCGCTGGACGGGAGCCGCCGGGCCGGGAAGGTAAGCAGGGGGTGCGTGGAGGGGAGGAGGGGGCGCGCGGAGGGGGGCCCTTACCTTCCCGTCCCGGCGGCTCCCGTCCCGGCACCGGCGCCTACTACTACCAGCAGGCTCCGCGGCCTGCTCTAGGGTGGCGCGCTGGGTGATGTCATCACCCGGCGCGCTACTCTAGAGCAGGCCGCGGAGCCTGCTGGTAGTAGTAGGCGCCGGCGCCAGACGGGAGCCGCCGGGCCGGGAAGGTAAGCAGGGGGTGCGTGGAGGGGAGGAGGGGGCGCGCGGAGGGGGGAGGGGGGCCCTTACCTTCCCGGCCCGGCGGCTCCCGTCCCGGCGCCGGCGCCTACTGCTACCAGCAGGCTCCGCGGCCTACTCCAGGGTGGCGCGCCGGGTGATGTCATCACCCGGCGCGCTACTCGAGAGTAGGCCGCGGAGCCCGCTGGTAGTAGCCGCCGGCGCCGGACGGGAGCGGACGGGCCGAGAAGGTAAGCAGTGGCGGGGAAGGGGGCTTACCCCCCCCGGAGCCGTCCGCTTCTATCCGCTGGCGCCCGCGGGCGCCAGCGGATGGAAGCGGGCGGCCCCAGGGGGGGTAGGGAGCGTGGGGGAGGGGGCTTACCTGCCGGGGCCGTCCACAGCGGACGGCCCCGGGGGGGGAGGGAGTTAGGCCCCCCCTCACCCCCCCGCCGCCATTTTTTCCTCATAGACTTGCATTGCAATGCAAGTCTATGGGGAAAAAAATGGCGGCCGATCCAAAAATTTACAATTTTTGGGTCGGGATCGGACTCGATCCGGTCCGGGGGGCCTCCGATTTTGTCCGAACCGGTCCGGGACAAAATTGGAGGTCCCGATCCGGGTCCCGATCCGATCCGGGGGGTCCGTGCACACCCCTAATATTATTATTATTATTATTATTATTATTATTATTATTATTCTCAGTAATTAGTTATCCCTTTTTGACTGCCTTTCCATTGACCGATTCTCATCAAACACACTTCATTGGACAGCTCTTGTCCTGTAGATTCCACAAGTAACAATAATTTTCAATTACAATTTAAAGTTAAGAGTTTATTTATGTCCATAAAGCTTTTCTTTTCCTTTTTTTTTAAGAATTAGGCTATCTTCTATAACAATGTACTATATTTTTTTCATTTTTAATATAAAAAATGCCACGTTTGATTCAGCAGACATCATTAATTGCAAGTTGGAGCAAAATTAAATATGAACACAAACAAAAAGGTCTCTGCATATTTTTTCTAAACACAGATGCAAGCCAAAGTTAGGCTGACCATATGAAAAGGAGGACAGGACTCATGTAACTTTAACAATTGTAGAGAAAAGGGAATTTCAGCCAGTGTCATTTGTATGCAATTAGTTCCTGGTGAAATTCCCTCTTCATCACAACAGTTAAAGTTGCAGGCACTATACTAGAGTGACCATACACAAAAGATGGCAGGGCCCCTGCAACTTTAACTGTTGTGATGAAGAGGGAATTTCACCAGGAACTAATTGCATACAAATGACACTGGCTGAAATTCCCTTTTCTCTACAACTGTTAAAGTTACATGAGCCCTGTCATCCTTTTCATATGGTCAGCCTAGCCAAAGTACAATGATATGCCAGTAACATATGACGTGTAAACAAATCGTGAAGAGATTAAGAGACACCTACAGATAAAAAATATCCCAGTCAAAGTTTAGTTATTGCTGAGAAAGGATCTAGTTCTTAAATTTAACAAAAGAACATTTAAAAGTCTCTGTGTGCCTTTGTAAGCACAGGTGTAGGCCAAAGTACAAAGATATGCCAGTAACATGTGGTCTGTAAACAAACCAAAGACAGACTGCGGACCAAGATGGCATTTACCTGTTACACCTGTCTTCTGCCTTGGACAACTCTACTTTGCCATGAGTCATGTGCGCTCAGTGGCAAACGTCAAGTTTCAAGCTGTCAATGGCTCAGAACAAGGATGTTACAGTGGCCACCCTGGAGTTTACACCAAGAATGTTGTCTTTAAGGAAGTTTTGTAAAACCAAAACATGTAACACTTTGAATTTTTCAATAAACGCTTGTGGGTTCCTGGTCAACAACTGGTTGGCCACTGTGTGTACAGAGTGCTGGGCTAGATGGACCCTTGGTCTGATCCAGCAGAGCTCTTCTTATGTTCATATGATGGCTAAGATGGGTGTGTGTGAGAGAGAGAGAGGCTCAGTTCGGACGACACATTAGGCAATGGAGGAGGGGGGAACAATCGTTAGCTGTGTTGCTTATTGTGTCATCTGGAGGGCAGCACACAACGCACACACAACTGACAGTACGTTAATCAGGCACCTTAAACAGCGGAGCGAAACAACGGGCTTTCACGTTGTTTAGCCCGAAGCCCCATTGTTTAAAGTGTCATCCGAATTCAGCCCCCCCCCCTCCGTGGACTATTCCGTTTTGGAATAGAGTTCTGCTGCCTAGAGCAGCCAAAAAAACCACAGCCGCTCTATGCAGCCGGCAGAACTCACGGTGCATGCTGGGATATGGCTGGGGGACACACGGAGGAGAAGCTGCAACCAAAATGGCCGCCGCAAGTTCCTTGCAGCCGGGGCGTTTGCCGGTTCCAAGCAGTGCAGGCTGCAGTGTGTCATCTGTGGAGCTCCTCCTGCCTAACGCATGGTCAGTGCATTATTTACCCCTCCGTTGCTTAATATATCATCCAAACTGAGCCAGAGAGTCCTTGTCTTTCATTGTATGATGGCCTCTCCTGCAGCCTCAAGCCTGCCTGACTTCCCACACTTCAATTATAGACCAAGGGAAGGCATTGTAAAAGAGCTCTTCCCAGTGGGCATTTTTGGAACCTGAAGCGTGGGCAGCAAGGGAGGCTGCAGAGTGATGGAGTTATGTGTAATAAAAAAGGGGGGCAGAGTGCCCTTTGGCCACCTTACAGTGTAAAATAAACTGGAAAACATAATAAAAAAAACTCTAAAGAAATTCAAAAATGCCCTGAGAATGAGGCAGGAAAACGGAAACCTCTTTCACCAAAAAATAATAATAATAATAATAATAATAATAATAATAATAATAATATTTATTACACTTATATACCGCTCCATAGCCGAAGCTCTTATAAATAAATATATTTATTTATTACCCGCCTCACCCTCTGGATCGAGGTGGGGAACAACATTAAAAACAAATGATATGAAATACATAAAGCTGATTAAAAACCTATAAAACATTCTGGGAAACTGGAGGACAGATTTCAGCACAGAACTAATGACAAAACCATCAACGAGGCGATCAGATGCAAAGGCGGGGCAGGCATCCTGGGCTTCCCATCTCTGTCTAGGAGGGAGAATTGGGGAAAATTTAGCTTGTCATGCAGGCATGGGAGGGAGAAAAAAGCCGTGTTTGCTGGAATTTCCTCTTTCTCTACAGCTGTTCAAGGGACTGCAGCCCTTTCCTCTCAATCTGAAGCCTAGTTTTCCCTGAGGCAATCCTTCTCTCTGGCCTATACCACATCAGACTGAGGGTGGGAGTATCACATGATGGAATGCTCCTCCTTGCCACACAGAAAACTAGCATCTCAGGTAAAAGCTATGCCCGTCTCCCTGATATCAATTTTCTTTGTGGGAATATTCTTATCTCATGTCTGCATGAAGAAACCTGCAGTCGTGTGAGTCCTAGCTTACATTGTGCTTCGAGTTCTACAGCCCAGATGTAAGTCACCCAAATTATGACTTTATTGTGCTAAGGAAGGGCCATAGCTCAGTGGTAGAAGACACACCTTGCATGTAAAAGGTCCCAGATGCAGCCTTCAGCATCGGCACGTAAGCCTGGGAAAGTTTCCAGTTTGGAACCCTGGAGATTTGCTGACACGTGACCAAGTTTGCCTTTGGACAGCTGTTCCCCCCCCCTTCTTTTTTCGAGGAAGATTAGCAATGTACAGATTTTGCTAAATCCATTACGTCTGTGTTTTGCTGATTGTCGGGCATCATCTGCTCATTGACCGAAACTGTTTTTGTAAAACCCGAATTTCGTTCTACTTGCACTGATTCGCACTAGTGCTAACGTGGACTTTTGTGCTCGCGGAAATACGTTAATGTGCATTAGCTAATGCGAATTGGTGATAATGTGCATTAGTACTACAGTGAATTAGCACAACCCCCCGCCCCCCAAAAAAGTGAAAAACAGGGCACAAGTCTGCGGAATGCTTGAAAATAGTCTCCCCAAGTTAGGGTCATAGGAACTTAAACTCATTTGAACCTGATGCAGATTTCTCCAACATAACCGGTGCCATAGCTAAGTCGGATTGGGTCCCTGGCATGAGTAATGGGAAACCGCTTTAAGATTGCATCCCCTTCTGTGGTCTCAATCCGAATCCCACACATGCACCCCTGCCATTTGTAATGGTAGGAAAGCTCCCTTTGGTGTGAAGAGCAGCCATGGTAGTGGGGGGGGGGGGAGGAATCCTGATTGGAACTGTAGCAGGACAGATGGCACAAGCCCCCCCCCTCCCATGCACACACACATACACCATGGTCCTGATCTGGCTCAGGGAGGGAGGCATGCCGGCCATTCGTTCATTTTAAAGGAGTCAGTCACACCACGGCACTTCTGTTTTGACCTTCAGCCTTCCACAACCCAGCATTACTGATCATTAACTATGCTAGCTGGGACAGTTGGGCGCTGAAGTCCAAAACATCTGGAGAGAACCAGCTGTGGAAGGCTGCATAGATAATACTGAATAATATTGGCCATTGGTTTGCAGATCCATTACATAATGTTGTTAACAGAAAGGACGTCTCCTACGCTATCCCCTGGAAATCACGCCTTTGGGAAAAAAAACCACAGATAATGCAAATAATATCCGGAAAAAGCAGGATCTCTCTGACTCTAAGTGGCAGCGCCTCATTAAAAGACAATGGGGCCTTTCTGAGCAGGGAACAAATCATGTGGTCGCGGATGAAGGAGTGTGTCATGATGGTGGGATTCCTGAGGGATGGAAACCTATGGTAAGGTGTGTGTGTGGGGGGGGAGGTTTCCTGTGTGTAGAAAATCTCTCTCTCTCTCTCTCTCTCTCTCTCTCTCTCTCTCTCTCTCTCTCTCTGTCTCTGTGATTATTTCTCCTTTCTTTCACCACCTTCCCTCCCTTGCTCCGAAAGGTCTTACATCCCCACCCCCAGGCCTTTACAATCTGCTTCCAATTTTCTCTCCCTGGTCAACTCAACTTGGAAACAAATTGTAGTTGTATTTACCTGCAGCTACCAAAGAAGAGAAGATGGAGAAGAAGACAAGGCACTTTTGCATGGTGGCTGTTTGTGTTCAAACTGGGATCAAGGGCTTTGTACAGTAGAAAGCAATAAGTTCTCAGCACGCCTGAGGATTTATGGGTCAGATGCAATTTACACATCAGACTGGAAAGAAGTGGGCATTTAGCTGTTCATTGGCATTTACTAGAATTCTAGAGCTCATTTTCCAAAGCTGCGGTGACTGAAATCAGGCATAAGAGAAGTGCAAACAATAAACCACGTGAGTTCCCTGAATGCTGGGTGTGGCTGTAAGAGCCATTATATTATTACAACATTTCTATGCTCTTTTATGATCATATGCAACAAGGAAACAAGAACTATGCAAATAGAGGTGTTTGCAATTTCCTCACTAACATCTTAACAGCTTTCCACCTGGTCCATTAATAAATTGTGACATCACCTTGAGGTCCATTTGGTGGAGAAGTGAAGCCATGAAAATCCAAATTCCTGGAGAAGGTCCTCTTGCACTCATGCCCTGTTTGTGGGATTCCCCTGGGTAGCTGGTTGAACAGAATGCTGGACTAGATGGACCCTTAGTCTGATCCAGCAGGGCTCTTCTTTAGAAGTCTCATTGCACCATTCCGACACCAGTTCCTGCCTTCATCTGTTATATTTAGCAGTATATAAATATCACATATAGAATCATAGAATCATAGAAAAGTAGAGTTGGAAGGGGCCCAAAAAGCCATGGAGTCCAACCCCCTGCTCAATTCAGGAATCCACCTTAAAGCATCCCTGACAGATGGCTGTCCAGCTGCCTCTTGAAGGCCTCTAGTGTGGGAGAACCCATGACCTCCCTAGGTCATTGGTTCCATTGTCGTACTGCTCTAACAGTCAGGAAGTTTTTCCTGATGTCCAGCCGGTAACTTGAGCCCATTATTCCGTGCCGTGCATTCTGGGTTGATTGAGGAGAAATCCTGGCCCTCTTCTGTGTGACAACCTTTCAAGTATTTGAAGAGTGCTATCATGTCTCCCCCTCAATCTTCTTTTCTCCAGGCTAAACATGCCCAGTTCTTTCAGTCTCTCTCATCGGGCTTTCTTTCCAGACCCCTGATCATCCGCGTTGCCACAAGATGTAGTGATGGCCAACAATTTGGGTGGTTTAAAGAAGGATTGGACAAATTCATGGAGGATAAGGCTATCAGTGGCTATTGTCCTGATGGCCATATGCTACCTCCAGTATCAGAATATTTGCTGGGGATCAAAGGTAGGAGGATACTGGACTTGATGATTTACCATAGGCAGCTGCTTGGCCACTGTGTATAAAGAGTGCTGGACTAGATCGACCCTTGGTCTAATCCAGCAGTACTCTCCTTATGTCGTTGTGTCCTTAACTTTTAGGTTCCTGAAAGTGAGAATTTGACTGTGCTGATAACATTACCAGGTATGGTGAGACATCAAAAGTAACCAGAACAATGCTATTAAAATTGCTTTCTTGCAATTCCTCACCCCCCCACCCCCCCACCCCACCCCACCCCACCCCCACCCCACCCCACCCCACCCCCACCCACCCCACCCACCGCAAGTGCTGGCCTTTAAAATTGTGCTGTGCTGAAAATTTCTCCCATTTTTCCCAACCATTCTCATTCAGTTTAATACAAAAGAAATGGCTTTCAAAAAGAAATTGAAGGCAGAAGAATTTTTGGAGAATTTCTCATGGGTTGAGTTCAGGCTTCTCGGGCTTACCTTATTTAGGAGGTGGTCAGTGTGTGTGTGTGTGTGTGTGTGCTGTCTTTCATTGTACAATCATCTCTGTGGCAGCCTGTAGTCTTCACGGTTTCCCAGATTTCAGTGACGGCCCAGAGAAGAAATCATGAGGTAATTCCCCCCCACCCCATGGGCCTTTTTCAGCTCAGCTTGGGAGGCTACAGAACAACGGAGAGGTGTGTAATAGAAAGAAAACACCCACACAGCACCCTTCGCCGTCTTACAGTGATAAGGTAAGCTCAAAAACACCGCCATAAGTAATAAAAAATAAATATTGAGAATCATGCAGAAAAGTGGAATTCTCAACACAACTGATGTTGTTGCCACTTGTAGCGGAGTGGAGAAAACCAAAAACCCTCACGACAGCTGCAAGACTCTGTGCTGCATCCCCTGCCAATAGCAAGCACTATCTCTGAGAAACTGTGGTAGAATATCTCCTCCCCTTGGAGAAAGCTGAGTAAAGTACCCCCCCAATTTCTCTATCCACATATAGTCTGGAGTATTCTGAGAGGCCATTTGCGCACAGCTCTACATCCAAGTTTTCTGAGAACCCTGCCCTGCCCTGCCCTCCCCCTGCCTGAAATATTTTGATTTCCCCCACTAAACTCCAAAACTACACACACTTTCAACTCCACATAGCTTTTGTATACGTCCTAAGTGGGCCAAGGGCTGACCCACTTGCTATGCCAATTGCCACGAATTTACAATGCTGGGATCGAAATTAAATAAAAGATCCATTTGCTTATTGGTTTCTGGTCCCTTGCATGAGTAACTTAACACATGCCCTGAAATCTCCTGGACAGGATCTACGCTACTGCTTTAAAATGGTTTATAACAGTAGTGACTACTGTTGGGGCTCAGGGCACACTCCCTATACAGTTTTCAAACCATTTTCAAAGTGTTATCTCCTGCTTGGTGTAAATCTGGTGCTGTTCTACTGACCTCCCTGCACACACACACACACACACCTGTGTCGCATGAAAGAGGACCATAGTTAATGTGAGGAGAAGAACATCGTTAAATAGGAACATTATGGCGTGGCAATGTAAGACATTTTTTTAAAGTTGGTGCTGCTGGAGTTCTCCTTATGGGTTTATAAGCAGCTGCCAGAACTCAAACACAGAGGTGAGTGGACCACTTTCATTAGGAAGGCCAGCAGTGCAAGCCATGGAGGTGGTGAACCCAGACAAAGGCCCCAACACTAAGCCTGCACTGGAGGCTATCTACGAGGTGCTCTTTGAACCAGAGATCCCCAGAGACTGTTTCTCCTGACTTTCCCCTTAATAATAATAATAATAATAATAATAACAATAATAATAATAATAATAATAATAACAATTTATTTCTTACCCGCCTCTCCGTCTGGATCGAGGCGGGGAACAACAACATGATAAAATACATAATAATAATAATAATAATAATAATAATAATAATAATAATAATTTATTTCTTGCCCGCCTCTCCATCTAGATCGAGGCGGGGAACAACAACATGATAAAATACATAAAACTAATTAAAACATGACAAATATTATTAAAACTGCATTAAAACATCCTAAAACATCCTAAAAACATTCTAAAAATTACATTGGATATGCCTGCCGGAAGAGAACAGTCTTTATAGCTTTCTTAAATTCTAAAAGACTGTTAAGTTGACGAGTCTCCTCCGGCAGGTCATTCCACAGTAGTTTGCTGTCCTGTGAAGAGTCATCCAGTGAAACGATAAAACCTTTCAAGAGTGAAAAAGAGGAATCCGTTGCATTTTTCATTTAAAACATGACACATATTATTAAAACTGCATAAAAAATCCTAAAACATCCTAAAAACATCCTTAAAACATTCTAAAATTCCACTGGATTTGCCTGCCAGAAGAGAACAGTCTTTATAGCTTTCTTAAATTCTAAAAGACTGTTAAGTTGACGAGTTTCCTCCGGCAGGTCATTCCACAGTCTGGGAGCGGCAGAAGAGAAGGTCCTCTGGGTAACAGCTGTCAGCCTAGTCTTGGCCAACTGATACCAGCAGCCTCATGCTCCCCCAAAGGACTTTAAGGCCTTCCACTCTTCAAGGAGGAGATGAAGGGTTTTTCAGGAGGGGATGCTCTGGCCCAAGGTGAGGCCTCTGTTGAGCCCCAGAAAATGTGCTGGAGCTGTCCATGGTCCTGGAACTCCAGCCTGCCTGCCCCTTCCTTGCTATTGACTGAACAAAATCTGATACGTGTCTATACTTACAGAGTTCAATGGAGCTTACTCCCAGGTAAGACTCTATAGCTGGGGTCTCCAGTGTGGTACCTCTGGGCACCAATGCATCCACCTTCATTCCCCATCCCTTCCATTATTGTAATTCGTACTCTCCTCCCCCCGAAAGGTAGCATTCAATTTTAAGTGCCCAGACAAAAAACGTTCATGTAAGCAACAATGGGGAAAAATGTATATAACAATAAGATAGCTGACAGTTTACTCCCTTCTTATGGTATCCCAAATCTGCCACCTAAGGGCATCACCTCACCCCCTCTCATGGAAGGATTGCTCCTGGATGTGTGCAAATCCGGAATAGTGTAGGGAAAAAAACCATTCGTTGTCATAAGAACCTAAGAAGAGCCATGCTGGATCAGACCAAGGTTCCATCTAGTCCAGCACTCAGTTTCAACCAGCTGCCCACGGGAAATCCACAAGCAGGGTAATAGTGCAATAGCACCTCCCCGCCCATGTTCCCTAGCAATGGGTAGATGTAAGCTTATTGCCTCAAAGTGTTCTTCTTCTTTTATGTGTGATGTCTGTGTGTGTGTGTGTGTGTGTGTTTTAATTTGGCTCCTCTGGTAACTCTGCAAAGGACATATTTGATAACTCTGCAAAGGACATACAAACCTGTCAACTGTACACACCAAAAGAGGAAAATGCTGAATAGTTCTTGGAATCTCACCCAACTCTGCCTATTCCCTCTCTCCCATTAAACAGCAGTTTGAACATGTCAATAAATCCCACACGTTGTATTCCACTCTGCACAAAAGGGTGCAAAGGAACACCTTGTGTTGACGCAAGGTGTGTCTGTGTGGGGAAGGGGAGGAGGAGAAGGAGGTTGTCAAAAGATTATGGACTTATTTTACTGCCCTGGTAAATCTTTCCCAGCATGCCACAGAGCTCCTGGATATGCTTCAAGAATGTGTCGAGATCAGCTGTGCTTTAAGCATGGCATAGGTATGTGGAAGGGCAGATAGACTCAGACACCAAAAGCAGGATTCTCAGGCAGGATCTATACCGCTGCTTTATAGTGGTATTGAAGTGCACTGACAACTGTTGGGGACCATAACACATCTAAACCTAGCAGGATGTAACACTATGAAAGCTGTTTGAAAGTGGTATATGGCATCTGTCATGGGCCCTAACAGTTGTCAGTGCACTTCAATAGTGCTATAAAGCAGTAATGGAGATCCTGCCTCCATTTACCACTTTCATACCACTTTCATAGTGTTATATCCTGCTTGGTGTAAATCCAGCCTCAGATTCATCTGCTGCAGACCTCCCCATCACAGCACTTTCCATATGAGTGCAGCTATGATAGCTAAGATCCCCAGACGTTATGGCTGGGGATTATGGGAGTTGTAGTCTAATACATAAGGATGGCACCAAGTTGGGGAAGGATGATACACTGTATGAGGCCTAACATGCTTAGTGTCATTGATTGTCGTGGCTGGAAAGGAAGAGGTGTGCTGGATGAGACCAAAGGCCTATCTGGTCCAGTATTCTGTTCCCCACAGCAGCCAGCCAGATGCCCCAATGGAAAAGCCACAAGCAGGATATCAGGGCAACTCCAACTTTTCTCCAGCAACTGGTGTTGAGCGACATAGTAGCTCTGAACCTGGTGGTGATATATAGCCAGCATGACTCGTAGCCATTGATAGCTTTCTCCACCACAAATCTGTCCAGTCCCCTTTTACAGCCATCCACATTGGTGGCCATCATTACATCTAGTGGTAGTGAAGTCCATCACTTAACTACGTACATTGTGAAGAAGTCCTTCCTTTTCTCTGTCTTGCATCTCCCACCATTCAGCTTCATGAGATGTCTGCAGGTTTTACTATTATGACACAGGAAGAAACACTACCCACTTTCTCCACACCATTCATAATCTTATACACCACTGTGTCCCCATTCCTTACACACTTTTTACTAAGCTAAATCTTTCTTTGCCCTCCCTTGGTTAAAAACGCATAATCAGATAGACAAGTGTCCCTTGCTTTAAAATGTCACCGTGTGGAGTGCTCCCCATCCAGGAATGCTTCTAGCATATTTTTCTACCAATTTAAATTCTACCAATTTAAAGTCACTTAGCACTCTGTGGCTGCAATCTTCACCAGGCTACTTTTGAGGGGTTTCCCCTTATGTTTTTATTCCCCCTAAAACTTTTCTGTACCTCTGCCAACCTAGGGGTTCTCCAAAGCCTGCTGATACCTTCCTTTCTGTGTAGGTAGTGCCAGTTTGTCTGCATAATCAATGGCACTCACAGCATGAACACAGAAAAAAGAGGGAATTATTATTTTATTCTGTTATAATGGGGTGGTGGTGGTTGTTTAAAAAGCTCTAGATCAGTCCTGCAATATATTACTCTCCTCGAAGCACAGAGATTGGAGGTCCCTGGTAAAACCATTCATTGTGATTAGAAGCTAGAGGTGATAGTCACAAAACCACACCCCCTCTTCTTCCCAGCCTGGTGCTTTCTTTATATATGGAGAACTTTGGGATAAATGTTTGCATTTTTAGAAACAAACTCTCTCTGTGCTTCTATGCCTCTCCAAATCCCAAATCTTTGGATGTGTTCAAATTCAGTCCACTTTGGAAGGCTTTGATCCCAACAGCCCCTGAATCTTTCTAAATCAGCCCACTTCAGCTCGGGATTCTCATTTCAGAAAAATACTCACATAAATGTGTATGTTATATACAAGCTTGTGTATACTGGAAGGAAAGACATACAAAAAGCATATGCTATGGGAAATTGTATATGACAATAAATACATTGTTTTGCTTTTTTCTTTCTTTATAAAAGTACAGATGAGTGCAAAAAGTGGATGGAATTGAAATGGATTATAAATAGACTGATAGCTGTGCATCACATCAAGACACATGTACGGAGGGTTTGTTTATTCATTTCTTTAACCAATGCATCAGTTTCTTGAAATGAGCATGGAAACATTAGCCTCATGTAGGGTCTCAGCATGGCATCATTGCCCAAGAAGCCAACCGGCTTTGGATTTATTAGGAGATGTGTTTCACCACAAAGATGCCAAGGAAACATGGAAAGAAGAAAGCCACTTGAGGGCCAAAGTCCTTACTGTCCAGGGTGAAAGCCATGCGTCGCAGAGTTGCAAGAGCACTGTTGGCTGGTTCGAAACTAACTTTAGAAAAATTGTAGGTGAAAATCCCTGATGTGATTAGCACTGGTAGTTTGTTTTTGGAGAGGTCGTTCACAGACTCGCTGACGCACCCTTTAGCTGCAAATGGTATTTTGGTATCACCTAATGCAAAAAGAAACATTCATTTTTTAAAAAAATAAAGTATTTATATGCTCCTACTTAAGGCCAAGCCCTCACAAAGTTGCATATGTGAAATTGAATGAAACAATGTTATATTTGGTAGATGATGTAAGTACACATTGCAAATCGATGTATGAGAAAACTGCTTTAGATCACACTGCTATCAGTTCTCATGGGCAGCTAGTTGGCCACTGTGTGAACAGAATGCTGGACCAGATGGAGCCTTGCAGAGCTCTTCTTATGTTCTTATGATGCTGGAGATTATACATAGCCACCATGACTCATAACCATTGATAGCCTTATTGTCCATTAATTTGTCTAATCCCTTTTTAAAGCTGTCCAAATTGGTGTCCTCACTACATCTTGTGGTAGGGAATTCCATAGTTTAACAATACACTATGGGAAGAAGTCTTTCCTTTTAGCCGTCTTGAATCTCCCACCAATCAGCTCCATGGGATGACCCCGGGTTCTAGTGTTATCATAAGGGAAAATCTATCTCCTTTCTTTGCATTATACATAATTTCATGCACCTCTATTATCTCTCTCCTTGCTCACCATTTTTTCTATGTTAAAAGCCCCAGACATTGACCTTGTTCAGAAGACACCTTAACCACAGTGATTTAAGGTGTCTTCTGAACAGGGCCATTGTGTCAGCTCCTCTTGGGAGAGTTCCTCCAGCCCCTCTTCACCTGGGTTGTCCTTTTCTACCATCTCCTCCAGCACTACAATATCCTTTTTTTCAGGTGTAATAACCAGAACTAGGAATGTGCAGCAGATCCGGTCCGATCCTCCATCTGGACCTGACCCAGTCAAAATCGGATGAAACTATCCGATCCTGATCCCAATCATCTGGGCCATCCAATCTGATCTGATCCAATCCAAAAGGACCCGATCCGGATTGGAAAAAATTGGAGAATCGGACCTCCTCCCCCTCCCCCCCTCATGATCCTTACCTGCTGCCTCCTCACTGCCATTCGCTGCCGGCCACTGCTTCCATACTACTTTGAAACAGGCCTTGTGGCCTGTTCCACAATAGAGCGATGGCGCACCGGGTGATGTCATCACTCGGCGCGCCCTCGATCTACTGTGGAACAGGCTTCAAGGCCTGTTTCTCAGTAGTACTGAAGCAGCGGGCGGCAGTGGATGGCAGCGAGGAGGCAGCAGGTAAGGAGCATGAGTGGGGGAGGGGGAGGGAGGGGGAGGTCCCCCATTACCTGCCAGCGTCCCGCGCGGCCGTCTGCTGCTTCCGTACTACTGAGAAACAAGCCGCAAGGCTTGCTTATCAGTAGTACGGAAGCAGTGGACGGCAGTGCAGGATGGCAGCAGGTAAGGAGTGCAAGTGGGATGAAGGGGGAGGGAGAGGGAGATCACCACTTACCTGCCGGGGCTGCCATCTGCTGCTGCCCATTTGTCCCTTCTACTGAGAAACAGGTTGCGTAGCCTGCCTCTCAGTAGAGTGCCAGGTGATGTCATCACCTGGCGCTCTACTGAGAGGCAGGCCACGAAACCTGTTTCTTAGTAGAAGGGACCAACAGGCGGCAGTGGATGGAGGCAGATGGCCCCGTCAGGTAAGGAGCACAAATGGGGGGGGAGGGAGGTCCCCACTTACCTGCCAGGGCCATCCGCTGCCGCCCGCTGCTGTCCACTGGTCCCTTCTACTGAAAAACAGGCTTCGCGGCCTGCCTCTCAGTAGAGTGCCAGGTGACGTCATCACCCGGAGCTCTACTGAAAGGCAGGCCGCAAAGCCTGTTTCTCAGTAGAAGGGACCAGCGGGCAGAAGCAGGCAGAAGCGGACGGCTTGGGCAGGTAAGGAGCGCGAGTGGGGGGAGGTACAGGGAGGGGAGAGTTCGGTCCCCACTCACCCACCCCCATGTTTTCTGCTTAGGCTTGCATTGAGGGAAAGCTTTCTTTCCCCCAATGCAAGCCTATGGCGAAAACACCTAAAATGGCAGCCAATCCGAAAATCGGACGTCTGATTTTCATATCGGAATCAGATCGGATCCGATCCGAGGGACCTCCGATTTTGTCCGATCTGATCCAGGGCAAAATCTGAGGTCCCGATCCTGATTCTGATACGATTTTTCCTCCTGTGCACACCCCTAGAAATAATAATGATAAAGAAGGATTACCTCGTGATATCTCCCCAGAAATGGCACTGCAGTGTTGATTGCCTCCGACGCAAGATACAGTCCCATTATCCTCACAGCTTGATGCCCCTGGCTTGTAGCATTTGGGGCAGTACTTTCCATTGTAAAAATTTTGAATGTCTAAATCTGCATGCAAACCCAAGACAATGAGTGAGTTGTTGCTCCAAGACAATTAATATAAAGTTTCCATCCAGATTGGTTTGACACAATTGCATCTGCCTTTCTCAGACTTTTTATACCTCGGGATCTGCCTGTCCTCTATATTTTAAACAGTGGCATGAATGGACTCCATCACTTCTGCTCCGTAATTGCTCCAATATTCCGATACACGTTGGGTTCCATTCCATTTGAATCTCAGAAGGCACTCCAAAGTGCGGGTGGCATATTTTGTGCATACACTCTCACAATAACCATTCACAAAAGCCAAATCCCCTGTTCATTGTCACTGAAAGGTAACACAGGAGGAAACATCAGGGCTAAGATGTGTTACCTCCTGGGTTTCTCATGCGGCATCCCTTTTTCATCCACAGGAAAAGGAGGGTGGCACATGGAACATTTGATTTGATGAGCTAAAGTGATAAAGAAGAGACTATAGCCACAAAATCCTGAGCACTTTATAAGAAGGAAGGCCCACTGAATTAATTGGAACTCATTTCTGCATTTGGTTATTTGTAGGACTATGCCCAGTTCTGGGGGCCACATTTTAAGAAGGTGAGTGACAAACTGGAGCAGGGGCAGGCAACTGGTTTTGGTCTGGGGTTCAGATCCCCCCATATCAAGCCAGCAGGCTGGATGGCATCAAGGGAGAGGAGGCCCACCACACCCACTTTCCCCCCTCTCTGTGCAGAGAGAGGCACGGGGCACCAAGCCTCTCTCCACAGAGAAAGGGACTCTACCCCCTTTGACCTGGGCAGCAACTTCGCACTGTGCTCACAACCCAATTGGGGCATGAGCGGCAGAGGAAGAGGCTCAGCCTCCTCCTGGGGATTCATCGCCTCTACCTCCAGGACAAAGGGTGAGGCTTGGGGAGGAGGGACATTGGGGACCGCAGAGGATGCCCAGCCCTCCATGGGCTGGATTTGGCTCACAGGCTAGAGGTTGCTCTTCCCTGAATAGGAGTGTGCCTAGAGAATGATGGCCAGAATGGTGAGGGCTCCGGAAACCAAGTCCTGTGAAGAATGATTGAAAGAGATGGGCATGTTTAGCCTGGGGAAGCGAAGATTAAGGGGAGGCATGAGAGTGGACTTACTCCCTGTCGCTCCCGAGGGGAGGGCTGGAACCAATGGGTGGAAAGTGCAGGGAAGTAGATTTTGGCAGAACACCCGTTTTACAAATTAGCAATGGTACAAGCATACACAGGCCATTCTGGATTTGTCCAAGTTTGAACTTCAACTATTCAAGCCAGGACCAATATCCACCGTAGGCAACATTCTTGTTCGGCTCCATTTGGAAAGGAGAAGTACAAAGAGTAGAAAGCCGTTACATACTTGGAAACACAGCTTGGCATTCTGTTTCATCACAAAGCTTAGAAGCAATCTTCAATGTTCCCTCATCTCCAAAGTCAAACATGAAGGAGTTGTTCACGTTTTTTGCTTTCTCTGCACATGACTTGGAACTCCCAGTCCTAAGCTCTAGTTGAGAAAACATAGCAATTAGAAAACATAATGATCCTCTGCACTACAACATTGTGTTACACTGGCCAGCATCCAATGCCACAACTGGAGCAAGCCTTTGGTAAATCAATGCCTAGCAGATGGATCTCTAAGCCAGAAGCACAGTAGCCATCTCCTGGAAATGGACGTCATAAGCCACAGATTGGAGCCTCTAATGTGGGAGTTCCTCAGTCCTAGGGGGAGATTTGCCCCTCCCCACACTCATGGCCTCAATGAGGAAATGTGGGTAGAATTGGTGATGCTGGTTCCACAAATCTCTCTGAAGGTGAAAGAAAATAACATTAAATATGTGTAAATCTCCCCAAAGATGGGGGGGAAATAACATTGAATTTGCACAAATTTCCCTGAAAGTGAGGGGGTAATGTTTAATGTGTGCAAATCTTGGCAAAATGGGGGGATGCCACTTTCTAGGGAGGTGGTGATGTATCAGATGAGGGGGTGGATGGTGAGGGTGGATGAAGGCAGGAGGCATCACTAGTAAGATCAAAAGGAGCAACCGGGGGAGGGGGGATATTTTGCTGCTCCTGCCAGGAAACTCTCTAGACCTTTCCAACAAGCCATGCATAAGCCCTTTTGCTGGGTTCACAGGTCACAACAAGGCACTCTGAAAACAAGGCACTCTGAACAACCTAACAGCAAGCCATGGGTTCTCAGGGTGGCCTATGCATGATTCACAAACAATGCTGATGAAACCACGCCATGTTCAGACATCACAACACGCCACCATGAAACAAACAAGGGTGACAAGTCACCATGGGCTGCTTTGCCATGCAAACCAGGTCAATCTTTTTTTGGGGGGGGCTTTTTTTCACCTGCTCCACATTGTTAAATTGGTGCCATTTCTTGATTTGGCTATGTCCGCCTTGGTCACAAATCAAATCAAATCATTTATTATAATAATCAATGATCCGCATGACAAAGTTAAAAAAGAGAGAGAGAGAGAGAGAGAGAGAGAGGAGAAACACATAAAATTAATTGCAGAGAATTACAGAATCTCCGAAGTCAGTTTCTGGTGAGTTTTGCATGCCGCAGCAGAAAAATTCGCAACACTCAAAGTTGTGGATGTATTTTGAGCAGAGAGAAATGGGAAAACACAGAAGGCCTGACTATCCTGGCAGTTTTAGTAAAAGCGGTTTGGGTGTTGTTGCTGTTTTTAAAATGCATAAATCATGATAGAAAGAAAGAACAATGCCAAAGAATATGAGTCAACGATGCAACCTCTCCAGAGCCAAAGGGGCATTTGCATTGGCAGTGGGAAATTTTATGATAACTTCCCTCCAGAACTGCTGAGGGAAGATGATTAAAGTATGCCAGGGTAAAACCTCCACAATGTTTCTGGACCAAGATCACAGAAAGAAAAATTGCTGGCTTATAGGGCAGGAGTGAAAGAGAGCTCTGTCAGATGAAATATGGCTGGAGACTAAGTCAAGGTCATGTTGGCATTCAGTATCTACAGTACTTTGCTTAAGGGTCACTTTGGCCTTCTCGTATTCCAAGGAGATCAAATGGCCCCAGAAGAATCCATATATCTGGAGCTTTCAAGACGAGTTTTGCTTCCATACTGACTGAAAAACGTCTTGTGGAATTAGCAAAGCTAAACCAGTTGGGAGAAAAAAAAACTTCAGCCAGGAATTAAAGTTAATGAGCCAGGCTCTACTTTCAGCCTTCTGAAAGCCAATCTCCAGTCACAGGGTGACGTTTTGGATGCAGCAAGGTACCTGGAGAATGTCTCCAAGAAATTTAGATGGAACTGGTTCCAGAGATGTAAAATTAGAATGAGGGCCAGCTTGGGCTCCATACAAGAGTGGGGTTAAAGATTTGGCCTCAAACAGCTTAATTATCATCAGTGCATTATAAACTCCTCTGGTGGAAAATAATTTAGTATAGCAGAACCACTTCTTTGGGCTAACTGGGCAGCATATTCTGCATGCACTTTTTAGCTGCTGTTAAGCTTGAAAAACAATGCCCAAGTATTTAAATAGCTTTACCTGCTCGATCTTGTGGCTGTTTATATACCAGCCAGCTACATGATTTTGGTCTTTTGGCAAAGACCATATCTTTGTTTTCTGAGTCTTGGTCACCACTGGCAGGTAAGTAATGCTGTCACAGGGAAAAATAAAAGAGGCTACCCCCGTGGGCAGCTTGAGGGTGATACTGTTTGATACTGGATGGCTTGAGAAGATGGAGGAAAGGAGTGGTCCTCAGGCCATGCAACCTTCAGCCCTTGAATGCTGGCCAGCCTCAGTCTACAATTATGGTGGGCATGTGATTAAATACATTGGCCCTGTTCAGAAGACACCTTAAACCACAGCTTTAACTACAGTGAATAAAGTTTTTTGCCTTATTCGCCATGGTTAAAGCCATAGTTGATCTGATGCTTTAAGCCAGGGTGTATGTATTACTTACAGTGGCAACCTGGCTAGCAGCCCTGGTGTTCCATCACCGAGACAACTTTGTTAAGATTGAGAAGATTAGACACACACAGTGAGCCAATCTACACTCTAGCTTTGTAATGTTTCATAAGGGTCACGAAAACTCTTTGGGCCACATGATACACTCCCTTGAACGATGTATACCCAAGGTTTTTTAAAACTCACTTCAGCTATATACAACGGTTTCTACTTTAAATAAATCATTTTAAGTAAAATAATGTGTCCTTCCTTACCATTTGTGATTTGTGAGGGCAGTGCTTCATTTACCAGCGCCCAAATGCTTAGCAGTTGATTGGTGGGGAAGAAAGAGGGGCTAAGGAGGAAGTGGGCGAATGAACTACAGCCCCCACAATTCTTAGCCCTATACTCATTGAAAGCTAGGGAATGAAAGGGGAACTAAGGAGAAAGTGGGCGACTGAACTACAGCGCCCACAATGCTTTGCCCTAAACTCATTGTAAAAATGAAACCGAAAGAGATGGACAGAAGAGTCTGAGACCACACACACTGCTTTGAAGACTGAAAAAAAATTCTCCTGTAATGTGAGTACTCCTTGATGTGGCCTAAGACGTTTTAGAATGCACTTATTTGGAACGTTTTAAAATACTATTTAAAACATTCCAAGGTACAGTGTAGATAGGCTCATAGAGAAAGTGGGGTTAATGTGGACAGAGAATGCATTTGTGGATATATATATATATATATATATATATATATATTAAAATGTAGAAGTGACTTAGGGTTGGATCCAGATTTAGGTTGGAACAACTGCACTGACAGAAGTGGAGGTCCTTGCCCCCTACAGCCTCCTGAAGATGCTACACACAGAGTCAGGAGAGAAGACTCTGCTGAACAGAGTGAGATGAGGTGGGGGGAGGGGAAGGGAGGGAGAATCCCCCCACATTGGACAGTGGGACCTTCCGCAAGTGGAACCCTTCCTCATGTGGAAGGCACAACCTGGATTCAACCCGCAGCCTGGAATTGGACAGATTGATATCTTAGCCATTCAAAGCAAAACCACTTACCTATTCCCAGCTTGTTCCAATCCTCAACACTGATGCACACATCCTGAGCACCAACGCATGTTACAGTTGCGTTTGCTCTGCACTGCAAGGAAGGTGATACACAGCTATTGCACTCTAGAGAGAACATAAAAAAGCATTGTTTATTTTTATTTTAGTTATTTGACATAACCGGCTTTGAAATCTCTCCCCCTCCCCTCTTAGCATTACTGCTGTGTCACTTGGGCTTTAGAGCAGGGTGTCAGAACTCTCCAGATTTGGGATTTGTTACTATGCTTATCGAATGTGCCTAAAGTCAATGTAGCTCAGTGCTGGCGAAAATATATCCCACCACCAGCAATTATGCATAAATCAGGTCTTCCCAAAAGTCTGGGAATTAAAATGCACCCTTCTCTCTCTGGATTATAACTATCTGAAAGTATACTTCATGTTTACAACCACACAGGTTTACTTTAAGACCAAACATATATGTTACCTTAAAGGCACAAGAAGCAGCTCCAACTGTTTCCTCCCTTTTCTGTTCTAACTCTAGAGCAAGTACAGGGGTTCCAGTCTTTATCACAATTCAGCAGGCATGAATATATATTGCAGGTACAAGGCCCCAGTCTGGACTGGGACTGCAGTGGAGGAAGAAGGTTGAAATCCCCTCAGAACTCACCCACCCACCCACACCCACACCCACACACAGGTCAGGGGTAGGCTGACCATATGAAAAGGAGGACAGGGCTCCTGTAACTTTAACAGTTGTGGAGAAAAGGGAATTTCAGCCAGTGTCATTTGTACGCAATGAGTTCCTGGTGAAATTCCCTCTTCATCACAGCAGTTAAAGCTGCAGGAACTATACGACAGTGACCAGATACAAAAGAAGGCAGGGCCCCTGCACCTTTAACTGTTGTGACGAAGAGGGGATTTCACCAGGAACTCATTGCATACAAATGACAGTGGGTGAAATTCCCTTTTCTCTACAACTGTTAAAGTTACAGGAGCCCTGTCCTCCTTTTCATATGGTCAGCCTAGTCAGGGTTCCAATCTAGACTTGGTTCCCTGTTCTTATAAAAATTGGGGAAGCTTCTACTTGCTGAATCTTTAAAGTAAAGTGTGCCTTGGCCCTCAGAATGTGTATCAGTAAGAACTACCCATTCTCAGAGAAACATGCACAGGCTATCCCAAGACATTTTACTTCCTGAGTTGAAGAACAAAATGGCACCCTCTCCCATTTCATGTACAAAAGCTGCCGAGACTGTTCCTTCAACACTGGGGATAGGACAGCATCCTCCATTGATCCTGAAGGCAGCAGGCTAGCTTAGGAGTGTAAGGCAGGTAGTGAGGCACAAAGCTAGGGTGGCCATATGAAAAGGAGGACAGGGCTCCTGTGTCTTTAACAGTTGTATTGAAAAGGGAATTTCAGCAGGTGTCGTTTGTATGCATCCAGCACCTGGTGAAGTTCCCTCCTCATCGTAACAGTTAAAGCTGCAGGAGCCCTGCCCTCTTGACCAGATACAAAAGAGGGCAGGAATCCTGCAGCTTTAACTGTTGTGATGAAGAGGGAATTTCACCAGGTGTTGCATGCATACAAATGACACCTCCTGAGCTTCCCATTTCTATGCAGCTGTTAAAGATACAGGAGCTCTGTCCTCCTTTTCATATGGTCGCCCTACACTCAAGCTCTCTACTCCAACACCTTGCTGCCACCTCCCAGCATCTGCCACCTGAAGTGACTGCTTCACCCTGTCTAACGGTAAGGCCAGCCCTACATGTGCATGCACACAGAGGGGGGGGGAATGCATTAGGCAATAAAAAGTTAGTGACAGTCCCCATTTTTTTTAAAAAAACAAAAGAATCCCAATTCAAAGGTGCATAGAACAATGCCCTCTGCACCAATTTGTCAGAGCTTTGGCAGGCATAATCCCCTCATGAGGAACTCCAATAACTGCTAATTCCATCCAAATCTGCCTAACAGAAAATAAGTTTTAGCTATTGGTTGGTTTCCAATGGGTTGATATGGATGGCTTCCAAAGCGGTCCAAGCTGGATTGGGTTATTTTCTGAATTCCTGAATTGGGGTTCAAATCGAATCTTCTCTTCAGCAGACAATGCTAGTACTCATTGACCTGGGAGCAGAGCCCACTGAATTCAGTGGCTAAGTCTGAGTAGGCACATTTAGGATTGCTCGGACAGTGACATTATACTGATGATGCACATTTTATAGTAAACTAATGTTGTGCCAAATCCTACCCCCCTATTTCCGGGAACTTGTTTTCTCCCTACAAAAGAGGCATTCATTTTTCTGCCTCTTTCGCAGGGAAGGGGGAATTTCTGACTGCCAATTGGTGACTTCGTCCTCTCCAATAGGCATTCCAAAAGAACTCTTGGGCTCCTGAAAGTGCCTGGGGTGCTTTTTTAAAAAAAAACTAGAAGGAAGACCCTTCAACAACTGGCTACGCTTAAAAAGGTATATGGAAACCCTGTCCATGCCTCCAAGGAGAAAATCCTCCAAACTTTTCACCTACCTCTCCCAGCCTCTTTTGCCAGAGTTTTCATTTTAACCCCACTCCCCTATGAAATGCCGAAAATGGAAGATTCAAAATTTTCGGAACAGCATTATTTTAAACCTATTTAAATAATATGGTGTCTTTCTTTCTTTCCTTCTTTCTTTTAATTCTCTTGCAATTTTAGGTTTTTAATTTGGAAGCTGCCTTGGGGATTGTTTGCAGGAATGTGGAGTGTGGGAAATAACGAGGCGAGACACAAGATTGGGTTTAAAACAGGGCCACATTTATTGATGGATTCGCAGAAGGGTAACCTAAGGAGGCACCTTATATTGCTAACATGGCGATGAGCCAGTAATTGATAGGGCGAGACATTCGTGGTCCAGGGTGTGGCGTTCTGTCTCCACCACCCCCTGGCTCCCCCTTTTGGGGTAGAGAGGCCTCCTAGTGTCACCCCAGCATATGCCGCAGGGCTCTGAGTGGGTGAGGAAGGTTGGCCCCAATGGTAACCCTTATCTCATCACCTGGGCCATGGGACTCGCAGGTATTGAGCCTCAGGTATTACCAATCACTGCCTGCTGCCTCAGAATGCTCACCAACCCTAGGAAGGTGAAGATGCCCACGCCTAACTACCACAGGGGCGACAAGCCTACGCTTAGACATCTCCCCCACGTAGGCGCAGAATCGAATCTCACAGACCCTTCCGCAAATCCAGCAGGAATAGATCATTGCCTAGGTCCAACAAATGGACCCCGTCCAGCCTGGAAAGCTCCCTCTGCGCTCTTGAAATCATTGGGTGTTGGGTGCTCCGATTACCATGTCGTTGCAGGTTATGGAAAAATTCCCCATGAACTTTTCTCCCAGCCTGCTCAAAAGCTCGGGGATCACAAGGTTCCCTTCAATTGAATCGGGGAATGATGCAAGGTTCGTGCTACTTTCTTTCTTCTAATTCTCTCAAAATCCTTTTCAGCTGTCCTATTCCTTGCTCTACGGCTCATGGAAGAGCAAGGAAAACGCATCCACAAATTCCCCCCTAAGTATTTTTCTCCTTAGTGGCAGGTAATAGGTGGAAACCCAAAGGGGTAGAAGTGCTGCCCATAGTTATAATGCCCCTATCGGTCCCCGCATATGGGTCCTTGGTCATGGTGGTCCCTGACCAAGCAGCCGCAATAGGTATTCCGGCAGGGCCCTTCCGTACAGCATGCATGCCTCAGCTGTGGAAGGTGTGTGATGTGGTCCTGTAAGCCCTTCCTCGGGTGCCCTTACCTGTGAAACAGGACTTGCATTATTTGCTATTGTCTCGGGACTCAGTAAGACATTGGCTGTCGAAAGTGATTGTGTTTGCGTCGTAGCCTCTTGGGATGCTGTGGGTGGGGGGAATTGTCCCTCCTGGGGCCAGACCCACCCCTGATGCTGTTGCTGGCCAACCTACACCCGCTAGCTGTGGATATCACGCCCAAGGTGGGGCGACACCCCAATGAGGTACCGATGGAACCTGAGTGTGTGCAAATTTCTCACCTTTTGGAGCCGGGGTAGGTCCTGATGAGGCTGTGTCCAGAACCGTTGTTTCGCTCCCTTGGGTAGCTGTCGAACTGGATGTTGTTTCAGCAACAGCTGGAATTAAAAATCTCAGATTAATCCTGGAAGCACACAAGATGATACAGAAAAATATCCTATATTAGAAAAAATTTCAGTTTACTATGTTAATTATTAAGGGTGTGCGCTCTGCCCTGAGGGTCTGTCGGAAGTCCGATGAAGCTCTAAGTTTTCGGAGTGGAGAAGGGATAGTTTCAAAACCATTGACTACCCGCAGTGCAGAGATGTGCTTATCGAAGCTCCTTTCCATTTTTGGATAACTGCTTCATTATAGACTAGGGGAATTAACCAAAATGCAAATATCTTCATCATTTTTAAATATAAAGAGATGAAACTTGGCACCATGGTAACTCTTAAGTAGGGATTTAACCATGCCAGGTTGGAAGCAGATGGGATCACGCCTTGATTTTTAGGAATTTTTTTAAAGTTGGAATAAACAGCCCATTCTAGCCTTTGGAAATTAACCAAAACTGCTTACAGTTCTGTCATTTTGAAAGATAAAAAGATGAAACTTGGCAGAATGGTAGCTCTGAAGTAGGGGTTGAGCCATACAAAATTGGAAGCCAATCGGGTCATGCCTTAATTTAAGGAATTTTTTAAAATTCAAACTCAAAGCTCCCCTTTGGGGTCTAGGACCTTGAACATTACATAAGTTTTTTTTTAAAAAAAATGAAATTAAAAATAAAGACATGAAACTTAGCAGCATGGTAGCTCTGAAGTAGGCCTTTAGGCATGGCAAATAGGAAGCAGATCGGTTCATGCCTTGACTTTTAGGAATTTTTTAAAGTCAAACTTTTTTAAAACAAATCCTAAAAATTAGGGGTGTGCACGGACCCCCCGGATCAGATCGGGACCCGGATCGGGACCTCCAATTTTGTCCCGGACCGGTTCGGACAAAATCGGAGGCCCCCCGGACCGGATCGAGTCCGATCCCGACCCAAAAATCGTACATTTTTGGATCGGCCGCCATTTTTTTCCCCATAGACTTGCATTGCAATGCAAGTCTATGAGGAAAAAATGGCGGCGGGTGGGTAAGGGGGGGCCTAACTCCCTCCCCCCCCCGGGGCCGTCCGCTGTGGACGGCCCCGGCAGGTAAACCCCCTCCCCCGCGCTCCCTACCCCCCCTGGGGCCGCCTGCTTCCATCCGCTGGTGCCCGCGGGCGCCAGCGGATAGAAGCGGACGGCTCCGGGGGGGGGTAAGCCCCCTTCCCCGCCACTTACCTTCTCGGCCCGTCCGGCGCCGGCGGCTACTACCAGCGGGCTCCGCGGCCTACTCTCGAGTAGCGCGCCGGGTGATGACATCACCCGGCGCGCCACCCTGGAGCAGGCCGCGGAGCCTGCTGGTAGTAGTAGGCGCCGGCGCCGGACGGGAGCCGCCGGGCCGGGCAGGTAAGGGCCCCCCTCCCCCCTCCCCCCTCCGCGCGCCCCCTCCTTACCTTCCCGGCCCGGTGGCTCCCGTCCGGCGCCGGCGCCTACTACTTCCAGCAGGCTCCGCGGCCTGCTCTAGAGTAGCGCGCCGGGTGATGACATCACCCGGCGCGCCATCCTAGAGCAGGCCGCGGAGCCTGCTGGGAGTAGTAGGCGCCGGCGCCGGACGGGAGCCACCGGGCCGGGCAGGTAAGGGCCCCCCTCCCCCCTCCCCCCTCCGCGCGCCCCCTCCTCCCCTCCACGCACCCCCTCCTTACCTTCCCGGCCCGGTGGCTCCCGTCCGGCGCCGGCGCCTACTACTTCCAGCAGGCTCCGCGGCCTGCTCTAGAGTAGCGCGCCGGGTGATGACATCACCCGGCGCGCCATCCTAGAGCAGGCCGCGGAGCCTGCTGGGAGTAGTAGGCGCCGGCGCCAGACGGGACCCACCGGGCCGAGAAGGTAAGTGCCCCCCTCCTCCCCCCCCCGCTGTCCACTTTCATCGGCGGGCGCCCGCTGGCGCCCGCCAATGGAAGCGGCGGTGGGCGCCAGTGGGCGCCCGCCGATCCGCCGATCCGCCGAACCGGTTCGGAGCTTTTTCGGACCGGTTCGGATTGGATCGGCTGATCCAGCTGCGGGATCGGAAATCGGATAATTTATCCGATTTCCCACTGGACCGGACTCGGATCGTGGATCGGGTCCGATCCAGTGCACATCCCTACTAAAAATCAAGGCATGAACTAATCTGCTTCCAACTTGGCAAGGCTTAATTCTTGCACAGGCTGTATTTCCATCCCTAGATATTTACTCAAAAGTAAGACCCATTGAATTTCCTTGGATTTTGAAAAGCAACATACTTGCTTTTAGATTAGCCAGTCTCAGCACTCTATGTGTGCTATGAATGCCTGCTCTTTTCTGTCCCTATAGTTTCCTGCAAGGCCCAGCCAGGGGTGGCCAGTAAATTAAACCTAGGGGTGGAGGGTGGGATTCCATCAAGTTCAACTGAGAGTGGGTGCTGTAGAACATGGACCTTCCAGGAGTGTTGAGGCTGGATTTCTGGCAGACCCAGCCAGGCAACTTTATGGACTGTTACTCCCTCCATTTGGTAACCCACAGGAGCACCTGCCTCATAAAGCAAATGGCCACACAAGAAGTGTTATTATGGTCTGCTACTTTGTTTGTCTTTAGTAGCCTGTGGTCCAGACCTCTTCAGAAGGGGGAATAGTATTAAGTGGTTGGGGTCAGTCTAAATTATTTCCAAGGGCCCCTTACTCAGTGCCTCTGATAGCAAAGAGATTGAGGATTTCCCCCTTGAAATTACTAGGCCTGTTGAAATTAGATTTTATAACATAATCAGGAAAACAGTGAATCCCCCTTTTAATTTGTTAAACCAATGAAAACATGCCACACAAGAAGTCTTAAGATATTAATGGTTTATAAAGAAAAGTAAATGCAAAAGAACATCAGATGCAGAAGTGAAATGTGAAACATTACTACTGTTGTTATCATTATTGTTGGCGTTATTATTATTATTATTATTATTATTATTATATTTGTATTTATTTGTATCCTGCCTTTTGCCCAATGCTGGGCCTCAAGGCAGCCTTTTGAAATTAAAATATATACAGCTAAAGCCTATAAATAAAAATATACAAAAGTTAAAGATATAATTAAATACATTTCCACTACACTTGATCTTAGCCAAAAGGCCGAGAAGGCTGGAATACCTCTATAGTAATCCTAATTTTCAAAAAAGGGGATTATAACCTCCCTTCAAACTACAGGCCAATTAGACTTATTGATATTGCAGCCAAACTATATGCCAGACATCTGCTGAACAAATTGGAGGACTGGGTTGCTACAAATGACATTCATAGGAGAACAAGCTGGTTTCTGAGCTGGTTCCTCCACAATGGCCCATTGTTTTGTACTAGATCATTTGGTTAATAAGTACAAAATCCAAGAAAACTCAAAACTGTATGTGGCATTCATTGATTTCCAAGCCGCCTTTGACTCAATTAATTGGAACAGGTTATGGGCAAAACTGGCAGAGTTAAACTTAGATCGACGCGCCTTGATTCTGTTACAACTTCTGCATGAAAACTCGAACACCCAGGTGAGATTTTCTCCTGCTGGACGCATTGTTGCAAAAGTTTGCTTTCCGTTCCCCTGGTGGACTCATCCAATTTTAGTCACACAAGAGAGGAGATCTAGAGATGAAATTTTGGGTCCAAACTCTTTCTTTATTGTCCTGCAGAACATGGAAGTACCAGAGCTCTCGCTTCGAAGCAGCACTTCCGTAGAACAAAGGATCAGCTGACCATTTTATATACTATCTTCTTAGCAATTGCTTATGCATGTTTCCATCTAACAAAACATTTTGAACTGGGAACAAGGGAAAAGTACAGTAAAAACCATCGCCCTTTGGACCACATCCAATTGGGGCTCTTTACACTCTCGTTATCTCTAGTGCACGTAGCTATCTCCAGCTGGACAATTCCTGTGTCTTTTACAAGGCTAAACAGCAGGCAAAACATGGTGTTACTTTGGTTCATTAGCTACTTTGATTCATTGGCTAGGTTAATTTCTTCAACAACATGACAGATAATATTGCATTATCTCGAGGAGCTAAACAGGGGTGTGTCCTGGCCCCTCTTCTCTTTAATCTGTTTGTAAATGATATAGCTCCTGATTTGACTGGTGATTCTTTTTCCACAGTAAAATTAGAAGAAAGGAAACTGTCCTTTCTTCTCTATGCTGATGACCTGATTCTCATCTCACATACCCAGATTGGTTTACGTAGACTACGATTCAGCATTGGCTGAATATTCCCCCCCCCCCAAATTACTATCTATCAACTATGGAAAAACCAAAGTCATGGTTTTTGGACACAAATCTCCATTACACAAATGGAGAATAAATACCCGTCCTATCGAGCAAGTATCCTCGTATCGCTATCTGGGTGTTCTTTTTTCAGCTTCAGGAGGCTGGGATGCCCACTACAAATCCTCAGAATTAAAGATAAACCAGCAATTAAACAGACTATTGAAGTTCTGGTGCACAAGGGAAGATTACCAAATCCACCCAATGTTAACCTTGTTGAAATCAAAACTCATTCCCCAGTTTGTGTATGGAGGAAAATTATGGGCTCTGAAATCTTCATACGATATGGAAATGTTTCAAAATAAATTGCTAAGGACAATTCTAGGTGTAACAAGGTGCACTCCTGCTTCGTTTTTTAACTATTGGCTCAAGACTTCCCCCCCTTTGACCAGATTACCTAAATTGTGTCTTTTAGAGCAAATGAGAGCCAAATCATCAAATACATCATCTTGGTTTCAGAAACTGATTCTTCATACTCATTATGATGGTTTTTCATCTCAGTACTTTACTACTTTGAATTTAGCTCATCCAAATGGATCTCTGTGCAGTTGCAAGTAATAAGACAGCACCTTGGTTTGCAGAGACTAACCTTAAATTCGAATGTGAATGTTACCTGATTCTAATTTCTAATCCTTGTCTTAGATCAGCCCTTGCACGATTAAAGATGCAACAAATGAAAGCAGTTTTAGAAGGGCGTTTTAATAAAATTCGTTATACCTCGAGACTCTGCCCTTGCCGTAGTGGCAAAGTGGAGGATCTGCCTCATTACTTGTTCTACTGCCCTTGTCATATTTACGACTCTTAGTATAGGAAGCCTGCCAACTCCCTTATCTAAGAATGTCTGGGAAAAATGCCAGGACTTTAATGGTTTAAAGGGTTTATTTGCAATTCCAAAATCCAATTACCAATAGCCAACGTCACACCAAAAGTTCAGTCCGAATGTCAAGCCGAGGGTCAAACCAAGTATTAGAGCGGTCCAAAGTCCAGAGCCAAAATAGTCAAGCCGGTTGTTCAGTCCACAGGTTCCGATTCAGGAGTATGCCGGGTGTCAAGAGCCGAAGACGACGGTTGTTCTCAACGGATCTTAGCTTCTGACTTCTTTCTCCTTTATAGTTGCTTGAGCCTGTTCACAGCTGCGTGCAATTCCTTCGTTATCTTACTTAAGGCTTGCATCAGCTGTGCTCTGTTTTCTCAGTCTCATGCTTCGCCTTGTGGGCTTAGTTTTCTCCGCCCGTTTGAGCTACCGCCTTTGCTGGGGAGTTACTGGACAAACTCCTTCAGGCCCCGAGTCTTCCTCATTAGAAACAGGGGGTGGGAGAGGGTGGCTTTCCTGGGGCTCTTCAGAGGAATCTCCCTGCTGTTCCTCCTCCTCCAGTAAGTCCTGGGGAATGGGTAAAGCTGCAGTCTCTGCCACTTCTTCCTCCTCAGAGGAAGATTCTTCAGACTGCCTCATGACAGCCCTATCTATTCCCACATTCATTATAAATATTTAAACTGTTTCCTTGAGAAAAAAGTCCAGCTGATCAGATTCAGAAAGAATACACTTTTTGTTCACATGCAATAGCAAGACTGTCCTATTGGCATTGGCCAACTTTGCTTTTACAGTGCAAATGTATAAAGCAAAATTTCTGACCTTGCAGAATGTATGATTTGTTTTACCATTGTTTTTACTATACTTGTTGTAACCACTGGTTGAAACAATAAAGTTTTATCTATCTATCTAAATACATTTCAATATTAAAACATTTAAAATATATAATGATTTAAAAGTCCAAGGTATAGACAGAAGTCCAGATTATTTGCCAAAGGACTGCCGGAACAAAAATGGTTTTGCCTGCTTCCAAAAACGTATCAAGGAGGGAGCCAGTGTAGACTGCAATGATTAGAAAGAAAATACATGTGTACACTATGCAAAATACACAACAGTTTAACTGTTGCTAAACCTTATTAGAAAAACAGTGTGACTAGGCCAAAACCAATGTTGTAGGCCCAGAAGCACTTTGAAAGGTTTCAAAATTGTACTTAAAACTTTACACCACTCCAAACTAATTAAATGAAGTGTTTGAAGCTTTCAACTTTATAGCGGTATGGACCAAACTCTTAGAAAAAAAGATAAGGAGCACTGTGTGTGTATGGGGCGGGGGGGCGCATGAGGGTTTTGCTTTTTTAAAAGCAATGTACTGCTACCTATTCCAGGTTATCATGGATCCAGAGAAAAGATAGCCCAAAATACTCTCAAAGCCAAAGGAAAGCATGTTCCAAAAGAGAAAAGAGAGCTCTTCTTCTTCTCTCAAAAGGGAGGCAAGAAGCAGGCTGTGTCTGCTTCTCAGAAAGCCAGGCCTGCTTGTGAACTAAAGTTTCAGTCCCATTCAATTCCATAGCTTCCTTGTGGCAGGGTCTGAAACCAGGCTGCTTAGTGGTTAAACTAAACCCAACAGTCATAAGGAATGATAATAACTAAGAGAATTCCACTAAGGCTAGAGGACGCAGGCGGTCATTTTATTTTCAACATTCTAAACTGGCTGAGGCAGAAGGGAGGGGGAGAGCAATGCCACTGAACGTGTTTCACGCTATGCCTGCAGAGAAGGCCTCTGCATTGATTTGAATGAGATGAAAAAATACTCATTAAAAATCAACCGAAGGGAATTTTTTAAAAAGAAAAGCTATTCCACAAACTGCAAAGAAAGAGGAAGAAGACACCACCACTGGATTACTTAGTAAGGGCTTATTCTTTTCAAAAATCCATGACATATATAATCTGCAGTCATAATTATCAGAATCATTCTTATTCAGAGAGTTTGTTTTTCATTTCTACTTTAAACTGTCACCCTTCCCTCAGTCTTTCACCAATCGTCTTGAAATTTTCAGGTTATGTAAGACCAATATTTCTTTCTGGCACATGTAAATTTCAGGAACGTTGGTGAAACATTTTCGATTTCATGAATGTTAGAAGCCCCCCATTACCCCTTTAACATGGTGGAATGTATTTTTTTACTTATTGCGCTTAACAAAAGAGGCACTACTGTGCCTCCTTTAATAATAGCAATAAACAATGATAACAATATGATCCAGTTCTGAATTTGTGCAAAATTTGTTTTGAATTCCATTCATTTGCAAATTCTAGCAAGAATGACAAGAAAACGGCTGCTGGTGAGTCTCTATGGGCCAAGGGGAGTACAGCATTAATATAGCTGTGTGTCCTGGCTGCCAAAATGTGAACCGGCATGCTTCAGAAGTAAAATGCAACACACAGTTTAATATGTGACAATGCTAAATAGAGATGCTGGAGAAATCAGTAACTGAATCCAATAAGTTTGGATTTCTATGAATCCAACCCACGTATCCCGCAGCAGACATTTTTTCATGAGTCATACAGTTTCACAGATTTACAGAGCAGTTTATTTGCTTTCCAGAATGTTACACAAATTTAACTTTTTAAAACAATCAGCAAAAAATGCACATTTCCCCCACAGGCTAAAGCATGAGAATGTGTATTTGGGGAGGATTTGCACATTTTCACAAGTGTGAATTTGCGCAAATTTGGGAAATCGGGAAAAAAATCCGATTCCGTCTATGAGCAGATGATGGAACAAAAGGCACCTGACAATCCACAAAACACAGACAGAACAGATTGGGGGGGGGGGGAGCCATACGTCCCTAATGCTAACCCAATCACTAATGCTAGAGGTGACCATATTACACCAGCTTTAAAATCGCTCCACTTGCTGCCAATTAGTGTTTAATGCCCTACATAGTTTGGGTCCAGGTTACCTACGGGATCGCCTTCTCCCATACAATCTGCCCCACACGCTCAGGTCCTCTGGGAAGAACTTATTACAGTCAGCCAAGACTAAGCTGACATCCATTACCCAGAGGATCTTCTCTTCTGCCGCTCCCAGACTGTGGAATGACCTGTCAGAAGAGATCTTCCAACTTATCTGTCTTCTAGAATTTAAGAGAGCAACAAAGACTTATCTGGCAGGCCTACCTAGTCGAATTTTAAGACTTTGTTGATTTTAATAATGTATTAACTTTATATGCTTTTAATCAGTTTTATGTATTTGATATGTATTTTATATTGTTTATACAGATGTTGTTCGCCGCCTCGATCCGGAGGGAGAGGTGGGTAAGAAATAAATTATTATTATTATTATTATTATTATGCTTGAAGCAGAGTCCAAAATGTGCCCTGTCCCTGCCTGCTAAGACCAACAGCAGAATAGGTCTTGCTGAGCCTTTCAGACATCAGTTCCTGCTTTCATCTCTGGCCCTCTCCCATCCCATCATGCCAGCTGAAGCAGGTCGCTTCACCCTGCTGCACGGTACGTCCATCCTAAGCAGGTGCAGCAGAAGACAATTGCGAAGAAGAATAGAGAGTTCCCAGATTGCGATCGCTTACAGAGGGAGAGATGTGACCGCTCCAGGGTGGGGGGGATTGAATGTCACCCCAAGGAAAACATACCTTCTGGTTCCGCTACGGCGAAGAGAGCAGCAAAGATGAATAGTGTGAGGAGAGCCATCAGGATGACACGGCAGGCTTAATTCTTTGAAACAGAGACCCTTCCTGCGTGAGAGATTTATAGATAGTGAGTGCCATTTCCGCCTGCCTCCAGATAATAAAGTTTTGCTATGTAAACAGTGATTTTACCCATAAAGAGTTTTTACAGACCATGAATGCAGCTAAAGGTGCTTCCTCCTTGGCATTGCCTTCTCTAGCACCGAAGCCTTCCCCTCACGAATCCATTTCGCAGCCACTCCATACGGTTGAGGAAAGAGAAGGGATGGCTACAAGTCTGAGAAGGCCTGGGCAAGGTGCCCTCTGGTGGGCCCGTATTTGGGAGCTAGTGCAGGCAGAACCAGCAGTAACAGGCAGAAACACACCAAGCAACAGTGGGAGGCTGAGTCTCACCACCATTTAAATTTCCCAAAATGCCCCGGGGTGAGGCTACATCACTAGACCTAGCTATCCAATGCAAAAGTGGTATATAAATGTTAATAATAAATAAATAACTATTTTTCTTTTCTAATTGCAGCTTTACATTACTGGGGCTTCTATGGCAGAAAGCAATGATTAAAAATCTATCTATCTATCTATCATCTATCTATCATCTATCTATCTATCTATCATCTATCTATCTATCTATCTATCATCTATCTATCTATCTATCTATCATCTATCTATCTATCTATCTATCTATCATCTATCTATCATCTATCTATCTATCTATCTATCTATCATCTATCTATCTGTTCAAATAAAGTGATATATAGCAGATGACATTTTGTTTTTTAAGACAGGAGATTAAAAAGAAACCAACTGAAGAAAGAAACAAAAAATAATCTATCAGCTGGGTGGTTGCTTTTAGCCTGTCATGCCTGTTATCTCATCGGCAGCACCTCATTATGATCAGTGCCAAAACCAAAAAGAAAAAAACAGTGAAACGGTTCATTGGTCCCTTTTTATTGCATCAGGAGCCAGCTCCCTATTCCACAAAGTGGCAGGGCATGGTTGCGGAATTTGCACCTCCAGGCAAGGTCACCACCTCTTACCTCATTCCAAATGCATGACTTTGGCAAGGCCAAAGTCTGTTTTCACCCAGCGCAATGATTTTGTTGAGACTGCAACCAACGTTAATTGAGTTAGCGCTTGGAATAGGTCAGCTGAAGGAATCAGAAGGAGGAGGAAAGGAAGATCAGGGTAGAGAAAACAAGTCCTGTGAGGTTGGAGGAACTGGGTGTGTTTAGCTAAGCCACATATGAAGCTGTCATATATTAAGAACATAAGAAGTGCCATGATGGATCAGACTGAGGGTCCATCTGGTCCTACACTTTGTTCACACAGTGGCCAACCAGCTGTCAACCAGGGACCAACAAAGCAGGACATGTTGCAACAGCACCTTCCCACCCATGTTCCCCAGCAACTGATGTACACAAGCTTACTGCCTTGGTGGTAGCACATAACCATCAGGGCTAGTAGCCATGGATAGCCTTCAGAAATTTATCTAACCCCCCCTTTTGAAGCTATCCAAATTGGTGGCCATCACTACACCTTATGGGTCTGAGTCGAACCATTGGTCCATCTAACCCAGTACTGTCAACACAGACAGGCAGCAATGGCTCTTCAGGGTTTAAGACATCAGGGGTCTTTCCAACCCTACCTGGAAATGCCAGGACCTTCTGCATGCAAAGCAAGGGGTCTACCACTGAGCTACAGTGAGGATTCAGGGGAGGGTGTCACATAGAAGAGGGCAAGGATTCATTTTCTGCTGCCCTGGGGACTCAGACATGATCTAATGGGCTTAAGTTCCAGGAGAGTGGATTTCAGCTGAATATCAGGAGGAACTTCTTAATGGTCAGAGCAGTTCAGCATGGGCACCAATTGCCTAGAGGGGTGGGTGGGTTCCCCCTCAATGAAGTTCTTCAGGCAGAAGCTGGACAGCTATCTACTGGGGATGCTCTAGACAGGGCTGGCCCAGGACATTTTCCCACCTGAGGCACAGACCAAGGGGAACCCCTCTCATTCCATGTGAACTGGACTGGTAGATGCATCTATCTTCAGCATTGATGATGGCACAGCATCCTTCATTGCACCTGAAGACAGCAGGATAGCTTTGAAGGTGGAGAGCAAGCCGCATGGCACATGTCTATCTTACCACCACCTCCCAGAATCTGCCACCTGAGGTGACTGCTTCATCCTGCCTCATTGTAGGGGCAGCCCTGGCTCTAGCTCTAGCTTTTCTGCATCGAGCTATAACTGCACGATTCATGCAAGATGAAGTTTGATGCAGTCTTGAAAGCAAACCTTAAGAATGTTATAACAGACATCTGCCCATTCTAGATTGGGACAACGCCATTAGAAAAAATGTGCAAGAGACCCTTCAGTAAATTTATTTCTGTTTATTTTGGCCCAGGAGAAATGGGCAGAATATTCTCCACTGCCCTTCCATATGCTGTAATGTAGGAAATGGCCTCCCTCAGATATTGCCCAGATGTAGGACACTGCTCCTAGGTCAGCAGAGCTTTAGGAAGGGTAAAGAGGGTAGGAAAGCTCTTCATAGGGGGAATGTTCCGATGCCAAAGGAGCTGTTTGGAGTCTTAGGTGCCCACGTTGGTAGCCCGGCTGCACACTGCCTTGGTCAGTGTTTCAAGGAACAGTCCTAGTGTTCCAAATCTGCCCAGTTTATCAATGCAAGCATGCTTGGTCCCACAACCTTGTTTGACGAAGGTCTCATTCTTGCCACCTGCAAGGTGGGAGAAGACAATCAGCTCAAGGCCTGTTTGGAATCAATAAGCCAGGCCTGCCCACCTCTATGCCCTACAACATGGGTGAGCCTATAACTCCCATCGTCCCTCACCACTGGCTATGCTGGCTGGGTCTGCTGGGAGTTGCAAGCCCAAACATCTGGAGAGCTGGAAATTGCCCATCCCTGTCCTACACCAACCTCTGTTGGTGACTTCCGAACACCTTGTCGCAAACCACTGCATTTTTTCTGTTCTGCTTTTGTTTTCATCCTCAGCTTTTCCTAGGTTCTTAAACTAGGTTGTCAAACTACACAGTACTTGAGCGTACACATGTTGGAATCTCATACATTTGAGGAAATAGATCAGATTGGGGAGTCACTATCTTTCCTAGTGTGATCTCCCAACTCGCCAGAGATACAGACCTTCTCCCTTGCTTCTTCAGAGGGATATGAGTCTCTCAAACACACCCTTCAGTGCATTGTACTGATTTATCTTTGACAGGGCAACCACTTTTGGTCTGGAGGCAGGACAACCCCCCCTGACCAAGCTGGTGGCCCAGATGATGTCAACTCTGAAGACCCGGCCACTCCCATGATATCATCTGCACCTGCCCTGCTCCATCAGGCTGCTCCTTCAAGCACCCCTTGGACCACAATTTGGATGCAAGCTGAACAGAAAGGGATTCAGTCAGAACTTGGAGGAACTAACCTTTGCAAATCTTGAGATGTGGTGCAGGAGAATGCCCAGCTTATCTCTGAGCTTTATGCCTTCCAGGGCATAGGCCTTGACGGGTGTCCAACATTGTCTATCTCTAATCAGAGATAACAATGGGATTCCCCTTGGCACCACTTGCCCTTAGAGGACCAGGCTTTGAGAGGGGCAGGGGGAAGGGGGGACAGAGAGTGATAAAGCCTCCATGGCCTGCATTGGGAGCCAGCCTTGGCCAGAGGTTGACCTCTCCTGGACCATGAGAAGCTTAGGTGGATCTCTGACAGGGGGTATGGGTTCTCTGACTTTGGGGGATGAGGGACATTGTACAAGATATCCTCAGTGTGTGTTGGGGACTTTCAGTGTCTCCTCCTCCTCCTCACTGCCAATGCTGTTGGAAGTTATCTTGCTAAGGAGAGAGTTGCTGAGCAAGAACTGCTACTGCTGCCAATCGGTACCATCCCTGTCATCTTTTCATCCCCTGGAGTCCAGTCATCTTTTCATCCCCTGTAGGCCAGCAGGGAGTAAGCAGCCAGTCAGCAACAGCAAAACAGTCCTCAAAATGAGTTATTTATTACCTCATGATTGGCCATTCATGGAAGTTTTCGGGTCAATTGCATGACATTGTCAATGACCAGGACATCTCCCCTGGAAATCCCACTACAAAAAGAAACACATTTAACGTGGTAATATCCGAGAAAAAGTTTGGTCTTCTGCCACTAGTTGGCACTGTCTCAGCAGAAGTGAAGTGAGGGAAATCGTTCAATTCAAAACAAGTGGTCACCCCTCTCCACCTGTGTAATGCATCCCGTAACAACTGCGCAACAGAACATGATTTCCCCTTAATGTAGAGACGCTCAAAGAAGCAGAGAGTCAGCAGGCTGGGCTCCTCGCAGTTGGTCCCTTTCCAGGGCATAGGCCTCGATGGGTGTCCATTTTTGCCTTCCCCATATCTCAGCCCTCTTCCCTGCCATGGACAAGTCAAGTCTTATGCTGAGTCCCTTCCCCCTTTGGCTAAGAGAAATCTCCACTTGGAGTCTAGTTATGATCCTGGAGGCCATTTTTCATATTACGCAGGAGAAGTCAAAGCAAATCACTCTTCTTCATTCCATGCACTTTGTGTGTGAAGAGAGAAGAGCAGCGCCCTAGAGAGACATAAGCACCAAACCCACACCGACTACCCGCACATCTCCCAGCGTGAGAGATAGCACAACTTCCCCCTCACACCAGAAGGATGGAAAGAGGAAGCATGAGACATCCACCCTCCTTCTTTGGGCACCTCCGCGGAATATGCAGAACCAGCCATAGATAACAAGATGATTAAGAGATAGGTGAGGAAGAGCTCTGTGGTAGAGCTTTCTTTGCTTTGTTTTAGAATTGCGGGCAAAAGGGCCCCAAGCTCAATTCTTGGCAGCTCCAATTAAAGGGATGAGGAAGTAGGTGATAAGGAATGTGAAGCCTCTGCCCCACCCTGAACTGGGGTGGGGAGGGGAATGGGGGAAAACAGAATATATATACACACACACAACACAGAGGGACCTTTTTGTCCTTGGGAGGAAAAATGGAAATGTTCCCTATTTTTCTGTTGTTGTTTTTCCAGGGAGTCACATCCGTAGTAAAGACCTCTAGAAATTCCCATGGAGAGCTACTGCAAACCACGCTGGCCTAGATGCACTAGATGATCTGGTACAAGGCAGCTTCCTTCCTAGGCAAGGGTGCTTGATTAATTCATTCCGTACATATTTCTCTACAAATTGTCCTGGTCTTCATCTCTCAAATGGATGTATGCAAACAGATTTGAATGGAATTATAGAGAGTTTTAAAAAAGGAAAGGAAAGGAAAGTGAGATCAACATGGATCAGGAATAGGCAGATTCATTCATCCATCCCTAGGCTGACCATACGAAAAGGAGGACAGGGCTCATGTAACTTTAACAGTTGTAGAGAAAAGGGAATTTCAGCCAGTGTCATTTGTATTAGGGATGTGCACTGGATCGGACCCGATCCACGATCCGAGTCCGGTCCAGTGGGAAATCGGATAAATTATCCGATTTCCGATCCAACAGCTGGATCGGCCGATCCAATCCGAACTGGTCCGAAAAGGCTCCGAACCAGTTCGGCGGATCGGGGGATCGGCGGGTGCCCACTGGCGCCCACCGCCGTTTCCATTGGCGGGCGTCGGCGGGTGCCCGCCGATGAAAGTGGACAGCGGGGGGGGACAGGAGGGGGCGGGAGGAGGGGGGCCCTTACCTTTCCGGCCCGTCCGCTCCCATCCAGCGCCGGCGGCTACTACCAGCGGACTCCGCAGCCTGCTCCAGGGTGGCGCGCCGGGTGATGTCATCACCCGGCACGCTACTCTAGAGCAGGCCGCGGAGCCCGCTGGTAGTAGCTGCTGGCGCCGAACGGGAGCGGACGGGCCGGGAAGGTAAGCAGGGGGTGCGCGGAGGGGAGGAGGGGGCGGGAGGAGGGGGGCCCTTACCTCCCCGGCCCGTCCGCTCCCGTCCGGCGCCGGCGGCTACTACCAGCGGGCTCCGCGGCCTACTCCAGGGTGTCGCGCCAGGTGATGTTATCACCCGGCGCGCTACTCTAGAGCAGGCCGCGGAGCCCGCTGGTAGTAGCCGCCGGCGCCGGACGGGAGCGGACGGGCCGGGAAGGTAAGCAGGGGGCGCGCGGAGGGGAGGAGGGGGCGGGAGGAGCCCGTCTGCTCCACCATCTGTGTGACAGTCTATTACCTATCTGAAAAGAGATATCAAGTCTTTCCTTAACTGTCTTCTCTCCAGGCTAAACATACCCAGGTGTGGCTTTCTTATCTCCTGCCAAGATTAATTTAACGTCCTTGGAGATCGAAAGGTAAATGAATATCCTCTTGCTCTGAATCTGGCAACCCTACCTGGAATAAACCCTTTGATGAGATCTTGGAGAGCTATTGCTAGAGAAGGTAGCAAGAGGTATAAGAGAGCCAGTGTGGTGTAGTGGTTAAAGTGTTGGACTGGGATTTGGGAGAACCAGGTTCTAGTCCCCACCTGGCCATGAAGCTTATGGGGTAACTTTGGGCCAGTCACTGAGTCTCACTTTAACCTACCTCACAGGATTGTTGTGAGGATAATTTGGAGAAGAGAAGGACTACATGAGCCACCTTGGTCCCTTGTAAGAGTTAAAAAGGCAGAATAAAAATGTAATAAGAAATAAATCAGTCCAGATGTGGCATCCCCAGCACGGGAATCTATGGTTTATTGGCATTTTGAAGAACATAAGCTATGTTCTTCAAAACTCCCAATTCCCCTTTCTCATCATATGCCTGGCTTGAGAGGAGATTTCCTGCATTATTCGTTTATTTAAAGTAATTTGACCCTGTTCTTCAGCCAAAGAAGGCTCCTAGAGCAGTTTATGAAGATCGGTCCCTGTCCTTGAGTTCACAATCTAAAAGACATGACGCAAAAGAAAAGGGGATTTGGCGAGGGTGGAGGAAATGAGCCAACTCAGACACTAGTTCTTAGTTACAACACTTGGTATATCATGGAGGTGGATCTAAGCATAATGGAAGGTTGCTGCTTCCTCTCTGGTGGCCACAGTCATGGTTGGTAGCTGAGGGCATCTCAGCCAGAGTTGTATCAAAACACATGAGAGGGTACATTGGCCAAACACAGTTTTCCGTTGATGTCTGAATCAAGAGCCGATGGTTTGCAATCATGATTTGTGGGGTGTGCTTAAACCACAGTCTCATCGTTTGGATGTCATGGGGGAATTATGGTCTAACAAACCAAGAAGTCTCTTCTCAAGCCAGGTGAGCCAAAGGAGGAGGGATGGGAAAGGAAGGAGTGCTTGATCTGGCCAATCACTTCCATTGCACCAAACCATCCTTTCTTGGAGCCGATCTACATGCTAGGTTTTTAACATTTTATAAGGGTAATGAAAACCCTTTGGGCCACATGACGCACTCCCTTTAAAGTTGTATACCTGAGGTTTTTTAAAACTCACTTCAGCTATATATATATACAATGGTTTCACTTTTAATAAATCATTTTAAGTAAAATAATGTGTCCTTCCTTACCGTTTGTGATTCATGGGGGCAGTGCTTCATTTACTGGTGCCCAAATGCTTAGCAGTTGATTGGTGGGGAAGAAAGAGGGGCTAAGGAGGAAGTGGGCGAGTGAACTACACACCCACAATTCTTAGCCCTATACTCATTGAAAGCTAGGGAATGACAGAGGAACTAAGGAGGAAGTGGGTGACTGAACTACAATGCCCACAATGCCTTTCCCTAAACTCATTGTAAAAACAAAACAGAAAGAGACCAGGCAGAAGAGTGTGTGACCGCACACACCACTTTAAAGATTGAAGAATTTTTCTCCTGTAACGTGAGTACTCAGTAATGTGGCCTAAAACATTTTAGAACGCACCTATTTGGAACGTTTTAAAATACTATTTAAAACATTCCAAGGTACAGTGTGGATAGGCTCTTGGACTCTGAACATTATCCAGCTACAGTATTTTCTGACTGCACATGGCAATTACTAGTCCATATTAGGTTTATATGGTTCATTACGCCAGTACTGGAACTTATCTGCCAGGTGTCTGTGGCTGCCGCAAGACAAGCTGTTCCAAGAGAATCTCATCACTTTCCAAGTATAGGCTCAGTCTTGGAAAGAAATTTGGGGTACTAGTGAAATCTGAAATCGATGGACATCTCTGCCTTGCAAGGAAATGCACATTGCAGTGTGCTCCAAAATTCAGATTGGACCTGTTCAGAAGACATCTTAAACCCTGCTGGTTAAAGCTTTTGGTTAAGCAGCAGGGATTAAGGTGTCTTGTGCAATGCATTTTGCTAAACCCTGCTCACTCACTAACTACAGCCAGACTGTCTGCAGCAGGGTTAGCAACTCTAACCATGACTTAAAGTGTTGTGTGCAACAGCACGGCTTGTGGACAGTGCTAACCCCAGAGAACCACAGTCTCGCTAATCACAGAGCCTGAAGTGTCATCTGAACAGGCTCATTGACTGCTAACAGTGAAACACCAACATCCAAGGATTTAGGGACATGCAGCGAGCCTTAAAGAAGCAAGACTTCTTCACTCTTGACATGATTTTATTCAATATTATTTATTTATTTATTTTTCCATGAAGAAAAGTGGTCAAATTATCCCACCTTCTAAATCAATGAAAATTGACCGCTATAAACCATGCTTCAAGGACCAAAAAGCTTGAGGGACACATCAGCAGATCTTGAATGTATGGCCATACTCTTTTCCTCAGAGGTGCATTCAAGAGGGACTAGCTACTTGCCTATTTTGCTGAATATTTTGGGAGCGGGAGTACACTGAGTATGCTTCAGAATTTCCATATAATGCCTGGGCACACCGAAAACGCGTGGCTCATTCATACAAGCATGTATGGTCCCACAGCCGCGTTTAGCATAAGTGTAGATCTTTTCATCTGCAGGAATTGAGAAAAAAAAACACTCAGGAGATCCTATTGAATTATATCCAAAGAGGATTTTACCTTCCTATTTGTCCTATTTCCCAGGGGCCCATTTTTCTCAAAAATCTTCACTGACTGTCTCTAACTCATTGCTTACTAGTCGCACAAGCAGTTAAACACTTCGTCTCTCCTGACATTCCATCCTTTTCTTATGGATTTTGTCCCCCTGAAGCGTAGGGAAAGCCATAAGGTCTGCAGGCCCTATTAAGCAGTGGTGGAGTGGTAAAAGAGTCCAAAATTGCAGGCAGCTGTTTCGATCTATATCAACAACTCAATTCTAAGAAGTTTCAACTATTAGGAGCAGGTCTATTGTAAAGCTAATGGGTCTTACTTAAGAGCCCATTCAAGCCCAACTCACCACTACCCCTGTTTGCATTACAAACAGAGAGCAACATTTGTTGCTGAGAAAATCCACCCCTCCCCCACCAGCTATTGTGGGCATGGCAGTTGAGCTCAGAGGGATCAAGGAATTCTGAGGGGGTGTCAGATGATGTCAGAGGCCCTGCTCATCAAAAAGTGTCTGCACTACATCCCTGCAAGCCCCAGCTTCGCTACACCACTGCTACAAATGGTTTCGTTCAGTTTGCATTTTTAAGCATACCAACCAGATTCACTCTTCCCAGACTAATACAGAATGGTTCAGATGACGTTCTTCTCCAAATTTTGTTAGGACCATTAAAATATATATTTTATTTTTTAAAAAAGCACTATTGAAGTAAAGTCCTAAAACACAGGTAAACTTTGAACATATTCTCTGTTCTAGATATCACTTGCTTTTAACATCTCCAGGGGTAGGAGAAACAAACACCAGGCCAGAGACAGATGAGGCTCTTCAGCAGATGTTCTCAGCTACGGATGCTGTTAGATTTTGGAAGAAACACCCAAGGTGTAATGCTGCCTTCCCCAACCTGGTGCCCTCCCAACATTTTTTGGACTACCGCCACCAGGAATCCTGAGCATTGGCTATGCTGGTTGGGACTGATAGCAACTGAAGTCCCAAACAGGCACCAGGTATGAGAAGTATTGAATTTGACAATGACTATAATACTAGATGCCAGGGCTAGCTAATTGGTGATTTGTGGTCCAGATGGAAATTCCTAAGCAATGTTAACTGAACCCTGACAGTCATACCAAATTTAAATCGGGCTATGGTAAAAAGTTTGCCCATTGTTTCATCCATGGGAGGGGGGAAATGTTTTCAAATTATAAGAATTAGAGATATTCCATAGCTTTGTGTTATATTTTTCTTTGGGGTTTTGATTTTGAATGTACCTATGTGTACATAATGCTATGCCTGAGCACATGGAATCTATCACTGCAAGCCTCTTACTGCAACATGGTGTCAGCTTGCAAAGCAATCCTATGGGAGAGGAGGAGGAGGGGGAGGAGGAGGGGGGGAGGAATCAATGCAGAGGTACCACCTTTGCCAAAGCCCTGGCGGTTCGTACGAGCAGGGTGGAAGATGAGAACTTTTAACTTTTCCTTCCCATTGATGGAGAGAGAGATCCCTTAGGTCAGAATTGGGCCTTCAGGCTTGTGGAATCGACTTTGTTTTACTAGAACCCTGAGGTCCACCAACCACAACCTGGTACACAAAAAGTTAGAATCAAAGCATTCTGAGCCCAGGAATCTGTTGTGAGGACCAGAACTAAATAGAGTTTACTGCCCTTCCTTATAATAAATCAATATTGGTTATCCCAAGCTTTCTTCATTCCTGCAGGGTGATTCATTTCTGCAGGGGTTGGGGAGGAACACTCATTTTTCTGCTATCATAAAACAATTTAGAGTTGGAAGTCTTTGCTGATCCACTCCTGATCACCAGGGTTTTACTAGTAGATCCAGATCCGCCTGCTGCCCACTCCACTATTGGTCTTACCTTGCTCCACCGACATATCATAGTAGACACAATTGTTTTCCCAGCCATAGCAGTTTATGATCTCAGTGGGCGCGCATTTTGGATCCTTGGAGAAACATCCGGGGCACTTCAGTCCATTTAGTCGGATTCCCAGACGTGGCACTGGGAAGTTGGGCACAAACACAGGAATAGTTAAGAACCGTCTCCTGCTAGATCCGTTTTGTGATTCTGAAGGCAAGGACAAGACATACCCTCCCGTTGTTCCTCTCTTGGTTCATGGGAGGAGGATTCCCTCCACCTGCCCAAAATTGCTTTGAATTCGACTTATATTTATTTAGCAAGCAAGCAAGCAAACACGTGTCTGCTGAAAATATTCACAAATTGCCAAACACGATTCCTGGTTCAGTTTACACACATATGTCCTCATTTGCGCAAATTTCTTTTGTAGATTACATCAGCCACACACTACTCTATGCCGGTGATTGGCACAAATTGGGAAATGTGTGCAAATTTTGGGAGATTTGCGCAAATCTCCCCTTTGATTGCCGCCAAATTTGTGCACGTTTCCAATTCATGCAAAGCCGAGATTGCAAACGCAGTGAGGAATCCAGCATGAGACAAGCAGTTCGGTGATGTACAGAGAATCCTAGTGATCTTTAACATCGCTTGTTTGCCCATCCCTTCCTGTATCATCATATGTTTGGCGTCAGGCAAAGAAGACCTTTTTATTTCCCAAGCCTTTTCAGTCTTACATATATACACACGGCTTGGGACCACAATACCTGATGGAACGCCTTTCCCGACATGAACCTATCTGAACATTACATTCAACATCTAAGGTCCTCCTCTGAGTGCCTACTCCAAGGGAAGCTTGGAGGTGGGCAACAAGGCAGAGAGCCTTCTCTGTGGTGGCCCCCCAATTTTGGAACAATCTCCCCGACGAGGCCCGCCTGGCGCCAACATTGTTATCTTTTCAGGGCCAGGTCAAGACTTTCCTTTGCTCTCAGGCATTTAGCAATATCTGTTGAGCCTGGGTCTGGGTTGTTGTTTTTTTTGTTGTTGTTGTTTTGTTTTGTTTTTAGGCTCATCGCTTTTATAGTTATTATAGTGGCTTTAAATGTATGTGTATATTGTATGTTTTTGCAGTTTAAATTTTTGTATATTGTTTTTAATTGTTTTAATCTTATGTAAACTGCCCGGAGAGCTTCAGCTATGGGGCGGAATACAAATTTAATAAACTAAATAAATACATTTAGTACTTTTCAACATCGATAGAACAGCTCCGTTCTCTGCTCGTGAGCCCCCCACCCCTGGGCTTTCTCCCATCATTAGTTTTGTTCTGAGATTTACATTTTCCTGTACTTACGCCATGAGCTGCACCTGAGAGCAGGAGGTGGGGAGGGGCTTAAAAAGAGGGAGGCGGGGCTTACATGTCACTATCCCATTGTTGCAAAGATCCTTGCGGCAGCATTTGGAGGCTCTCCTTTCACGCATCGAAGGAAAAGTGAAGCTCATGGGGCTTGGAGGGCAGTATATGACTTTGGTGCAGCCTTTGTAGGTGGACAGCTGCTTGTCTTTCCCTAGGAGTGTCACAGAGGGGGAGGGGAGCACAAGAATTACAACAACATACATTTCTTGTATTTGTTTTTGAACTATACATCCCACTTTAAAAAAATGAAAGCCGCTAAACCAGTGCTGAATGAATGAAGGAATAAAAACACATCAAGGAGGGAATTAGTTTCACTAGGGTTGGGAAATGTCCCAGGATGCCCTGAGATGGGGGCGCATAAGCAATTCTCATGGCAAAGAATTTATAGAGCAGGGGTGGGCAACTCATGGCCCTCCGGACGTTTTGGCCTAAAATTCACATCAGCCATAACTAGCAGAGTCAATGGTGAGAAACGTTTATGAAAATGCACACGCATTTGCACGCGGACCTGTTACAAAAATCACAACCTGGTGTGAAAGCATGACAGAATGAACTTAACATTGAGGGGGGAAAATGAGAAACTGGGCAAAACTGGGCTTGACAGATTCATCCATCCCTAAGTCCAAGTCAATTCCATACGTGTTAGTTCTTAAGTGTTTTCTGTCCCATGTCCACATGAATCAATTAAATTAGATTTTGATTAACTATAAGGAAAACCTTCCTTATGGTAAACTCCGTACAACAGTGGAACAGTCTACCTACTGAGGTTGTGGCTTCTCCATCTCTGGAGGTTTTTAAGAAGAGGCTGGACAGCCACTTCTCATGGGTGGTTTAATTGGTTTCCCTGCACACTGCAGAGGGTTGGACTAGATGATCCTTGGGGTTCCTTCCAACTCTACAATTCATGATTCTATGATAATCTGTGTGTGGTTATTTATCTGTTACACTTCTATATCACCCAATAGCCAAAGCTGTCTTCATATTTAAATATATATGTAAATATATATTTCTGAACCTATTTGGACACCAAATGGACATTTCTAAATTCACTTTTTTCTCAAAGTACATATTTCTAAATTGATTTCATCCTAAAATTTGCATTTTATCATAAAATATATAATTCATCCTAAACTTTGATCCTAAAATATGAATTTTACAGCTTTTTAAAAAAATTTAAGAACTACCCTGCAAAATTCTAAGAGGCACAAAATCCAAAGGACAATTATGTTCCAATCTGCGCATTAGTCCAGAATGTGCAGATCTGGCCAGTTGGCTTTCGAATTTCCATAGATCTAATTCTCCAAGCCATCCCCTACAATCTGAGAATTCAAACATCCCCGCTTCCCAATTTCAATTCTTGGGGGAAACACTTCTCTGCAGAATGAAGCAAGGCAGCCAACAAAATTACCCACCAATTGTGGTCTCTATAGTCTCGATGAGGCAGGCATTTTCAGAGCTTTTGCAGACCTGTGGTGTACCAGTGCATGAACTGGTGCCGCTGCTGCAGCGTTCACACTGCAAACAAATTCCTGGAAGAGAGAAACAGCAGAATAACATGAAGAGTTGGGGCCAATTCAAACCGTTGATAAAACGTCAGTTATTGTCAATGGATGGGCCTTCATTTTATTACTTCTCTTTGTTTTTAATTATCCATTTCTTTTTGCCATTCATGCTCAGTTTTGTCTTGTGTTGCTTCTCCATTGGATCACCTACACCTTTGACTTTGTGGAAGTACATGAAAAGGACGGCAGTTGTAAGTTACTTGGAAGCAAGCCAGCAAAGGAACAACAACAAAAAAATTGGGTGTGTATTGGTAGAGATGAGTGAATGCATGCACCTGTGCAGATACAGCTTTAATTAGGCTGACCAGATAAAATCCAGGTCAGGGCTCATGTAACTTTAACAGTTTTAGAGAAAAGGGAATTTCAGCCAGTGTCATTTGTATGCAATTAGTTCCTGGTGAAATTCCCCCTTCATCACAACAGTTAAAGTTGCAGGTACTATACTAGAGTGACCATATACAAAAGAAGGCAGGGCCCCTGCAACGTTAACTGTTGTGATGAAGAGGGAATTTCACCAGGAACTAGTTGCATACAAATGACACTGGCTGAAATTCCCTTTTCTCTAAAACTGTTAAAGTTACATGAGCCCTGACCTGGATTTTATCTGGTCACCCTAGTGTGGTGTACCACTGTTTTTGCTGGAATATTGGGAAAAGGGGCACGGCTGGAGCTCCATCTGTGCAAGAAACCCAGAATAAGCAAGGAAGCAAACAAAATGGAAGTTTGTAGCAAGAGCAGATTCTAGCCAAAATCACACAGAGCTAAATGCTAATCCGTCACCCAAAATGGCAACGGCATGTCTAGTTTCCCTCTATTATGGCAGCGTCCATGCTGTGCTGTTCCACTGCTTCATGTTTCCCTGCCCTTATGCTATTGGCGGTCATCGGTGGGTGGGTGGGATAAGCCACGCACCTGGGTGGGTGTCAACACAGTACCGTTCCCCAAGGTTTTGCAATCAAAGGTATGTCTCTGATCAGCCAGAAAAGCTTTTAAGTAACAAATGCCCTGTTTTGAAAGTACGCAGTCCCTTCTGGTGATAAGTCAGATCACCAAGCATGATATATAACACTTTGAAAACAGTTTGAAAATGGTATATGGAGGGTGTCCTGGGTCCAAACAGTTGTCAATACTGTTATAAACCATTATCAAGCTGTAGTGTAGATCCTGCCTCAATTACAAGCTAAGCATTGTGACTTACCTGTGGCAAGCAGGATGGAGAAGAGATAGGAGATCAGTGATACCTGCATGGTCTTGAGAACACGCAAGAGAGGAAGAGAAAAATTTTGACCAAAGTGGCAACTGCATGAGAGTGGTTAGTTTAGTCTGGATGGTCGGGATTTATAGCTTCTGGGCTGAAGAGGAGGATAGGAGGCTGGAGTAGGCAAGGAGGATGGGGGTATGTGGCACAGTTCCTGGTCCATTGAGCTCCAGTGATGATCTATCACAGGATGAAGCCAATACCTGTGCTGAGTTGGAGACCATAACGCCATACAAAGGCAAGGGACCATAACAACATTCTCAAGCATCTGGGACTGAGGCCAATGGGTAGAGAAGAAAGAGGGTAGGTTTCCAAATGCTGGGTGCTATTCACCGAATCTATGGGTACAGACTTAATTAGTGCTGTTCCCAATCTCTCCCCCCCCCCCCATTTTTGTGAAATGTTTTGCCTCTTGTGAAAGAGACAGCTCTTTTTCTCTCTTTTTTTGTGGGGGACAGTTTAGACAGTTTGCCAAAGTCCCACCTCCTTTTAGAAAGCCACTGTGAGGAAGTGTATATGCCGATACTGGAAGCTTGGTTAGGATTGCTCATGAAACGGCTTAAAACACACACACGTCATCCATTCTTCAACAGCAACTCATCGGGTAAGTATTAAACCATCTTGCCACAGAGAATTTCTCTGAAATTCTCCACGGTTGCTCAAAATTTTTGAAGAAAATTCTTTTTAGCCCTCCCTTCCAGGGCTCGTCTACACCTGCAGCCCTTTGGGGAGTGAGGAGAGACAATCACGGAGTTTCCCACTTCTGGGATTATCCCTCAGGGGCCACACGCCAGTGAGTTGTTCTGGAAGTAAAGAGGGACATTCCAGGGCACCATTTTTTTCAAAAAAGACAGGCGGTATTAGTGTGGTCCTTGCAAGATTTCGGTATCCATGCAATTCAGAAGATGCTGTTCAATGAGGAAACTGCATAGAAATCCAAAGCTATTTGAACCCATTTCAGATTTCTCCAACATTTCTACTACTTACACACACACACACACACTTTCAATCTTCTTACCCTCTTCCATAGTCACATTATAGTGTCAAGGAAATAACACAGACCATTGTCTTTTGGTCTTTATTCAGACTGGTCATCCAGAAGAGCAGCCGGCTGACAAGCCATGGGTGACTATACCTGGTATCAGATAAGAGGGGCTATATAAGGGTCAGTATCAATTTACATCATTGTGCACTTTGCGCAGGCATAAGTAAATCAGAACAAAGGCTTCTTGTAATTCATAGACAGAACTGCCAAGTAAGCACCTTGCCCGTAGGGAATAATCTAATCCACTTGATGGAGACTGTGTACAACAAATGAACATTGGTTCAGTGATTTTGACAATTCCCCCCCTTTGGCAGCAGGTTTTGCCCCAGCTGCCACACTCTATAGTCATCAGATCTACAGTTTCATTCTTAGACTATTTGTTGTTTTCAATCCCTCTCATCACGATCTGCCTTATTTCTCTCTTAGTGAGCGGTTCAGAAGTTTTATTAGTGCATTTGGACATGCAAAACAACTTTAATTTTAAATACAGCATGACCACTGTGGAGGCTGAGGAGAAAGGGTTGTTCCCAGAATGAAGGCACAATAGTGGAGGCTGCAAGGAGCAGACCCAAAACTCAGATAGATTAACTGCTTTGGTGGTGGTTACGACAGCTTGTAACTAAGATGGTATTTTGGGATGAACTTGCAAAAGAAACTGGGGTGATTACAGTGATCAACATGCTTATGAAACAGAGCTTATCTATACTAATTTACACAGGAGGAAAGAGTGCCAGTCAGCCCTGCATTCTCAACCAGTCTCACTGCCTCTGGATTCATTATCTGAATTCAGGAGTCTTAGGTTGCAGATTTGCTCGGTCGTTTAGCTGTCTTCATACAAGTCACACAACCGATCCCAATCGTCTCTCTGCAGGGAGTGTCTGCTATGGTGGCTCTTTTCTTGATCTTTTAAGTCTCCTGCCTGTTCACAGGCCCACTGCTCTCCAGGGTGAAAGGGCCGGACTTCTGGATTCAAAAGATGATCACTTTGACTTGACAACTCAGGGTTTGTCTAGGCTGACAGTATGAAAAGGAGGACAGGGCTCATGTAACTTTAACAGTTGTAGAGAAAAGGGAATTGCAGTCAGTGTCATTTGTATGCAATTAGTCCCTGGTGAAATTCCCTCTTCATTGTAACAGTTAAAGTTGCAGGCACTATACTAGAGTGACCATATAGAAAAGAAGGCAGGACCCCTGCAACTTTAACTGTTGCGATGAAGAGGGAATTTCACTAGGGACTAATTGCATACAAATGACACTGGCTAAAATTCCCTTTTCTCTACAACTGTTAAATTGACATGAGCCCTGCCCTCCTTTTCATATGGTCAGCCTCGGTTTGTTTGTTGTTGAGCCCCTGGATCTCCCTGAGTAGAACCAGGTCCAGATTGTGGACTGACTTCTGCAACCTTTAGAGCAGTGCTGGTAACAAGGAGAACTTGATACGGGCGTAAATCAGGAGTAAGTAAATCAGAACAAAGTCTTCTTGTAATTCAAGTAAGCACCTTGCCTGTAGGGAATAATCTAATCCAGTAGATGGAGACTGCATACAACAAATGAACATTGGTTCAGTGATTTCGACAACAGGAAATACATTTGTGTTCCTGGTCATAGCAGGGTAACGTCTCATTGTATTAACATTTTGAATGTGTTGAGAAGCATCCAGAACACTTCAGCCTATTTGGTTTCATCCCCTAGTCGTGACACTGGGAACAAGCACAGAGACACATAGAGGTGTTACAGGGCTAAAAGGTGCCTTCCTGCCACCACTGTGCACATTCAGTCACCCTGGATTTTGAAAATAAGAATGTGAGCATTATACTCTCGGTAGTATGTAAACCAGGATGGGGAGCCTCTTTCAGATCAGGGCTGAATTCATTTCCAGAGAAGCTCTTGGGAGCTACTTTTCACTGGTGTGTTGGGCCAAAGACAAAAGAGGCAGGGGAAATGATACCAGCCAATTTTAGCTTAAAGCTCATAATGCCAGGGCTCCTGTATCTTTCACAGTTGTATAGAGCAGGGAATTTCAGCAGGTGTCCCTTGTATGCATGCAGCACCGGGTGAAATTCCCTCCTCCCCGCAACAGTTAAGCTGCAGGACCTCTGCCCTCTTTTGTATCTGGTCAAGAGGGCTGGGCTCCTGCAGCTTTAACTGTTGTGATGAAGAGGGAAATTCACCAGCCAGACAAATGACCCCTGCTGAAATTCCCTGCTCTATACAACTGTGAAAGAAACAGGAGCCCTGTCCTCCTTTCCATATGGTCACCTTAATCAAGGGTACTGTTGGTTGGGTGCCTGTCAAGGGCTCACAGCCCAGCTGGGCCCACTGCTAAGAGGTCCCTGGAGTTGCTGTTCCTCTTTAGCTTTGCCATCTGCCTCTTCACCTGCCTCTCACTCTGGCCCAGTCAACAGAAGTGGTGAGCAGGAGGCGCAGGAGTTGCTAAGGCCTACTTGCTCATTGGCCCTCTGCCTGTCAAGCAAGTAGGTGGTAGGAATGATGATGATGATGAAGAGGAGGAGGAGGAAGAGCAAGAATGACAAACGTGGTGAGAAGGTAGCCTCACTGAATGAGTGGGGGCCTATTGAAGGTATCGTGCCCAAAACCTGGAGCCGGCACTAGTCCCAGAGCTTGTCCAAGTTTTAATTTTTGTAAACCGCCCAGAGAGCTTCGGCTATGGGGCGGTATATAAATAATAATAATAATAATAATAATAATAATAATAATAATAATAGAAGGCCCACTTCGTTGTCTCTGTGCAACCTTTTATCTCATCTTATTTATTTATTTACAATATTTGTTCACCGCTCCCAACCCCCAATAAGAACAAGTACCTCTTTTATAAGGAACTTCCTGCATCTCTTGCAAGTGTGTGAACTGTTCTCAGGGAAACAGGCATCCCACCAAGGGCTTGTCTATATGCCCTGTGTATCCCGTTGTGACTGCGCAGTGGTTTTGTGTTGTTTACATGACGCAGCCGTCAACTCCCAGCCATGTCAGTCTTTCCTCCCAGGAACTACGCTTTTTCGCAGTGCCGTCTTTACCGCAACTTTTTTAGTTGCCCCGAGGCCACCGCATCGTGGGTGTTTGGCCATCAGATATCTGCTCCCGTCAGGTGCTCCTGGTCAAAGGCTACATCATCATTACATATCATCCATTCAGCTGCTGACAGGAAGCTATAAATGCTTCGGGGCCAAGAGGGAATTGTCCTCTCATCTTTCGGTGTCATCCCATAATTACATCAATTAAGTACACAGAGGAACAAGGATCGCTGCTGTGGCTGCTACCATTTTAAAAGGTGTGTGCGTTCAAGTTTCCTCGACAACAGCGGAGTCTGAAAACACTCCCCAAGGGTTGACATGTTTATAGCATCATTGCTGTGTTCCTCCAGCTCCTCCTTATCAATCTACAGCAAAACAGAATACTTCAAAATAAGCCCAGCTGAACTTAGTTACCAGGATCAGACAATCAGTGTGGAAAACATCCATTGTTTCTCCAGTCCCTACATGTGCTGGTCATATGACTGAGATCAGCCTAATTATCTATGCCATGTCACAGGTTGCTCTGTTGCCCAAACCCAAAGCCATGTGTGGCTTAATAACTTTTCACCCATCCTACAAACCATGGCTTGCAGCATGTCATATATTTCGATGAATCCCTTTAATACTGACTGCAGGGTTATTAGCTCTTCTAACAACCATGGTTTGCTTTCCCATCAGGTTAGCAGAATCACTAACTCTCCCCACTGCCAAATACTACTGGACAAATAAGAGAAGAGACATTGACGTGTAAATATTACGGGTGTGCACGGACCCCCCGAATCGGATAGGGACCCGGATCGGGACCTCCAATTTTGTCCCGGATCATATCGGACAAAATCGGAGGCCCCTCAGGCCAGATCGGGTCTGATCCCAATCCAAAAATCGAGCATCCAATTTTTGGATTGGCCGCCATTTTTTCCCCCCATAGACTTGCATTGGGGGAAAGAAAGCTTTTCCCCAATGCAAGTCTATGAGGAAAAAATGGTGGTGGGTGGGTGAGGGGGGCCTAACTCACTCCTCCCCCCCGGGGCCATCCACTGTGGACGGCCCTGGCAGGTAAGCCCCCTCCCCCGCGCTCCTTACCGCCCCGGGGCCGTCCGCTTCCATCCGCTGTCGCCCGCGGGCACCAGCGGATGGAAGTGGATGGACCAGGGGGGGTTAGCCCCCTCCCCCTGCTTCCCTTCTGCTAGGGAAGCCCCCCCCCACTGTCAGCTTCGATTGGCGGGCGCCCGCGGGCGCCCACCGATGGAAGCGGTGGTGCGTGCCAGTGGGCGCCCACCGATCCGCCGATCCATCTGATCTGGATCGGAACCTTTCCAGATTGGATCGGATTGGATCGGCCAATCCAGTGGTGAAATCGGAAATCGTATAAATCGGATAATTTTATCTGATTTCCCCCTGGATCTGATTCGGATCGTGGATCGGACCCGATCCAGTGCACATCCCTAGTAAATATGACCTATTGCAGCCAGTTCTACTCTTCCTTTTGCCTGGGGACTGTTACAAAGTGCCCCCCAAAGCCTGCTGTTTTGAGAAGCAGTGTCCCACATTTGGAAGGAGACTATTTTGGCCTTGGATAGGCTGACCATATGAAAAGGAGGACAGGGCTCATGTAACTTTAACAGTTGCAGAGAAAAGGGAATTTCAGCTGGCGTCATTTGTATGCAATTAGTACCTGGTGAAATCACCTCTTCATCAAATCAATTAAAGTTGCAGGCACTATACTAGAGTGACCAGATACAAAAGAAGGCAGGGCCCCTGCAACTTTAAGTGTTGCAATGAAGAGGGAATTTCACCAGGTACAAATTACATACAAATGACGCTGGCTGAAATTCCCTTTTCTCTACAACTGTTAAAGTTACATGAGCCCTGTCTTCCTTTTCATATGGTCAGCCTAGCCTTGGAGAACAGTAGAACAACAACTCTATTCAGGCCATTCAGGCCCTGCACGTCCCAAGTGAAATGGCAGGCGTGAGCTTTTGCAAACAACTCTCTGACAAGCCCATTGTATTTTGTTATTCATCTGTGTTAACACTTGCACATTTTGTGGGGCCAAAGACGTAACGGCTGGTGCTAAAATACCAAAAATAATAGCAGATTTTAGCGTAAAGCTCTGACTGCCAGTTACTAAGTCTAGAAGAGACAATTCAACTTTTATAATGTTGGAGTGGGTGGGACTGCACAATTGCTGACCAAGAAATGATCAGTGGCTGGAAGAAAGGGAGTGGAGTCAGGGAAAAGGGAGTTTGTAATCCGGGGGGGGGGGGGGGAATTTGGCCCAGGAGCCTGAGTATCTGCACCCCCTCTACTAAGATCTGGCCAGCAGTTTAAAAAGCCTTGCTGCAGCCTGCACCACTCAGACACCAATTCCTGCCTTCATCTCTCAACCTCGCTACCCCCCACTTCATGGTGCCGCCTGAAGCAGGTCGGTGCATCATGCTGCATGTCAGGGCCAGCCCTCTCTCTCAAAAGGCATGTATTGCCAGAGGAATCTAAATGCTGCATAATTGCTATTGTTGCTCATGTTCCAAATGCAGGGTGCGGCATGGGGTGTGTGAACTTCGTTGGGATACAGCCAAGCTCCATAAATATGGGCTTCAAAACCAAAATTATTTGTTTATTTCATTTATATCTTGCCTATTTTCTTCCAAGGAGGCAGACATAATCCTCCTCCTCTCCATTTTATCCTCATAACAACAACCCTTTGAGGTAGGTTGGGCTGAGAGTCTGTGACTGGCCCAAATTCACTCCGTGGGTTTCCATGGCTGAGTGGGGACTAGAACCCGGATCTCCCGACTCCCAGTCCGACACTCTAGCCACTACACCAGTGCAACAGAGAGAAAGTCATAGCCAGGGCAGTGTGCAGTCCATGGTAGGAAAATGAACTTTCTGTTGTTGGACAATCAAAATTCTATGCTAAGAACAGGGGAAGGGAGAGGTCTGTATAATGTATGCAAACAAAGCCTGTTCGCACAACTTGTAATGTACAACTGTATCCTGGAGTGTGGGGGGGGGGGCAGTTGCTTTGTTTCTGAACTATGTTTCACAATTTACTCTAGGTTTGCTGGCCATGGAAAGGGACAATGGGCTATTTTGGGTACTGAAGCTGCAATGTCACCCCCACCCCCAAATTTTAATTTTCCTATCATCGATTGCACAACTGCCGTGGCTGTGACTTTCTCTGGCTGTGAATTTTTACCTTGCCCCATTTGCTGCTGTCCCCATCTGCTATGTGGCTTCTGAGATGAGAGGTTTTTTTCCAAAATAGAAATCACCCTTTGGGCCCTAGTAGGCAGTGCCAAGTAAGCCATGGCTTAGAGCTTCGTATGATGAGGGGCCTCTAAATATGTTGGAGCTAAGTAAGATGTATTCTATATGTTGGAAAGTCCAATGTGATTTACAGCAGAGTTGCCTTAGATAGAGAAAGCGCGGCAATGCAGCATTTCAAAGTGAAGGCAATAAGAGTAGATTAGGGGTCAGCTTAAAAGGAGCTCAAATCAACTTACTTTATTAGTGCTTTTATACACATTTTCAGAGAAGGCTATCTAACACTATTTAACTACAAGCTCCCCCTAATGCTGTGTGGCACCCTTTCATTGCCCTATTGTAATGTAATAGACTTGTTTTTTCTCTTTATTTTTTATGGAATGCTGTCCCTGAATCTTGACATGGCTTGGGCCTCAGTGTGTCTTAATCCAGCCCTGCTAATAGGCAAGGGGGACACTATTTGGACTCTGCTTGGGCTGACTCTATTGAGAGAGTAGTCTGGACCATGTGTGTGTGTGTGTGTGTGTGTGTGTGTGTGTGTGTGTGAGAGAGAGAGAGAGAGAGAGAGAGAGAGAGGATTCTCTCCTGGACCAAACAGGACATGGGTGTATTTGTTTTTCCAAGTCAAGTGTAATCTTTGTCAGAAAACGGTCGCTGAGCACTTCTCTACCCCAAATGAGAGCCAGACACCACTAGATCCTGCCTCTTGTGTTCAGTGCTTACACTTGGCTGGCCAGCATCAGGGACTTTGGCCTGTAATCAGCACTACAGCGTAATAAAAGTGCCGTTTTACAGCCCAGCAGCTCAATTTGCTAGTGTTGTTCTTATCAGAGTCACTTGGCTTTGCCAGAAATATGGGCAGGGCTGTCTCCATCAGCAGGAAGAGTTCAAGGGTAAATATCATGGGGCCCTTGCAGAGACCCACACCTTAGCCGGATGCACACTGCTGCCCCTGAAGGCTCTGTTTGCTCGGCTCCAGTTCCAGGCTGTTGCTGCCTGCCCATCTGCATGTGAATAGTAACAAGAGCACAGAGACAGATCAGCAACCTGCATTTGCCCTGTCCCCTCCTTCTGGGCAGGTGGGCCTGAGTGCAGCAGGACAAAACCTCAGGCCCAGGAGCCAAATCCAGCCCTCTGGGGTTTCCCAGAAGGCCACACACCCTTCTCTTGGCCCCTCCCCACTTTCCCACAATTACTGGTCATTTGGTGGCCTCAGTAGGGAACCCACACTATCTTCTGCTGCCTGTAACTTCTGTGTTTTCCATCGAAATGGCTTCCAAGCATCAGACTTGCCAGTTTTCAGACATACTGAAGAAATGTTTTTAGACATACTGGAGCTCCAAGCTTGCAGCTCAGTGCTTCAGGAAACAGGACTCCTACTGAGAGCTCTTGCTAATTTCATCGAGTGTCTTTTAGCTTTCCTTGACATTCCTCCTAACATTTTGCCTAAGGGAACGTGAAGGACTAATGTTTTGTATTTAGTTTGGATATTTCTTATTGGCTTTATTTTGTTATTGTTCTTTGCTTTATAACACATTTACTCTTTCTTTCTAAATTGTTTTCATGGCTGTTAGAGCAATACGAAAATGGAACCAATGACCTAGGGAGGTGGTGGGCTCTCCCACATTGGAGGCCTTCAAGAGGCAGCTGGACAACCATCTGTCAGGGATGCTTTAAAGTAGATTTCTGCATTGATAGGGAGTTGGACTCGATGGCCTTATAGGCCCCTTCCAACTCTACTATGATTCTATGTGGGGTTGTTGTTTTTCTGTGTAAGCTGGCTAGTTTAAAACGAATGGGACAAAAGTTGCCAGTAAGTCTACAGAGCAAGGGAGGGGCCTGGAGGCTCAACAACAAGTCAGGAGCTTCGCTTAGCTCTTTGGTGCCAAAATGCATACTCCGAAAGAAATATATGTTTCATTTGCAGAAATGTTTGCATGGAGCAGACAGAAGGAATGTAGGGCAAAGGTTGGCTTTAACACATAAGGAAGTGGGAAATAGAGAGAAAGCTTGGAAGAGGAGAAGCATCAGAAAGAGAAAGAAAACCAGAGAGCTAAATTTAGGAGAAGCTGAATGCTAAATGCCAAGAACTCTGACAGCAAGATATTGCTGAGAAGAATATAGAGAAAATAAAGACCCAATCTAATCAGCTGGATGCATTTACCCTGGTTCTTTTCTTATCATTTTCCTCTTGTGGTTTAGTGTGTATGTCTGTCTGTTGCAAAGATTCAGATGTTAAAACGTTTTCCGTACTAATGATATTTTACGTTAAACATTTACATCTTTATTGCTGAAACCTAGTAGTCTCCTTTCATGTTGGATCATCCATCACATGTCTAAAAGCTAAATCCTATTATACCTAGACGACTTTGCAAGAACCCTAGAGAGTTTTAAGGCTGATTGGTACAGCCAGCCAGAGGAAATTAAGGTTCCACCCGGTGGCAGTGGAACAGTTATTGGAAGGGAAAGGAGAACAGGTTTGAGGCACTCTGCTTGGCTTGTTATCCCCCCCACCCCCATACATGGATTAGGGCATAGCTGGATCCATGACAGGGGAACGTCCACATCTATTTCAGGTGCTGGTGAAAAGGAATTCCTTACCACCTCCACTGACAGTTCTACATGGGAGATTTTCTGGGTTGAGTAGTGATGGCTGAAACATTCCAGTAGCAGGACCTTGACAGGCCAGGAGAAAATCCAAAGATAAATGCTGTTGCTGGCAGAACCCACAATTGAAAAAGAAAAGAAAACCCAGGGTGGGGGAAAGGAATAAACATGTGACACAAAATGAGACACTCCACAGCAATTTACATTTCAAGAAACATTTATTTTTTTAATAAGGGGAAACATACATTAAGTTGAGGTTTGAAAATCAGCAAATAATTGAAGAGCATTTAAGTGCACATGGAATTGTTTAGTAATAATGTATCCTGCCAGTCAAACTGCCTACATATTAAATGTTTTTTGTTTTTTTTTGTGGCTTGGGCTTCAAACAGCTTCCTGCACTTTTAACTGTTGTGATGAAGAGGGAATTTCACCAGGAACTCATTGCGTACAAATGCCACTGGCTGAAATTCCCTTTTCTCTACAACTGTTAAAGTTACATAAGCCCTGCCCTCCTTTTCATATGGTCAGCCTAGTCTTACACTAGAACTGAGCCCAAATGTCTGAGAAGACATTTTTCTGAGAAAATGTCTTGATTTTTCCCCCTCAACCCTCCATCATCAGATCCAAGAAAAAAAGAAAGGCATCTTGCCAAATTATCTTTGAATCAATCTCCCTCTCCATTTTGTTTGTTCTTTGATTTGGCAGCTGCCATTTGCCCCTCACAGTGCCTCAAAAGTCAATAGGCCCCTGGCACTTCGGAGGATTCAAAATGGCAGACAGGCCAGCTGCCAACACATTTGTTGGCGATGCTACTTATAGCAGCAGCAGCAGCAGCAGCAAAAAGAAAGAAAGAAAAAAGAAAACAAGAACAACAAAAACATCTGGGAAAAAGGAAGTTGTGCATGCTAATGGTAAATCCCACCCATTGAAACTGTTGGAGAATTTCTTCTTCCCCTGAAGAAATTCAGCAAAATGATTCTTCACACACACACACACACACAAACACACGCACACACATTTCTCTGTCTAGGTGAAGAATAGGGTGAAGAATTTCAAGAGGCCATTAGCATACAGCTCCACTTTAGATGCCCTAATCCATTTTAAACTAACGATGTCCCATTTATTGGGAGGGAGGAGGGAACGGGGTCTGTGATTCATTCCGTCCTCAACAGGCGATTAGCATCTTCCAAGCCAACAACATTGACCATTTGTTCAACACAAGGCACATAGTTCCCAATCCGGAAGGGGTGCACACATGAAAACCCGTTTCCACGTGAACAATTTGATATTTATTTCTACCTCCCTGACACCCCCCCCCCCGGCACCCTTTGCCAAGTGCTCCCAAGGTTATTGCGTTGCCCTTCCAGGATTAGAGTGACACCCCACATTATCCAGATTTGTTCTCAACGTGGAGAGAGCAAGAAAAGTTCCAGAGTCTGAACAGACTTCACTAAACCAACAACCAAAGGGGAGGGGAGGGGAGGGGAGAGGAGGGAGGAAGAATTGTTGGAAGATCCCTCAGAAAAGGGATATTGGAGAAAAGATCGGATTTATTAAGTCATGATGAAAATTAATGCATTCTCCATTTCTATAACAAACCAACTAGCAATTCTGGGGACCAGCATAACAGTTCATTAAACAGACGGGGAGGCAAACACAGGATAGATGGGTCAAGAGAGGACATTGACTAAGAATATGCCAACCATGGCAGTAAAGAAAGTAGCTGGGGAGGAGAAGGCACCCAGGATTCCCGCGTTAGTGCAAACTGGTTTCCCAGTCAGCTTGTAGACTTTTCCTGCATAGGGCACCAGGTCATCCTCTGTCAAATCACAGGCAGTCTGAGTAGCGCAGCCTCTGAGAGAGAAGTTCTGTGTCGGATCATCTGTGGAGAGAATTAAGTAGAGGCTCAACATCAGAGGAACAGAAGATCCCCTTTCTGTCCCACTTGCGCCTATTTCCATGTTACCTTCGAGCTAGATTTTCTATGAACAAGGGAGTTACTGAGCGTTGGCATATGTGGGAAAGATGGGTTGGTTCACACATTCAACTATATTGCTTGAGCGGCACCGTATATGTGTGAATGAGCTGGCACAGGTCTAAAAACACAGGTAGAACTTTTGTAGCATTCCATGAAGGGATGTTGGGAGAAATCTGGAACGGATTCAAATTTCCATGAATCCAAGCTGCAAATTCTGCAGAAGGCCAGCTTTTTCCAAGTGGTGCAAAATCCATGAATTTGTAAGACATTTTTTTAAAAAAAAATTAAGGGGGATTTGTGAAAATTTGCACTAGTACAATAATGCACATTAGCACAAGTGGAACGAAATTCTCGCACATATCTAAAAAAATCTAAGTCCGTCAATGAGTAGACAATGGAACCAAAGTCACCTGATAATCTGGAAAACACAGAATGGATTTAACAAAATCTATACATCCCTCGTCCCATGTTGCCTTAAACACTCGTTGCTGACAGTGTGGGTTCTCAAGAGGCCCACCAACCAGGGGCCAGTGTGCCATTTTCATTCTCATTCACTGGAGGGTCTGTTGTCTCTGATGTTGTCAAGGGGTGCCACCTAATTTGTTTGGGGGGAAAACATTCCAGGAAAAATGTTGTCCGTAGTGACTACGGAGAACCAAAAGGGTTCTCCATAGCTTATTTGCAAGCTAAATTGGACTATTTTAGTCCTCTGCAGTTGCTCCGTAGCTAAAACATTAAAACCATTTGAGTCATCCTGCAGACAGCGGACCATGGGGGTGATGGCAAAAATGATCTCCAGACCTCGCACAGTTTCCCACTCTTGATCTGCACAGTATAAAGGTGTTCCCCAGACTCATGTGTGATGGCTATGCTCACATTTCATGGTATCCAGAGGCTCAAATCTTGAAACTCTGGGGACAGAGGCTTGGAGCTAAGGATTGGTGCCCAGCAGATGAGAGAACAGAATCTGGGAGGAGAGTTACCAGGAGGGGGCCTCCCACAAAATAAACAGCCGTGAGTTAGCTGAGGAGAACATTTCAGGGAACAGTTCTCTCTTCCGAACCCCCACAATCCCTAATTTTGAGCTGTATGTCCTCAGCATAAGGGTTTGGTAATAGTAGTATGGTAGGCAAAGAGGGGGAAGATATAGGAAATGTATTATTATTATTATTATTGTTGTTGTTGTTGTTGTTGTTGTTATTATTATTATTATTATTATTAAATTGGTGATCCTAAATACCGAGCGTTTAAGAGCAATCTGAGTAGTGCCAACTCCAGGTATTAGAAGGCTTTTAGACAAGACTCTCCATAGGCCTTTTTCCTCATGAGTCTACCTCCTAATCACCATTATCACCATTTGCTATGGCTCCTCATCCTCTTTCTCATTGCTGCCACCATTTGCTTGCTTGACAGGCAGAGAGCCAGGGAGCAGATAGGTTAGTGGCACCACCTCCTCCTCCTCCTCCTCCTCCTCCTCCTCCTCCTCCTCCTCACCATCACTGTTGTCTGGGCCAGAGCCAGAGGCAGGTGAGCAAGCAGTTTGCAGGAATGAAAAGGCGACGCAACTCCGAGATGTGTGTGCTCTTGTTAGTAGGCCCTGGGCAGAGGCCCGACCATGCCTAGCCTTGATAACTTTCCCAGGTCTCAGAAACTGGGGACTTCAGGTCAGAGACTTCCCTCCCCTCACCCCTTAGCCTTCATCACCAGCTTCCCAGGATCATCCCACAGCCACAGGTTCATCCCACAGCCACAGATGAACACAGGGATGCATGACTAATGCATCTCCCAGGCTAAGGGGCTTTTTCATCCCAACTCTTAGGAAGGTCATGGTGTAACTCTGCTCTATATAATGGGGAGGAATCGGGTGGGAGGGGGTGAAGAAATACCGGTAGCGATCCCTGAAAGGGTGATGCACTTGTTTTCGACGCCCATGCAGGTGATGTAATTTTTGCCCGCACACAGGATCTCGTTTTTATTCTCACAGACTGGGCAATTCACTCCATTTTCGGAAACACCAGCTGCAGGCACTGTAAAACAAAGAGAGGTCTCACATTAGTGAGGTCATAGGGGACATGTCTCATGCAACTGCATCAAGCATTAGAAGCAAGCACAATACTGGCTAGTTTCCAATGGACCTGACCTCAGTTGATGTGTTCTGGTCTATTTGCTTAAGGAGACCCCCTTTCCTGTATGGATGGTCCCTTTGCCAAACTCCCATCATTGGCTAGATATGAGCAGTGGCACAAACAAAGAATTCCTGCCAGATGTCTCTCAGGTCAAGGGTAGGCAGACTTCAGGCACCTAGGATCTACTTCCCCACCCCTAGAAACTAAAGATCCACCATCTGGAATCTGAGTAGGCATGCACCAAGTACAATGAAAGAACAGGGAGCCTCTGAACACATTGCCCAGACCAAGAAATTGTTCCAGTATAACCACTGGGGTTGCAGTCCATTTTATGCAAAAAAAAAATCCACTCCTGGTTGGTGGAAGTGGACTTCCCCAACTCCTTCCCACAACAGACCTTCCAGACCCTTGAAAATGCTACACAATGAGTCAGACCTTGGCTGAATGGGATGAGTTGTAGCTACATGGGGGAAGGGGGAGGGCCCCTAAAAATTAGGCAGAGGAACCTTCTATTTGTGGAATCCAACCCTGATTGGCGGTCTACTCTGTGCTTTCTTCATTTCAGTAGCCATCTTTTCATGGGTCACATCATGAGTCAGAAGCTCATGCCAATCTACAGCAAATCACCCAGGGATCTACCAGGAGATCCCGATCTACCTTCTGCCCTCCCCCACCGCAAGTCACCCATACAAGGCCCATTGCAAAGTTGCATCCCTGTTAGGGCTTGGCATTCAGTAGGGTGGCTTACGAACTCAGAAATAAGAACGTAAGAAGAGCCATGTTGGATCAGACCGAGGGTCCCTCTAGCCCAGCACTCTGTTCACACAGTGGCCAACCAGCTGTCCTATCGTCACCACCACCCATTGTCCATAGGAGGGAAGCCACTACAGCCTCACCCACCCGTCCCCATCATCGTCCATGTCCAGGAACCTTTCCCAAGCCCAGTCAATACCCACCACTTAGAGTCAGGTTCTCATTGCAGTTCTCTGAGTAGCAACAGGCTGTGCTGGCCTGGACTCTTCTTGTGGTGGTCGTACTCAATGTGAAGCCACGTGGTTGACACTGGCTGAGGCAGCCTTTGTACGTTCCCGTGGCACTGACACCTCCACCTGGGGAAAAAAGAGGAAGGGAATAACGCACTGGGCTGCAGCCGAGGGAAAGATGGGAAAGCAGGGCCTTTCCATCGGCCCTGCAGAGAGGCCGGCTCCTTGTGGCTCATCCCTCCAGTAACTGTCCTCTGACAACAGTCATTCCATCAGGCTGCTGCAGAGGGAGAGGCAGGGAAGCAGGGCCAACTCCATCGGCTCTGCAGAGAAACCAACTCTGTTGGAGGAATGCATCCAGGGGTGGATTTTGCCGAGCTTTCAAAAACTTGGCCCCCTGGACTTTGGCTCGCTTCCCCACATGCTGGCGTGGGACAGGGAGATGGTGGCATCGAGACGGACTTCTCAGACACAGGGGCCTCTGGGGACGTGTGACCACACAGGCTTGGTTCTGAAGGTAATTCCCTTCCCCATCCCATCACCTCTTTAGAGTCCTCGGTGTCCCCTTCTGCTCATGCAGAATCTAGCCCTGGGGCTGTTGCACCCTGTGAGGTAGCTTAGGCTTAAAGAGAGTGGCTTGCCCAAAGCTAGGCTGACCATATGAAAAGGAGGACAGGGCTCCTGTATCTTTAACAGTTGCAGAGAAAAGGAAATTTCAGAGGCGTCATTTGTATGCAATTATTACCTGGTGAAATCCTCTCTTCATCACAACAATTAAAGTTGCAGGCACTATACTAGAGTGACCAGATACATAAGAGGTCAGGGCCCCTGCAGCTTTAACTGTTGTAATGAAGAAGGGATTTCACCAGGTACAAATTGTATACAAATGATGCCGGCTGAAATTGCCTTTTCTCTACAACTGTTAAAGTTACATGAGCCCTGTCCTCCTTTTCATCTGGTCAGCCTACCCAAAGCCACTCAGTGAACACTGAGTCTGAATAGGGATTTGAACTCAGCCCGCTTTAGTCCAGGAGGAACAAATATCTACCCAGTACCTCATGCCAGGAGTCTCGGCTCTCCTGGTATTTGGACCATTGCACCCACCTAATGTATTTTTTTCCATTATGACAACACATCTTTCAGCTTTGCAAGTTTTGCCAGAGCAGTTGGTGTCCACAAGAGCACATGAAGCACATGTAATATTATGTATAGCTCCTGGAAACAAAGAAAAAGCAGGAAGAAAGAGGTTACTCTCAGTGCAATAGCGGGAGTGGGAGACATAGGCCCTTGGCCCATCAAATTCACAAACACCCACTCGGAGCGGAGATTGGAAACAGGGATCCTTCCAGGTCAAGCCCTCCCACTCCCCCAATTTCCCCCTGGTCTTTGCTAGCCAGCTGAGAGGTACAGGCTACAGAGCAAGGAAGGGGGCAGCAATGGGAGGTGTCTATCCGGGGCGCCATCTATGGGGGGTTTGTCCACCAACTGGCTTCATCAAACAGGCTTAAGAGCACTCACCATGAACACAAGGTAGGAGAACACAAAGGAGGCAGAGGAGCAAAACGTTCTTCATGGTGCCTTAGAGAAAATACAGGCAGGACTAGAGTCACTGCAGCAGTCAACTGGGAGACCTTGTGAGCTGTGGAACGATGTTTCATTGAATCAGCTCAGGAAAAATATGTATATTGCAAAGCCAAACTATTTTTTTAAAAAAAATTTAAAAAACATTGGATAACATACATTGGCCCTGTTCAGAAGACACCTTTAACCATGGCTTTAACAACAGTGGTTAAACCAGAAAGCCGGGCTGTGTTCAGAAGACATCTTTAACCATGGCTTTAACCATGGTGGTTCAGCCAGAAAGCCTGGCTGTGTTCAGAAGACGCCTTAAACCATGGCTTTAACCACAGTGAACAAGGCTTTTTGCCTTAATCACTGTGGTTAAAGCCGTGGTTTAAGGCATCTTCTGAACACAGCCCAGCTTTCTGGCTTAACCACCATGGTTAAAGCCATGGTTTCAGGTGTCTTCTGAACAGGGCCACTGAGGGGTTCAGCAACTGGCAGCCCCTCAGCCAAACCTGGTCCCTAGAGTGATGCCACCTGGTTCCCCAAATTGCCAACACTGGGAGGACAAGCTGAGTGTGGGTGAGCAGCTTCTAGGACAATGAGACTCAACAGCAACCGCTGAGCAGTTTCAGGTATGGGGCGTTCACCACAACCCCTTGCCAAAGTGGCCATTTGGAAAACCATTTGGAAAGCCAGTTGCTGACCAAGGACAGACCTGTCTCATCACTAATGAAACTACTGGAGAAATCTGCCACAGACCCGAATGAGGTCAGATTCCTGGGAAACAGACTTGCGAAGTCCACAGCAGACCGGCTCTCCCTGCCGGCACGTCCTCTCTACAGATTCTCCAATTGTAGCCGCAATTTACATATAACTAAGCACTTTGCTACCACAAATGATGCAAAATACGCTAAATACACTGAATGTAATTTGCCCAAGATACACTAATTGCAGCTACATTTGGAGTAACTTGTCCTGTTGAGAGAGAGAGAGAGAGAGAGAGAGAGAGAGAGAGAGAGAGAGAGAGAGGAACCTGCTGAAATTTGGAAGATGAGCCAGGGGCTCCAGGGGAAATCCGCTGAGCCCCAAGAAGGCCGGTTTTCCCAGCAACAGATCCCCACCCCCAGTTCAGATGTTCGGGGATTCACACATCCCTAAATGAAACTGATTTGTCACTCAAAACAATTCTCCATTCTCTGATTAGGAAAAAAAAATCACTTATTGTCACATTGCATTTCCTGCGGTTTAATAAAATATTCCCAACTCTTTCCAATATCCTGTTGTCACCACTAAAACACCCTCATTTTTAAAAAATAAAATAAAATCATGGCTTGCCCCATTAAAGACTTGCATTGCAAAGGGTGTCATTTCAACCATTTTAACTTTGCGATATTACCATGCCCACATTCATCCATGGTATAACTTCTCATTTGGGCAGTGATTTCACACTCTGAACACATGAAGAGGCTGCCACATATCTTTGTTATAATAATATTCTCCTCCTCCCGTAAGTCATTTGGACCTGAATTGCATCAGAACAGTAGTTCATCCAGCCTGGTAGTTCATCCAGCCTGGGAACATCCCTTTTACACATCTCCTAGAATCACCTGGTGGTTCATTCTTCCCAGGTAAACACATATGGGTCTATTCTGCTTCCCCTGAGAGCAGCCTGCACAGGAGAAACCTGGGAAGGGCATGTACCACCTATTCCCAAACTCTGCAAAATGTTATGGGATAGAAATTGTTTTTCTTCTTAGACAAAAGGCCACAATCACAACATAATACATTTAATCCTCAATGAAGTGATGCTTCACCCAGGGCAAATGGGGAGGTGAATGCCTGGTTTTCTGCTAAGAAAAATCATTTGACATGGAAGGGAAGGCAAAATAATTTCAAGAAGAGTTGTGAGAACTCTCGGGTCAGTTCCATACAACTGAAACACTTGACACGGGAGTACAACATAAGGAAATGTGTCCCTTCAAATCCTCGGCGAATTTTGAGGTCAATACTTTCTGAGGGAAAAATATGTGGCAAATATTTGCTCCAACCCTCAATATCAACACTCAACATCTAAAGATTTTGCAGGAGCAGTCAACATTTTAAATTGTCCCATCTGACCAAAGACACACAATAGTGATCCATATATGATGGTTTCCAACAGACAACATACAGTAGAATTTAGTAAAGTTTGCATTAACGTCATTCATGCATTTATTTAGCCCATGGACAACATTCCATTTGGAAATCCTAAATGGCAACTTTCAAGACCAAATCTCGACTGTTCAAAAACCTGCATTTTGAAATGTGAAAATCTGGACGATTTTGAAATGATGCAAACTTTCATTTCAACTCTACATGAGAAGTCACCCAAGCCCATTTGCAAATCTGGATAGATGCAAAAGGATGCACTGCTGTCTTATCCGCTATCTGAGATGCAAAAAGCCCACCGCAGCTTACCTAGGAGGCAGAGATCTAGCAGATGTAATCTTCTTACATCCCCCTCTCTTTTCTTTTTATACAGGATTTGCAGGGGTTTGCATAGGGCAGGAAATTATGCATCAGCTGATAACAAAGGGATTGTTAGTTCCTGGATGGCATGCCAATATGGAGATATTTATAGCCATACCCAGTTAATCTTAAACTATGGGACAGTGATTACAAAGCAACAATTTCACAGTAATTCCAGGTAACTACACAATAACCTTTTCATGTAGAAGGTAGCATCTCTAGATTCAGGTGGTCATGATTTTTTATTCATTCATTCATTTATTTTATTAGAACATTTGTATCGTGCCCTATATCACTGGGACCTCAGGGTGGCGTAAAGATACAATCACACAAACAGTATAAAACAATAAATATAATATACCCAGCTAAAAACAAATTAAACCATTAATCAAGCTAAAAACAGTATAGAATTTTAAAACAATAGAAGTAATTAAAATGACGTGCAACCTTGGTGAATTTAGCCATTAAAGTCCTTGTTTCTACATCACGACAAAATGATGCTTAAGCCCATGGGCATGAATGGAGTTGGAAGACCTAAAGACGGTAGTGCACGCGCTGGTAACCTCGAGGCTCGACTTCCACAATGCACTGTACATAGGGCTACCTCTGTGCCTGGTTTGGAAACTTCAACTAGTTCAAAATATGGCAGCCAGGTTGGTACATCTGATACATCTAGGGATGACCATATTACATCAATATTAAAATCACTCCACCAGCTGCCAATTAGTTTCCGTGTGAAGTACAAAGTGTTGGTTATTACCTTTAAAGCCCTACATGGTTTTAGTCCAGGTTACCTGCAGTATCGCCTTCTCCCATACAATCTGGCCCCTACACTCAGGTCCTCTGTGGAATACTTACTTCAGTCAGCCAAAACTAGGCTGACAACTGTTACCCACAGGACCTTTCCTTCTGCTGTCCCCAAACTGTGGAATAGCCTGCTGGAGGAGATTCATCAACTTATACACTCTTTCTAAGTTTAGGGTGCTTACCTCCAAGGGAGGAACACCTGGGCAAGATCTACACCAAGCAGGATATAACACTTTGAAAGCAGTTTGAAAATGATATATGGAATGTATCATGGGCACCAACAGTTGTCAGTGCACATCAATACCGTTATAAAGCAGTAATGTAGATCCTGCCCTGGTGAAGTTAACTGGGGTGGGAGGAGGATTTCCAAGAAGCTCACGCAGGCGGAATTCTCAACATCCCAAGAAAGAGACAGAGAAATAACTGCCTCTTTCACAGGGAAACAAAGAAGTTGTGAAAGGGAGGGAGGGTTTCGACACAGCACTAATTTACTATATATTAGGGGTGTGCACGGACCCCCCGGATCGGATCGGGACCCGGATCGGGACCTCCAATTTTGTCCCGGACCGGTTCGGACAAAATCGGAGGCCCCCCGGACCGGATCGAGTCCGATCCCGACCCAAAAATCGTACATTTTTGGATCGGCCGCCATTTTTTTCCCCATAGACTTGCATTGCAATGCAAGTCTATGAGGAAAAAATGGCGGCGGGTGGGTAAGGGGGGGCCTAACTCCCTCCCCCCCCCGAGGCCGTCCGCTGTGGACGGCCCCGGCAGGTAAACCCCCTCCCCCGCGCTCCCTACCCCCCCTGGGGCCGCCCGCTTCCATCCGCTGGCGCCCGCGGGCGCCAGCGGATAGAAGCGGACGGCTCCGGGGGGGGGGTAAGCCCCCTTCCCCGCCACTGCTTACCTTCTCGGCCCGTCCGGCGCCGGCGGCTACTACCAGCGGGCTCCGCGGCCTACTCTCGAGTAGCGCGCCGGGTGATGACATCACCCGGCGCGCCACCCTGGAGCAGGCCGCGGAGCCTGCTGGTAGTAGTAGGCGCCGGCGCCGGACGGGAGCCGCCGGGCCGGGCAGGTAAGGGCCCCCCTCCCCCCTCCCCCCTCCGCGCGCCCCCTCCTCCCCTCCACGCACCCCCTCCTTACCTTTCCGGCCCGGCGGCTCCCGTCCGGCGCCGGCGCCTACTACTTCCAGCAGGCTCCGCGGCCTGCTCTAGAGTAGCGCGCCGGGTGATGACATCACCCGGCGCGCCATCCTAGAGCAGGCCGCGGAGCCTGCTGGGAGTAGTAGGCGCCGGCGCCGGACGGGAGCCGCCGGGCCGGGCAGGTAAGGGCCCCCCTCCCCCCTCCCCCCTCCGCGCGCCCCCTCCTCCCCTCCACGCACCCCCTCCTTACCTTTCCGGCCCGGCGGCTCCCGTCCGGCGCCGGCGCCTACTACTTCCAGCAGGCTCCGCGGCCTGCTCTAGAGTAGCGCGCCGGGTGATGACATCACCCGGCGCGCCATCCTAGAGCAGGCCGCGGAGCCTGCTGGGAGTAGTAGGCGCCGGCGCCGGACGGGAGCCGCCGGGCCGGGCAGGTAAGGGCCCCCCTCCCCCCTCCCCCCTCCGCGCGCCCCCTCCTCCCCTCCACGCACCCCCTCCTTACCTTTCCGGCCCGGCGGCTCCCGTCCGGCGCCGGCGCCTACTACTTCCAGCAGGCTCCGCGGCCTGCTCTAGAGTAGCGCGCCGGGTGATGACATCACCCGGCGCGCCATCCTAGAGCAGGCCGCGGAGCCTGCTGGGAGTAGTAGGCGCCGGCGCCGGACGGGAGCCGCCGGGCCGGAAAGGTAAGGGCCCCCCTCCCCCCTCCCCCCTCCGCGCGCCCCCTCCTCCCCTCCACGCACCCCCTCCTTACCTTTCCGGCCCGGCGGCTCCCGTCCGGCGCCGGCGCCTACTACTTCCAGCAGGCTCCGCGGCCTGCTCTAGAGTAGCGCGCCGGGTGATGACATCACCCGGCGCGCCACCCTAGAGCAGGCCGCGGAGCCTGCTAGTAGTAGTAGGCGCCGGCGCCGGACGGGAGCCACCGGGCCGAGAAGGTAAGTGCCCCCCTCCCCCCCCCCCGCTGTCCACTTTCATCGGCGGGCGCCCGCTGGCGCCCGCCAATGGAAGCGGCGGTGGGCGCCAGTGGGCGCCCGCCGATCCGCCGATCTGCCGAACCGGTTCGGAGCTTTTTCGGACCGGTTCGGATTGGATCGGCCGATCCAGCTGCGGGATCGGAAATCGGATAATTTATCCGATTTCCCACTGGACCGGACTCGGATCGTGGATCGGGTCCGATCCAGTGCACATCCCTACTATATATCCCACCTTTCTTCCTCTTATAAGGAACTCAAGGCGGTTTACATGGTCCTCCTTTCTACTTATTCTCCTCACAACAAACCCGCGAGGATGGTTCAGCTGAAAGTTAGCGACTGGCCGAAAGTCACGCAGTGAACTTCATGGCCGAGAGGGGACCAGAACCGGTGTCTCCCGTGTCCCAGTCCAACGCTATAACCACTACTCCACTCTGGCTCTCAAGATAGAAAAAGGATATCTGCTCGCTGCTCTGATCAAGGTGATCTATAAGAGTGAAGTGTGCCTGTCACACATCAATTAAAGGTCAAGCTGCCAGCCAGGTGGAAGTGGTGACCCAAATGTATATACAAAGAAAAAGTTACCCACTGACCCTCATTTCAATTAGTTTCTCTTTGTATTCCAGCCTCTGAAATTCTCAGTGAAGGATGCTATTGGAGGTGCTGAGGGAACCCGTGCCATAGCTAGGTCATTTGAGATCTTAGATTTAGGGCACAATCCAAAGCGTGTTTAGACAGAATAAAATCTAGCGAATTGGCATTCCGTGTTTTACAACTGGTGCTACGTCCCTGAGACGTTAGTACAACAGCAAGAACAAAACTGTTTCCCAGCCCATTAAATACATTTTTAAAAATATATAGTCTTGCACATGTATATATTCTTGCATTTCCATCTCCCTTAAATCATAGCATCCTCATGAGTGCCAGAGTTAAGTGAAGTTTGCTTCTGCTGATGCCCATTGCTGCTGTCATGGGGGGAGGGGAGGCTATGGAGTCCTGGACTTTGGCCCAAATATTCAGCCCTAGCTGTACCACTCGAGGGAACCATGATGTAGAAAGTCCTCTCCTCACCGCTCACATTGTATAGTTACTTCACCAGATCCACAAGTAAATACTAGATGCACCCTCATCCTTAGAGGTGTGTTATGGAGCACCAAGCCAGAAAAACAAACAAGCTGTTTGTGTCCAAAGAAGGCAACGGCTTTTCATCAGTTGAGTAGATACAGTATGATCAATGGTTCCTGGCCCTCTTGGCTTTAAAACCAGCACTTAGAATTGCATCCAGAAACAATCTGGGAGCCCAAGAGGCTCTTTGAGGATAGGTGTGATAGCTTCATCCCAACGACAGCCAGTCCACCATGTTCTGGACCAGTCGAAGGCACTTCTGCATTATAATAATTAAGCCTAAAGTGTGAATAGTGGCATTCAGGTCATTCGTTTCCAGGAGGTGGTACAGAACACTTCCCAGGCAGAACATGGGAAGTCTCTTGGCTTTTCAGATATGAAAGAATGGTTTTACAGAGCAGACTAGCAAAATGTTGGCCAGTTAGCATGTTGGCACCTCTTATGGCAAAAATGGGTTGGCCGTGTGAGGAAGGTCTGAGGGAATTCAAAATTCTGGGGCTGTTCTCTGATGCACCCCTGTCCTGGAATTACTCCTGTTATCTAAAACCCATTTATTTCCATTTTCTGGGAACTTTGTCTTTGCCCTGATTAAGGTGAATAAATATAGCTGGTCATAAATCAGCTAAGCTACGCATGTTTTTTTAAAAAAACCTGCCAGGTACAGGACTCTGAGACCAATAAATGTAAGGAATAGGATCTTAATCGGGATATTTATAGTTTTGCTCGTATTGATGGCTATGAAAGTGGAGGTTCCCACCTATGCAACTTGTCTCCAGTTTACACAGCTGCTAGGCAGAAATGGCAGGAAGTGACCCTGATCTTGATTCCCCAGTTGTAAGTCTCGAAAAGGCATGTGGCTGGCCGGTATTGGAGACGAATGTTGGACTTGATCAGGGGTGGGAAACTTCCAGCCTCATGGCTGGATGTGGCCCTCCAGTTAATTTTATCTGATCCCCCTGGCATTTCCAGGGAGTCCCTGCCGCCACCACTCCGTGAACAGCCAGAGGAGAACATCTGATGATCTAAACTATTTCCAGCTGTGGAGTCCAGCCGCCTCCCCTCCTGTGCTGCCCTTTCCCAAAGGAAGATCATAGAATCAGAGAATGGTTGAGTTGGAAGGAGCCTATGAGGCCATGGAGTCCAACCCCCTGCTCAATGCTGGAATCCATCTTAAAGGATACCTGACAGATGGTTGTCCAGCTGCATCTTGAATGCCTCTAGTGTGGGAGAGGCCACCACCTCCCTAGGTCATGGGTTCCATTGTTGTACTGTTCTAAGAGTCAGGAAGTTTTTCCTGATGTCCAGATGGAATCTGGCTTCCTGCAACTTGAGCCCATTATTCCATGTCCTGCACTCTGGGATGAACAAGAAGAGTTCCTGACCCTCCTCTGTGTGACAACCTTTCAGGTCTATGGAGGAGCGTAACTAGTTGGGTGCTTTCAGTAGCAGTGTCCAACCCACCCCTGCCTTCCTTTCCAGTTCTAGTGGAAATATTCCCTGATAGAAGGAACAGGTGTTTATCTTCACTTGGCTCCTTCTCCGGAGATGGTTACATTATAATTCCCGGATCCCAGGGGGATCCCAATCCGAGTAGCCAAGATCTTCAGGAGATGGCAACACACTAGCTCTAGCTTCCTGGGAACTTCCATAAGTTTATTTATTTATAATATTTATAATGCAATTAAGAACCTATAATACAATTGGTTGATTGGTCGTTGATGCTTGTGCGTGATGCCCAATCAGAGTTTTCCGTGGGTCAATGGCCCTAGATTCCCTGGACTGGAGGGATCTTGATCTAAATGAGTCAGACAATTCTAACATTTACAGAGATGCTGCTATAACTCAACACACTTCTGTCGCTTCTGTTCTCCATGGCAGGAAACATTCATGTTCATGCTGCAGTGGGAAGAAGGAAAAAATTGCTGCAAGGGAAACAAGAGCTATAGCCATTGTACTCCACTGTCTGGGGCAGATCTACACTACATTAAGTGCATGTCACTGAAATGATTGGACATTCTTCCCAGTTTAACCCCTGGCTGCACGTACCTCCCCTTCCTCTGTCGTCTTTCTTGAGTTGAATCTGGAAATGGACTCTGGCCCCAAACCAGCTCCAGTCACAGGCAACTAGTCTTGTTTCACAGCTGGTGGCCCTAATGGCAGATGGGCATCCCCCTTTTTATCAAAAGATGCAGCCCACCCATTGAATAGGCAGATTAGCATAATTGGCATTTAGCAGGGTCCAAGCATGGGAAGGATACACCCAGTAGAGGCTGGTGGCTCCGAATGCCATGGGGCTATGAATAATAGAATAGTAGAGCTGGAAGGTGCCTCTAAGGTCATCAAATCCAACCCCCTTCTCAATGCAGGAATCCACCTTAAAGCATCTCTGACAGGTGGCTGTACAGCTGCCTCTTGAATGCCTCCGGTGTGGGAGAGCCCACAACCTCCCTAGGTAATTGGTTCCATTGTCATACTGCTCTAACAGTCAGGACGTTTTTCCTGATGTTCAGCTGCAGTCTGTAACTTGAGCCCTTCATTCCATGTCCTGCCGTCTGGGATGATCAAGAAGAGATCCTGGCCCTCCTCTGTGTAACAACCTTTCAAGTCGATTCCTGCATTGAGCAGGGGGTTGGACTCGCTGGCCTTATAGGCCCCTTCCATCGCTACTATTCTATGACTCTATTATTCTGAGTCCTTGAAGAATGCTATCATGTCTCCTCTTCTGAATGTCAGACAGAACCAACCAAAGCTCTAAAAGATCTATCCAAGGTGCTGAACCTATTTTGAGGCTAGAACCCTTGACGCTAAGTTATACCTTGTGTTTGAGGATATTTACCGTACTTTGTGTGTCTAAACCTATGTAATTATTACCCAGATTTTGTGAGATTTGCTGGAGCCAATCAGAATCAGTGTTAGACTAGAACAAGCAACATTCTGTATAATGACTTGCTGACCCAGGCCTTTTTCTAGAACAGAGGTTGGATTCCCTTTGCAGTTAAACTAGTTCCTGAAGTTTGAGAGACAGAGAGATGTTGTGCTTACCTATGTAACATATGCTCTTGAGTACTACCAATCCCAGATTTCCTTGTGTAGATGCAGAAAGGAGGGCAACAGGTGGTGGGAGGCGCATGATAATCTGGGACCTTGATCCCAGGGACAGTGGGAGCTAGTACTGCTGGAGGATTTACAAATATACTGCCATGGGTTTGTTCTGTTTTTAGGCTTATAGCTTTTTAAAGCTATTATAGTGGTTTTAAATGTATATGTGTATATTGTGTGTATATTGTATGTTTTTGCTGTTTAAATTTTTGTATATTGTTTTTAATTGTTTTAATCTTATGTAAACCACACAGAGAGCTTCTGCTATGGGGTGGTATACAAATGCAAATATTATTATTATTATTATTATTAATAATAATAATAACATTTAAATTTTAAAAAGTCCTACAACTCCCAGAATGTTCCACCCAGCATGGCTGGCTGGAACGAGGAGTGGAGGAGGGTAAAAAACTAAACAACAGAATGAAATAAAGGAGATATCGACCTTGGTGTTGAATAAAGTTAAAATGGTTTAATATTTATTTCACCTTGAAAAATTATTAGATCTTTTAGAGAAGATAAAAAGACTAACAAAAGTGCGAAGTTTCGGGCCTTGAGGTTCTTCATCAGGAGCTGTATAGTCTTTAAAGTTTGTTAAGCTCAAAAACTTTAAAGACTATACAGCTCCTGATGAAGAACCTCAAGGCCCGAAACATCGAGCTTTTGTATTAGTCTTTTTTATCTTCTCTAAAAGAACTAATTATTTTTCAAGGTGAAATAAATATTAAACCATTTTAACTTTATTCAACACCAAGGTCGATATCTCCTTTATTTCATTCTGGCTGGAACGAGGCTGAATTGTATGAAGGTTTTTCTCTTTCTGTCTAACCATCCATAGGATTGCGTCCTTAGTTATTTTGTCTATTGAATGTGAACCCATAAGAGAAATTGACTTTGGAGAAAGAAATCATGATTTTGCAATGCAAAAGACGGGGTGGGTGGGAATAACATATGAAAGTAAATGAATCTTTTTGCAAGATGTTTGATCTACTGGAATAATGAAAAAAAGGTCATCAACAGGACAATAGATTTATTGAAACCAACCAGCAAGTAACAAAATACCCAGCAAGGTTTTTCAGCCATCTTCTGCAGCCTGGCCATTACATCCAAGGAAAACAGCAAAAGGTGAGGTAGAGTAGAAAATCTCCAATGTGGGCTATGGTAAAATTTCAGAAATGCGGATAACGTAGAATTAAAATATTGTCTTCATGATTCCCGGGATTGTATTATGGGATGGAAGGGTGGGATGTGTGTGTGTGCATGGGAGAGTGGGCATGTTACAAGGTTATCAGCGCTAAAGTGCTTAATTTTCACTTCCCTCCGTTGATCTGAGGGAGGCTAGCATAGCTAATAGTGTGTGTGTGCGGGGGGTGTCATAGAAATAGCTAGGCACCTGTTTTAGGAGAAACATTTCACCAACAGTACCCAAGAAAGAGCAGGAAGCAAGAGGGCAAAGGAGACGTTCTTCAGAGTGCGCTTGCTGCTGCCGCTGTTAGCCTCATAGGTGTTCATCTTGTCAATCGCGTACGTATTCTCCGTTGTTTGCATTTTGATTGGCAGGGTAGTCTTATTCATACTTGGTATGGTACACCCTTGTGCTGCAAATGGAACAGGGTCCACTACACCTGGAGTTCCGGGTTGGGGGGGGAGGGGGAAGAAAACACCTCCTTTAGCACTACAAAGGTTTCGATCATTGTAACAATCTTCTCCCAGACGGCTGCGCTTACTGACTTTCCCCAATCAAGAGGTCCAATCCACAAGTAACTGCCTCATACAAATCTTGCTATCAATGGCTGCTGAGCAACACCACTCTGAGACCGCCTCTCATTCCTTGCAATGGTAGAAGCTCAGGCAACTTGCCTCCCAAATCCCACCCAGACCTATAGTTAGAGCCAATGCTGGGATGTCCCAGCGAGGGATGGTCAAGCGAGTCATTTCGGGGCTCATCGAGGCTTTTTTTCCACCCCGATGCTCATTTCACCGTGCTCCTGAACAGAAATGCCTTTTTCTTCTTTTTTTCCAAACAGGAAAAGTATCCACTTTTCCAAGTAGACATCCAAGTGTGGCATTATCCCCTTTGGGAGGGGGTGGATATGCATTTTCAAGTGCATGTTTTGAAACGGACAAGTTTTGCTAACGCGGCCACAAGCTCGAGAACAGCTTTTGAAAAACGCAATGGTGTTTGGCGGTGTGAGCTGGGCGTGTCCGCCAATTTTTCGAGTGCAAACTAAATTCCGGTACATTGCGAGTCCCAGCGTTGCAAGTGCTGGAACAGAAGGACCAGGAGAGCTGACTCTGGGCAGCCATATGGATTGTTTAGTTGCTTAGGTGACAGAGACATGGCTGCCCTCCAGGGCTATCCAGGCCTTGGAAAAAGCAGAGGGCCACTCATGAGCCACTGCGGTTTGATGCACTTTATGGGTCAATTTGTACGGACAGCCATGCAGGAGAAAGCTCCATAGCCTGCTGCCAAAGGCAAGTACAAGCACAGAGCAGAAGAGGGGGAAGTAGGTGCTTACCAGTTACCACCAACTCCTCTCTATAGCTGAAGCGCATGGAGCAATGGTGTAGTGAAGACAGAGCTCATAGGGATGCATGCAGCACCAGCACATTCTTATGAGCAGGCATTCTCATGAGCAGGCTTTATCTCCCCACCCACCCCATGTAATCCTGACTGAGAATGCTATTTACATAACAAAACATGGTATGCACCTCACATCTCCTTTGGTCATCTGTCTGTCCAAGGTGCCTTGCCCTATCCCCACCATGTGAAGTGACTTTGTGGAGATAGAGGGTGAAGTGTGATGGAATCCCAAGGTTTTAAAGACATGGGTTCACAGGGGCCAAATGCCAGGACTTTTTGATTAAGAGGGATGCTGATGTCACTTTCCCCCACTCTTAGACTTCCCTCGCTGAAACCTTCACAGTAGCTTAGGGAGTGGGGAGAATGGGTTTTTTCCAGCAATGAGGTATCAGTTCCATTCACATGCAATGGCAGCAAATTGTGGGTCAATTTGCATGCTGGGCACGTGCAACTGCCATTTTGGATATCCAGCCTTCAAGCAACCCCGTCAGAGGTTCTTTCATGTTGTGCAAACCTGGACAGAATGGGTTAATTGTGGGTTCAACAAGCCACAGTTAATTTGAGAACTAATCATAAATTACATGTGAGTTTAATCCATAGCGCCCAGGTTCGCACATCACAAAATAACCTGCGATTGGCACAATCGGAGCTTTCATATGCAAAATTGTGTGGCACACAATCCCGGCAAATTGTGTCTTAAATAAACCCACAATTTTCTGCCTTTATGTGCAAACTTGGTCATTTCTAGTGAGCTATTCCTGTAACACTATTTTTTGTGGCTGATTAGCTCGAATGAGTAATTAAGTCCCGTTCAGTTACAAAAGACCTCCTCCTGCTGAATGCCTGCATTTCCACTGTACCACTGACAGGAAGGATCAGGGACATGAAAGGTAAAACCCTGGGAGATCACAGTTTATGTTTGCCTTCAGGACACATTTTAGGTTTCATAGCCAGCTGCACGGAACTATTCAGCAGAATCAAGTGGTGAAATTTGGCTGGACTGTACCACATCACACTGTAGATGATAGAACATCGAGGGTCTGGAAATGTTTAGAGGGGTTTTTTTTCCAGCATCCATGAGACCTAGAAACTTACCTTTTAAAGCCACCATCATAAACCAGTACCTGCAAGTATTGTCAGGGAGTGTCAGGCCAATGATCCTTCCTGACCACATAGTAGTTTCCACACAGTAGAATCCATGTAGTAGTTTCTTGTAAACTACTCCTGAATTACCTTTTTTTGTTATGTTTCCAGAAGCATTAACACAATATGTTTCAAGTCCTACACAAGGAGTCATTTCACCAGTACAGATGTTGTTTGTTGTGTTGAAACAACTTAGGCATTGACGTCCATTCGGCTTGGAGTCCCTTCCAACTGTAAAGCAAGAGACAATTGAGGATCTAAGAAAGAGAGGAATCCATGGAAGCCCTGTTCAGGTATTCAGTTTACTGGGTAGGCAAGCCCAGCTCTGCTGAGACACCAGTTCCTTTTGGCTCCTCCTTCCCCTGAACTGTTTCCATTCCAGTTGGTTCTGTTTGTCAAAGTAAGAATCGATGCCTGTGTTTTCTTGTTTTCCCCTTTTCTCCTCATCCCTGGGGCTGTCTAAACGCTTGGAAAGCCCCGAGCGGATGTGTGGTGGTGCAGCATTGACTATGTGATGCAGCTGCAGTCACACACACACCCCAGGGCTTTCCACCGAAGTTGTGGGGAAAAATTCAGGGGCTTCAGTCAGCGAAGAACTATACTGACAACCGTTAACCAGAGGACCTTCTCTTCTGCTGCTCCCAGACCGTGGAATGGCCTGCTGGGAGAGATTCGTCAACTTAACAGTCTTTCTGATTAAGAAAGCCATAAAGGCTGATCTATTCCGGTAGCCCTACCTAGTTGAATTTTAAGATTTTTTTTTAATGTATTAGTTTTATATGTTTTAATAATGCATTAGTTTTATACGTTTTTAATCGGTTTATGTATTTTATACTATTTTGTATTTAATGTTGTTCCCTGCCTCGATCCAGAGGGAGAGGCGGGTAAGAATTATTATTATTATTATTATTATTATTATTATTATTATTATTATTATGGATATACAAGACATCATCAAGACAACCCCAAAGCCTTGCTCCGGAGTCACAGCAGATGCGTCCCCGGGCAGTGCCTGCTGGAAGGCAACCTACGATTGTTCACCTTCTACTAGGAAGAGGATGGGGACAGCTAGGTCTCCGGATGGCCACCCAGAAACCCCATGCTGCCTCCTCAGCTTTGGGATTACCTGATGCCATTCCTGGGGAGGGAAAACACGGGGTTTCCGAGGTATGTGGTGCCCACCCAGCACTGTGAAGACACACACACCTTTTTCCTAGTTGTGATGTGTTAGGGGTAGTCTTGGATGACTGTGTTTTTAACCAATCAGGAAGCCACTCTGGGAATCTTTTTGGCTGAAGAATGAGGTAAAACTGCTGTCAATCAATAAGTAATATGGGATTCCCTCAAGCAGGGAAGGATCAAGTTCTAACATTTGATCTACATACCTGCAGATGTCTTCTCGTTACAGTTGACTCCAGTACAAAAACTTAGGTCGGACGTGAAATAGATGCCCTTCCCGAAAGTGAAACTGAGTCCAAGTAGATGGATACTGAAAGGGAGACACCCTTTAGAATATAATACTTCCTCCTTTCCATCTGTTTTTTAAAAAAGAAAAGAAAGGAATTGCATCAAATAAGTCTTGCTTTTGTAATTCTTTTTCACAGTTGCAAACGTGTTTCTCACAGCCATCTTCATAGCCCAAACATTGTCCTTTGACCGGCCTGTGGAATTCTCCAGCCCTCCCTCTCCTCACCATAGCCTAGGTCCTCAAATTACTCCTGTTCCAGCTAAGCTGGGTAGGGGGAGAGGGGAAGGTCTCACTGGGCCTGCAGGAAGATGGACCCACCCTACCCTATATTTTAAAAGCAGGAGGAGGTCAAAAGGGAGGGAAAGGATAAAGTGGTAATAACAGAGGATGAATATTGGCAGAGGCAGATACATGGACTTATGTTCTGTTTCATTTTGGAGTAGAGGGGTAAAGCCAAATGTGTCATGGATGAGAATTTGAAGGGAATGGGGGGTTAGGGAGGGAAAGAGAGAGATGGTGTCATGTTGGCGTTCTAGGTGGAAAAAGCAGAAGCTAAGAAGTGACAGAGTCCCTATTTTGCATGCAAAAGGACCCAGGTTCAATCACCAGCATTTTTATGTATGGTGAGGAAAGAATCCTGCCTGAAACCTTGAAGAGCTGCTGCCAGTCAATGTCAACAATACTGGGCTGCATGGACCAATGGTCTGAGTCAGTCTAAGGCAGCTTCCTATATTCCTACAGCACAGAAGAGAAGGAACCTGTTGAATCAGGACAACCAATGGTGCAAGAGGGGCTGTGACTCAGTGGTACAGCACCTGCTTTGCATGCAGAAGGGCCCAGGTTCAATCCCCAGCATCTCCAGGTAGGGCTGGAAAAATTCTTGCTGAAACCCTGGAGAGCCGTTGCTGCTGCCGGTCAGTGTGGACAATATTGGGCTAGATGGACCAAGGGTCTGACTCAGTATAAGGCAGCTTCCAATGTTCCTAAGGTAGTGACCCCAGACCCCAAGCCTGAACCCATCAGTCAGAGCCCTTCAAGCTGGGACCCCCAGAGACCTTCCCATAAGACAGATTCCCCTGAGGAACCAGCCCCCCCTATATACCCAGGGCCTCATGCTCAGCAGTGTGGACAACACGCAAAGCAAGACCTGACTGAGAGGTGGCGGACTATTAGTCCACAGGTTCGAACACCCCTTTAAGACTCCTCATGCTTCAGGAAGGGGGCCAAGCCTGGAAGGGGTAATCTAGCCCAGGAAGGATAAGAGACCTCAGCTTTGCTCCAGACGTTAGCCCTATTCATATGTATAAGCAATGAGGAGGCACCAGATATGCCGCTGGGCACACAGCTCCCTCCTCTAAAATGTAGCTGCAACCACCTTACTCTACCTAATAGTAGGGCTGGCCCTGTCAGGCCCTATGGCTTTTCGTACATGTCCAGGACCCACTACTGACAGTAAGAAGAATTCAGATTGGCCGAACCAAGAGCCTGGCCTCAGACTTATTAGCAGAAGTCAGAATTGGTGTTCTTAAAGAACAATGCTAGAATTATAGGAATTATATCTTCATCTGTTAAGTCTTTTCCTGCTCCTCGCAATTCCTCAACAGTGTTTAAAATCCCATTTATATGAGTCTATATATTGGCTCTTTCTGTGAGTCTTGTTGTATATCATTTCCTCTGAAGATAAACTTTACTTCTTAGACCCTCTTTAACATGTAAATCCTTCAAACTGCTCCACATAGCTAAGGCAGTTTCGTGCCTCCTAATATGAATAAGTTGGCTGTCTTCCACAGATAGGAAAATGGTTGCCACTTGCCATAGCTTAGGCAGACCATGTGAAAAGGAGGACAGGGCTCAAGTAACTAACAGTTGTAGAGAATATGGAATTTCAGCCAGTGTCATTTGTATGCAATTAGTCCCTGGTGAAATTCCCTCTTCATCACAATAGTTAAAGTTGCAGGGCCCCTGCCTTCTTTTGTATCTGGTCAATCTAGTATAGTGCCTGCAACTTTAACTGTTGTGATGAAGAGGGAATTTCACCAGGTGCTGCATGCATACAAATGACACTGGCTGAAATTCCCTTTTCTCTACAACTGTTAAAGTTACATGAGCCCTGTCCTCCTTTTCATATGGTCAGCCTACCATAGCTGCTTCATTACAAAGATCCCGCTCAGTTTGTTTATTTACACATTCAGAGGGGCATGGCGGTTCAATTACTCTCCAAACCTTTTCTTTGACTAAAATCATTCGCATCTTAAAAGACAACATCTGGTAATTAGCTCCATTCAATTTTTCAATGACACTCTTGTAATCAGAGCTGTATACCATCCTTTATATTGTTTTCTTTTTACCTTTAATTTTTGCCTCTTTAACTGACTGGGCCCATAACCTAGAGTGGAAGTCAGAATTTGTGTTCCGCTAATAAGTCTCTTTTCCAATCAATTGTAGTTTACCTCAACCAGAAATTCTCCCCACAAAACCGCACAGTCTGCCCTTGATGGTTCCTTGCTACAAAATATACTTTCACCTCAAGATTGCTTACCCAGTGTGCTGTTTTGTGAGTATGACAGGCAGCCGCTGCCCTCTTCTGCAGCTTCGCAAGTAGCGGGTGGGGCAGGTGGGGCAGGTGTGCAGCTGGTAGCTGTGCCAGGACCACAGCTTACACATGTCGGAACTTATCGGGAAAGAAGCGGAGGGGACATGTCAAATGCCATTTTTTCCCAAGATATACACTTCTAACTAGCTGACTTCCTTATTCCTTCTCATCTTTTGGTGCTATAAGCTGCCCACAGCTTCCAGGAGGGCCAACATGTATGCTTTTAATGTGCCTTTATTTTAATTGTTCTTATTTAGACATGCTTTAAAAAATATCCAAATGTCTTCTCAAAAATTAACATTAAAACACAGGTCACAGAAGAGGACCATTTAAAAAAAAACACAGTAGTAAAAACAGTAAATCAACAAAGCCATGGTAAAATCCACCATCCACTAAAAGCTCAAGAAAAATAAAATGGTATTGAAATGACACTTAAAAGCTTAATAGGGTTTGCGTCTCCACGTGTCTCTAGAGGAAGGGGGGGGGGGAGAATCCACAAGTGAAGAGCCTCTACTAATAAGGCTCTGTCTCCAGTCACTGCTTTCCTCCCTTGGTGGTGAGAGCACGTGGAGCAGAGCCTCCAACTTACACTTTAGAGAACAAGCAGGTGGATATAGGTGCAAGTAGTCCTTCAGAGAGCCTAGTCCAAAGCCATGTAAGTCTTAGGTCAAAAATAGCACCTTCAATTGTCTCCAGAAACAAACTGGAAGCCAGTAAAGATTTCTTAATTCTTATAAGATACATGCCGACTACTGCTGTGTCAAAAACTTCTCTCACAAAAATTTCAACCCTTCTCATTCAATTTGATAGAAAAGAAATTGCTTTCAAAACAAAATTCAAAGGAGAAGTAATCTCGGAGAAATTCTCATGGGTTTGGTTCAAGGTTCTTGTGCTTTTCTTACTTATGGGATGGCTGAGGAGTGTGTGTGAGCATCCTGTCTGTCATTGTACAGCCATCTCTCTGGCAGCCTGTAGACCCCTCGGCTTCACACAGATCCCACCCAAGGGAAGACATCATAAATATATTCCTCCCATAGGGCCGTTTCAGACCAGGAAGTGCTAGTAGCCTGGGATACTGTGGAGCAATGGTGAGAGGTGTAATAGAAAGAAAAATATAGACAGATCCCTCAGGCACCTCACAGTGATTAGTTAAGGCCAAAAAGTACCCACTAACAAACATTCAAAATAAATTATAAAATGCCTTCAAAATGAGGCAGAAAAATGGAAGCCCCTTTCATGGGGGGAAAAAACTTTCAGGAAATTCCTTTTTTTCCTTACCTCCTAGAAATAAAAGGACACATTTCAGAATTTTCTCCATATTTTCTTCACCATTGTTTTCGTGATGGCTGCATCCCACCCCCCGTCAATGCCCGGGAGTGATGCTAGGTACGTGGGTCATTGCAGACGATGCAAAATGGGGGCGTTGATGCTATTGCATCTTGCAGTGACAATACAAAACACCCCAAAACCCTTAGGAAAAATACAGTTCTACATCCCTCGCCAATAATGATGCCTACCTGTGAGAAATCGGTGGAGAATTTCTTTCCCCCCCTGGCGAAATTCAGTGAAATTGTCACCCAATTTCTCTATCCAGAAATAGGGTGGAGAATTCTGAAAGGCCACCTGCGCACAGCTCTAGTTCCAACTGCTCAGTGCTGGTCAATAACCTGTCTGCCATCTCCTGAATTGACAGACATTTCTGAACAATCTTCAAAGGAAGCCCCATGAAAGCCCCATCGCAGTAATCGAGTCTGGATGTTGTTCAACGTCAAATACTTGCGCCATCTTTTCTGGCAGCATCTGGGAAGTTGATCACATTCCCCTCGGAGAAAGCGGGAACGAAGGCTTTGCCCATTGGCCAAGTGGATAGAGCCATCTTTTCCCCAAAGAATGCAACTGGGAATTATGTTCCATCGTGACGTCACATCCCATGGGGTGTCCTGTCCCAGGAATGCAGCCAAGCAGTTGTTTGAATTGGTGGCGAGACTTTTCCTTTTCTGCTGTGTGAGGCAGACACATCTCAGCCACCTTGTATTTAAAATTAACGCCCCCCCAAAAAAGTATTAGAATTCACCTGCCTCCAAAATTAATCCAAACTTGGTGGGTGGGGTTTTTTTTCCACCCAGCCCTGAAGCATAGGCAAAACCCCCCACCCAAAACCCATTCCACTGAACACTTTGGCCCAACATTAGCTTTGCTTACCATCAGCCCCCACAGCACCATTCAGAGCTAAGATCACCAAGAGCAGGCTGAACGCTCCAGGAGCAGACATGATGCAGTTGTTTCCAAAGTTTACAATCCGACAGAAGGTCATGAAATCTAAGACGGGGCAGGAGGGAGGGAGACAAAATACACACATGGCCCTCATTAAAATGGGTGAGGAAGGTAGGTTTGCCAAAAGCCAGTTACTTCCTTTCTTATTTGAAGAATTTATACCCACTGCCTTTTAGCCATGGCAGTCCCTGCCCTCAGGTTTGCAATCTAAATATAAGACATAAGGGTTAAGGAGGGAGGGAGGATGTATGCAGTTAAAAAGGGTCACCCTATGAAAAGGAGGACAGGGCTCCTGTATCTTTAACAATTGTATTGAAAGGGGAATTTCAGCAGGTGTCATTTGTAGGCATGCAGCACCTGGTGAAATTCCTTCGAAGTGGCAGGGAGAGACAAACTCTGGTGCTGAAGAGCTATGAAGACTTTAATGGTATAAAATAGGGTGACCAGATAAAAACCAGCTCAGGGCTCATGTAACTTTAACAGTTGTAGAAAAAAGAGAATTTCAGCCAGTGTCAATTGTGTGCCATTAATTCCTGGTGATATTCCCTCTTCATCACAACAGTTAAAAGTGCATGCACTGGTATGTACAAAAATTTTGGAAAAGAGTTTTTAAAGAAATAAGTGAAATACTGGGTAAAAAAGTGGAAGCAAGTCCAAACTTAGCTTTATTATCGATGTTTGATAAAGAATATGGGAATAAAAATACAAGAGAATTGATAAACAACCTCCTGACACCGGCTAGATTAATGATAGCTAAGAATTGGAAAATACAAGGGAATTATAGTATAGAAGAATGGTATACAGGAGTGTGGGATATAGCAATTAATGATAGATTAACATGTAAAATTAAAGTTGGGATGGGATTATCCAAAAAGAATGACTTTGAAAGTAGGGATGTGCACTGGATCGGACCCGATCCACGATCCGAGTCCGGTCCAGTGGGAAATCGGATAAATTATCCGATTTCCGATCCCGCAGCTGGATCGGCCGATCCAATCCGAACCGGTCCGAAAAAGCTCCGAACCGGTTCGGCGGATCGGCGGATCGGCAGGCGCCCACTGGCGCCCACCGCCGCTTCCATTGGTGGGCGCCAGCGGGCGCCCGCCGATGAAAGTGGACAGCGGGGGGGGGGAGGAGGGGGGCACTTACCTTCTCGGCCCGGTGGCTCCCGTCCGGCGCCGGCGCCTACTACTACTAGCAGGCTCCGCGGCCTGCTCTAGGGTGGCGCGCCGGGTGATGTCATCACCCGGCGCGCTACTCTAGAGCAGGCCGCGGAGCCTGCTGGTAGTAGTAGGCGCCGGCGCCGGACGGGAGCCACCGGGCCGGGAAGGTAAGGAGGGGGTGCGTGGAGGGGAGGAGGGGGCGCGCGGAGGGGGGAGGGGGGCCCTTACCTTTCCGGCCCGGCGGCTCCCGTCCGGCGCCGGCGCCTACTACTCCCAGCAGGCTCCGCGGCCTGCTCTAGGATGGCGCGCCGGGTGATGTCATCACCCGGCGCGCTACTCTAGAGCAGGCCGCGGAGCCTGCTGGAAGTAGTAGGCGCCGGCGCCGGACGGGGGCCGCCGGGCCGGAAAGGTAAGGAGGGGGTGCGTGGAGGGGAGGAGGGGGCGCGCGGAGGGGGGAGGGGGGCCCTTACCTTTCCGGCCCGGCGGCTCCCGTCCGGCGCCGGCGCCTACTACTCCCAGCAGGCTCCGCGGCCTGCTCTAGGATGGCGCGCCGGGTGATGTCATCACCCGGCGCGCTACTCTAGAGCAGGCCGCGGAGCCTGCTGAAAGTAGTAGGCGCCGGCGCCGGACGGGAGCCGCCGGGCCGGAAAGGTAAGGAGGGGGTGCGTGGAGGGGAGGAGGGGGCGCGCGGAGGGGGGAGGGGGGCCCTTACCTTTCCGGCCCGGCGGCTCCCGTCCGGCGCCGGCGCCTACTACTCCCAGCAGGCTCCGCGGCCTGCTCTAGGATGGCGCGCCGGGTGATGTCATCACCCGGCGCGCTACTCTAGAGTAGGCCGCGGAGCCTGCTGGAAGTAGTAGGCGCCGGCGCCGGACGGGAGCCGCCGGGCCGGAAAGGTAAGGAGGGGGTGCGTGGAGGGGAGGAGGGGGCGCGCGGAGGGGGGAGGGGGGAGGGGGGCCCTTACCTGCCCGGCCCGGCGGCTCCCGTCCGGCGCCGGCGCCTACTACTACCAGCAGGCTCCGCGGCCTGCTCCAGGGTGGCGCGCCGGGTGATGTCATCACCCGGCGCGCTACTCGAGAGTAGGCCGCGGAGCCCGCTGGTAGTAGCCGCCGGCGCCGGACGGGCCGAGAAGGTAAGTGGCGGGGAAGGGGGCTTACCCCCCCCCCCCGGAGCCGTCCGCTTCTATCCGCTGGCGCCCGCGGGCGCCAGCGGATGGAAGCGGGCGGCCCCAGGGGGGGTAGGGAGTGCGGGGGAGGGGGTTTACCTGCCGGGGCCGTCCACAGTGGACGGCCCCGGGGGGGGGAGGGAGTTAGGCCCCCTCTTACCCACCCGCCGCCATTTTTTCCTCATAGACTTGCATTGCAATGCAAGTCTATGGGGAAAAAAATGGCGGCCGATCCAAAAATGTACGATTTTTGGGTCGGGATCGGACTCGATCCGGTCCGGGGGGCCTCCGATTTTGTCCGAACCGGTCCGGGACAAAATTGGAGGTCCCGATCCGGGTCCCGATCCGATCCGGGGGGTCCGTGCACACCCCTATTTGAAAGTATTTGGGGATCATTTATAGAATATGTTTTAGTACAGGGGAGAGGTTGTACACCTTCAAAAGAATCGTTGCAATTTTCAAAAAATGTATAATACATTAGAGCATTGAAGGTCTCAAGGGTAGGGGAGCACAGGGGGATGTTAGGGTTGTTTACGTATGTTATTATATGTTGAAATATTAAATAATTTTTTTTAAAAAAAAGTGCATGCACTATACTAGAGTGACCATATACAAAAGAAGGCAGGGCCCCTGCAACTTTAACTGTTGTGATGAAGAGGGAATTTCACCAGGAACTAATTGCATACAAATGACAGTGGCTGTAATTCCCTTTTCTCTACAGCTGTTAAAGTTACATGAGCCCTGTCCTCCTTTCCATATGGTCAGCCTATTGTAGGATAACAGCATAACTTTGTATGTGGCTCAGTAGCTAACAGGCAGCTAGTGCAGTTCTGTCAATACAGGTTTTATATGAGCAGAGCTAGGTGTCCCTGTGAGCGCCCTCGCTGCTGCATTCTGCACTAGCTGCAGCTTCAGAACCACACACATGGGTAGCCCTACATACAGCTCATTACAGTAGTCTAGTTGTGAGGTTACCAGTGCATGAATGACCGTGGCAAGGCTATCCCTATCCAGAAACAGGCATAGTTGGCATACCAACCAAAGTTGATAATGGGCGCTCCGGGCCACCGAAGTCACCTGGGCCTCCAGTAACAGAGATGGATCCAGGAGCACTCCCAAACTATGGACCTGCTCCTTCGGAGGGAGTGCAACCCCATCCAAAACAAGCCAACACCCCAATTCCCGGACCTGGGAACCACCAACCCACAAGGCCTCTGTCTTATCGGAAATCAGCCGACACACTTTCCCCTTTAAGGCCCTGATTGGAGCAGTGGGGGAGGGGGATAATGACGGCCTTAAAGGGGAACAAATGTAATTCTAGGACATTATAGGAAATTACAGAAAATCCCCCCTGATACCCAGGAAAGAACAAAAACCAGCTGGTCACCCTGCAAACCCAGCGCTATCGTCTTCTGCGACAGACCCCATTTTTAGTAGGGATGTGTACTGGATCGGATCCAATCCACGATCCGAATCCGATCCAGAGGGAAATGGGATAAATTATCCCATTTCCGATCCGACAGCTGGATCGGCCGATCCAATCCGAACCAATCCGAAAAGGTTCCAATCCAGTTCGGATGGATCGGCGGAACGGCGGGCACCTGCTGGCGCCCATCGCCACTTCCATTGGCGGGCGCCAGCGGGCACCCGCCGAAGAAAGTGGACAGCGGGGGGGCGCGGAGGGGAGGAGGGGGGCGTGCGGAGCGGCGCGCTTACCTTTCAGGGACGTCCGCTCCCGTCCGGCGCCGGCTGGGAGCGGACGTCCCTGTAAGGTAAGCAGTGGCAGGGGGGAGGGGGCTTACCCCCCCGGGGCCATCCGCTTCTATCCACTGGTGCCCACGGGCGCCAGCGGATGGAAGCGGACGGACCCGGGGGGGGTAGGGAGCGCGGGGGAGGAGGCTTCCCTGCCAGGGCCGTCCACAGCGGATGGCCCCGGGGGGGAGGGAGTTAGCCCCCCCTCACCCACCCGCCGCCATTTTTTCCTCATAGACTTGCATTGCAATGCAAGTCTATGGGGAAAAAAATGGCAGCTGATCCAAAAATTTCCAATTTTTGGATCGGGATCGGACTCGATCTGGTCCGGGGGGCCTCCGATTTTGTCCGATCCGATCCGTGACAAAATTGGAGGTCCCGATCCGGGTCCCGATCCGATCCGGGGGGTCCATGCACACCCCTAATTTTTAGTTACATTTTCATGGTCAAACCGACCCCTGATTTTGTTCCTGTCTTGTTCAGCGCGCAGGGAGGTGTTGGGCAGACACGGTTTAAAAGGGACTTTGTGGTGTGTTCCCATGTGGCCGTTGGCTCCACAAGGTATCTTCCACTCAGGGATGAGCAGTTCTACACCTCATGCTAGAGTGGTGTAGGAGGATAAAGCAAAGCAACATCCAAAGGTGGCGTTTTGCTGGTACAAGAGCTTGGGTAACCTCTTGCATGGAAAGTGCTGTGGAGTCCACCCATGATAGCACTATGTGAACACTCGCAAAAACTCCTGCCCAAGTGTGTGCGGAAAAGCACAGGCAGCTGTTGTCTTCCACTCCATTCCTTGAGTCCCCCCGTTGACGTTAAGTTCATGGCGGAGATGCATCTTGACTAGGGGTATTCGGATTTTGTTCAATCCATTCCATCTGTGTTTCATGGATCGTCCGCCATCCATTCTTTGACAGGATCAGATTTTTTTTTGTACGGGAATTTTGTTTGTTTGATTGCAAATGTTCCTTAACACTGATGCATATTTGCAAATGAGTGAAACTGCGCAAAACAAATACTTTTTTCTGCACCCCAAAACGAAAGGAAACATTTTAATTGTGGTGGGTTCCCCCCCCCCCCATTTGGATAACATTAAGCAATATCCTGGTGTTCCGAGAATCGTAGAGCTATAGAATTGGAAACAACCTTGGAGGTTATCTGATCATCTGATACAAATGTTGATTATCAGATTGTGAGTTCTGCTCCCCCACCCACCCCCTTATCATACAAAAATCCGTGTGCATTTCTGTATACATTTTTCCAACTGTACACGCCAGTCATGTGCACTTTTGAAATGCACGCATTTTTCATGTGCTTTGGGGGGGGCAGCATGAATTGCAGCACAAGCTCAGAAATGTACGGATTTCAATTTCAGGTTGCGTTCGGGTCTGCATTCAGTTATGGGAGGTGCGAATTGGGTACGTCCTGGTCAAAAATGAACTGAAACCAATCTCTCATGCATCTCTAGCTCCGCTTACAAACAGATCCTCCCATTAGAAAGATTTTTCAGTATTCTCCTGATTCCTTGTAACTTCCACCCACTTGTTCTAGTCCTGGAGAACAGCCTGCCTTTAATAAAGACCTAGTGATCAATCCCTTAGTCGTCACATTTTAATCCTGCTTTACTTCCACAGAGCTCAAGGTGGTTCACATGGTATTCCCAAGTGGCCACCTATCCAAGCTCTGAACAGAGCCAGACCTGCTTAGCTTTGGCAAGGCTGTTGTGTTGTGTGCCATGAGACAATCCCCTGGGACCTAGGTAGAACCAACATTGTTCAAACACTTTGCGACTACAGTCCACTGTATCTAAAAGTCTTGATTCAGCAGTGAGATCCGTAGGTTTGAGCCTGCAATAAACCAGCCTTTACCTTCTTTATTTACCATTGTTATTTATTCTTCTTCCCAACATTCTGGCATCATCTCACCATAATGATGCAAAGATTCCTTCATCAAGAGTTGAATCCTAACCATGCATAAATGTCTTGCAGTATTTGATTGTGCAGATGTTCATGCCTGGAGACCTCTTACTCTTCACAGCCTTAATTACTACTCTTCCTCTTTCTCCTCTTGATGGTGTCGTTCGTTTTAATGTTCTCATGTGAAACTTGGATTTTGAGTATGAAATTGGATTATTGGCATTTCTCATTCAAATGTCAAAATCAAAATTTGACACCTTGAAATTTAACTAGGGTTGCTTTTTGTTGTTCGTTTTTTGGTTGGTTCGTTCCATAATTGGTTGGCTGAATGATCGGACGCTAGCTGGCTTTTGTGTAATCACTGCTTTCTCTAGATATGTTTCTGCCCACCAAAGGTTGAAAATTTGAGTCCACTAAACTGAGTTAAAAAGGCTCCTTTGAGTCACATCAAGGGCATGTAAATAAAAAAAAAACCCCATCTCTTACCTCTGAAACACTCAGTCGCTTAGATGCCTCCCCAGTTAGCTTCGATGCTCCGTATGCGTGCAAATGGGTTGAGTGACGGTGTGTTTTCTCCTGCCTCTCCTTTCGTCCTATATATATGTGTGTACATACGGACTATTTACTGTTACACAAAGGAAGTAAAAAACTCTAGGATGCTTGCATTTGTGGATAAAAATATTCCTGATCATATAGTTTCATATGAGCTTTTCATTAACCAGTCCTTGTAACTACTTCATTGTGCAACCCAGAGGGTGGCACGGGAAGGTTTGGCACTTCATAGAAACCCAAAAGGCGTCAAAGGGTGACACAGCAGTCCAGTTTCATTTTGGCACAAAGAACCCAAAGAAGGTGCGAAGGAGCACAAAGTGTTCTGAATCTGCACACCCCATCTCTCCCAGGTCAAGAAGGGCCACTGAGCATGAGGATGGTAGAATCTCTCCTGTTACATCTCTTCACTCACCCTTTTATTTATGCTGCAATGTTCAAGTTTGTTGAAGTGCTCAGAATTCTTTCTTGAAACTCATTTTACCTTGGTTGCATGCCTGAATGTGTCCTTTCCCCCCCTCTCCCCTTGGGAAACATTTGCATTTTTAAAAATGTGCATTTTTCCTCAACCAAAAAAGTGCATTTCCCCCCATAGGCAAAAGCATGAAGAGATTTGGGGGGGAAATGTGCACATGCAGATTTTGGGGAGTGTGCATTGCACAATTGTGGACTTTGAAATGTAAACACAAGTTCGTAAAATTGCAAAATTGCCCAAGAATTGCATTCCTGCTTGCATTCATGTTCGGGTTTACGAATGGGGCATGTTCACATAATTTGCGAACAGGAATGAAATTCTCATACATCCCTAGAACTGGAACATGTACAGTGTGCCACAGTTCTCAGATCCTTCGGTCCCCACCACCACGACTGAGGCACACGTATGCACTGATGAAGAAAAACTATTAGCAAATTCGGTACAACTGTCCTTATGATTGCAACCAGATTCGTCTTTACCAAATGCCCCAAGATGTTTTACCAAATGCATGCCATGTTTTGGGTATGGTTTTTACCAAACCTCTGGTAAAAATCATACCAAAATAATCTTCCCCAAAACTTGTTACAGTTCCCTGGTGTGCATTTGGTAAAACAACTTGGTAACATCTGGTGGGCATTTGGTAACACACCTTGGGGCATTTGGCAAAGGATCTTGGCAAGAATTCATTACATTCCCATCGAGTTTGCTTTTTGGGAGTGTTTTACATCAGATCTTACACCTACGCACCTATGCTTGCACATCAGCAAAACAATGAACAGAAAGGATCAAGATGCAATTGTAGCCCTGTTGAGCTGTTACGTGTGAACAGGAAACATCAGCCCATACCAGAGGCAGAGTGCCCCAATGTCCCTATCCTCTCTGTTACCAACCATCCTGCTTTATCAGAGTTCTCAATATTTGGGAGGGTCTACTCTCATTTGAGTGAACCCCCTTTCAGACCTTCCTATTCAACATGGGAAGTTCAGGAATAGAGAGGATAGGAATTAAGGCTGCCTCTACAAGAGAGGTTTAATGCGCTTTGAAGGTTCATTAAAAATTTTACCTCTACAAGAACGGAGCGCAAATCGGGCGTAGAGGCGCGTTATCTCTCCGATAATGCGCATTTTCGAATGCGCGTTAAATCGCGAGTTTTATTTTGCTCCGGCCGTTAAAGCGCATTTTTCCCGTGTGAACAAGCGCTTATGCGCATTAACTTCTTGTAAAGCGCTTTTTGGACATCTATTAATGCGTTTCGCCGCCTCTCGCCGCCTCCCGTGCAGAGGGATTAGGAGTAAATGCGTGTCTGCGATAATGCGCATAATCGCCGAACCGGGCGCAAAAGCGAATCCTTGTAAAGGGAGCCTAAAACATTGGACGCATGGCCAGAGCAGGTGAGCCTGTGCCTGCTGCACCAGGGGCAGCCAGAAGGTAAATCAGATTCTGCTCGTAGATCTCTGGGTGATTTTGCAGTAGATCAGCAAGGGGTTTCTGACTCCCAACTGTTTAATAACAGCAACAACAAAATGGCTCCTTCCCACTCTAAACCGAAATGAATTGTCAGGGAGGGAGGTACCATGAGCGGGTGTTTGTGGAGAAGGGCTATGAGCTCTACTCGTTTCTGGTCTTCAGAACAAAGGCCCTAGTTCAGAATTCTTTAATTCTGAGTGTGTGTCTTCTGCAACTGGTTCCAATTGGTGGACCTTGGGGTTCTAGTAAAAAAATAAAGTAGATCCCACAAGCCTGCAGCTGTTTCCTGTGCTTGTGTGTATGATCACATCAAGATTTTTATTTGTTTCTTTCTTTATTTTCACAGTGTCTTCTTCTCAGCATCCGTTTGTGCACCACTGATATAAGCAAGGAGGAGATGTGAAGGCGCGGACAATTCGGGATGTACAACACTCTAAACAAAATTCTGAAATGATCATCACTACCACTAGATTCCATCAGATTCCAACAAGACGCAATGCGCAAACTTCCCTGAGGCCTCAAGGCTCAACATGGTTTGGACTTCAACTCCCAACAGCCCTAGGCAGCATGGCCAATAGTCAGGAATGTTGGGGGTAAGCTTGGTTGGGCATCCGCTGTGGGCCCACATGATAGCGGGGGCCAGGGGGGAAGAACCCCTCTGGACTTGCTCCTTCTCTTCACCATGGCAACCTGCTTGTTCACCTGCCTCTCGCTCTGGCCCAGACAATGGTGGTGGTGAGAAAGAGGAGCAGGAGATGCCACGGCCTACTTGCCCACTGGCTCTCTGAAAGTCAAGCAAACAAGTGGTAGCAATGATGTGGAAGAGGATGAAGAGCAAGAGCAAGAGCAGCTGGTGACCATGGCAGTACGAAGGTAGACGCACTGAGGGAAGGTGCCCATGGAGGGTACCTTGCCCAAGGGCCCTCAAAAACCTGAAGCTGGCACTGCTTCCAAGCATCCCCACCCTGTTAGCTCAAGAGGAGGATATCAAGCAAACAAGGTAGTCATGTTGACACAGACAGAGTTTCCACTTCCCGATTGGAAAGGAATAAGTTGTTGGCCTCGGCGGCCAGAGTCCACTATCGTAGGGTGAACAGATAAAATCCAGGTCAGGGCTCATGTAACTTTAACCGTTGTAGAGAAAAGGGTATTTCAGCCAGTGTCATTTGTATGCAATTAGTTCCTGGTGAAATTCCCTCTTCATCACAACAGTTAAAGGTGCAGGCACTATACTAGAGTGACCATATACAAAAGAAGGCAGGGCCCCTGCACCTTTAACTGTTGTGATGAAAAGGGAATTTCACCAGGAACTAATTGCATACAAATGACACTGGCTGAAATTCTCTTTTCTCTACAACTGTTAAAGTTACATGAGCCCTGACCTGGATTTTATCTGGTCACCTTACACTATCGGGCTCTACTCATTCACCTTCTCCCCTGAATCCGATTTTAGAGCCTTCGGCAGTTCGCTGTGATGCCTTTAACGATCATTTCTCAGATAAAATCTCTCGGATAAGAGCCGACTTAGATGCCATTGTTATAGCAGAGGTTGACAGTGGAGTGTCCAGTGACTCCGCGAGTAGGATTACACTTGATCAGTTTCAGTTAGTGAGTACCGAGGACGTGGACAAGGTACTTGGATGTGTGAGGAAGACGACTTGCCCTCTCGATCCCTGTCCTTCCTGGCTGGTCGTCCAGGGAGGAGATGCAGTTAGATCACATCTACAGCATATCATTAATGCATCTCTCAGGGAAGGGAGCTTTCCATCATGTTTAAAAGAGGCGGTGGTAAGGCCGCTTCTAAAAAAGCCCTCCCTGGATCCCCTGGACTTTAATAACTACAGGCCAGTATCAAATCTTCCATTTTTGGGCAAGGTGATCGAGAGAGCAGTTGCTTTTCAACTCCAGGCAGTCTTGGATGACACTGATTTTCTAGACCCATTTCAAACCGGCTTCAGAGCAGGATACGGAGTTGAGACTGCTTTGGTCGCCTTAGTAGATGATCTACGCCTTAGTATCGACAGGGGGAGTGTGTCCCTGCTGGTACTCTTGGACCTCTCAGCGGCTTTCGATACCATCGACCATGGTATCCTTCTGGAGCGCCTGGGGGAATTGGGAATCGGGGGCACTGTGCTTCAGTGGTTCCGATCCTATCTCTCAGGCAGGCTCCAGATGGTGATGCTTGGGGATAGCTGCTCTTCAAAAAAGGAGCTGCTATGTGGTGTACCACAAGGTGCCATCCTTTCCCCAATGCTGTTTAACATTTACATGAAACCGCTGGGAGAGATCATCCGGAGGCATGGGGCAGGGTGCTATCAATACGCTGATGACACCCAAATATATTTCTCTATGCCTTCGACAACATCGTCAGCTAAGGATAGTGTGTCTCCTCTGAATGAATGCTTGGAGGCGGTAATGGGCTGGATGAGGAAAAACAAACTGAAGCTGAATCCAGAAAAGACGGAGGTGCTTGCTGTCAAAGGCCCCAACCTGGGTCTGGAGGTGTGTCAACCAGTTCTGGATGGGGTTACACCCCCCCTGAAAGATTGTGTTCGCAGCTTGGGGGTACTCCTGGATCCGTCGCTCCAGATGACAGCTCAGATTGATGCGACGGCCAGGAGTGCCTACTATCAGCTTCGGCTGATACGCCAGCTGCGCCCCTTCCTAGAGTTGGAAGACCTAAAGACGGTAGTGCACGCACTGGTAACTTCGAGGCTCGACTTCTGCAATGCGCTGTACATAGGGCTACCTTTGTGCCTAGTCCGGAAACTTCAGCTTGTTCAAAATATGGCAGCCAGGTTGGTCACCGGTACACCTAGGGGTGATCACATTACACCAGTTTTAAAATCGCTTCACTGGCTGCCAATCAGTTTCCGGGCGAAGTATAAAGTGTTGGTTATTACCTTTAAAGCCCTACATGGTTTGGGTCCAGGGTACCTACGGGATCGCCTTCTCCCGTACAATCCGCCCCGCACACTTAGGTCCTCTGGGAAGAACTTACTCAAGCCAGTCAGAACTAGGCTGGCGGGTGTTACCCAGAGGACCTTCTCTTCCATCGCTCCCAGACTATGGAATGGTCTGTCGGAGGAGGTTAGACAAATTGACAGTCTTCATGAATTTAAGAGAGTCATGAAGACTGTCCTCTTCCGACAGGCCTATCCAGATGAATTTTAAGATGTTTTTAATGTTGTATTTTTCTCTTGTTTTTAAATTTTTTTAACTGTTGTGATTTTTATGTTTTATATTGTTGTTGTTCCCCGCCTCGATCCGGAGGGAGAGGCGGGCTACAAATAAATATTATTATTATTATTATTATTATTATTATTATTATTCACTTTGTGATGGAAACTCAAGTCTTCAATTCCTGCTGGAGGACAAGTATTGAAAGGAGAACATGGCAATCAAGGCGAAGGGCTAAGCACCCTCTTCCATCTGCTGCTGCTCCTCCGAGGGAAACCCAGCCCTTCTTCGCAAAGGGTAACCAACAGCCAGGTATTGAAGACATGTTGTAGAGGTGGAATGTCTCTTCATTTATTTATTTGTTTGTTTGTTTATTACATCTATATCCCGCCTTTTTTCCTCCTTAAGGAACTCAAGGTAGTATACATCCTCCTCCTCCTCTCCATTTTCTCCTCACAACCACAACCCTGTGTGTTAGGTCGGCAGGCCCAAAGTCAGGCAGTGAGCTTCCATGGTCGAGTGGGGAGTAGAACCCAGAACTCCCGACTCCCAGTCCAACACTCTAACCACTACACCACACTGGCTCCGCCTCTTTACCCTTTTCCCCAGCCCCTTGTGACAATTGGGAGGTCACTGTATTCTTATGGAAATCCAAGATGGAGGGTGGGTAGGTCATTTCAAGCAGTGAAATTGCATTTTTCCCAGGAGCATATGCAGGCCTGGCACCACCAGGCATAGTAGTGCAGATGTCAGGGCCCATCCGGGTGACACCAAACCTTCTACTGCCCCCCTTGGATGCCCACCCAGCACCGGCACTGCCATCAAAGGCCCCAACCTGGTGCTGCTGCCACCAGCAGCATCTGTAGTACCACCATTCTCTCTCCCAGTATTCTTATTCAGGAGGCAGTGCTTTCAAATGGGAGCCACAGTGGGCAGCCATCCTGTTAGGTTCCCCAAAATGCAAGGCCCAACATTGACACTGGGCCTTGCGTTCTGAAGACTCTAAGATGGCGGCTGCCTGCTGTGGATTGGAGCCAAGTAGCAGCTTCTCACCTATCCTAAACCGTTTGCCACTTCCTATTGGGTAAGGCTGGGAGGAGGAGTGAGTGACTGTAGGCAGCGGCCGTAGCAACAGCATCAAACAAGGAGCCATTGTTGAGGTAATAGGGTGGTAGAAAAGCTGGATGGGGACCCAGCAGCAGCACTGTTCTGAGAGCTCATTTATGTCTGGTTCCAGCCCTGGGGGAAAAGGGCTGTAGCTCTGTGTTAGAGCACCTGCTTTGCATGTGCAAGGTCCCAGGTTCAATCCCCGGCATCTCCAGGTAGAGCTGGAAAAACCCTGGAGAGCCATGACTGCCAGTCCGTCAACGATACTGGGCCAGATGGACCAAAGTTCTTTCTGACTTAGTACAAGGCGGCTTCTCATGTTCCTGTGACTCACAGCCTAGCCTTTTGCGCAATCTCAAAATGGCCGCCTCTGTCTCTTGGCTAGTTAATGACTGACTCAACATCTCGTTTTTACAAGCAGATGATATTTGCATTACATACACTGTTAACGACACGATGTGTTGGAAACCAGGAAGGCCGGCGAAATTTTCTCTCAAGGGGGGAAATTCTGTGTGGTGGAGGAGGGTGGAACCACATTCACATCCAGATTTTTGTCTGGTGGCAAAAGTGGGCGGCGCTTCCTGCACCTCCCCTGGCCCAGCACCGCTGCTCCTGTTTCCCCAGCCATGCTCCATCCCTCCTCCCAAATCCAATTTCTGAACCAGAAACAGAAGAAACCGGCCTTCTGGCACCCCCTCCCCACCACCTTTGTTCTAGATGGAAGACGCCCCTGTGACATCATGGCACATCAAACTTTAACGGGAGTGGCATCTGCAGAAGACAGGAATCACGAAGAAGACTTTGGACTCATTTGGCATTTCCCGCAAACATTTGTTCTTTGGCAAACATGAGATTCACCCAGCTCATAAAAGCACCTACAAGAGCTATAAAAAATAAATTAAAATCCAGAGAACCAGGCTACTGTAACATACCCTTGGGCCTTAATAAATATGAAGCATCTATACTCTTTTTAAGAAGTGGAGAACTCTTGCGTCCACCTTCCTCTTTTTGTCAAGACCTAATGCTGATCTACACCCCATAAGGGTGTACATTCAACAGGTGCGCATCACATTCAAATGCATGCAGGGTCTAGGGGTGTGAACATGCATTCACCCTGTATGCCTGCTTATTCAAATGGTTGTCAAACTCCATCTACATGCATTCATATCTGATTTGTACCCAGGTACTAGAATTCAGGCTACGCTTCATGGGCTGAATGAACACCCATAGAGTTGTGTGAACCGATGAACCTTATGTGACCGTATTGAATGCTGTGTGTGAATAATTGTACAAGTGTACCAATTGGCAATCTATGTAGAGACTGTACATGCATTGCATGGAACGTGCAATTGCTCCTAATGACATTTGGAAAGGTAAAGTCATTCGCATGTATCTGTAAGAGACAAGCAAGGTTGGATGGGACTTCCATGCACCCACCCCAAGTTACCACGAAATGGTAAAGTTCTTCAAAAAGCCAAAACCAGTAATATGAATATAGAAAACTTTCTTCTAACAGGACAGACTATTTGCCCATCTGGTCTGGTATTATTTCATTATTTCATATTACTTCACCTGCTACTTGGACCTTAGATGCTGGGGTGTGGACCTGAGCAATGCATGTATTCGACCACTGACCTACAACCCCTTTCTGAGAAGTAGCTTTGTATATCTGCTAGCCCCCTAACATCATGGCATCCTTAGTGATGTCACGGATCCAAGAAAACGAGAAACAACCACAACCTGAGGGTTGGATGCGAATTCTTAGCTTTCCCCCACAGCCTTGTTAAAACAACAACAACCATCCATGGAAAAGTCTGGGGGAAATTAAAATCAGTTGGGAAAGTCTAGGGGGAAATAAAAACTGTTTGTTTGTTTGTTTGTTTATTGATTGATTGCATTTTTCTACCACCCAATAGCCGAAGCTCTCTGGGCAGTTTACAAAAATTAAAACCATAAAAAACATTCAAAATATAAACAACAGTATCAAAATACAATATAAGAACACAAGCTGGATAAAACCAAGCAGCAATGCAAAATTAATACCAAATTAAAATACAGATTTAAAACAGCAACGTTAAAAATTAAACTGATAAACTGTTAAAATACTGAGAAAATAAAAAGGTCTTCACCTGGCGTCTAAAAGAGTATAACGTAGGTGCCAGGCGAACCTCACTAGGGAACTCATTCCACAGCCAGAATGAAACACAATGGCCCCATTCAGAAGATACCTTAAACCCTGGCTTTAACCATGGTGGTTAAGCCAGGAAGTTGGGCTGTGTTCAGAAGACACCTTAAACCACGGCTTTAACTATGGTGAATAAGGCTTTTTGCCTTAGTCACCATGGTTAAAGACGTGGATGAAGGTGTCTTCTGAACGGGGCCACTGACTCTTATTTTTCCAGCTTTTAAATATGTGTGATAACTCCAGGGCAAGATGTAATTTATGCATAACTACCCAAAGGCTGATTATTACAATGAGTAGGGAAGAGGTGATAGAGGGTATTTGATGTATACGATTTGTACTGTTTGTGAACTGATATTATTGTATATGTATATCTTTTGGTTTATGGTCTATTGGCTTTAATAAATTTCATGATGATGATGATGACCATAAACCAAAAGATATACATATACAATAATATCAGTTCACAAACAGTACAAATCGTATACATCAAATACCCACCAACTGAGCTCTGTAACAAATGGTGAGATGTAAAAACTTTGCAACTTGAGTTGTAACTATTTTATCTTTGGCCTGTAAAAGTATGGTTGTCAAAAGCTCTTTAGAACGACCAGGGAAACCCTAGAGAATTGGTCTCAGCAAATCATCTCTAATACTTTTGTCGAACTCACAACAAAGAAGCACGTGTGTTACTGTCTCTACCTCGGAATTGTTGCAAGGGCAGCATCTATTCCCTACTGGTACTTTTTTCTATCGCCCTTCCAGCAATTTGGAAGGGAGGGCATTAAATCTACCCAGAGTAAAGGCCTTCCTATATTTTGAACAAATAGCCATTCTAGTAGGCCGACCAGATAAAATCCAGGTCAGGGCTCATGTAACTTTAACAGTTGTAGAGAAAAGGGAATTTCAGCCAGGGTCATTTGTATGCAATTAGTTCCTGGTGCAATTCCCTCTTCATCACAACAGTTAAAGGTGCAGGCACTATACTAGAGTGACCCTATACAAAAGAAGGCAGGGCCCCTGCAACTTTAACTGTTGTGATGAAGAGGGAATTGCACCAGGAACTAATTGCATACAAATGACCCTGGCTGAAATTCCCTTTTCTCTACAACTGTTAAAGTTACATGAGCCCTGACCTGGATTTTATCTGGTCACCCTACTTCTAGGTAGGCAGTTTCCCCTTTTCCAGCATGATCTGTCAAGCCCAGTGCAACAGGGGAAGAAGAGAGGCATAGGAATGTTTTAAGTAAATACATTCATATACAACCCTCTCCCCCAATACCTGGGGGGAGGGTTGTGTGTGAATGTATTTACTTAAAACATTCCTATGCTGCTCTTCAGTTCAGAAATTCCCAGAACAGTTTACAATAACCAAATAAAAACACAATAAATGTGTAAAAGGGGTAGCGGTTCGAAACAGTTATGGTAAACTCACTGCATCCTAATTGACCTGCCTGGTTTAAAAGTTGCAGATATCATATATCATGTAGATTAGCTTGGCAAGTAGGGTCGGGGTGTGTCAGTGATCATAGTGCATGTTGGATACTATCAATGACGTAGAGAAACTGAGTCATGAATTCCTGGAAGCCAAATTTAGCTTGCTGGATCTTGTGGTCTTGAGTGGAAATGCCACCAGATTTCATAATTAGTCAGCTTGTTGGTCGAAACTCATGCTTTCGCAATATTTGCCTAATATACACCAGGGTGACAAGTATGATCCTCAGAGAAGACCCTACTGGCCATTCCGAGACAAACGGAATGCTGTCATGAAGAACCTTGGCTGCGGAGCCTTCTCAGTAGCAGTACCCACCCTCTGGAAAACCCTCCCTCGTGCAGTTCAGGAGGTGGAAAAATTACATCTTTCAAACGCCTCCTGAAGACATACCTTTTTACACAGGCTTTCCCTGGTTTTTAATGTAGCTGGTTTTATATTGCCTTTTTAACTTTTTAATGTTTTAAATTTATACTTGTTATATTTTGTGGTTTTTAATTGTGCACTGCCCAGAGAGCTTTGGCTGATGGGCAGTATAAAAATGTAATTAATTAATTAATTAATTAATGAGCTTGGATCACTATCTGGTGAATTCGCTATTAATTTTGGAAAAGATTGCAAGCTTCTGAGCATGTACAGTGCGCGTCTAAACTACGGAATTTCTGCCCTGCTCTGAGCTGGTTGGTTTCTTTCAGGAGGGAATGTGATGATGTTACTTTAACCCTTTAGGGAAAGGTTGGCATCTGAACTCTTTTCACAAACCAATCGCATTCGAAGGAACAGCCACGTGGGTTGTATACCCCTTCATATACTGATTCATATATATCTCCTCTATTGCCCATTGCCAACAGCGAGTAAAGATTACGAAGAAAGGCCACATGGAAACAACCAGTCAGGAAGGGATAATGTGATGACGCATGAGGTCATGACGCATTATGCGATTCCAAACCAGAGCTCCCAAGATGCAGTTTGATATTGTGCATGTGCAAAAGCTCATATATGTGGATATTATTCTTGAATGAAAGTAGAAGACTTGTCCAAGATTACATGGATGACTGTGTTACTTTCTAAGTAAATAGCAAACCCGTTTGGGCAAAGTTCTCCTGCTGCTGCTCATGAGACCTGCTTTATAGGCTCAGTGTCAAAAGACAGATCCGAGTTGCAACTGGCATTAGGTTTACAGAAATGGGGTTAGCCATTGGTTCTTTGTCCCAGACTGGCAGGTGTAATCCGATACCTACAACACCTACTAGTGACTGGTTCAGCCTGCGCTCACCGTTTTGAAAGTGCCTAGAAACTGTAGAACTCACAGCCACAAGATCTTACCTAATTTTTGAACTTTTCCTGTTTTTTACCTCCTTTCCCTGCCTCTTTTGCGCCATTTTGGTTAGTCCTAATTAAGCATTGCCTCATGTGGATTTTGGATATCATCCCCCTGGATTTTAGATATCACTAAAATCCCACGCACCCACCCCTCACATACACACGGACACCCTTGTTGATTTCAGATCAATCCACCCTTCTGCAAGCATGTATGTTTCGCCATGGCAGAGCTGTGCCCTTTTGTAGTAGTTACCCTGTGTGTGTGATAGTCATTAGTAGTGCTTGCTCTTATGTTGTATGTTTTTGCTGTTTTAATTTTTGTATATTGTTTTTAATTGTTTTTAATCCTATGTAAACCGCCCAGAGAGCTTCGGCTATGGGGCGGTATACAAATGTAATAAATAAATAAATAAAATAAATAAATAAATAAAAATAAAGTTGCAAACCAATTGCCTGCCCAGGTTGCGATGCCAAGGAGATGGACAGTGTTTATATATCTACATAGACATTTTAATTCAACTCTTGTGCTAATTCCTTCTTTGTAAAGGCACTTTGGTCAGAATTTACATTTACTAGATTTGAGGTAGCTGATGGCACAGTATCCCCTGGCGATTAACTAAATGCATTGCATTGGTAGTCAATAGGAAGGGCAGAGCGCCATCTAGTGGGTCCCAGAAGCCCTTGCATCCATTTGACCACTTGAAAGTTACAAAGAGGATTCGGCAACCATTTTCTTCTCTTTTCACTGGCACTATTATTTAAGTCCACTGTAGAAATAGGCTGCTTTCCTGTAGCTAAAACAATTGGAAACTGCAACAAAAAGTTGCAGCATGGAGTGCAGCTATTCAGGATTCCAGCCATTCCCACCCCTCCTTCCAAATGAAGTTAGCATTCCATGGCCACTAAGCATGGAAAGGGGTAGAGTTGTTATTATATTATTATTATTATTATTATTATTATTATTATTATTAACATTTATATACCGCCCCATAGCTGAAACTCTCTGGGAGGTTTACGAAAATTAAAAACATTGAACATTTAAAAGCCAATATACAAAATTTTAAACCATAAAAGCCTAAAAACTACATAACTTTTAAACTGTCCAGGGGTCTGTTAAAAAAGCTCAACATATGCTGTTAAATGCCTGGGAGAAGAGAAAAGTCTTCACCTGGTGCCGAAAAGATGACAGTGTTGGCGCCAGGCGAGCCTTGTCGGGGAGATTGTTCCATAGTTGGGTGGCCACCACTGAAAATGCCCTCTCCCTTGTTGCCATCCTCCGAGCTTCCCTTGGAGTAGGCACTTGGAGGAGGATCTTGAATGTTGATCGTAGTGTACGGGTAGGTTCATGTCAGGAGAGGTGTTCCATCAGGTATTGTGGTCCCAAGCTGTGTAAAGCTTTATCAGTTAAAACCAACACCAGTTGTTTTTTGCTTGTTTTTGTACTTCTGCAAACCTCAAGACTCCACCAAGTCTGCTGATAATTTTCCTCTTATTGGGTGGTGCCACTTTGGCTACATAAACAGGCACACTCAACAGCCTGAACATCACAAATAGAGGGAATTATGGAGCCAAAGGGCAGGACAATGAAGCCCCCATACAAATCTGAGTTTAAAGGATTGCCTTTGAAAGCAGTGGTGTCCAAAGCTTGAGACAGAATCACGATTTGCTGCAGATTTGCTCAAGATGGAGATTAGCTCCAGCACAGAATGGGAAAATTACTGAAGCTTCTGTTTCAGCTATTTAGCAGCTGCAAGGCCCTGCAAGACAGAACCAACTTTCCATTTTACTTTTGACCAGACTCGGGAAAGATGAAGGATTTCTTCACACAGCGCAGTGTTAATCTGTGGAATTCGCTACCACAAGACATAATGATGGCCACCAATTTGGATGGCTTTAAAAGGAGAATGGATAAATTCCTGGAGAAGACCATCAATGGCTACTAATCCTGATGGCTATATGCTACCTCCAGTATCAGAGACAGTATGTGTATGTACAGCTGCTGGGGAATATGGGTGGGAGGGTGCCATTGCGCTCATGTCCTGCTTGTGGGTTTCCTGTCGACAGTTGTTTGGCCAGTATGTGAACAGAATGCCGGACTAGATGGACCCTTGGTCTGATCCTGCATGTCTCTTATGTTCTTAACCAGTTGACATAGAAAATGTTATTTATCACCCTTTCCCCAACACTTACATAGAATACAACTGAAGATGTCAAGCTAACACAAACCCCTCCCCCCATCAATCCATTCCTCTTCTCTAACTTCAGAACATAATCACTGCTCCTGGTTCTCTTTTTAACACACCCGTAAAGTGTCCAGTTTGCATTCTCTTCAGTCATAGCGAATTAACTGTGCGCTGTCCTCTTAAATACAACCCAGACTCCGTTTCCTCTCTTTTCTCCTGATTAGGAGAAACTTTGGTGCAGATTTATGTAACGAGCCCCAGCAGATAGCTGTACAGGACCCTGGTTAATAACCTCTTATGTTAGTAACACCAGTGTGGAGCCTAAATCAATAAGAGTCAGCAGGCAATACACTGTTATCCCTCTTTCGTGCGTAGTTCCTGGCTCTGTTGCCATCCCATGGTACTCTCCATCCTGAGAAAGGTCAGTTATTGAAGTCTGAGTGAAGACAATTTTGCCACCTGTGTCCAGCTCTAAAAGTTCTTCTAAGTCAGTGATGGCAAACGTGCTACAACTCAAGTATTGAAAGGGTGTGTTCGAACGTAACACTAAGCCATGGTTCATGTTAACCATGGTTTGTTCCTTTAGCCATGAAGTGTCTGGCAGACAAGCAAACAACCCATAGCTTTGTTTTCCCTACTCCTCCTTTCAAATAAAATAAAAAGAGACTGAAGTGTGGAATTTCTATTTCTTATACCTTGAAAATATTTTTGGTAGAGCCACCAGATAAAATTGCTCTGCACCGTCCCATCCAGCTCTCTGGGTATCAGTTTGATGTACCTATCTGAGGCAATGCCTAGACCCTGTATAATTAGTTGGATACTTCTAATGTTCCCCACATAGATCCTGCCCTTATGGATCCAATGAATAGGTCACAGAGGCAACAGATGTGGAAGAATAAAAAATTTATTGAATACAAACATCCTTCACTTTGGAAAATATATAAGACATATTTTGTCTTGCTAGTTAAATTAGGATCATCCTGCATTATTTCTCAGATACCAAAAGTGTTAGTTCATTAGAAAATCTAAACTAATCTTTAAGAAGCATAAGAACTGGTCAATATACAAGAGCGGAAGATGCATCTACTCATATGAGTAGTATGTCCGAGGAAGATTGCACTGCCGACATCCATGATCAAGGTGTGCTATTTCTCTTTCCCTAAAGTAATACTCCAGTCTTCCATTAATAGCTCCCTCCGGTGATAGCATTAACAATACTTCCACACATACAAGCTTTGACTTATGAAAACGAGTTTCTAAGGTGTCTCTAATACAGTATGACCCTGTTCACCAACAATTCAGATTCAGGACGTGATGCTGTGGTCCCTGCTAAGATTAAACGAATGAAAGCAGAGGAGTTATGGCCCCCAAAAGGTGGATCGGAAGTCTACATTTTCATAGCAATGCATCACGCTCCACTGGCAGGTGAAGCAACCTGCCAGCATTCCACTTAGAGGCCTCCTCCTCCTCCTCCTCCTCTGTATTTCACTCAATGAAAACCCTACTGTTAGGCCGGCTATGCCACAATCTTCACATTTCTGGCTCCGGACTTTTCGCATGGCCTCACGCCCAATCAATTCCTTTCTGTTAAAACCATTTAAAGCTGCATCAGAAGCAAGAGCAGTCCCTGTAAATTACCATCTTTCTCCCACAAAGTGCCCACTGGGAAAGGAGATGTCCTGAAAAAAAGAACATCTGTTGGCTGAATTCGGATAACACATTAGTCAATGGTGGATTGAGTAGCCAACTCACAGTTGGTTATTTTGTGGGTACTCCCCACACAACATATTCCTACACAATTGTGGGTGGCTGGGGCTGGCATTGAGTGGACTAATAGTCAACCCAGCATTTGACTGACACAGCCCCCGCCCCTCTCCCCACCCTTCCTCCTCCCTCAGTCCTCCCAGTTCTATCCCAACAGCCTCTGCAAGTTGCACCAGTTGTAGCAGAGTGGCAGCCGCCACTTTGGTCGCTTTTGCCGCCTGCCTCTATGGGCTTGTGTTTTAACCCACTCATCACACGCCATTAACACATTCACCTTTCCACACAACACTTTAAACAACTGGCTTCGAGCTAAACAACTTGCAAGCCAGTTGTTTCTCTCAGTTGCTTATTTGGACGGAATAGCATACCGTCAGTAGTTTGTGAGAGGCGTGTTACCCTCCACACAACACAATAAGCAATACAACTGACGATTGTTTCCTCACCTCCTCAGTTGCTTAATGTGTTGTCCGAATGCAGCCACTAAGTACCTTTCTACATTGCACACTTAAATGACCTGCACAGGGAGATGTTTCCAGGCAGTTTGATAGGTCCTTTACACCAAAGTACACGTGACATCTGTTGTACTGTTTTGCCTTTGTGTAGTAGTCGTACTTTTCTTTCACAAACAGCTGGTGTGTGTGTGGAGCGGAAAACAACGTGGGGCAGTGACATGGGGAAAGGGTTTTATTTAAACCTTTGCCGCTACTGCGGTCTCCATCGAAATCATTCCTTCACACACACGTGCCTCCCATTTGCAATGAGAGGAAAGCTCAAGAATTCTGACTGGGACTGCAGTGGAGGCAAACGGTTAAAGCACCCTCCCTTCCTTCATATCACAATCCTACACCAGCACAGCCCCCTGTGCTGGCTCTCTGTGGGGAAAAAAATCCCAACAATCAACCAGGGGCAAACTAGGTGACAAACATAGGGGTGACCATAGGAAAAGGATGACAGGGCTCCTGTATCGTTAACAGTTGTGTTGAAAAGGGAATTTCAGCAGGTCTCGTTTGTAAGCCTGCAGCACTGGGTAAAATTCCCTCTTCATCACAACAGTTAAAGCTGAAGGAGCCCTGCCTAGCATGACCAGATACAAAAGAGGGCAAGGCTCCTGCAGCTTCAACTGTTGTGATGAAGAGGGAATTTCACCAGGTGCTGCATGCATACAAATGACACCTGCTGAAATTCCCTTTTCTATGCAACTGTTAAAGATACCGGAGCCCTGTCCTCTTTTCCATATGGTCACCCTACTAGATTGGCCCTCAGTTACTATTCTAGAACACAGGCCAGCACTTAAGTCTGCCTTGTTCTACTGTCATAGCAGGATTCCAGAGGGTCCATATGGGCCACCATCCATAAGATTTGTTTAACTTCTTCTCCTGTGTATTTCATCAATAATGGAGTGAGGAAACTTCTCGCCACTACTCAATCCCATTACATCAAATAAAAATTCTGAGAACGGTTTCAATTTATGTAGCACCATTCTTTAAAGGCCTCTCCCAAGAAATTATCTCAGTATTCACTGGTGGAATAACAGAGAGAGCTTTTGTCAATGATCAACAGTCAATGATCAACAGGCACCCTTGGATGGCTTCCTTGGCTGATCCTCAATCATAGATGAATCCAGGTTCTGGAGGGTAGCAGAGGGAGCCCTGGACCTCATCCTCCAAACCATAGGCTCTTTCTAGGACTCTCTGGGCATCTTGTCCAAAGCTATCCAGGGCAGTATGCAGCAGGTAATAGGCAGCTACAAAAGAGATGCCCCCAGCTACCAAGTTATCGAAAAGGGGCACCTTGTTCTTCAACAGCCGGGCAGCCACCTGCCCATAGAGGGCAGCTTGGCCCAGGATGGTCTGGACGGCATTCTCCGAGAAATCCCTGCCTAATGTTGAACACATCTGATTTTTCAGCTCACTGTGGGACTTGGAGGCCGTGATGGCCAAGGCCCTGAGAGAGCCATCGTCCAAGCCAAAACTCCGGCGGTAGGAGTCTAGAGTGTTCATGAGCATGGGGATGTTGAGGTGGAGAGGAAGGCCGGGCAAGGCGGAGACCACACACGCCAGCAATGCCCTCTTCCAGATGTGCTTGCGCAGCGAATCTTTCTTCTTTTGCACAGCCACAGCGGTGACAGAGGGGAAAGAAAGCAGCAGGACATGCCGCTTGTGGCCCTCCAGCTCTTCAGCCAAAGTGTCCTGCAAGCGCTGGAAGTCAAATCTGTGCAATTCGAAGCTGGAGACCAGGAAGACCTTGGGAGAATCCAGGCCTCCTTGCTTTAGTTGGCGGATGCAGTCCGCCTCTATCTCCCGCAGCACCTGAACCTCCTGGAAGCGCGTTGGCCTTCGGCGCTGCGATGCTTGCATGTCCTGGTCCACTTTGGACCGGACAAAGTAGAAGCGCTTTCCCATGGCGCCCACAGCATGGGCCAGCTTGGCATGGTTCTGCCGGAAACGCTCCGATGCCACGATGATGAAGAAGTCGTATCTCTCGAATTCCATCTGCTGCAGGTACTTCTCGGCTTGAAAGCACGGGGTACCGGTGCCTGGCAAGTCCCAAAGGCGGACACTGGGCAAGCGAGGATGCTGGTAAGGCGTGGGGGAGGCTGTGGTCTCAATTACGCCAGTAGGAGCAGCATGGCGATCGCCATCGTTAAGCCCCAGCAGAGCATTGATGAAAGTGGACTTGCCAGCACCAGATTCGCCTGTCACCGCGATGTCTAGCGTGGTGGTTTCAAGTGAATCCAGGAGTGACTGGACCTGACTGGATACCTCCAAGACCACACGGGATTGGATCATGGAGCCCATCTCTCTGAGGTCCATCTCCTGGATCTCCATGGTGGATGTTCTGCTAGAGGCACAGAAAAAAACAGGAAGGAAATCAGGATTCTTTCTGTTCACATCTGCTAGCTCTCCTGGTCTCCTGCAAGACAGTGGCTAAAACTGCTAAACCCCAATGCCCTTGTAGAGCTTTAATAAGCGAAATCTGGAACCAGATGCAAAAAAGGGACAGGCCTGCTGGAACTTCCATGAGTTTTACAGAAGGAATTTTAGCCAGTGTTGTTTGTCATACATGGGTAAGAAAACAGCACCTGGTCAAATTTCCTCTTCACAATTTATGAGGCTGTCCATTCAGCCAGTATCTCTTTGTTAAGCTAGTGTGATCAGGACGTTGGACTACATGTATCTGATCCAGGGAGGATCTTCTTACGTTTTTATGCAGATCGCTTCCATTTAAATTTAAATTCATTTAAATCAGCACTTCCACACTTTTCCAGTCAAGGTGGCTATATATTACCTTTGGCATATGAAGCTGTGTGCCTCTTAATACCAGTTGCTGGGGAACATGATTGGAAGGAAGGATGCTATTGTACGCATTTCAGGCTCGTGGTTTTCCTATAGACATTTGGCTGGCCACTATGGGAACAAAATGTTGTGCTAGACAGACTTTTGGTCTGCCCCAGCATGGCTGTTCGTATCTTCTTATGTTTTCAAGGTGCCAAGCCAAGAGAGGATATTGTGTGAAGAGTGCCAGCTATTTAAGAAAAAAAAATGTTATTTATTACGTAAGCCCAGTACATTCCAAACAGTTGTTCTTCCTCGGGGGAATTTTGGAATAATAATAATAATAATAATAATAATAATAACATTTCTTACCCGCCTCTCCGTCTGGATCGAGGCGGGGAACAACAACATGATAAAATACATAAAACTGATTAAAACATAACACATATTATTAAAACTGCATAAAAAATCCTAAAACATCCTAAAAACATCCTAAAAACACCCTTAAAACATTCTAAAATTCCACTGGATATGCCTGCCAGAAGAGAACAGTCTTTATAGCTTTCTTAAATTCTAAAAGACTGTTAAGTTGACGAGTCTCCTCCGGCAGGTCATTCCACAGTCTGGGACCGGCAGAAGAGAAGGTCCTCTGGGTAACGGTTGTCAGCCTAGTCTTGGCCGACTGCAGTAAGTTCTTCCCAGAGGACCTGAGCGTGCGGGGCGGATTGTATGGGAGAAGGCGATCCCGCAGGTAACCTGGACCCAAACCATGTAGGGCTTTAAAGGTAATAACCAACACTTTATACTTCGCCCGGAAACTAATTGGCAGCCAGTGGAGCGATTTTAAAGCTGGCGTAATATGGTCACCCCTAGATGTACCGGTGACCAACCTGGCTGCCATATTTTGAACTAGTTGAAGTTTCCAGACTAGGCACAAAGGTAGCCCTATGTACAGCGCATTGCAGAAGTCGAGCATTTCGAACTGATATTTGCACGCTATTGCAATTTCTTTCAGAAACACGCTGGGCTTAATTTTTAAAAAAACCTTTTTGTCCGCCAGGAGGTGTGTCTTTCCTTCCTTTCCCTGTGATTGGCGTCCTTCTATTTTTCTTTCCTGCCGCCTGTTCAAACCAGCCCTTAAAGGTACTGGAGCCTACCTGTCTTTCCATCTGGCCATCCGAGGCTTCCGTATTCAACGTCACATTTCACATAAATGCACACAGTACCCGGAATCAGTAACAAAACCAGGAGGATGCTATTCTTATTCTTAACTGCGTTTCTGAGTGAGGTTTTTTTTTTCTTTTCAACTCACGCAGCCTTCAAAGCCACACACAAGCATAAAATTACAGGATCATTAAAGGAAATCAATTCAGCTAGATAGCATTATAAAAGTAAATCAGCAAAGCTACATCAGCAAAAACTACTGAATGCCCCAGACAACAACAGAAACATTTCCCAGCCCCCTTCCCTCCAGCTTTGCTCTGTCCCCAGTACTCACAGAGTTTCCCAAATTAATTCTGATGGGGAAGCAGCAAAGCAGGAACCAGCAAGCAATGGAGGAGGCGCTTTCGATCGGTTGTAGGAGGAAAGGAAACAGAAACCTTCACATGAAAAGTAGGTGGAGCTACCAAGCAGGAAATGTGTTGCTTAGGAAATGTGTTGGTTGGTTAGCCTGACAATATAGCAGCCTATGGTACCGTCGTATGTAACCAAGACCGAATGCAGGGCTGATCCAGAGTGGCTACCATTCCTGGCCTGTGTCACAGCCCGAAACACATTACAGAAGAAGAGCTCAGGATCCAGAAAATGTTGTCCTTTGAAAGGGGATTCCCAGGGAGGCTCAGCCAATCGAGGGAGGGAGAAAACGACACACACCTTTGGTAGGGTGACCAGATAAAATCCAGGTCAAGGCTCATGTAACTTTAACAGTTGTAGAGAAAAGGGAATTTCAGCCAGTGTCATTTGTATGCAATTAGTTCCTGGTGAAATTCCCTCTTCATCGCAACAGTTAAAGTTGCAGGCACTATACTAGAGTGACCATACACCAAAGAAGACAGGGCCCCTGCAACTTTAACTGATGTGATGAAGAAGGAATTTCACCAGGAACTAATTGCATACAAATGATCCTGGCTGAAATTCCCTTTTCTCTACAACTGTTAAAGTTACATGAGCCCTGACCTGGATTTTATCTGGTCAGCCTAACCTTTGGGGACTTGCTAGGTTGCCTTTTGTGAATTGTTGCGAAGCTTTCAAGAACAAAGGAGAAATGAACCAAACGGAGGAAGATGTGAGAGAACCCATTTATCGAACTGATGTTGAGATGCAGGTCCTTTTTAAGGCTCTGAGAGGTCCCGGGGCAGAGTGTTCATTTGAAAAGACCGTACCTTCTCCCTTCATTCCTCAGCTGGGGGGGAAACCACCCTATAAATATGTTTGAGTGAATCATAGAACAGCAGAGTTGGAAGGGGCCTATAAGGCCATGGAGTCCAACCCCCTGCTCAGTGCAGGGATCCACCTGAAAGCCTACCTGGCAGATGGCTGTCCAGCTGCCTCTTCAATGCCTCTAGTGTGGGAGAGCCCACGACCTCGCTAGGTCATGGGTTCCATTGTCATACTGCTCTAACAGGAAGTTTTTCCTGATGTCCAGCCAGAATCTGGCTTCCTGTAACTTAAGCCCATTATTCTGTGTCCTTCAGGGAAGACTGAAGCAATTGCTCCTCACTTCCCAAAAGGGTATGCTGAGCTCTTGTGGGGAGGGGGAGAAACTGAGATAGGTGCAGAGATTTAAAAAAATCAAGATGAAAGTAATATTGCATACACAAAAAGCAGAAGGTATTAGTTGATATTCCTGTTGGGGTGATTCAGGAGTAACTTCTTTACTACTGTACAATTCAACCTATGCAGTTACTTTAGCTTTTAAACCAAAAGAACAGTACATACCCACTACCAATATTACATTGTTTGAGCCCCATTTACCAGTCAGAACAGAAAACGAAGTTATAAATGATTGCTTACACCCTCTCCACTTCCTCAAACGGTGAAAAGTTTCCAGGACAGCACTATTCGATTTTAATTTTCTTTGAGAGAGCGCTAAAAACGAGTTTCTATAATATTTGGGTATTTTGTTTCGTTTTTACAAATATGCAATTGGAGGTACAGATTGCAGCCTTATTCTAGAGGAGTAGCATTGAATTTAATTGGATCACTGTAGGGCTGCACTTCTTTGCAGAAATGTTGATATTATTATTATTATTATTATTATTATTATTATCATTATTATTATTATTACTATTTGCAGAAATGTTGATGGTTGTTGATTTCAGACATTTTTAAAATTGCCTTTCAGTAAAAATTTCCAAGTTTGGGGGGGGGGGGGAATGTTGTCAACAACATAACTCAATAACAAGAATCATAAAATCCATAAAACTATCAAGTAACAATTTTAGTGGCACACAATTGCTGATCTAATAGGCTTCAAACCTATACACACATTCCTGGGAATAAACCCCATTCAACACAATGGGACTTACTTCCAAGTAAACTTGCACAGGATTATGCTGCTACCCATCCCCGGCTGCAATCCCATCCCCATTTTCCTGGGAGTAAGCCTTACACATCTGAGTAAACATGTAAAGGGTTACGCCATTAATGTATTTTTATCATTTACAACAGCCAGTTTTAAGACTATTGCAGAAAGGTAAGCCATATGTTTAAAATAATAATTGATAATATTCTGCAGTCAAACACAAATCTAAATAAATGGTTGTGAAGGCTCACTTAAACAGCCGGCCAATGCAATCCTATACATGTCTACTCAGAAGTAAACCACTGAGTTTAATGGGACTTTCTTCCAGGTATGTGTCCATAGTATTGCAGCCTTAACTAGGAAGCTTTTTTCTGAGTGCATTTAAGCTTCTGGATCTGGTGGGTTTCTTGCAGGAAATGGTTCCACAGTCTTTGGGCTCTAACAAAAACATTTAAAACTGGATCTCAATTTGTTCAAAGATACAGATATAAAAATATACAGAAGAAGACCCTTGAGCATCTCAGACCTGGTTCCAAACAGCTTTTGGGATAAGTTCTGGACCAACTTGAACCTGTCACAGAAACAAATTGCTAGCTTAAGGATCTGATGGAGAACTGTTTTTATAGATTCCCTATAATTAGTTTCTGAGTAAGCTGTGTTATATTCCATCAGAGTTCTGAGCACACGCACGTAGGATCAGGCACACATTTCACACGTTACGTGACAGCAAACCTGTTTTGGTTTTTTTTTTACTAAACTGAGTGTGCATTCAAGAAGGGGCCACAGCTAAATTGTGTTCCTTACAACATGTATCGATCCACAGATATGATCCGCAGGGTCTGTTACAGTCACACATCACAATATTTGTTCAGGCCTGCATTTTCAAAGGGCACACTCACAAAAGTAATGTGTTCAACAGTTTCCTCAAGGTCTGTTCTCATTCAAGGAGGAGTTCAGACCAACTCTTGACCTAGTTGGTCATCGTCATAATTATTGAGTAGTTTTAAACTTTTAAACGTTTTATATTGTGTTTTATCATGTTGTTGTACTTTATGGTTTTAATTTTTGTGAACCGCTCAGAAAGCTTCGGCTGTTGAGCAGTGCAGAAATGTAATGAATAAATAAAATAGCATTTTATTGTACTTTCCAGTATGCTCTGCATGTATTATGTTATTGTAATCTTGACAACAGCCCTGTAAGGTCAGTATGTGTTCCTCATATCGCAGATAGGGGAGATTAGAACTCTACTCACTCTTTCCTACTGGAGTGCATTGTTTAGTCACAGAAACTACACTTCAGAAATCACGTTTGCTTAGCTTCTCTTATGCAATTGTAATGAGCTGAATTACACAGGAGGAGAGGGGCAACCACCAAGTGGTCTGTAACTGAAAACTTTCCCTCCTCATAGTATTGAATGGGACAGTGCCCTCTAGTGGGTGTTTTGTAGCGCAACTTCAGCTGCACATGGTAGGAAATCCCAAGATATTTCAGAAGAATCGGGATATCCGAGTTTGTTTGTTTGTTTGTTTGTTTTTAAATCACCAACAATAGAATAACCGTGGGAAAGAGTGGGAGACGTGCGTAGGAGGTTCACAACATCATCAAAATGACCTGCAAACATCTGTGAGTGACTACTCACGAGCGTGCTATAAATCGCTCGTTTAGGGAAGCCCTATATCTGAATCCAACCCCATGTGTGTACCATAGAGGATTGACCCCAACTACATCTGTAGAAATACTTAACACTATTTACTTTAATAGAGGACAACATTTAGCCTGACATACACAAACAAACAGATGACACTTTTACTCACGTGCCGATGCAGCTATTTGAAAAGCTTCACCTGTTTAATTTCTGCCTCTGAATCCAGTGATAACGGGTGTTTAACTGCAACTCTGAATAAAGCTGCTTTATACCCTGGGGGACTTCTGAGACATATGCATAGACATACAAGGCACGAGATACAGCATTTGTGTGTCTCATTTCCTGATTCTTTTGTCCCTGCAATTCATAGGCAAGAGAGGAGATCTTGAGTGTTATCCGTAGGCGCAATCTGGTATCACCTCTACTGACTTTAGTGCCAGCGATCACACACATGCTGGTAGGGCAGCCCTTTGAGTGCAAATGGGGGATGGGATCAGTTTACACCAGCTGAGAAGGTCAGGGGAGGTGAATCAAGGCCACTTTACTTTATAGGGCATCTCTGAGGCTAGGCACATCTTTTGGATGCTGGAGATAATACCAGCTTTGGGGCCAAACAACACGTGACATTAGAAACATGCAAAATCGTTCCCTCTTGCCTGCTGTTTGCCATCTGAAAGCGCCGTTTATGAGGAAAGCCAGATAAGGGGTCGCTTTCAGAAGAAAAAGGCCAAGGGCCCAGTTTGGTCCAGGAGCATGTTCCGGATTGGAGTCCTGCGGCAGCTTTCTTTCCCCCCTCCAAAATAAAAGTGCATTAAGCACGTGCAATTAGGCCTTTAGTTATTAGCACTCTTGAAGTGAAAGATCAAAACAACAGGAGGTTTTTTCTCCAAAGTGATACACGCAGATGGAGATTGGAAGCCCTAGTGAAAGGGGTAGGAATCTTTTGCCTGAAGCAACTGTTTCTTGTTGCTTCGTAGTATGGCCAGACCTCAGCAAGCAGGCAGCAAACTGAGAGCTTTTGTTTTCCTGCAACGATGGGATATGCCGAGTGAGGCACAAATTGTTGTCCCAGAAATTCCCCAAGATCAGTGTTTCCCAAGCTAGAATCTAATTTTTTAAAAAAAGTTTTGGTACAGCTCTAGGCTCTGTCAATTAATTTTTAAGACCCATCAGAAAGACAGTTGTCCATTCAGATAATTTCCCTTTGTTCTGCCTTCTTTTTTTTGTTCTTTGTAAAATCTAAAACATCCCTAAAAAAAAAAAACCTCAAACAAAATAAATCAGAAGCGCTTTTAAGCATTATGTGCAGCAATTTTTTTGTAAGACAATAATATCCTTGATTTTGCTCTAAAATTTCCTTTTATTTCAGGGATATTCCACCTCTCCCCACCTCCATCAGCATTTATGGGTTCCATCAATATATTTCAGGCCCAAAAGTGTTTCGTGGCCAAATTAGTTTGGGAAACAATGCTCTAGACGTATCGCTAGTCTTAATAGCAATCTCTTTTTTCTGGATACATTCCAATTTGGCTGCAAGCCTAGTCTTGGAGAAGAAACTGCCTTGGTCATCCTGTGAGATAACCTACGTTGAGAGAGGGACAGGGGGATGCAATTCTGTTGGTTCTTTTCGACTTCTCTGCAGCTTTTGATGCCATCAACCATGGTATTCTTCTGGATAGGCTGTCTGTGTTAGGCTATGGGGCATTGTATTGCAGTGGATTGGCTCCTACTTAAAGTTATGCCGGAGCACTGTTCCTCTGTCCCATGGCAGTTTCTTGACAGGTTCTTCAGAGATCTATAGAAGTTATCCAGGAATTTGGGCTGAAGTATCACCAATAGAATTGTACAAAAGTATACATAGTGTGGAGAATGTGGATAGGAAGACATTTTTCCTCCCTCTCCCATAATATTAGAACCCAATGGGGTCATCCCATGAAGCTGATTGGTGGGAGATTCAGGATAGAGAAAAGGAAGGCCTTCTTCACACAACACATAGTTAAACTATGGAATTCACTATCACAATATGTGGTGATGGCCACCCATTTGGATGGCTTTAAAAGGGGGGGGTGGAGAAATTCCTGGAGTAGAAGGCTATCAATGGCTACTAGTTTTGATAGCTAAGTGCAACCTCCACTATCAGAGGCAGTAAACCTGCATACACTAGTTGTTGGGGAACATGGGTGGGAGGGTGCTATTGCACCATGTCCTGCTTGTCAACAGCTGGTTGGCCACTGTGTGAACAGAGTGCTGGATTAGATGGACCCTTGGTATGATCCAGCGTGGCTCTTCTTATGTTATTATATAGATACCTAGTCCTATCTCTCCTTTTTATCTAATGCAGGTGAGGCAGTTGAGATTTTGAACCAATGCTTGGGTTCAGTAACGGACTGGAAGCGGGCCAATAAGATGGAGGTACTGATTGTGGGCTGTTGATCTGTCCAGTGGAGTGGTATTTGCCTTCTAAAAGAACATGGGCATCATTCCGTGGTGTTCTTGGGTGCATTATTATCACTAGAGGTACAGGCTGCTCAGTATTTCAGAGCACCTTTGAGCACCTTAGGCCAAGATACCAACTACAACCCTACCTGCACAAGAGATAACCTTAGAACAATTATTCACACTCTGATGGGCCTCCAGTTTAGATTCAGGCTGCCTCTACAAGAGAGGTTTAAAGCTCTTTCAAGGCGCTTAATTTTTTTTACCTCTACAAGAACGGAGCGCAAATCAGGCGTAGAGGCGCGTTATCTCTCCGATTATGCGCATTATCGAATGCACGTTAAACAGCGAGTTTTATTTTGCTCCGGCCGTTAAAGCGCATTTTGACTATGTGAACAAGCGCTTATGCGCATTAACTACTTGTAAAGCGCATTTTGGTCATCCGTTAATGCGCTTCGCCGCCTGTCACCGCCTCTCGTGCAGAGGTATTAGGCGTAAATGCGCTTCAGCGATTATGTGCATAATCGCCTAACCAGACACAAAAGCGAATCCTTGTAGAGGGGACCTAATGTAATGAGAACAGTTCAGAAACTTCTGCTAGTCCAAAATGGGGCAATTAATGGGGACTGGTTGATATGTAATGTATTATCATGTTATGCCAGAACTTTGCTCACAGCATAGAGATAAGCATTATCAACTGCTAAAATCTGTAGTTCAAGTTGTTCTTAAAAATGCAAGGGCAGTAAAAAAAATAAAATAAAGTTAGCCACACCTATTTCCCCCATCGTGTCCACCCATTACTGTAGATTAAATATTCTTCCATCTGCCCCTTCACTCACGATCCTTCCTAAGTGAACGCAAAACAACAGAACTCTAAATAAAATAGCATGATGCAAGTTTATTTAACTATTTTTAATTAAATGCAATTTGTTGTAATAATGTAAAATGCCCAGGTGCTGATTAATCAAAGGGAAGCAACCCTATCCTAATACCTCATGTGTTTTGGGCAGCCTAAGTATGTTACTTAAGACAAGCACTCTGCACATGTTCAGACATCTTCACTTCACAGGTTCAAAAGCTTCAGTCCTACTTCTGCAACACAGTTCCAAGATTTAACCACCAAACCTTCCACCTCTCCAGCTATCTAACCTTACCCCCCTCCTCCATTGACATTAAGGGAGCTTCTCCAAAAACAAGCTCCTTGCAAGCTGCAGCCCCTCTCTGCTTTCTATTGCTTTCAATGGGCACACCAGCTACTCCTCTTCTGCTTGTAACATCAGTGTTCCATCCAGTTGGCACGAAATGTTCAAACATTTTGCTACCTTTCCAAGCATCTGAGGACATTTACTTTAACCACGTATTTAGCACCTACAAGCTGGAGACAGACCCTAGCATGGAGGGCAGGGGTGGTTAGGGAAGGTTAAAATCTGGAAAGGGCCCCCTGTAACTACTCTGGAGTAAAAATGAAAAGCTATAACTGCCAGTCCAATTTACAGGAATGCCTGTTTTCGCCTCGATCTGCCAAATTTCAGACAGATTTAAAGCTGTCAGTATCAGTGCCCCCCCCCCCCCTCATCCCGTGTCCTTTCGCACCACACCTGCCCTTTCCCCCAAAATAATCACCCCAGCAGGGTAAAATTAGAACATGAGCCCATGGCTGCCTGGGGAAGAACGCGCCCACCGAGACATGTATTTATAGCGCCTCCGTGGGTGCGGGTCCCCTTGCCGCGTCAATGGGAAGGAAGGGCAGGCGCCCTCCCCGCCTTGAAAGTTGCAAGCGAGGCTCAACCCCGTCCAGACCAGCGAATGGCAAGAGCTGGAGCTCGACCCCACCCTCCTCTCCCCGACGCCACGCCCCCTCCCCTTTTGACAGACAGCCCGACCCGGAGCCGGATTGGGCGAAGGAAGCAGCCAAATCGAGAAGCTTCTGCAAAGTGTCAGCGCCCGTAGGGAGAGACGGGGCTGGGGGGACAAGGAAAAAGCCCTAGCCAAGGGAGGAGGGGCCGGCTAGTTGGTGGGTCGTATAAAGTCTGCAACAGGAGAGCGAGCGGGGGGCGAAGGGGACGCGCGTGCAGAAGCTTTGAAGTTGCACGGTGCATTATTTTCCCCCACCACCACCTCTATACATTCGTGCTGTTCCCAAAAGGAAGGCGGCGGCGCTGACGGAAAGGTACCGTTTGCAGGCGTGCGTGGAGCGGAAAGAAGCGAAGTCGCAGCTATTGCGTCGTTGTGGTTGTTTGGCGTCCGGACGAGGGCGGGTTCCACCCGATCCCGCTGCAGATCCTAGTCGATCGTTCTCTTTCCCCCTTCCCCCCCCCCCCCCCGGCTTGGAGAGATCCACGGCGTGGCGCGTTCTCTGCAAGGCTGCGCTCGCCGCTAAAGAGAGCTGCGTCGGTTTTGCTCGGCGCGGGCTTCTCTCGCTCTCGCCTTTTTCACAGGCACCGTTGCGGGGCTTTCAGCCGAACTCCCCGAGGGTCGTCTCGAAGAGCAACGGCGACGCGAGAGCGTCTCTGAGCGTAGTGCAGAGTGTTTTTTTCTGTCGCTGCGCAGCCACACGTCTGGGGCCGAGGAGTAAAAAAAGTGTATAGGGCGGAAAGAGAGGGCGTGACTGGATCCCGGTACCTAGTAGGTTTGGAAACGGGTCGTTGGGTTTGTCAGCTTAAAAGGCTTCAGGGATTTTGGGGTCCGGGGAGGGGCTGGGGAAAGGGTTGCGCGGATCTTGCCTCAGGTGCGTAAGATCGGGTTGCAAAATCAGTTACGTATGTGCGCACTTCCTTGCTATGCGCTATTGAGTTTTATGGGACTCGACCCGCAACGCGCTGCAGTCAAGGACCGAAATAGACTTTACGTTAAGTCCGTATCATTACTTAAGAGTAGGTGCAGCAGGGGACCCGATCCGGTTCTTAAAAGCGCCCCCCTTCCCTTTGCCTGCTAGGATCCCAATCCGGATTGGAGGCCCTGCACCTACTCTAGAGTAACAATAATACCTCCAAAAAACGTAGCTGCTAGATACGGGTCTAAAGTAATGTGTGTATTGGCCAGGAGCGTGCGTGGGATCAGGGTCTGTTACGGATTTTCGGCGGTTCAGCAGTGAAGGGGCGGGGTTGTAGAGCGCATCCAGGGCTCCTGGGTCCCCAGAGTTGCTTTTGCTTGTCTGGACTCTGGAAATGCCATTTCCTCCTTGTTGCCAACGAGGCTGTTGAATTTGCCATATCGAAATAAGGCCAGAGTAGCCTTTGCCCTGGAAAATTACCATCAGATGCCCCCCTTTCTAAACGCTCGTGGCTGGCCGTCCAACGATGACTTTTGCAAGGCGGGTGACGTGTGTGTTGCAATGCTTTAACCCTTTCCTACTCTGCTGGGAACAGCTGCTAGCGAAGTTAAAAAGAGGGAGGAGGGAGTGTGCGATCATGATGTATATTGTGGATGTAATCTTAATCCGTTATATTTATGGAGAAACTTATTTTTATTTGATTATATACTCGTCTAACCTAGGGGGTCAGAGCAGATAATCCCCCCACCCCCAAATATTAAATTCTGAGCTCTTTCTAAAGACAGGACCGTATTCACCCAAAGTGTGTATGTGTGTGTATATATATATATATATATATAAAACATCTCATAAAATAAATGTCACTAGATGTTTTGCCATTATGATAAAATGTAAATAAAACCTACAATATAAAACTCCAGCTGAGAAAGTAAAGAGTTAAAAACCTGTAGATCCATAAATAGCTACCTGTTAGCAGGTACATTTTTTATAATGGATTATTATGTATTAGTTATTACTTATTTTGTTCCTGCTGCTGTATCCTCAGAGTGGATTCTTTCAATTCTTTCAAGTGCAAAGTAGGGTATTTTAATAGTTTATTTACTAATTTGTTACATTCATAAACTGCCAAATAGCTGAAGCACTCAGTTGCCAACTGATCAAGAAAAACACTGCTCCTGTGTGTCTAAAAGCAGCAGAAATCAGGCAGGTGAAATCACGGCATATATAGATTTGTTATCCCTTGCAAATGTCTGCAAATGAAGCTGTTCCTTTAAGGCATAGCTACACAGGGTGATTGGGAAAGTTGGCAACTTGATTTCCAGAACCAGGAGGTGGAAGTTTGAATTTTGGATCCGTTATGGATGTAGAATGTATTTACACTGGGGGAGGCTTGACCAGGCTTCAAAGGTGGAGTATTTTGCTTCAACTGATGTGGTTGTTGCTCTGACTTTGCTTTCGTTTGGGGTGGGCTGGATGGGGAACCAGGTGTGTTGGTAGGTTGCCTTTCTGAGCATTGATGGAGGAGCAGATGGAGCTGGTTCTCCTGGGAATGTAGATGCATGTTCTCTTCCTGGAGGAAAATAGTTGTAATCTCCCTCACCCACCCTCACTGTGAATGGATTTAAAGCAAGGATGGGCAGCTTTTGGTCTTCCAAATGTTTTAGCCTACAACTCCCATCAACCCTAGCAAGCATAGCCAATGGTGAGGGATTATGGGAGTTGTAGTGCAATAGCATCCCAAGTTACCCACCCCTGACTATTCAGCCTTTCCCAACCTGGTATCCTCCAGATGTATCAAACTACAATGCCCAGTCACATAGGATGATGGGAGTTGTAGTCGTACAGGTCTGGAGAGCACCAGATTGAGGAAGGTTGAATTAGATTGTTCCCTACTCTTTCCGTAAAAGCTCCTGGGTATGTTCTGTGCTGGGCTGTTGCCTCTAATGGGGGTAGGAGAGGGTTGTCTTTTAGTTTTACTAATTTCAGGGTGCAATCCTATGCATGTTTAGACAGAAAAAAGGCCTACAACTCCCAGCATGCCTGGCTGAGGCATGTTGGGAGCTGTAGGACTTTTTTCTGTCTAAACCTACATTGGATTGTGTCCTTAAGCACTTTGACCCCATTTCTCAGCCTGAAAGGTCTGGGTGGCTTATAGATCAATTAAAAAAACAAGACAGTCTCTGCCCTTTTAACATGATCTAAGTAACTTTCGGGGAAAGATCTGCTTGCATGCATCTGTCTCCCACTGCTACTCATCTTCACAACATCCCCATGAGGTAGGTCACGCTGAGAGAGTGTCACCCCCCCCCCCGAGCATGATGGCTGGGTGGGGATTTGAATCTGGGTCTCTCTCCACCCCCCCTCTCCACTGCCATTCCACGGGTTCTAGGAAACAAATCTGCCAGAATTTGGCCCACAACCTAAAAGCCTCCCCATTTCTCTCCCACTTCCCCAATATATCAGATATGTGCAGAATGATTGTGGTTACTCAAAGGCAGGGCACTCTTAACGATGTTCAGAGGCACTTGCATATTCTAAAGCTGACATTCATTGTTCCAAACAGGCTTTGGGCTGGCGCTGTTCAGTCTAAACCCTGTTGCTTTTTCCCTTTTAAGGTTTGAGATCTTAGTGAAGGGGGCGTGTGTGTGGTGAAAGAGTTAGCAAGATTAGGAGGGACTATCGGACAGCGATAGAGCCCCTGCTTTGCTTGCAGAAGGTCCCAGGTTCAATCCCCGGCTTCTCCAGGTAGGAGCACGAAAGTATCCCTCCTGAAACCCTGGAGAGCTACTGCCAGCCAGTGTCGACAGTACTGGACTAAATGGACCCATGGCCTGACTTGGGCCAAGGAATCTGGGATATCTGGGTTCCCCAGAAAACTGGGGAGGAGGTAACATCTAGCTGTTGGATTTACGGAGGGTGGCCCTGGGAGCAGAGACTCTGGGTGTCCTAGACTACAACCCCCATCTTCCCCAGCCAGCAAGGCCAATGACCATGATAGGGCAGGGAGGTTGTAGTTCAACGCATCTGGAGACGGGCGCTAGGCTGTGGGGGAAGGCTGCCTTGAAGCCGAGGGAGCGAGAGCCGTTTCGCAGAGGTGGTTGTCTTGGCACGCCCGCTGCAGTCTTCCGATCCGCCTTAGCCAGCCGCAGTCTCTGAGCCCTCCCAGCTGTGGAGTTCTAGAAAGATCTCGACTGGCTTTGAAGAGCGAGAGGAAAAGAACGTGCTGCCGCAGCCCAGCCCAGCCGCCGTTTGCACTCCCTGCCTGCCTGCCCCCTTTGGCTATTCCTGATATGTTTTGTTTTGTTTTCTTAAGAATCTTATCTTGGCAACAGGCGCCCTTCCTAGTTCCCCGTTCTTAGACCCACCCCTTGGCTCCCATGTCCAGGACAGGGTGTGTAGTTTGAAAGTCCCTGCTCAGCCGCAGGACTTGATAAGCCAAGTTCTCTGTGCCTTGCCTTAACGGACGGCCATCTCTCCGTGTTGCCAGGAGATAAGGGTGCCACTGCTCCTTTGACAAAGGGTGTAATAAGCAATCCTAGGGAATACATGCATGCAGCGATCTCTCCAGCTAGGGTCTTTTTGTTTGCAGCTAGGCTCACTTTTTCCTTTTATTTTTTAACCTGCGCACCTTTTAGCTTTCTCTGTTCAGAAAAAGTCTGCCCAGAAACTACAACTCTCCCACAGCTGGGGCTGCTCTGCATCTGCAAGTTAGTTAGAAAGGTCCCTGGGCATGTGCGGAGTTCTTCAGCATTTCTTGTCTTTTGCATCTTTGGGCTTAGGGGCTTGAGAGGCTTCTGAGTTTCTTCCTTTGATCCTAACTAAATCTGATCCATTCTGCATCTCGAATTCTTTGTTTCTTTACTGCTTCTAGCTTGACCTGTGCTAGATGTTGTACAAAGCATAACAGCCACATCTGGGGGGGGGTGGAGAAATCAGATTTACTAGCCAGCCCTACAATGAGGTATCCTGGCAACTTTGTTTTTCTAGCCCTACAAAGTTCTTTGCTGCCTTTGCTCCAGTGAAGTGATGTCAACCTGTGGGACCCAAATCTGTTCTATTTTGTACTGCTGAGACAGTCTAAAATGTCTTGTCGACTGCTTAGACTTTTTAGGATCTGGGGAATAGCTTGTTATTACCGTGTTCTGAGTTGAACGGGATGCTTTCGGATAGCCTGTTCTTATACAGGGCATAGCCTAGGAGTCTCTGAGCTCCCTCAATCTACCTTTCCCTTGCAATGGGTCTAATAAGTAGGGGTGTGCACTTGAATGAAGATGATAACCAAAAAATTATCGTCTTCATTCATATCATAGGCGAACCCTATCATCTTCACGATAATTATCGTGAAAAAAAATGATTTTTTTTGCAGCCCTATTTTTAAAGAAAAAATGCCTATACCTTCTGTATTTTAAAAGTTAGAGGCTTGAAACTTGGTCACAGTGCTTATAGGGTATGGCTAAGTATGTGCATGAAATTTGAGATCGATCCCTGCAACCCTCGATTTTATATGAATTTTTTAAAGATCGTTTTCGTTCTGACAGGTCTGAATGAATGCACGTAGCGAGCTGTCGTTCTAATCTGTCAGAACTGAAACAATCTTTAAAAAATTCATATAAAATTGAGGGTTGGAGGGATCGATCTCAAATTTCATACACTTACTTAGGCATACCCCATAAGCACTGTGACCAAGTTTCAAGCCTCTAACTTTTAAAATACAGAAGGTATAGGTATAGTTATATGGCAGTCCAATTAAACGATAAAATCGCCCGAAAATTATCATTAAACACATGCACAATAACGACCTTATCGTATCATTATCGTACATTTTAACGATACAATACACATCCCTACTAATAAGTGATGTGTTGTATGATTTGATTTCTTTAAAAGAAATCTCTGTTGTAGTTGCAGTGAGGTTGAAGCCAGCTCATGGTTCACTCACCACTTGGTGGCTAAAGGACCCTAATGCTTTTTCCCTATTCCTGCTTTTGGGGAATAAGCAATGAGCATTACCATGTGAGTGGGGGCAGTAACTTGGGTTCCAGACTTTTGCACTGGCTCGTGGAAAGTCTTTGGTGATGCCTAAGAGATTTGGCTTTTTCCAAAGGTTTATTCGCATCTGGGGGTGCTGTTCCAAAATATTTCAACAGGGGGCTACAAGCGCCGCAAATATTTTGTGCACATAGCAGGCAGGGTCTCTGTCTGTGCAAGAACTGAAATTGCTAGCCACTCCGTGTTTATTTATTTTTTACTTCATTGGGTAGCCCTTTTTTTAGAAGAATGTGCTGTCGGTTTGTGTATGTGGAGAGCCACGTCCACTTCCTGATTTCTGCAAGCCAGACTTAAGGGCCAAGTGAGACAAGATGCCATTTGTGCCAATTGCATGAATGGCTTTTTAAAAACAAAACGAATGGCAAGTTCAGCTAGGGTGACCGCTGGGCTCCCGTATCTTTAACAGTTGCAGAGAAAAGGGCATTTCAGCGGTGTCATTTGCATGCATGCAGCCCCTGGTGAAATGCCCTCTTCATCACAACAGTCAAAGCTGCAGGAGCCCAGCCCTCTTCACCAGATTCAAAAGAGGGCAGGGCTCCTGCAGCTTTAACTGTTGTGATGAAGAGGGAATTTCACCAGAGGCTGCAAGCATACAAATGACACCTGCTGAAATTCCCTTTTCTCTGCAACTGTTGAAGATACAGGAGCCCGGTCCTCCTTTCCATATGGTCACCTTAAGCACAGCAGCCCAATCTGGATTGGAACTGGAGGGTGGGGGCTTTAACCCTTTGCCTCCTGCATTGTGGCCATTCCTTATCCTTCTTAACCCTCTCAGGCTTTTTTAGTCTTTCAGTTTCAAAGCCTCTGTTTTTACACTACGGTTGGCTTTCACTGTGGTTTGATTCTCTTAAACATTTTAGGTTTTCATATTAAGTGTGCATTTTATAAAAAGGTAAAGGCCTTTTTATTCTCTCATTATTTTAAAGTTTTACCATCTTAGTCTTCTAACTTTGCTGTTTTAAATCTGTATTTTATTCTGCGTTGCTGCTCGGTTTTATTCCGGCTGTTTTCTTTTATATTGTGTTTTTATGTTGCGGTTTAAGTTTTATACTTTAAATTGTACTTTATGGTTTTACTTTTTGTGAACCGCCCAGAGAGAGCTTCGGCTGTTGGGCGGTATAGAAATGCAGTCAATAAAATACGTTGTGATTTTAAGTTTTGTTTTGTGTGCTACCCAGACAGCTTCGGCTTTTGGGTAGTATAGAAATGCAATCAGTAAACAAAAGAAGGTGCTTTGCAAAATCGAAAGCATGCGCTCTCTCACTGGTTGAAGGTTAGGGCCATGTAACCAGGACATGGTGTTGTCCGTAATGCAGCCGTTGTATTAACATTAAATGTGTGCCCTCTTGCAGCCAAGATGTCTAAGGGTCCAGCTGTAGGCATTGATCTGGGGACCACGTACTCCTGCGTGGGCGTCTTCCAACATGGCAAGGTGGAAATCATCGCCAACGACCAGGGCAACCGCACCACCCCCAGCTACGTCGCCTTCACGGATACGGAGCGTCTCATCGGTGATGCCGCCAAGAACCAAGTGGCTATGAACCCTACCAACACTGTCTTCGGTAAGGACTGGCCGGTGGGTCTCGCCTCGCCATCTAGGGAGCGCTGGCTCGGTTCTGGGCCCAGGCTGAAAAGGTGGGCTACGCACCAGGTGCTCCTTCCAAGGAGAGGGGCTGCCTTTGGTCTTGTGAGGGGTGTGAACAGCTAAGGCCGCAGTAGCCGACCGTACGAGCTGGTGCTGAAGCGTCTATTCTGCGTGAGAAGAACTGGATGTGTAAACTCTGTGGCCCTGATGCAAGGGTAGGGAACCTCTTTCCGCCTAAATGGCTGGACTCCATTTTGGAGAAGCTCTTGGTGCTGCCTTCCGGTGGTGGGCAGGGCTGAAAGTGAAGGGGTGGGGCCAAAGGCAGAAGGGCGGAGTCAAAAATACAAAACCTACCAGCCTCTTGCTGACAGCAACTCAGCCTTAGGAGTGGCATTTTAGAACGGGGAAGGGACTGCACAAAAGCAGGGAAGCTACTGGATGATCATTGGTTGGGGGAAAGGGGTGAGGCCATGGGTTGGCAGCAACCGGGGGCCTCCACGCCCCAGCCGGGGGCCTACTGGACTTGCAACCACCATTGCAACCTGTTGGTTCACCTGCTTCTTGCTCTGGTCCAGACAACAGTGGGGAGGAGGAGGAGGAGGAGGAGGAGGAGACGCCACTGCCTCCTTACTCCCTGGCTCTCTTTCTGCCAAGCAAGCAAGGGGAAACAATGATGAGAAAGAGCTGAGGAGCCAGAGCAGCTGGTGACCGGGGTGGTGAGAAAGTAGATTTATAGAAGGAGGGGGTCCATTGAGGGCATATTTTCCGAGGGCCCTCAAAAACCCTGGTGCCGGCACCTCCTGGGCAGAGGTACCCTACCCCAAGAGAGGAGCTGTCGATGCATGCCTCTTGTGCAAGCGGTCCGATCTTACTGGTTTAAAAGCAGGCTGTTTTCCCCCAAGAGAACTTCATTCCCGTTCCCTTCCTCTCCTTTCCCCCGCTCCCGCCCCAGATGCCAAGCGGCTCATTGGCCGCCGTTATGACGATCCCGTGGTGCACTCTGACATGAAGTACTGGCCCTTCCATGTGATCAACGACGGGGGCCGCCCCAAGGTGCAGGTGGAGTACAAAGGCGAGACAAAGACCTTCTATGCGGAGGAGATCTCCTCGATGGTTCTCACCAAGATGAAGGAGATCGCCGAGGCCTACCTAGGCAAGGTGGGTAACTGGTGGTGTACCAGAGCCAGGACACGCAGGGCCGAAGGCCCAGGACTTTTTGATTAGCAGGGATAATGACATCATCTGCCACCCTCCTCAGGCTTCTATGTTCCGTCTGAAGTGACCAGCAGTCCTCACGGTAGCTGGGGGAGAACAGATTGTTATGAGAGAGCCGGTGCGGCGTGGTGGTTAAGAGTATTGGTTTGGGACTCTGGAGATCCAGGTTCTAGTCCCCACTTGAGGCTGAGATACTTGACAAAGTACCTCCTATATAGACCTGCCGGGTCGTTGCAATCCTCATCAGAGAGTGTCCTGGTTGTGCCACATCCTGCAGGTGTCCATCTGGCAGCAAGCTGTGAGCTGAAGGCAGCAAGCTGTAAGAGGCGGCACCCACCCCCTGGAAAACCCTCCCTCGTGCAGTTCAGGAGATAGAAATGTAACATCCTTCCAACGCCTCCTGAAAACATCTTTTTAGACCAGGGCAGGATCTACACTGCTGGTTTATAACGGTCTTGACAACGGTTCGGACCCGGGACATATCACACATACTTTTTTCCCCAACCGTTTTCAAAGTGTTATATCCTGCTTAGTGTAGATCTGGCCTAGCTTTCCTTGGACTATAACTTCATCTGGTGTTACATAACACTTCTAAGGTCTTAAAGTTTTAAATCTTGACTTTTGCATACTATGGTTTTAATTTTAAACTGCCCAGAGAACCTTGGCAGTTGGGCAGTATAAATAGATAATAAATAATAATGCAGCACCCCTGTTTCTTTTTCTTCCCCCCAAATATGATGGATGAGACCTGTGGAAACCCCATCTGACTGCGTTTTCCCTTCTTTTCCTCACAGAACATCGCCAACGCAGTCATTACAGTGCCGGCCTACTTCAATGACTCCCAGCGACAGGCCACCAAGGACGCGGGCACCATTGCAGGCCTCAATGTCCTCCGCATCATCAATGAACCCACAGCAGCTGCTATAGCCTACGGGCTGGATAAGAAGGTGAGGAGGAAGACAGGACTCTTAAAGCTGGCTGGCCTCGGGTGAGGGTTACGACAGTGAATTTGAAGTGTGGGGAAGGCAGTAAGCACATGCACTATATTGTGAGGGGAGTAAACCAGCCTTTCTCAGCTGGGATGCTCCTGTCGTTTTGGCCTACCATTCCCCATGCTCCTAACAGCTGGCCAGGCTGGTTGGAGCTGAAGGGAGTTAAAATCCAACATGTAGAGAGCACCAGGTTGGGGAAAGCTGGGCTAGGGAATCTCAAACTTTCTCAGCGCCTTCATAAAACAGTTCCCAGTTAGGCAAAGAACCTAAGTGCAGGTCTGTAGAGTCAGGGTGACTTCAGGAATAGTGTTTATACCAGGGATGGGGAACCTCTGGCCTGTGAGCCAATTTGGCCCACCAAGCTGGCCCACGGGGCCTCAGTTGAGACCCGCCACCAAGCTCCACCTTGCTTGGGGGAGAGGAGTCTCTGCTGTTATCTCCAGTCAGTCAGTGCGGATTCGCCACCCACTGCTCCCCCTCCCAATTGGCTCTGATCACAGGGGGTAGGATAGGGGATGTCATCCAGCCCCACCCACCCAATGTTTGTTCCCGTCCCCTAGCACGGACCAGGATTTGGTTCACAATTAGAGGTGGCATGGGTTGTGTTAATTTGCATTGGTCATCTTGGGTAGAGGACATGGAAGTCCCTCCAAGCTAGGGTGCCATTCCTAAATAGCCTGGCTATCCTGCCTGCAGGTGGGCGGCGAGCGCAACGTCCTGATCTTTGACCTGGGCGGTGGCACCTTTGACGTCTCCATCCTGACCATCGAGGACGGCATCTTTGAGGTGAAGTCGACAGCCGGGGACACGCACTTGGGGGGCGAGGACTTTGACAACCGCATGGTGAACCACTTTGTGTCGGAGTTCAAGCGCAAGCACAAGAAGGACATCACGGACAACAAGCGGGCGGTCCGGCGCCTGCGCACGGCCTGCGAGCGGGCCAAGCGCACCCTCAGCTCCTCCACCCAGGCCTCCATCGAGATAGACTCCCTCTATGAGGGCATCGACTTCTACACCTCCATCACCCGAGCCCGCTTTGAAGAGCTGAACGCCGACCTCTTCCGAGGGACCCTGGAGCCCGTGGAGAAGGCCTTGCGGGACGCCAAGCTGGACAAGGCCCAGGTGCATGACATCGTGCTGGTTGGCGGCTCGACCCGCATCCCCAAGATCCAGAAGCTTCTGCAGGACTTCTTCAACGGCAGGGAACTCAACAAGAGCATCAACCCCGACGAAGCGGTGGCATATGGAGCAGGTAACGTGCCCCGTGCAAAGGTAGAATCCAGGTACAAGGGATGGAGCGGAGAGAAGCAACGAAGTTCTTTGGAAACAGAAACATACTGGGTGCCCTAGAGTAAAATAGGCAGAGAGCCAGGGAACAAACAGCCAGTGGGAACATAGGAAGCCGCCTTATACTGAGTCAGACCCTTGGTCCATCTAGCCTAGTATTGTCGACACTGACTGGCAGCAGCGGCTTTCCAGGGTTTGAGGTGGGATTCTTTTCCTCGCCCGATCTGGGGAAGCCGGAGATCGAACCTGGGACCTTCCCTATCACACTGGGCTATACCCCCTCCCCTTTCTGTTCTTCAGAAACGCAAGCTCAGGCCAGTAAACCCCCCCCCCCTCGGATTGGAGAGAGAGATCACCCAAATGAAGGCAAATCTCCATCCGTAAAGTTTACGCAGGAAAGGATGCCCTGTGTTCCGTTGGCATGCAGTAATGCGCTGTACGCAGAACTTAGGTGTCCGTCCTACAGTGTTGGGCTGGAGACCCGTGTTTAAGCGTTTGTCCAAGCGTTCTTTGGAGCAGCTCCGGCAACTGCCCCATTCCGCATTACATGCCTTCGAAAGAACCAAGGAGGCAGACAATTGATCAGGGGTGCTGTTCTTTCAGAGAAGGGGAAAGCAACCTCTGGGTGTTTTGAACCATGCTCTCTTCCGTCCCAGTCAGCATTTCCAGTGACTTCTGGGAGTTACAGTCCAAAACATTTGGAAGGTAATGGGTTGCCTAGAGGTTGTTGAAGACAGCATGAGAGGAGTATTACTGGTTATAGTGCTGTGCCAATTTTTTCCCCCTCTTCAAGAAAGCATCCCTACTGTCTATGTCCAGCCTTGAGACGTTAATCCGTTCAGCCTGGAGACGGACAATGGATTTTAGGAAAACCGTGAATGCACATATTTTGTCCTGTTGTTGCATCTGTGTTTTAAAAAAGGATTTGGGCACAGACGGGGGTTGTTCTCTTTCTTTAGTGCCCTCTCGGTGTGTGTGGGGGGAGGGATGAATCTCAGGAAGAAAATATGTCTGGGTGGGAAAGTTTAAACTTACCCTACCCTGGGCATGCCAACCCCAATCTGGATCTGAGCCCTGCATGCTTAGACAAAGGTAAACATAACAGTGCAGATATGCATTTAACGTAGCGTGTAGTTTAGCGCTGAGAAATGTACTGTGGGGTGTAAACAGCGGTGGAGAGTTATCATCTTCACGTGTGGGGCAGGGGTTAGGGGGCTTCCTGGAAGGATCTGTTTGTTGGCCATTGGTTGTGGGTTGGGGAGGGACATCAAAGGGCCTGATCCAGCAGGATTTCTCTTAGAAGGCACTTGTCTGTCTCTTCCGTTCCTTGGGAAAAAGGCGGGATATTAATAATAATCATATTATTAACTCCACCAGCTGTCCAGGCTGCCATCCTGTGTGGGGACAAGTCCGAGAATGTGCAAGACCTTCTGCTTTTGGATGTCACCCCCTTGTCCCTGGGTATTGAGACGGCCGGTGGGGTGATGACGGCCCTCATCAAGCGCAACACCACCATCCCCACCAAACAGACCCAGACCTTCACCACTTACTCCGACAACCAGCCAGGAGTCCTCATCCAAGTAAGGGGAGGTGGATCTTGGCTGGGCGGGTCTGTGTGTGCCACAATAATGCAGGAGAAGAAAGCAAGAAGGACCGATAGCAGCGTCACTTGTCTCTGCAGCTGTGTTTGCCCCCACCCCATTGCAGCCTCTTCTTGGCTGCATTTCTTCCAGCCAGACTCATGGAGCTTCTCTACACAGAAGGAAAATCCCGCAGCCTTACCAGGCTGCGGGATTTCCCACAATCACGACTCGACCCTTTACAGGTGACTACATGATTTTGAAACGAAAACTTCCCTTCTCGGAAAGGCTCCATTGAGTTTAGTGAAATGATGCCGTCTAGTGGGAGAATTATAGTGCAATGCCACGTTTACACGCTGGGAGTTCCTGCGGTTTCCCAGATAATACCACAGTATCTCTGTGTTTGTTTTTTAAAAAGCGAGGTTTCGAGGGGACGTCGTGTAATGGACCCACATACTTCTGTGACTGGCCAATCACGAGTGTGCAATTAATCGCTCATTTAGAGAAGCTCCTAGTCTTATAGACAACCTGGAAGACACACAGCTTAGACTCCTTTCCTGCCTATCATTTTCCTGCTTTGCAGCAAAACTGAGTTCTAGCTTAGATCTGCTGCCCTTAAGGGCTGAGAGAAGGATCCAGATGACTTAATACACTTGCTTTCTAAGTACAGGGAGTCTGCATCTCCAAAGGAGCGGGAGAGGAAACACCTTCCTGCCTATAGAAAACTAGCACATCGAAGCAGAATCCATCCATGCCTCCTTTTGCCTGACATGCTTGTTCTCTACATGCAGGGAGACAAGTACTACTTGTCTAGGAAACGTGATTAAGATGTAATGTCTGGGGAGGGGGAATATGTCGGAGCGAAAACCAAACTTTGTGCATATTCCAAATGCTGCAGTGTTTCAAAATAAAAGGGGCAACCTGGATTTCTTTCCTGGAGTGGGCCGTTCTCAGGCTGTGCTTTGTAACCCATTGATGTATTTGACATCTCTCCCCGCCGCCCCACAGGTATACGAGGGAGAGCGTGCCATGACCAAAGACAATAATTTGCTGGGCAAATTTGAGTTGACGGGGATCCCTCCCGCTCCTCGTGGTGTCCCCCAGATCGAGGTGACCTTTGACATCGATGCCAACGGTATCCTCAACGTCTCCGCGGTGGACAAGAGTACCGGCAAGGAGAACAAGATCACAATCACCAACGATAAAGGTGAGCGCGTTCAGAGAACGGGATGCAGCCCTCATCTCTGGCCTACCATGTGAACGGCCCCGCATCTGTGCGCTTGGAGTAGGAACAGCCTAAAAGGAGGAAATGCATCGCAAAAAAAGAGGCTAGTGATTCGCATAACATTTGCATATGTTAAATGTGTAGATGCAAATTTAGAAATTATTACTATTACTACTAATAGAGCCAGTGGGGTGTAGTGGCTAATGTGTTGGACTGGGAGTCGGAAGATCCGGGTTCTAGTCCCCACTCGGCCATGGAAACCCACTGGGTGACTTTGGGCCAGTCAGATTCTCAGCCCAGCCTACCTCACAGGGTTGTCGTTGTGAAGATAAAATGGAGAGGGGGAGGATTATGTATGCCGCCTAGGGTTCCTTGGAGGGGAAAAAGGCAGGATATAAATCCAATTAATAATAATAATAATAATAATAATAATAATAATAATAATACAACTGTTACAGTCATTATTAAAAATAGGAATATAGTCGATATTATCACAGTGCAGAAGAATGACCAGAGTAATTGGGTGCTAAACTGAATGGGAAGCAATTCCTGGCATTCTATTTAAACCAAACTTGGACTAGAGAGCTTTCAAATAGCGGACTGTCCTCTGTTTAAAAAAGAAAGAAAAAGGTAGGGCAAATGGCGAACCTCGCTTGGAGCCGACTTGACTGCTCCTCCTTTCTGCCACAGGGCGGCTTAGCAAGGAGGAGATTGAGCGCATGGTCCAAGAGGCGGAGCAATACAAGGCCGAGGATGAAGTCCAGAGGGAAAAGATTGCGGCCAAGAACTCCGTGGAGTCTCTGGCCTTCAACATGAAGAGCACGGCGGAGGACGAGAAGCTCAAGGACAAGCTGTCCCCAGAGGATAAGCAGAAGATCCTGGACAAGTGCAATGAGGTCATTTCCTGGCTGGACAGGAACCAGGTGAGTTTGGCAGGGTTGGTACAGGTGACATCTGCATCCGGGACTGTTTTCCTTTCCAAACGGGAGATAACTTTGAAAAGACAAAGGTGAAGGTCAATGCTACTGCATGGAGACTGTGCGGCAAGCCTCAAAGCTACGCATAATAGCAGAGAAGGGAGGCTTTACTTGATCTCAGGCCACCAGCAGTAACATGTCCCATTTTGCTTTTTCACAACCTTTGAGCTGCTTTACCTCATGGCTACTTCCCTGGCTTTCCTGGGAACGGCCCTGAGAGTCTAGCTGGCTATAGCTCTGCCATTCAATAGATCGATATGTGCCTCCCTCTTCCAAAATAGTGATCGTTCCCTGAGAAGAGAAAACGTCTCGACCTAGTCTGTCTATACCATGGATAGTCTTGTAGATTGGGTGCTTGAATGGCAGGCAGGTCTTTGTGTTTTGCCCAGCTGTTCCACTAGGGGGCAGCTGAGGCATCCCGAAGACGGACATCAACTCTGGTCTGGTGTCTGAAAATGCAGGATTTCCCCACCCCGCCCCACCCCCCTTGCAGATCTGCTGGAATTTTGCCTTTGTGAAGCTCGGGGCAGGAGCCATGCTGGTTACACTGGGATGCAGCTGATACATCCGTAGTGTGAATGTGCTCTCACTGCTGTAAACCAGTATTTGGAGGCCATGTGGTGTAGTGATTAGATCATTGGACTAGGATTGGGGTCTCCAACATGGTGCCACTGGACCACTGATGTGAGTGTGGGCACCTCTCTGGGCACCCGCCAGACTCCTTGCCCCTCCTGATCTTCATTTTATTTAAGATTTTTTTAAAAAACTGAGAGACTGACATGCTGCAAAATGAAGTGTGGTTATCGAGTGCTGTCTATATTTGGCTTCAAAACAGTAATTCTGTGTTTTGGAGCTCAGACCCTAAGCTCTTCTGTGTACGTTTATGTTCTTGGGCAAGTTGGCAACCAAGGGAGGTGGTGGGCTCTCTGACATTAGAGGCCTTCAAGAGGCAGCTGGACAGCCGTCTGTCAGGGATGCTTTATGGTGGATTCCTGCATCGAGCAGGGGGTTGGACTCGATGGCCTTATAGGCCCCTTCCAACTCTACTATTCTATGATTCTATGAAGTTACTTTTCTTTTAGTCTCGCCAGTTCGCATTCTGGGACATGAGGTTTGTGACTGGACATACCCACCTCGGCAGCCATTTTATGAATGAGGAAGCGCCTCCCTGTGGCAGCCATTTTGTGATGGCATCTACTGCACACTCAAAATTCCAAACGTGCCCACCAACTCAAAAGAGGTTGGGGACCCTTAGGTTAGGACCTGGGTTCAAGCCATCAGTCAAAATGTTGTTATGAAGATATGATCGTTGTAGATACAACAGGGGGTGAAGGAACAACCACGTACCCCGCTCTGTGGTCCCTGGAGGGACCTGCCACGCGACCTCTAAAATGTCCTCAATGTGTTGCTGCTGACATTTTCCCTTCTTTCTCTCGCCCTCCAGATGGCAGAAAAGGAGGAATACGAACACCAGCAGAAGGAGCTGCAAAACGTCTGCAACCCCATCATCACCAAGCTCTACCAGGGGGCTGGAGGCATGCCGGGGGGGATGCCGGGGGGGATGCCGGGGGGCTTCCCAGGAGGTGGAGGGGCTGGGGGCGCCTCTTCAGGACCCACCATTGAGGAAGTGGATTGAGAGACCTCCTGAACCCTGCATTTGGGGCAGGACAGGTTGCAAGTCGTCTTCGGGGCTTCCTCTGATATTTCATCACCTTCACTGCTTCCTCCTTCTGCCCTTTTCCACCCCCACCCCCCACTCTGAGTCTTTCCACTAGTGGAGTACTCTCTTTTCCTCTTTGCCCTCTGCTCCCCCCACACGTCTTTTTCTGCTCTTGTTATGGGAGTTGGGCATGTCTCCTTTACTGCCAAATTGAGACTTCTGTGTGGTCCTCACATAAATAAATGATTGCACTTTTTGTCATCCTGCCTTGGTGCCAGCGTGGTTTGTGTCGATGTGCGTTTCAGGGGAAGCTACGAAAGGTTCTAGTTCACAGGAAATTCCACTTGCCTGCCCCATAACCGGTGTTTATTCCGTTGTGGCATGTCGACTATTTGTAAAGGCGTTACAGGGGGAGAATGATTGAGACTTATCTCCCACCCCTCCTCCTCCTCCTCCCTGCTTCCTATCTTGCAAAGATTTTCATGTTTGATGTTTGGTCCCTTGCAGAATATTGTTACTCTCCATAGGCGAGTGTATATTCATAAGCCTGATCTAAGGATAACTATCTCTGGTTTTGCCTCCTGAAACAAAAAGGCGAATGGATGTGAAAGGAAATGGTAAAACTAAGTAGAAGTTTACATGGTACAGAGTTGCAGTCCAAACCATCTCGAGACCACCAGCTTGGGGAATGGGGAATTCAACTGGCAGACTAAAAATAATAATTTGGCAGTCTGAATATAGCGCCCCTGCTGTTGCTAAAAGAAATATACTCATTACCACCCTCCAATACTTTCCAAGAAAAAAGTACCATTCAAGTTATCTCTGTTGACCTTCAAGGTGTCCCTGATGGTGAAAGGATACTCTTGGATGGGGGAGTTATACTGACCTTCAAGCTGATGTAGATGAACATTCTCTGAATTTGTGGGTGTTCTGGACTGTGCATGATCTAGACTGGTATTGATCTCATGACATCTTTTAAATTGGTGCCCTCCAGATATTTTGGACTGTAACTCCCATCACCGTTGGTCATGTTGGTTGGGGCTGATCGGAGCTGTAGCCCAAATGTTTGGAGAGCCCCATGTTAGACAAGGTTGCTTGAAATTTAATGAGCCAAGATGTGTCACCCCATGAAGTTGAAGGTGCCAGTAGCTCCAGGTCTTCAGGCCAACAAACAGATGAGACTTGGACTGCCTCTACAAGAGAGGGTTAAAGCTCTTTCAAGGCGCTTTAAAAAATTTACCTCTACAAGAACGGAGCGCAAATCGGGCGTAGAGGCGCGTTATCTCTCTGATTATGCGCATTATCGAATGCGCGTTAAACAGCGAGTTTTATTTTGCTCCGGCTGTTAAAGCGCATTTTGACTGTGTGAACAAGCGCGTATGCGCATTAACTACTTGTAAAGCGCATTTTGGTCATCCGTTAATGTGCTTCGCCACCTCTCGCTGCCTCTCGTGCAGAGGTATTAGGCGTAAATGCGCTTCAGCGATTATGCGCATAATCGCCTAACCGGGTGCAAAAGCAAATCCTTGTAGAGGGGACCTTTGATTTTCTCCACTGCTTGTGATCCGTCCACATGTTGCACTGTTAGCTGGACATGTTCAACAGTGGTAAATAGTGAAGGCACTCCTAGTCGGCTCTGGAAGAAGCAAGCCAATAGGTCTCATGTTCTCTTATGTATGGTCCATGACAAGGACAGTCCACTTAGTTCAGTGCTTCCTTTGCTGATCTTGGGGGAAGGCAGAATATGCCATCTCTTGCCACTCTCTGGAGCAAGTCAAATTAGCATCAAATGCTCCATTTGTGCTTTGCTGGTCCAAATGCCCCCAAAATCCTCACTTTCTAAGGTTGCACAGGTGTGGATCAATGCTGTTAAAGCCAACGAACTACTGAGAAGGGTCCATCCTTACCACTTTGACTAAAATCACAGGAGTGGATAATTCTATTTCTGGGTACGTCTGTTGAACTCCCAGGTGTTGATGGTGTAGGGTTAGTATTTTTAGTAACAAGGATACACCAGTCTGGATCATGGTGTGCGTGTCATGTTTACATTGCCTTCAATCCTACCTTGAATAAAGTGGGAACGGAGGCTGGAATCTGGAGAATGCTCCGTGCTTACCTGGACAAGGTAGGCAAGCATCATGATGGTGGCTCAGGTGGATTTCTAGTGCTATTGGAATCGGTACAGATACACAGTTTCGTTGCCTGTGTATTGGATCCTCTCCCATTCTGAAAGCGTGGGAACCGCCACGTGGGAACCACCGTTTCAGGCACACCCCAAACACTGACCTTTAGTTCCGTTGCGAAAACAAGTCATTCTGCTTTGTCCTTTGATTCATCTTCAGGCTGCCTGTGACCCACAGGAGCTGTGGCTGAACTGAGGACTTCTTCAAGATTAGGCAGAAGGAAAAAGTTTTAAAAAGTTTTTTTTAAGTTTGAGAAACAGGTTGGAGATTGGATTGCTTTTGGAGTTCAGTGGCAACTGTCTTTTGCGCAACTCCATCGGCCAGGGCTGAGGAACGTGAAGGTCTCCAGATGTTGATGGACTCAACACCCTTTGCTTGTCGTGATTGGATATGCAGGCTAGTGCTGATGGGAATTGCAGTCCAACAGCATCTGGAGGGGCAGACATTCCTTACCCCTGCCATAGGCTATCGGGAACCAGGCAAACAAAGAGCCAGTGTGGTGTAGTGGTTACAGTGTGGGACTGGGACTCAGGAGATCTGGGTTCTAGTCCCCACTTGGCCAAGTAGCTCACTGGGTGAATTTGGGCCAGTCATTCACTCACAAACTTGCCTGCATCACAGGGTTGTGAGGACAAAATGGAGAGGAGGAAGACTGCATAGGCTGCCCTGGGAGAAAAAAAGCGAGCTATAAAAATGTAAGCTTCTTTAACACAGAGTTAATCTATGGGATTTGCAAGACACAACGGTAGTGGTTGAAATAGATATCTTTTTAAAAAGTTAAGACTAATTTAGCGAAGAGCACAAGTCCAGCGACAATTTGGCTGTGATGACTGTATGAAACGGCCACGTTCAGAGGCAGTATTCATTCAATCAATCAATTTATGGACCGCTTGACTCTATCTAAAAATACTTCTTGAAGTGGTCTGCAACATGAAACTTTATAATACAAAACAATCACAGTTAAAACATGTTTATTCCATTTCATAGAAGTTCTCAGAGGCTGCCTTCCAGCAGGTATGGACAGGGCAAAGGCAAAAAGGGCAAGGCTCAAAATACCAGCATAAAGTACTTACTGCCTGTAACTAAACGCATTTCTACATTAAGGGAAATTGTGGGGTTTACCTGGGGCTTTTGTCCTTCCTGGTTCTTTGGCATGATTGCAGGAGGCTGTATTACACAGGAGGAGAGGAGCAACAAGGGTTTTGAATTGAATACTCTCCCCCTGTTCAGTTCCATTTAAGTTCTACTGAGACAGCTCCATCTAATGGTGGGAGATCCTGCTATTTCCCAGGTATTAGCGCTTTAAAAGTGGTTTGTTTTATCCTGGAATTTCTGGAGGATTCCACAGGAGATGTCCTGGTGGTTGACAGCATCATGAAATCGAGCCAAAAACTTCCATCAGTGCCCAATCATGAGCATGCAATACCTCCCTAGTTTAGAAGAGCCCAGTGCTTTTTACAATGGGAGGAAACCTGGAAACCACCAAGCAATAGGTGGTTGGTGGGGAAAGGGGTGGGGGCATCTAAGGAGCCCTTGATTTGGCCCCTCAGGTTCTCCACCTTGAGCTTAGCAATTGAATGAGTCTATATTCTGTATACCATTTAGTAGCATTCTGGGAAGCGATGGTGGGAGAGGGCTGTTGTCTCCTTACCCTGCTCACAGACTTCCTAAGGCCATCCGGTTGGCCACTGCCAGGGCCGTGCAGAGCTGGTAATATGCCCAGGCCAGATGGGAAGTGTGTGCCCCCCCCCATTTCAAACTGCTCATTAAGTATTTTTCATGGTTTTTTAATGCCCACCAACATGTCTGTTCTACATAACACCTTCATATTAAACTTGTTCTACAACACCTCAATGTTGAATCAGAAATTAACATTTATTTTTAGTTGCTGCACAAACAGAAGTAACAACAATAGAATAGTCCTTCATCATTAGCTTCGGCTATGGGGCGGTACATAAATGTAATAAATAAATAAAATAAATTATCAAACATTATCATCATCACCCTCACGCTACCATCATCATTATTACCATTAATAACTATCATCATCCTCATTACCTCACCCTCCGCTCCAGAGATTATATGCCATGGAGAAGATTGAGGAAAGACAACCATCGCAATTTAGGCACATCTATCCCCGCCCCGCATGCGGCATATGGCCCTCTGGAGCTTGTAATCTGACCGTGGTATTCACAACGGACGGCTTCTGTGCTGTTTCTGCAAGGTGGGCTCCTCGCTTCTCGATGGGCCGCTTACGCTACGGAAGCAGTAGCATAAACGGGGGGAACCTCCTCAGCGGAGTGCTCCCTCAGAATCGTGGGTCCCGGGCCCCACTGCCCCCCCCCCAGCACGGCCTTGGCCACTACTGGACTAGAGGGACCTTGCCTGATCCACTAGGGCTGTTACGATGATGGAGCCACTGTACCATTCATTAGTTCTGTAGAAGAGGGGATTTGGGGAGGTACAGCTTGTCAGCATTTGAGATTTCCCCAATACCGGTCATGCCTTCCGATTTCTAAATCTAGCTTTGCAATCTTCAGGACTAGAAACATGTGGGAGGTTTTTTGTTTTTTTTTAAACACGTTAGGCTTTCTGGGGACTGGATTCTGTGTCCGCTCCACGTTTTCTGTGTTTGCATGTCGAAACGGACAAATTCAGGACCTGCAAGGTGCCGCAAACCTTGTTCGCGATAGGAGCGAAGCAAAAACTCAGCAGGAGAAAGTGGCAGCTGCAGGTGTTCAGGGGCAGGGCGAGGGGAACCAGGTGAGTGACAGCAGCAGGCTGGCGCAAGAGTTTCCTCTTAGCCCAGTGTGGCGTGGCGAAACTGCTGCTTTTGGCCCAACCAGAACGCCGATTGCAAAACCTGCTGTAACTTGGCTGGGTTGGCTCTGTAAACAGCTCTTCGAAAGACTCCGCCAGGTTCTTATTGGCCTGAGCTCAGTTACTCTTGATGTGGGACGAGGGACTTTGGCTGTGATTTATTTATCACCCAGTGCAATTTCCAGAATGTACAAAAGAATGCTTACATTGACCCTAAGGTGTCACAGAAAATTTGTGACTCTTTATACAGAACTGTGGTATGTTCCAATATTAGGGCACCAAGGTCCTACACAAACACATAACAAAGAATGATAATCACAGCAGAGAAAGAAAGCATCTCAATGAGTCAATACGTAATGCCAGGAAAAGGCTTGTATTGCTCCATACAATTAAGCTGCGGGACTCCCTGCTACAGGATGTGGCAGAGGTTGGGGATTTTGCAAGAGTTAAAAAAAGGAACTGGACGTTTATCTCAGAAAACGTGTCCTAAGAAAAAGTAGGAAGGTGATAAGCCAGGTAACACCCTAGAAGGCAGCATCAAGATTCAAAACAATATTGATGGGCTGGAATATCCTGGCATTAAAATGGGGTTAATTGGCATTTTTACCATTTGATTTACGCAACATACTTAACATTTTGAAGGTACAAAATATTTTTTATGTTGGCATAAAAGTTAAGTAAACAAAAGTTGGAGAACCACTGTGTGTTGTAATTGATAGAGTGTTGGACTGGGAGTCAGGAGATCCGGGTTCTAGTCCCCACTCAGCCAGCCATCGAAACCCACTGGGTGGCTTTGGGCCAGTCGCAGACTCTCAGCCCAACCTACCTCACAGGGTTATTGTTGTGAGGATAAAATGGAGAGGAGGAGGATTATGTGCTCTGCCTTGGGTTCCTTGGGGGGGGGGGGAAAGGCAGGGTATAAATGCAATAAAATAAATAAGCAAACAAATAATAAGTAAATAAACAAATACTAATACTAATACTACTAATAATAAATAAATAAATAAAAGCAAACTGGCATTTGTTGATTTCACCACCCCACTGACACTGAAGCCACAAGCCTCCACCGGCATTGTGGCATGTTTAGTTGACAAATCCATTGGTCTGCAGCTGATCGGTGGCGACCCAAAAGTGGGTCATGATATCAGTCCAAATGGGTTGTGGCAAAGCTGTTGCCGCCATATTGGGCATGGGGAAAATTGTGAAAGAGAAGTCCCATATGGCAGGTTGGGAGTCTGAGGTGGGCCTTTGGTCTAGACCAGCTGAAGATCACTGGGCTAGACAGATTAATGAGAAGTAGGAAAGCATTGTGTCTGAAGCAGACAAAATAAGCTGAGGTGGGGTGGAAAGAGAGCCAAACATGATTGAATTTCATACTTCGAACTGAATGAGTGAGCTACGTCCACTTGTTTCCCTGTAGGCCATACAACATAGAGAAATTTCAACCAGCAAGAACGATCCATTATCTGTCTTGCGATCAACAACATTTTTCATATTGGACTAGCGAGCCAAATATTTATCTGTGGTCTTTGTGGTGGAGATTCCTGATTGGGATTAGAACCCGGCTCCTCGCCACACATCCGGTGAGGAGGAGGTAAAAGGTGCTGGCTTGTGTGGGTGCTGACTGGTTATTGTTGTATGGCAACGGGAGTTCTCTGCAGGCGTTCTGACTCAGGCAGGGCCTGGTTGTTGCTGGGCCCCTATTTCAGCCTCACTTTTATGATTTTGCTTATATTTCTCCGACGCAACCTGCATGCTGGGGCTGAAATGGGACATTCTCTTCCCACATGAATCCCCATTCACATTTCACAGAGAGGTGTGGTGCAAATCCAGCCAATTCCCCTCACTCAAAAAGATTTGCTCCACTTTGAGTCTAGGGCAGACTAGAAATGGGGTTCACCCGTAACCCTTACAGATGTGAGTCTCTACAGAAAATGACACTTTCCTGGGGAAAAAGGATGCTCCTGCTCTATTTGAGTGTCATTTTTGTTTGGAAGTCAGCGAGAAGTCAGCCTATAGCAAGGGTCCCCCATGGGTGCCTTTGAGAATTTGAGATACTGCTGTGGGCACCACCACAAAATACCTAATCGGTAGATGTCTGCCTTGGCGTCTGCCTTTTGCAATGATGGATCTTAGACTGCATCTTATTCAGCAAAAATGTTTGCTTCGTGTCACTTGGACACGGCAATGTATCTTTAATAAAGGACTGTCTAATTCAATTAAATCTTGGCAGTGCAATACAGGTAATGTCTCTTTTAAACGAATGTCCAGCAGCTGCTTCTTTTGGGGAGGAGGTTATTATACAGAAGAAAATGGTACTGGAACAGTCTTTAATATTTACTGATGCACACGCGCTTTTAAATTATTTTCCTGCTTCATGGAAATTAACACATGATGATCAGCATAAATGGATTCTCTGTGCCCTTTTTTTTTCCTCCTTTGTTTTATTATTTAAAAAATAACATCGTAATATACAAATGTACAATCAGAGGCAAGTACTAAAAAAACCTAATAGCAATAATCATTCACTGCACCTTTTTGACAACTAAAAGATATTACAACTTTGGAAGGATTAACACCTCTTTTAATGCAATGGTTTAAGAACCTTACAACACTTTCATTGAAAGTCTTTCAATATTTGAAGGCTGGCATATAGACGTCAACTTCAAATGGATATTGATTCAGGGATTTAGTACACTTTCGTTGCAACGCAACAGAATGGTCCATTACATTAGAGCTACATAAATACATTACTATTATTATTATTATTATTATTATTATTAATTGTATTTCTATGCCACCCAATAGCCAAAGCTCTCTGGGAGGTTTACAAAAATTAAAACCATGATAACCATTCAAAATATATATATGAAAAAAACAACAGTATAAAAACATAGTATAAAATACAAAATAAGAGCACAATCTGGATAAAACTGAGCAGCAATGCAGAAATTAATACAGATTTAAATACAAATTTAAAACAGCAAGTTAAAAATTAAACTGAAGAACTCTTAAAATACTGAGAAAATAAAAAGGTCTTCACCTAGCGTCTAAAGGAGTATAATGTAGGTGCCAGGCAAACCTCTCTAGGGAGCTCATTCCACAGCCAGGGTGCCACAGCAGAGAAGGGCCTCCTCCTGATAGCCACCTGCCTCACTGAGAAGGACCCCTGACCATGATCTTAGGGTCCGGGCAGGTGCAAATGGGAGGAGGTGTTCCTTTAGAAAACCTAACCCCAAGCCGTTTAGGGCTTTGAATGTTAACACTAGCTCTTTGAATCGGGCCCGGACCTGGATCGGTAGCCAGTGAAGCTGGAAAAGGACTAGCGTAATATGGTCTTGTTGGCCAGTCTCTGTTAACAGTCTGGCTGCCCTGTTTTGTACCAGTTGAAGTTTCCGGACCATTTTCACAGGAATCCTGACGTATAACGCATTGCAGTGATCCAGGCAAGAGGTTATTGGAACATGGATAACTGTAGCTAGGCTATCTCTGTTCAGATAAGGGCAGCTCTCATGGAGGATGGTTGGCTGCTGGGCACAAGTGGAAGCATCTGGTAAGTCCAAGCTGCTCTCATGGCTCTGCAGGCGAAGCGCTTTGAACCTGGTCTGGCCCGCTCTGGCCCGATCCAGCCCCGATCTGGATTTGGGCCGATCCGCTGCAACTTCCCCAGCTTCAGTTCAGGATTCGGATCTGGAAACGAAGTAGTGCACAGCCCTTCTATATACATGTGAACAGTTTTACTGACCAGGTGCTTTACTAACTTTTCCATGCATGCTTGCATGGAGCCAGCGTCCGTAGCTCCTTTAGAATTCGGGCCAGTTCGGACTGAAAGCCGGAGCGGATTCACCGGCCTACTGAGCCATCCGCCTGCACTGCATGCTCGCATGTGAATTGGGCATCCCAGGCTATGTTAGTAACTGCAAGTTTTGAACAAAGCGATGGTATTTCCCCCAGGTGAGTAGGTACAGAGGAGTCAAGGATATGACCTCATTTTGTTCTCCTTTTAGCCCACCTGATATGTGAAGACAAAAAGGCTCAATCCAGCTTTACTTTTCCTGCAGCACGTCGGGATCAAATTCCTTCCTGTTAGCATTCTCAATGAAATGGCATCTGGTCAAGGACGGTCATTAACAAAGTCATCTAGACTTAATTGAACGATGCTATTAAAAATAAATCAGTGCCAACTCCCTTTGCTAGTAGCCTCTGCAATTGCTACTCCGTTCCTTGTTGTGGTGGTTATTTCATAGGCTGGCTTTCCAGATTCCAGATGGGTGGGACTACACCTCCCATCACCTGCTTGGCTGGTGGCTGTGCTGACTGGGGAGTGATGGGAGTTGTAGTCTGGCCCATCTGGAAGGCAGCAGGTTGTGGAAGGCTGCTCTCTCTGGCCTGTTGTCTCATCTGACCAACAGGCAGGCTGGCCTTGCTGCTTATTACATTTTGTCCAGTACTTCCGGGTCGGGAGTGTCTTTCTGGCGGCGCTTTGGCCATGCATCCCTTAAAAATGCCACTGCATCGCAGCTGCAGGGCAGGAATGGTTGATCCCCATGGCAGGAGGGAGCATGGGCTTTCTGGTGGCCATTGGGTTAATGGAACACTCCCCCTGCCCTGCAGCCAGGCATCATACTGCGGGCTTCAAACTGTCCCTGGAATGCCCACCGCGTCAGCATAGTCACCACCGACAGATAGTGGAAATACAGTGGTGACCTTGGAAAAAGGGAAGAAGTTGCAGTACATGATTTTTTTTAATGCGCAGTTTCAGGGGAAAGCCCCGTGGCTGCTACGAGGCGGCTACTGTATCATGTAACCAATGCAGCGCCATGGCACAGCCACCGCAGGGTGAATAGGGCATGTAGGCAGCCCCCTACCTGCTTTTGGCAGCCACAAAGCTTCATTGTGTGGAAGAAGAGGGTAATGTTCTGATACCCCAGGCCACCCAGCAACTTGCGTGGTGCATGTTTTGACACAACGTTTTGCCTCCAAGGAAGGAGAAATTGCTCCACGAGTATCACGTTTTTCCCTCCCTTTGGCAACTCTCTCTCTCTCTCTCTCTCTCTCTCTGTAAGGAGCAATATTCCTTCCTCATACATTCCACCATGGGTGCAGATGCAACTGATTATGGCTCTCACTCCACCTTGCCAATGGAACTGGCTATTTAAAGCTCTCTCACACACCCTGCTTACTGGGTGGTTTGGGTTGGTTGCAGGAAGGGTTTTTTTATGGCAGGGAGGGAGGGGCTTTTTGTTGTTGTTACGTGAGGTCTAAATCTGGCCACGCGGAGGTGCCCCTGAGAAAACGGGTGAGATTGTCGTCATCACACCACCGGGGGAAACGTGTTTCAATCTGCAGTGTGGCATGAAAGGGAAGCCAAAGAAACATCACGTCTTGGTCCAAGAACTTCGCCCGTGCTGAATGTCTTCGAACAGGCTGGTGGCTCCGATGTCACTGGAGCACTGAATCTGTTCTGGGTTTCAGTCAGAACCCTGAAAGATCTAGAGTCCAGGATTCGAATCCGGAACCGAAGCGGTGCAAAGCCCTATTATATACATGTGAACAATTTTACTAACAGGGTGATTTACTAACTTTTCCAGGCCTGCTTGCAGTGAAGCTAGTCTCCATAGTTCCTTTAGAGTTCGGACTGAAACCCGGAGCGGATTCACCGCCCCACATTGGGGCAACCAGCTTCCACTGTCTTTGAATGCTGCTCCTGCCAAGAGCAACAGTAGCCTGAGGTCATCTTCTCACTAGCCTTCTCGCTCACCTGGTACTTCCCAGATGTTTTGGGTTTCCATCATCTACCACCTGGGGTTCCAATCTAACCCTCCAGGGTCCCCCAAATGTGGTGTAGTGGCTAAATTGTTGGACTGGGAGCTGGGAGATCTGGGTTCTAGTACCCACATGGCCATGGAAACCCACTGGGTGACTTCGGGCCAGTCACAGACTCTCAGCCCAACCTACCTCACAGGGTTGTTGTTGTTGTGAGGATAAAATGGAGAGGAGGAAGGTTATGTGCTCCACCTTGGGTTCCTTTGAGGAAAAAAGGTGGGATATAAAAACAATAAAATAAGTAAATAAATAAATGGCCATACCTCCTTTCCCTGGCCCCGCGCCTTCCAAGGCTTAGTTACTGGCAGTAGGCTGGCCTTTCGCCCCCACCCCTTTTTCCTTTACTCTCGCCCTCCGCTGGAATGTGTTTCCAAAGAGCTTCTCTGAAATTGAATCTGGATCTTGGGGCTGAAAGACAGTCGACGCTCATGACATACACTTTGGCCCCTAATGATCATGAATATGGAATCGGTGGAGCAGGGGCGTAAATCATATAATATATATTCATAGAAAAGCCATTCGCTGAATGTTGACCATATGTAGTCAAAGTGCTACTGCCTATGCCCAATGGACTGTATCAACAGGCTTGGAGGAACCTCAACATTTGCAGGAATACAAAATCTAAGTGAGGGGAATCCAAAACGGGCCCATGAGGGCTGAGCTGGTTTGGTGGGCACAAAATGCTAATTGACTATTGGAGCGTGGGAGGAGGGCATGGAATGGAGTAACTTGAAAAAGGGTGTGGCCAGCTGAAATCCTGAACAGGATCCTTCCACATTGCAACATTTTGTGGCAGGTCTCACTCATTGTTTTGAATTGCTTAATCCAGAGTAAAAGGGTGCAGTCTTGCCAAATGCACCCCAACCGTCTTGCAGCCGCCGCCGCTGATCCAACCCACTCAGTTTCATTCTAAACTCAGAATGAAGGAGGAGGAGGGTTGTATTTTGTGGCAGGACTTGGTGGGAGGCATATGCCAGCAGCCTAAAGGCCAAAGCAAGAGTCTTCAGGGTTTAAACACCAGGGAGGGGGCAAGAGAAGGCTGGGGAGGGGCTAAATCTGGGATAATGAGCTGGGGGATGCTCCCCCCACAATTGGAGATAAAGGTAGCCTGTGTAGTAGCAAGATCCAGAAGGGGCGGATCGTCCTCCGAATGTCTATAAGGCAAAAGGTCTCTGTGCGGAACTCTCCTGGGTGAAGTACCCAGATATGGATCGATTTTGGAAAAATTCACTTCTTGTGGCTGTTGCACCCCTGGAGGTTATTGCTATGGGTCCCCAGGTTGTTCTTTTAGATTACTATGGAAACGACATGCTCAGAGACTAGGTTTACTTATAAAAAGATTTGTTGAGTACTTTTTTTTATTTTAAAATATTTATTTTGTTATTTATGGATAAAAATCAAGTGTAACATTTTTAATTATATATATATATATACATACATACATACACACACACACACACACACACACACAAATAGACATTTCGTGACTGTCCAGAACACGACAGAATTACAAATTTCATTTTACAGCTATCTATTTAGAGATTGGAAAATTATGATCCGGCATTGCCAATTTTCTATCTACTCCAAATATCTATATATGGTAAGGGGGGCATTCTCCCCCTTTCCTCTTTATTCGTGAAATCAATAAATTTGCCACAGATTTTCTTGAATTTCTCTTCCCTTAATTGTCCTCGCACTTTCCTCACTTTCTCTGTCAATTTTTTCAGAAGAGCAATTTGCCAAACCCGTTGGTACCAGTTTTTAACATGAAGCCCTTTGCCATCTTCCCAGTGCTTGGCGACCAGCCATCTAGCCGCCAATAATAGATGTCTGATTAAACCCTTATCAGAAAGTTTGCTATCCAATCCTTTAAATAAGTTTAATAGTGCTAGGTAAGGAGTTGGATGTACCCATTGTCCAGTTATTAAACTGATCTCCTGGAACACCTTGTTTCAAAAAATGTTCACCTTTGGGCATGACCACCACATATGTAAATACGTTCCAGCCCCGGAACTGGCCTTCCAATTTGCTTAGTATTTTCAGCCTGACAGGCATACCCAAACAGTGGTCTCAAACAGCGAAAGCCCCTGCACAAAGCTATCGACCCATCTGGACCCCCGCTTGGGTACGGAAGCGACAGTTATAGTGTTCTGAACTTGGCAGAGGTGCGAGTGATACAATAACAAAGCGCGCATTCTCACCATAGAATATTATGGTGAATCGTCTAAATCAGACCCTCAGCAAGCGTATCTTCTTGGGAACTAACTGATTGATAGGGAAGCTTTGACCTTGCTTCTTGACTCAACAACCTTGGAATGCAGTACTTGTTAGTGCACTATAGATAAGTCACTAGGCTTGTTAAAGCATACAGGTGCTTGCTCTATATGAGATCATTGCTTACATTTGACCGTTCCTTGATCCATTTTTCCCAGCAATTAGCAAGATGCTTAGGCAGCAATACAGCAAACTTTGCTGTGAGAAGCAGAGACAGCCACTACCCAGAAGCCTTTGAGCAACCAGGTCTTGCTGGCTTCAGCGGCATTTCAGGACAATGGTTGCTCCTGCTCTGTGGAGCGATTATCTAGGAAGTTGGGTGGATGCAGCACCCCTGGAATGCAACTAGCTCAGGAGGAGTGAGTCAGCAATGAAAAACAGGTCCATTAGCCACTTGGATTCCCTTCATTCTAGATGAAGGATCCACTTAGGAGAATTTTAGACCAATTAGGGACAGGTGATGCTCAAATTCATTGGCAAGTAGTGCGCCCCCTAGGTGCCACCTGACAATTACGGGCACTGTTTTCAGGCCTCGTGGCACTAGAAAAAGGCACTGGAGTTTTTCTCCCGGAGCTCGAGCCATGTGCGGATGTTGTTAAACCATTGAACAGGGCAGTCACTAAATGCTTCTGCAAGCTGGGACATCTGTGTCCCTCCCCCTTTTCAGTCGTTGAGCATTATGGCTCCGATAAGGGTATAGAGCAAAATAGCTCATTCCTCACATTCTGAATCTGTGGGTAGAAATTCTTACTTGGGCCTTCACTTTCTGAATGCGCAAATGCGCAAATGCGAATGGTGTGGAATTCTTTCTCCTGGTGCTGACGCCACTGCAATGCAGCGCACTTGCTCTGTGCTGGTGGCACATTATGGAGTAGTGGACTGAATAAGTTTGGGAGGCCTGTTAGAGTGTGATGGGCTTTGTCCTTTGACCAGGGGGCAGTCTAGATGGCCTTGTGTGCCCACCCTACTCTATGATTCCCAAACTTGCTTTCCTGAATAAATGGCAGAAAGGAATCCCCTTTCTCTAACCCTAACCCTAATCCTAACCTGTATCTTCACCTGTTGAATTTCTACCAGCGTTAAAAGCTCAGGATTTTTGTCGGGGGGGAAGGGCAGAGGGAGCAGGAAAGTGGCAAGGTTATTTTACCCCCAACCTGGAGTAATGCTTTATCATCACTGCATCTATTTGCACTGCTTAAACAGTCATTACCCCTCTCCCCTATAGCTTAAGCACTCTCCCTCCTTGCTGGGTGCCCTAAAGTGTCCCAGACTCTCTCCGCTGGATCCATTGATGGGCCTGTTTATCTCCAGCAGACACTGGGAAGGCCAGGCACACCCAATCCGAGCAGGAAACAGTAAGTCTCTGTCACAACTGGATGTCGAGAGAACACAAGCATCCCAACTCCAAACATTATTCAAATGAGCCAGGCCCCACCCTGTCCCTTAAATGAGAACAGAAGTCTGCACACACCCAGGTTCCAACTACTAGACCACACAGCCTTCCAAGAACTTGGAGGAGTCCTAATTCTCACTTCCACACTTGGACCCTGCAAACCCCTGACCTCAACAGGTAAGGGGGGTGAGGTTTACATCTCCCCATCCCTCCACACTGAGAGAGGTATGTATGTATGCTAGGCTGACCAGATAAAATCCAGGTCAGGGCTCATGTAACTTTAACAGTTGTAGAAAAAAGGGAATTTCAGCCAGTGTCATTTGTATGCAATTAGGTCCTGGTGAAATTCCCTCTTCATCACAACAGTTAAAGTCGCAGGTACTATACTAGAGTGACCATATACAAAAAAAGGCAGGGCCCTTGCACCTTTAACTGTTGTGATGAAAGGGAATTTCACCAGGAACTAATTGCATACAAATGACACTGGCTGAAATTCCCTTTTCTCTACAACTGTTAAAGTTACATGAGCCCTGTCCTCCTTTTCATATGGTCAGCCTAATGTATGCATGTGCGGCCCCTCACCTGCCACCCAGCACTACATGCAGCCCTCAGGGCCAAAAAAGTTGTGCACACTGTCCTAGGAGGAATCGCCATAGGTTTCCTGTCCCAAGAAAACTAGGGATGTGTATCAGATTCATTGGAATCCTGGATCAAATTGGGCTGCTATGGGGAGATTTGAGAGCTCCCCAAGGTGCAGCGGGATGCTCTCCGAAGTGACCATAACCACAACTGGCCTATCCTGGAGCTTCGTAAGTGATTCGGCGCTTTGGAGGGATGAAGAAAAGCTGACACGGAGTCTGCCAAAAATCACTGCTTTGCTTTTGCTTTTCCATATATGCAAAATGCCCAAGAGGATGAGTGGGGAGGCAGAGGAGTGAAGTGACTGACAGGCTAATCTTCTAATCACAAGGAACTCTTTACCAGGAGGGCTCTATAATCGTTGTACTTATGTAGAACAACTTAAGTCCTATAAAATCCTTGCTCAAGGCTGCTCTCTGTTCCTTTTCACTCAGCTGAGAGCAGTAATGTGTTGAAGAGCATATAGAAGGATAAGCCCTGCTAGGAAAGAATCAGCATGGCTGCTGAGGTTTATCCAGTCTCACTAACCTTATAGAGTTCTTCAAAAGAGGTGGACTTTTCTTATATTCTTAGCTTTGTGCGAGGGGAATTCTGTAGCTTTGGACTGACTCCTCCTTCCTGATTTTTTTATCTTTCCAGTTCCAACCAATCCTCATTATTCCAACTCCCTGGTCCTTTTCCATTCTATCCATTTGCCCTGATCTTCGTCCTGAAGTTAAGTTTCATTTCTTCCTGCCGTTGTTTGTTAGACTTTCTTGTTCTGATTTGATCTGTACGCTGCCCTGAGATCCCAGTGATATAGGCGAGATACAAATTTTTTAATGAATAAATAAGCAAACTAGTTATAAAGACAGCAGCGCTTCTTATGCACCCAAACTTCTACTCCTATCCTTTAATTTGGGAGGGATTTTTGTTTGTTTTGTTTTTTAACCAAGGGCTGGGAAGCTTTACTTTGAGGAAGTATTTACTGTAAGAGAGGCCTTCTTTAAGATCCAGCATGGTGTACTGGTTGGGGTGTCAAAATAGAATCAAGGAGTCCCAGGTTCAAATCTTCACTCAGCCATGAAGCTCTCTGGGTAACTGTGGACCAGTCACTATATGGCTGAATTCGGACAACACGATAGTCAATGGTGGGGTGGTAATCAACTTTACAGTTGTTTATCTAGGAGGTAATCCCCACACAACATGGTAATAAATAATCAACCGTGGTGTGGATTAGGATCAGTGCTGAGTTGACTATGGCAGCATTTGGACGACACGATAGTCAATACAGCTGACGATTGTTTCCCCCTCCCCAGTTGCTTAATGTGTCGTCCGAATTCAGCCAATCTCTGCTTAACCCACCTTATGGGGTTGTTGTGCATACGGCCCTGAGCTCCTTGAAGATGGGATAAAAATGCAAGAAATCCTTTGATTGGTTATGTGGAATATCCCTTTCCAAGCCTTACTTCTTATTTCCTTCTCCTGCTCTCTGAGTTGGTTTCCCTCCAGCTAGATCTACACTACTGGTTTATAGCAGTATTGAAGTGCACTGATAACTGTTGGGGCACAATCCACATTCCCTATACCGCTTCCATAGGCTTCTTCAGACAGGGGGAGGGATCACGGTTCCCTACAGTCACTTCTCCACCATCACCACCCCCCACTCCTGTCCCACAATATTTCCTCTTTCTCACGGAGAAGAAAGAGGAAGTAAACAGAAACTACATGGCCCATTCAGCAGGCATTTTTATCGCGCCGCTTTCCTTGCACACAGATCGCGGCAAGTTTCGCTTCTAAAAATGAGTCGGACTTATCGGGGTCTTATTTTGTGATGGGAAGAAGGCCAGAAGGAGCGGGAGATGCATGGGAGGTGGACAGCGTCGACAAAAGGGGCAGTACTGAGAGTGTGATAAAATGCTCCTCTGCTGATGCGCATAGACCTCCATCACACCTAATTCCCCCCCCCCCGGTTTGCCTCCACGTTGTTGTTGTTTTTACCTCTGAGGCAGAAGCGCATCAAGCTTATGATCCCTTTCACCTGAATAGCTGCTCTTTCTGTCGTTTGCTCTTTCGCTCTTCCACTCCACTCCACTCCACCCCTCCCCTTCTCTTTCTCCCTCCAGTGAGATCCTGTCTCTGCAGAGATTCAGCCGTTGTATGATTTTTTTTTTTTTAAAAAAAAACGCTTTTGAGCCTGGGATGCAAGATTTGGGTTTTATATTGAAGCTTGGAGCTGGCTGCTGGGAGAGATCGCTTTTCCCTGCCAGGACCTGATACCACCCATTCAAGCCCCCAGTTCCTTTAAAACTACACGGAGGTTTAGGGCGCATTAAATGCGTTTATGGAAAATAATCCGGACTTTTAGCATTCTAGGAAAGGCTGAGGAAGAGGTGGGGTGCCAGCAGGACAGGCACTGTGTCATGTGAGTACCATGCTGCAAATCCGCACACCAGGCATGGCAAGAGTGCACTAAATCGCTGGTGTGATGGAGCTCATAGTGTTATTTCCTGCTTTTTATTCCACATTCGTAATGTTTTGATACACGGTGTAGATCTGGTCGCTCCCTCTCTTTCTCTCCTTCACCCATGCTTCCCTTCCCATCCCAACCAGATCAACTGGATTCCTGAGGCCTGGCATCTGCGCCTTCCCATCCATCCATCGGGATGTTCCAAACGGCTCCCTCTGCAAATGCCAGCCGTGACTCACATTGATACCGGGTGGGTCCCATCCAACGTGTGCTAGAACACAACTGTTTTCGCTCACGTGCCAAGCAGCCTTAATGATCACTGTCCACTTTCCATCCGTCGAGAAAGAGGTGGATCCCAGCTTGGGATCTACACAGCCCATTGTTTAGGGCTGGTCCCTACAGAAGGAGAGGCTTGGGTGGGTGTATTTAGAAGGTTATTTAAAAGCAGCGGCAAGCAGCTGCCTACAGGCAGGGGTTCAGAACACAGAGGAGGAATCTAGAAGTGTGTCAAGATGGTCAAGGCATTGGCAGTTTTACTGCTATCCACGCTTCTCACACAAGGTAAACATAAAATAGATTGTTGTTATTATTATTATTATTATTATTATTATTATTATTATTTATTCCCCTGAAGCTTCTCGGACATTTTGCCCAAGGAGGAACATCCAAATTTGCTTGTAATGTTATTTTTTGGTGGACAGAACCTTTTGCTTCATCAAAACCCATTTTGCCTCGGATGACCACCATATGGAACGGAGGACAGGGCTCCTGAATCTTTAATAGTTGTATCGAAAGGGGAATTTCAGCAGGTGCCATTTGTATGCACGCAGCACCTGGTGAAATTGCCTCTTCATCACAACAGTTAAAGCTGCAGGAGCCCTGCCCTCTTTTGTATCTGGTCATGCTAGGCAAGGCTCCTGCAGCAGCAACACCTAAACCAGCATGGGCATGGATTGTGGCTGGAGGACACTGCAGCAACCTTCCTTCTTAGTTTTAAAAGGGGGTGGACAACCGGGGATGTGCATGGTTACAGAAGCTCATCTTATTTTTACCTTCAAAATGTATTATCATTTCCTATAACAAAATGGTACTGATTCCCCCCAAACCCCAGGCTGCTTTGGGCTAGCAGAAGCCCTAGTCAGCATAGCTATTCTCCCACAGGAGCCTGCCCATGCTCTGAAACTTTCTGGGGAGGCCCTTCTCTCAATCCCACCAACATCACAGGTACACCTGATGGGTACACTGGAGAGGGCCTTCTCGGTGGCTGCTCCAAGGCTCTGGAACTCCGTTCTCACTCAGGGAGGCTAGACTGGCTCCCTCCTTGTTATACTTTCAGAGCAGGCAAAACCCTTTTTGTTCCGGCAGCCCTTTGGAAATACTTTAAACCTGTGTTAACATACTGGATATTTTTCTAATTGTTGCTGGGGGGGGGGGGGTTAATGTTTTTAATTTTACTGTGGGTTTAATTCTATTTTAACTTTCGTAAATGTATATGTATATGTTTTAATTGTATATGTTTAAATCTTGTAAACTGCCTTGAGTCCCAGTATTGGGGATATAATAATAATAATAATAATAATAATAATAATAATAAGCCAATGATGATGATAATACAAGTTGCTGCTTCTGGAACACCCAAAATGTTGTTTTTGTAATATGTATGTAAATAATGCTATATGCAACTGGTTGATTCATTGCTCAAAAGCCAGAGAGTGGGTTGATTTAATAACAACAGCCACAACAACACTGTAATATGAATTGATAAATAGGGTACCAGATGCCGTCTGAAAGAAATATTGTGGTCTCCTCTGCATTTCAGACTTACTGCATAATCCTAGACATGTCTACTCAGATGTAAATGGGACTTACTCCCAGGTATAAAATAGAATTCCAGAATTTGGACTGCAACTGCAAGCCTTACCTGGAAGTAAGCCCCACTGAACTCAGTGGGGCTTACTTCTGAGTAAACATGCAAAGGGTTGTGCTGTACATCCGTAATGGAGATGGGCCCACAGTCTTTCTTCTCAGGAGGGATCCCTTTAAGAGCTCTTGGCCCTGCAGCAATTGATAGGTGACCTTATTTAGCTCCAGCTTTGAAAAGCTTCGCCTGCTAAATCTTGCATAGCAAATTTCTTTCCTTAAAAGAAGGAGAGCAGCCATGGCTGTTCTCTTCATTTTCTGGCCTGATGGGTGCCCCAAGTATGAGAATCAAGGCTATGGGAAAATATCTAACTGTGATTTCCCAGGGGAAAGTCAAACCAGCTTGGGGCTCCTTGATCGTATTATTCTCCCCTGTTCCCAACCAGTGGGGAAGTATGTCGGGAAAATAAATGCATTCCCTGACTTTCGAAGCAAGTAGTTCACCCCCCCCCCCCCCTCCAAACATCGGTGTATACTTTGGAGTAAAATATACATGCTATTGGTCTGTATCAGCACTCAGGAGAGGAAAGATTTTATTTTACCTGGGGACCTGCCAGTATTACCGATACCTATCAGCTGATCAATGATATCTGTCAGTATCGGTGATCAACAAGTTGCAGACAATAAAAGGTGAAGTTTTCACAACATGGATCTAAGCATAATCACCAGTTGCTGCAGACCAAAGGGCCTTATCAAGGGACAGCTACAGGACCTGGGTAAAAAGTTGGCAATCACTAGCTGTGTTGACCCTTACGCATGATGGAGCTGTATGGCCTCCAGTATACCATTATAACAGCTGATGTGGCTGTCCCAAAGACCAGATTGGCCTAATGAAGAGCTATCTACACGGTATGTCCCATCCTAGCTAATATCGATTTCCTCCACATCTCTACCTGCTTGGCTGGATGATGACATTGGAGCAATTCCACCTTGAGACAGGCTCATCCCAAATTAGGACATAAACAACCAGTTGTTGTTGTTGCTGCTGCTGCCTCCTCCTCCTCCTCCTCCAAGGACCTTGAATTTCCAAACACTTTATGCTGGAAGGAAAGGAATTTGCATGCAAAACTCTCTCTAGTCCCTGGATCCCTGGTTCCTGGAATTTCTGAGTACCAGATTGGCTACTATGTGAGGCATAACAGCAGTATAGACACACATGCCACAAAAGAGCCATGGATCTCCCACCCACCTCCCAAAAAATCCCTTTTAGCACCCTGGCTTTAATTCTTTTAAAAAACAAAAACTGCAAAGGAAGTTTCTGATCTTCATGGCCTCATATGACAGAGAAGCCGCTACAAGTGTGGTAAGAAGAGGGCAAAGAGTTTTGAGGCAAAGAGAGAGATAAAAAGGGATCTGCTTTCATCAGGTCTTCAGTTTCGAAAATGTCTAAGCTGCATGCTCAAGTTCACCTAATGTACATGAGCTGCTCTTTAACATCATTTTACAATACAATCCTAGATGTGCTTACTCAGAAAGAAATCTGACTGTGTTCAGTAGGACTTACTGCCTAATTATACAACAGGACTCACACTGAGAGCCAGTGTGGTGTAGTGGCTAAAGTGTTGGACTGGGAGTCGGGAGATCTGGGTTCTAGTCCCCGCTCGGCCATGAAAAACCACTGGGTGGCTTTGGGCTAGTCACAGACTCTCAGCCCAACTTACCTCACAGGGTTGTTGTGAGGATAACATGGAGAGGAGGGTTATGGATGCTGCCTTGGGTTCATTGGAGGAAAAAAGGTGGGATATAAATGCAATAATAAAAAAATCTGAGTGGGTTTCAAGTTCTGTGAAAGGGGATCAAGAAGCAGCAGTAAAAACTTATTCCTTTTATTTATTGGTCATTCTTTATGGCTGATACCAGATTTTTTTCTGCATCAAACGTTGTGCAAATGGATTTGAGTGATTGTAGTTATTCTGGATTAAACTAGGTAGAGTGCAGTAGTGTTGGCTTATGTACCTAGACAGCATGATTTTGTCATGTCTTGTCTGTCTGTCTGTCGGTCTGTCTCTCTCTCCATATTGTAATAGCAATTCCAGAATAAGGATCTGACAGAGTTAAGCGCTTTGCTTATGTTTGCCAATGCTAGTTTGGTATCTGTTGCATTTGTTTTTTTAATGACGTGCAAACTAATTATGCAAAGCAGAACTATGGGAATGGTGTTCACAGCACATAATTAAAAGATTCACATGCAGCGCAGATTGTGGATGTGGCTTTTAGGGCTGAGCTGGTTGCGTAACCCTGATCCGAATCTGCCTCCTTGGGTAGAATCCAACTGAAGTCCTTCTTAGGTCCCCTCTACAAGAATTCGGTTTGACGCCTAGTTGTCCGATTATGCGCATCTTCTCGCAATCGCTTTTATGGCAAATCACTATATGCAGGAGTAGGTTAAGTGCATAACAGGTTGCCTTATCGGTTGTGTGAAACACGCTTTAGAGGTGTTTAATGCGGATAATCGCTTGTTTACATGGTCATGAGGCGCTTTAAAGGCCATAGTAAATTAAAACTTGCTATTTAATGCGCATCTGATAATGTGCATAATCGCATAGAAAAAGTGCCTCGACCCCCGATTTGCGCTCTGCTCTTGTAGAGGTCAAATTTTTAATGTGCCTTGAAAGAGCTTTAAATCGCTCTTGTAGAGGCACCCTTAGAGTATACCTATTGAAATGAATGGGACTTAGGTCAGTCATGGCTAACTCAAGCCCTATTCATTTCAGTGGGTCTACTCTAATTAGGACTTCAGACGGATTCTACCCCTTGTTCCCTCTGAGCGTTCTGTGGCTTTAGCGGCTGTGCAATACGCAGGCGAGATCCAACAGGTGCAGCTTTCCATAGAGATGTTGAATATTTACCTGCCATGTAGATGACAAAGGTTCAGGGGCCCCCGCTGGGAAAGCAGCTAACTTAATTTTGACTGACGTCTCTTTGTCTTCTTCCAGTCTTCAGCCTGCAGTGCAACACGTGCCATGGGGAGTATGATTGTGTCGGAGAGAACGTGACATGTGAAGAGGCTTCAGCCAGCTGTGCAACATCCATCCGCAAGGCTTATGTCTGTAAGTATCATTGACGTCAACCGAGACAGGCATTTCTTTTAAAGGACCACTGGGTTGTCAATAGACAAAACGAAAGTACTGGCGGTTGTGTCCATCCATTAGAAGAAGATGAAATATCCAAATCCCTCTATTAGGACTGGGTAAAAATCACCAACCAGTAAGCTAGCTTTCAAGTTTCACAGAACTCTTCCTCTTAGGCTTTCCCCTGCCCCTCAACTCCCATGGGGAGGGGAACGGGGGGCAGTGGAGGAGAGGCAACTGCTCTGCGGTCAGGTCAAGAAGGTCTTGCTCAGGATGGCCGTGGTGGGCTTTGAGCAGTGACCTGCTTGGCCCGACCCTACTCATGAGGAATGAGACAGGGCCATTTGCTTTCACAAGTGCTGACGTGAAGGAATAGAACTATCTTCCATTTTTTTATTTATTTTGGTTTGGGGGTGTTATGGGGTTAAATCTTGTGTGTGTGTATGTGCACACTTGTCAGGATCTGCCTCAAGGTCAAACATTCAGTTTGAGATTATAGGAACCAGGATATCTGCAGAGGAAGAAGAAGAAAAGGGTTTGCAGGAAGCTCAACTAAAGGTCAGGGGAATTGTTTAGGAGAAGGAATTTAGGGCAAAGGTGAACAAGAAACTATCTTTCTGATTGGTTGAAGTTGTGAAGGAAAATAACTAATTTTGAAATAAGTAAAAAAAAACTAAGGAAGACATAGAGAGAGAAAAATAATTTCTACCTGGTGGCAGTAGAAGACATCACCGGAAGGGAAGGACAAAAAGGATTGGGGTACACTATTTTGCCTGTTTTCCCTTCCACTCATGGCATAGGGAGTTGCTGGTTTGTGACAATCCTATTTGATTCTCCGTGACATCTTTAACATATAGTGTAAGAACTAGGTGCGCTTCCTGTTTTTATCCAGTGAGGAGAATCCAGAACTCAGGTATCAGCACAGTTTGTGAAACATTGCACTAAAATTTCTGCCTCCTTTCTCTTTCCAGCTTTCCTGGAATTCCAGTCGGTGAGGAAGGGATGTGCCCGGCAGCTGTACCCGCTGGAATCAGTTTCCTTGAGCTCCCACCTCATGTCTCTTTCGTATCAGGCACGTTACTGTGCTGAGGATGGTTGTAACAACGAGACGTACTTCGGTGAGTCCAGGTCAAGGGCAGCTGAAGTGAAATTTGATTTGGTTTTGGCACGGAGGGTTCTGCTCAGGCCAAACACTGGAGGGAGGGAGGGAGGGAGACATGTTGTCTTCCAGTCACTGGTCATTGTTAAAGCCAGCTATTGAAAACTATGAGCTAATCTCTTTAACAAAGGGAGAGTCCTGATCAAGTTTGTCAGGACGGTTTATAAGTCCAGGGCTCTCTGAGCAGGTATGCATCAGACATCCTACGCCACTTAAAAAAACCCCATTCATAGAAATGTCAAGTGGCATTGAGTTGGAAGGGACCATGAAAGGTCATCCAATCCAACCCCAATGCCGTAAAAGTATGGTAGTGCTTAGGCTGACCATCTGAAAAGGAGGACAAGGCTCATGTAACTTTAACAGTTGTAGAGAAAAGGGAATTTCAGCCAGTGTCATTTGTTTGCAATTAGTTCCTGGTGAAATTCCCTCTTCATCACAACAGTTAAAGTTGCAGGCACTATACTAGAGTGACCAGATACAAAAGAAGGCAGGGCCCCTGCAACTTTAACTGTTGTGATGAAGAGGGAATTCATCAGGAACTAATTGCATACAAATGACCCTGGCTGAAATTCCCTTTTCTCTACAACTGTTAAAATTACATGAGCCCTGTCCTCCTTTTCAGATGGTCAGCCTAGTAGTGCTAAATCAGGAGTGAGCAACTCCAGGAGATCCAGGGGGCATTTTTGCCCCTTCCAATGGCCCACACGTCCCCCTCCACTGCAGTGCTGAAAAAATAAAAACTTAAAATAGCATTCAGAGAAACTACAGAATACCAAAAAGGTCAAAATTAGCTTGTTTGCAAGCTTACTTTGACCCTTTTAGTGTCCTGCAGTAGCTACAGAGGGGTCAAAATGGCTGCTCAGAACACCTCTTTTTTAATTTAAGCAATTTGGGGGGGGGGGCAGAATGGAGGGCAGCAGGATCCACATGTGGCATGTTGCCCCACCTCTGTGTTAAATTAATTTCTAGGAGATCAAGTGGGTTGGCTTGTAACTTTATTATTTGCCCATTCAATACACAGATGTTAAAATCTGCCAGGCATTTTTCTCACTGTGCCCTGATCAACAGGGTCCCCAGAGACGATGCAATTCTGCTCGATCTACGCTATTGACACGAGGTGTAGATCTTTGCCAGGCTTATTTGCTCTCCCTTCCCATTGTCACACTGAGCCTCTTTTATCTCCCCCCAGTCTCCCACCCAGCCCCTGCCAATCACATGCGCTGCCACACCTGCGCCAACCAAGGTATCTGGTGCCCCGAAGCTTCTCGTACTCAGATCAACTGTGTCGGGGATCAGGACCAGTGCGTGGATCTGGACATCACTGGAAAACTGGGTAAGTTGGGAAGGCAGGCAGCAAGAAGCCCGGAGGAGAAGAGGAAGGGGGGGGGGGTATGTATGTTGGAGAAAGGGGACTGAGGAGCAGGGATTAGCGTGTAGGGAGGAGATGCAATGGGGAGGAATCGGTCACAAAGGCTCAGACTGGGACTGAGTTTTGCAAACATTTCTAGGCCTGCTAAAACAACCACGCTGCCGGCGCCACTTTTGTCCATCGCTCAGGGGGTTGCTCAAAATGACACCCTTGCTTTTCCTGCATTCCAGGGGAAAGGAGGTTGTCTGAAGGCCGATGCTGCCTGGCTTGATGCACTGAGCTGCACGAAACCACCATGATGCCGTGCAGCAAGTCGGGGTGCATCTTTGTTGCCGAGGCAGTGTGGCCGTATCTGCAGCAGGGGCATCCTTTCATGTGGTCCACTGTGGTGGGGCCACGGGGTGCCATGGCAGCCTTACATGATGGGGTGGCATAGCTTGTTTTGAGGACCCTTGGGCAGCACACATTAGGGTGACCATATGGAAAGGAGGACTGGGCTCCTGTACCTTAACGGTTGTAGAGTAGGCTGTCCAGATGGCTCGGGATTTCCCGGTCCTAACCGGGAATCCAGGGGCAAACCGGCCCAACCGGGGGGCGGGGGGGGGCAAACCGGGGTGGCGGGGGGTCACGCGGCGGTGCAGCAAGCGAGGAGCGGCGGTAGACCCGGCGGCGGTGGCGGCGGAGGAGCCCGGGAAGCGCCCGCCCCAGCAGGTAAGTGCCCCGCGCCTCGAGCCCTGCGCCTCGAGCTCCTTACCTGTGCAGGCCGCATCCGCTTTCCTCCAGTGCTCGAATCTACTGAGAAACAGGCTTCACGGCCTGTCCCTCAGTAGCGCGCCGGGTGATGACGTCATCACCCAGCGCGATACTGAGAGACAGGCCGTGAAGCCTGTTTCTCAGTAGATTCCGAGCACTGGAGGGAAGTGGACGCGGCCTGCACAGGTAAGGAGCGCGAGGCGGGCGGGCGGCGCGAGCAGCGTGGGGCGAGCGGGGCGGGCGGGCGGCGCAGCGCAGCACGGGCGGAGGGAGTGGGCGGGCCGCGCGGGGGGGCGGGCGCGCAGGCGCGCGGGGGGGCAGGCGTGCGGGCGCCACAGCACGGGCAGGGGGGGCGGGAGGGGCAGGGGGGGCGGGAGGGGCGGGCGGGCCGCATGGGGGGGCGGGTGCGCGGGCACGCGGGGGGGGTGTTTTATGTGGGGGGGGGGGACCGGGATTTTGGGTCTCAAAATCTGGTCAGCCTATTGTAGAGAAAAGGGAATTTTAGCAGGTGTCGTTCGTAGGCATGTAGCCAGTGTGGCGTAGTGGCTAAAGTGTTGGACTGGGAGTCGGGAGAGCCGGGTTCTAGTCCCCACTGGGCCATGGAAGCTCACTGGGTGACTCTGGACCAATCACGGACTCTCAGCCCAACCTACCTCCCAGGGTTGTTGTTGTGAGGATTAAATGGAGAGGAGAAGGATTGTGTACGCCGCCTTGGGTTCCTTGGAGGAAAAAAAGGTGGGCTATAAATGCAATAATAAAATAAAATAAATTCCTTCTTCATCACAACAGTTAAAGCTGCAAGAGCCCTGCCCTCTTGTGTATCTGGACCTGTCCTCCTTTCCATGTGGTCACCCTAAACACACCCTCAAGGGCCTGCTTGCTCCTTCTCCCCGCGTTCGGCCCCAGCTGCTCTTGCTCCATGTTGACTTTCTCAGCATTGCTACAACCTGCTGGATCGACAGGCAGAGCAGCAAGGAACAAACAGCCAGTGGAACATAGGAACACAGAAAGCTGCCAGACCCTTGGTCCATCTAGCCCAGTATTGTCGACACTGACCGGCAGCAGCTCTCCAGAGTTCCAGGCAGGATATCTTTCCTCGCCCCACTGGAGGAGCCGGGGATCGAACCTGGGACCTTCTGCATGCCGAGCGTGTGCTCTGTCACACTGTGCAGTGGCATCTGCTCTTCTCTCTCCTCGCCCTCGCCACCATGATCAGGGCCAGAGTGAGAGGCAGGCAATCAAGCAGGTTGCAATGGTGAGAAGGAGGAGCCAATCCAGGGGGCTCTCATCAGAGGAGCCATGCTGGGGCGTGGGCCCTTGGCCCATGCCTGACCGTGCCCGCCCTTGACGCTGGTCCTGCGCCCTGCATGGATCAAACCCTGTGGCATAGCACTGGATTAGAAGACAAAGTCATTAGGCAGGGGAGGGAGGCAATTGCAGCGGATTGTGGGGATTCAGCCCCGCTTTATCGTCTCTCCTGTCTACAGGACAGTATTCCAATGTGAAGATGAAAGGATGCACCAACCTGCGCAGCTGCGAGGACACCTTGAGCTTCTACTCCGGCAGCCGGATCATCCACGCAGGCTGCTGCAATACGCCCCTCTGCAACACCTTCACCCCAGGTAACCACCCAGCTCCGTAACAAGGCAATGGGTTGGAGCTCGCTCACCGTTTCAATTTGTTTTGTAGGTCCCCCTCCCTTGCGCGGTGAGCATTTCTTAATCCTTATTTCATTCCTCCGCACAGCCAAATGGGGAGGCAGGAGAACTCCACGGATGGGCAACCTCTTTTCCTCTTTTTTGTTTCGATAAGCCATCATCCGCATCCTGTCCCTTCGGGGCCAAAGTTGTCACAACATTCACTCCATGAAGGCCGTTGATGTTGCACGAGCCACAAGGGAAGCTGGAATAGCCTTGGGACTGTGGGGAAAGGAGAGCGTAACTCTTTCTCACCCTGCTGCGGCCTGACATAAATCGCCACTCCGAAGGCTGCTGTTTGCATGTCAAGGGAAGCTTCCATTGGTGGGCTTTTGCTTTGTTTTTTTCTTCTCTCTGATGCTGGGAAAAGAAAGATCAGGAAAAATCTCGATTTCCTAGTCTTATGCTGTTTGGGAACAGGTTGGGCCTTTCCAGACAACACGCTAAACCATGGTTAGGCTGCTAACCCTTTTGCAGCAAATAGTTAGTGAGCATGCTTAAACTGTGGTTATGTAGCCATTATGGTTAGGAATGTTTCCCACGACACACTAAGTCATGGTTCACATGACACGCTAAACCAGGATGTTTAGCTCAAAATTCTTAGCCACTGTGGCTTAGCATGTTGTCTCAGCAGGGTCATTGTGTCCATCTTTTTCCCTTTCTCATGCAATCTCAGGTCTCTCCAGCCTATGCTGTCCTTTGCCAGCTCACTTTTCTATGGCTGTCAGCCGATCCTAATAAATTGGGTATTATGCTATGTACTGCTGTTGCCCTTTTGAGTATATATGTGTATAAACACACACACACACACACACACACAGAGAGAGAGAGAGAGATCAACACAGCCTTTTGGGGCTGTCCTTGTGGGGTGGCTATGGCGACCGTCTTCATAAGCACATGTCCTTCAAAATCTGCCACTACCCCATTGATCACATGACCTGCTCTGCCCTATTGCTGTTCAAATAGCTGCTTGGTTGGTTCTCTTCAAGTTCTCTTCCTTGGCAGCACCCATTCTGAACCTCCACCTCAAGTACCATCAGCTCAGAAACCTGTCAAGGGGTTGATTCTTGGCACCAGCAAGGGCAGGCTTTCCCCCTTTTTGTTCTGGTAAGCGGAAGCGGCCACCCTATGATGAGGGTACACGGCTTTAAAGAAATCAGGTTTGGCTTGCCCAAGCTCAACCTGGGCCAGATATTATGCCACAGAGACATCTCAAAGCTGGTTTCTCCCACCTTCCAGATCTCCACTTGCAAAGACAGGCAACCAATGGGCTGGTGTGCTACAGCTGTGTGGATGAGGAGGGCTCAGGGTCCGGCTGCTCCAACACAACCATGTCCACAGTGCAATGCACAGGCATCCATACCATGTGCTTGGAAGGAATTGGCAACAGCCGCAAAGGTGAGTGTTGGGTTTCAAGGCTTCCTCTGCACCAGGGTGGGGAAGCTTTTTTTCCTCAACATCACACTAATCAAAACCTGTCGGGGTCTGCATTCTACCTGTGGGTGGAGCCCAAGCCAAAGCTGGGCGGGGTTTGCAGAATGGATGGAGTCCGTGAAATACGCCACACTCTGCATGAAACTAGCTCAGGTCTGGAGGCAGTCCTTGCTCTACATCAGGGATGATGAAGCTCTTTCGGCTTGAGGGCCGAATTCCATTTTGGAGAAGTCTCAGGGGCTGCGTTCCATTGGTGGGCAGGACCAAAGTCAAAAGGGGGTGGGACCAAAATATATTAAAAAAACACCAGTGTATTTTAGTTGAAAGCTCTGATAGCTGTTAAAGATGAGGAGCCTGCCAGAAAAAGGGGGGCTTTGAAGAGCTAAGCACTCAGTGCCATGGGTCAAGACAGATGAATATGACAGTTTTGCTTTCTCCTACATAATTTTTTTAAATCTTCAGCTCTTTTTGTCCAGAATATGGGGAAATTTGTACATTTTTGAAAGCTAATAATAACAATAATAATTTGACAAAATCCTCATCCATCCCTACTTAGAAACTAGTAGGTTCACATGCTGGGGCTTCTCTTCCCCTTCTGGAAAGGCCAGAGTTCAAACTCACCCATGGCCAGCGAACCTGGCAGCCTTGTAGGGGAGCAATCAACACTTTGACTGACAGTCTCTCTTTTGTTTTCCTTTTCTCTGCCTGCAGCTGGTAAGGATTTGGGCCTGTTGACCTTTAAAGGCTGCGCCTCGCCGGCCATGTGCCAAAGCTCTCTCTTAGCCTTGGTGCAAGAGCTGGACAACCCCGAACTCAGGTGTTGCCAAGGGAACTTCTGCAACAACCACATTGTGGATGGCGTGATGACGGCATCCAGAGCCGCTGCTGATAGTGCAGATACTTCTGAGGCACCGGCGTGTGCCATGTCCACAACCGACACACCGGGCCTGATGCCATATTCTGACTGTGTCTATGAATATGAGGAGGCAGACGACAGCGGGAGCCACGTGGATAAGGAGACAGCCTACACTGCTAATGAGAAGGAAGGTAGTGAGCACTTTGCCGCTGAGGGCTACACTGTGTCACCTCACCATGACCACTCAGCTCCAGGTGATCACACGGTCAACAAGGATCTCTTTGGAAGTTCTTCTGTGGGTAACACTGCCTCTCCTACAGGTGTTACAGGCTCTGAGCATATTGCCGCAGCTGGTTCCTCAGTGTTCACGAACCTGGACAAGAACGATTTGGGAGCCACCGCCAACTCTTCTGGCAATCATGGCAATGTTGTTGTGTTAGTCCCCATCATAATCCCCAAGAAGAACAACACAGCCGCCGCCACCACGTCCTCCTCAGAAACAAGAACCAGGGAAGAGGCTTTGGCAGCTGCCAACAATGATAATGAGTTGGAGGATGCAGAATGTGAGGCGGAAGAGGAGGCCGTCAGCACCGGGCAGCATGTCATGGCTGCTAAAGAGGACAACCGTGAAGGTTCTGTCCCCACCAGTTATGCTGATAGAACCCATAACGCCGGTGTCTTCACTGCAGAGGAACATGGATCCACTCGCTCTCCTGTCACAGGAAACACCAACACAGTCCACAGCCAGGGAACCACCAATGACGTGGTCAGCACCGTTCTTCCTAGCTCTTACATTACGTCCAGAGATAACGAATCTTCCATCATCGAAGGCAACACTGAACCCAATGCCTCTGGTGCCACCCCTGGCCCTGCTGGAGCAGTCCTCACTTCTGGAGCAGGGAGTGGCACCTCTCGACCCAAGAACAAGATTCCGTGCAAACGGCCAGGGTCTCAAGGCCGACCAGGTGTGAGCCAGCCCGCGGAAGAGCGTTTCACTAGGAATGCCACAACCTCGTTGTTTAGCAACATGAAGAATCCGGAACCCAAAGCTGGAGGAAAAGTCAATCTTGGCAGCGGGGCCTTTGGCCTCGTTGCCAACCTGGGTCTCTTCTCTCTCACTCTCCTCATCGCCGCTCTCTTACGCTGAAGCCACAGCGATGCATTGTGAGATTTCTTAGAGCTCAGGAGCCCAGATTTCCATCCCTGCTCTTGATGAAGCCCCACTCCCTTTCATAAAAGAACTTTTGAACGCAAGCAGAGGTTCTCATATCTAAAGAATTTGTTAAGGTATAAGTATGAGACTTGTAATCAAGATTCTAGAGTAAATTTGGGATACTTGGGGTTGGTGTGAGAGCATGTATGCATGTGTGAACGTAAATGAATGAGTGGTATTTTGCCCCCTCCTGGTAGGAAAAAGGATCACTCCATGTGTTTCATAAGGACTCTACTGCTCTTAGCTGAAAGGAGAGGTTTCTTGTCATTCAACCTATGCTTGGAACACCTCCCCAACCACTTTCAAGAGGCGGCACACTCCACTTCCATGCAGCCAATGGTGTATAGAGTAAATGCAACTGATAGGATGCACAACTAGGGTGGTTAACCTTTTACATACTGGTAGATTTCTTTTTGGTGATGCTGCTAGTCATACGCATGGGTATAGCGATGCATGTTGCACAGAGTTGTAAACTTTGCCCAGTTGCAACAAAAGACTAATGCACTGCAAACTGCACTGCAAATTTGAAGTAACAAACTGCAAAAATACACGGGCACACACTGTATTTATTGTAAAAGCTGCACTGGGATATTTATTTTTTATTTTTACAATTATATATAATTATATATATATATATATATATATATATATATATTCCAAATACAAGGAGAAAAGTGCTGAATGAAAAACTCCCAGAAGCTACGTACCCTTCACGCTTCTCCAAGCTCAGAAAGGGAAAAAAAACTGATCTCCAACTGTCATCTAGACATCGATGTGCTTATAAACAAAATGGAGCTATTTGGAAAGGAGGGTAACACACTCCAAAATATTGGGCGCACATACTGGGACTGAAGAAAAAAGCAACGACCGTACAAATCCGAAATGTGACAAATATCCTGAGGAACCCCCTCTTTTGTCTATCAGCCAGGGAATTGGGCTGTTTTCTCAGGATTTTCCTTGAGCGAAATGCTGACCAAACCCAAAATTGATGCCAGAACGTCTTTCACCTCAGAGTTCTATTCCTCAACTGAAGTGAAGGCTAAATATTACTGCTATATACCATCCCCTGGTTCTCTCTCTTAGCTCTCTTCCTCCTGACAGTGTCTCGAGTTAGACTGGAAGCTTTGGGGGGGGGTGTGTGCGAAAGGTGGCATATGAGGCCTGAAACAAATAAAATAAATATAAATTGAGATTTTTAAGTCTTTAAAGCAGACTTCCCCAACCTGGTGTCCTCCAGATGTGTTGATCCCCAGCCATCATGGCCATATGGGCTGTGCATGATGGGACTTATAGTCCAACACATCAGGTGGGTGCCAGGTATACAGCCATAATAGCAAACGTTTGCACTGGGGAGTGGTCTCTGTTCAGGATTCAGCATCACCATTTTATTCCCCCTCTCCACTTCCATTTTCCATCTTCCATTTTCTCTGCCCACTAAGCTTCCTCAGTTCTTAGAGAGTTCCCTACCTCTATTCTTCTTGGGGGGAGGGGTTACTTCTGTAAATCTTGGGAGTTTCCCCAAGCCTGCTGCTGCTTCCTGCTTGCTCTTGAGTTTTGGTGTCATTTTGGCTACTGGAGTACTCCTGCTCTCCCCCTGAAGATTGGAATGACTATAGGATCATTATCCGGGAAATGCAAGTTCTCCAATGTAACGTTTTGCTCCCTTTGGAAAAAAATCTTGCCGTGGTTGTGATTCAAAACTGGTTTTTCGACCTTTGTTTTTACTTCCATTCCGCCCACCCACCACCCACCATTTGATTCACAGTTGGTTTTGTTGCCATGTATGGCGTTGATCGCGTCTCTGCATTTTGTCTTATTTCCCCCCTTCTGTTTCCTGATTCTTTGCGACACCCCCTGTATGCTGTGCAAAAGGGGGGGAACGTCAATAAAGACCTGTCCTTGTTGCTAATCTCATGTCTTTAATTTTGTAGAATCTTGATCCATTTCCAGCTAAGAAGGGGCTATAACTCAGTGATAGAGCACATGTTTTGCATGCAGAAGGCCTCGGATCCGATCCCTGTCATCTCCGACTCAAAGAACTGGGTAGCAAATAATAGGAAAGACTTTTGCCACTCAGAGTAGACAATACTGGCCCAGCTCATCCTTCTTATGGTTCTTTATCATTTAAACTGGAACTGGACGGGACACCGGAACTAGGGTGACCAGCTGTCAGGATTTCCCCGGGTTTGTCCTGATTTTTGTTCTATCCTGGTGGCGGGGAGGGGGGTGGATTTTCTGTCATTTTCAATAATGTCCTGGAATAACACTCTTTTCCCTTTAAGGCTGCCATTAGCATGGCGGGAGGGAATAATGTGCTTCCTGGCAGTGTGTCATTTCTCCCTCTTTGCTCTGATCAGGGCCTTAAAGGGGAAAGTGTGTCATTCCGAGACATTATAGAAAAGGCCCTGATTGGAGCAGTGGGGGGTGGGAATGACATGCTTTCCCCTCCTCTGCTCCAATTGGGGCCTTTAAGGTGGCACGGAGGGAATGACACATTTTCCAGAGGCCTCAGAAAGCTGCTTTCCCGCCCCTCACACAGGGTGTCCTCTTTTTTGGTTTCCCAAATATGGTAATCCTAACCAGAACCCCTCAGCCATCTCCTTATGGTAAGGTGAGCACTGAAGCCCTACACCCAGAGAAATCTCTCTGAAATCCTCAACATCAAAATGACTACCTCTTTCTCAGGGAACCGAAGCTCTTTCAAAAGGACAGGTGGGGTTATGGCACAGCGCTCTTGCAGTGGGCCAAATAAAGACAGGTACTCCTTTAAAGCTTCATTTCCAGCTCTGATATTCTAAAATACCTTGTTAATTACCTGGTACTGGACAGGGTATTCAAATTCCCCTATAATTAAGAATCAGTACTCGTTAAAAAAAGCCACACACACACACACACACACCAATCCTGCAATTAAATTGATTGTATGCTGATTTTGTAGGTCATCAAAGCAGATTTTACAAATATTGTGGGCATCAGTCAAAGCATTTACCATAGTGGGTGTCATTGAAGACCTTAAAAAAAGCAAAGGTAGCCATGTTGGTCATAAGCAAAATAACTGTGCAATAACTTCCTACAACTGATGTGAAATAGTCGCCCATTTGTGGCATAGAGTCTGTTGGGAAAACCTTCTCTGATCTTGGGGTGTGCTCTATTTGTACCTGTGGTACAATGCTTTGCAGTTGCACAACCATTCCATTGCTATGACATCTGTATTTCCTTGTTTTTGTGTACCTTGAGTAATATGGATTGCCACATGAAAGAATAAGTTTTATTTCATAATGTGGGATAAAATTAGGAAGGCTTTGTAGTCTGCTGGTGTTTCTGCGAGTTTATTTATAACTTCAAGGATTTTTCCTCCCGCCATGGAATGATCTTAAATTAGGAAGAAGCAATTCTAGCTGGGACTGCAATTGAATTATAGACTTTTTGTTTTCATCTAGCAAATTCACAGGACAACCCCCACCCACATTCACAGGAAGAATGTGAAAACAGGGTGGGTTAGCCTCTCCCAATTGTGTCCACCTGGGTACTCAATGCAGCACCAATGTAAGACTTGAGGATTATTATTATTATTATTATTATTATTATTATTATTATTATTATTAGGTGGGGAATGCTGTAGTCTATAGAGATTCCATCTCCTTCTCCAGACTTCCTGTCCATCTGAGTGCCGATCCTGAGCATTTGTATCTTGTGATGGGAACTCAGGACAGATTAAGGATTCTGTTGGCATACTGTCCACCCCACTACCCATCAGTCTCCCTTCCTGAGAAGATAGAAATGGTCTCAGACTTGGCGTTGAGTAGGATGATTGTTCTGGAGGACCTCAACATATATGCCAAATCCATTGGATCCGCAGCCTTTCAGGACCTCATGACTGCCATGACAAACATGGGGCTGTCTCAGCATGTCATCAGCTCAACACGTGTGGCAGGACAGATGATGGATCTGGTTTTCTCTGTCGGAAGAAACATGGTGAGGGAGGCAGCATCACTTCCCTCGTCATGGTTAGATCACTTTCGACTGAGATTTAGAATTTCGGCAGCATTTGCAAGGGTGGGGCCTATTAGAACAGTTTTGCCCACAAGCGATTCACACAGCCTAAAGGCATCACTTTAAATATTCAGATTCTAAATTTAAGAGGCACTGCAATCCTAAAGACACTAACCAGGCTAAGAAAATCCCATCCAACTCCCAAGTAAACATCATTTAAGAATTTGAAAACCTTTCTATCCTTTTCTTTCTGTTTATCCTTACAGCAGGCTGATAATGCGAATTAACACAGCATAAAGATAAGATTCTTTTTGAAAAGACAGTGATGGTGACAGTTGGAGTCTTGGTGTGGGGAACAATGGCAGAAAATGTCCGCCCCTGCAAGCTCTAGATGTTGCTAAATATGCTTAGGATTTCACTGTTGATGTCACTTGACAACCAGCTAAACTCATCCCCTTATTTGGCTGTATGAGACTTGAACAATTGTGGTAGAATGACCTGTTTTCCCACGTACAGTTAAGTTAAAAAGGATAATTATTTTGAGCTGTTAGGTGCAAACGTGTGTGTATGTGTCTGGCCGGGGGGGGGGGGGGGGGTGGGGTTAGATATTTATTTATTTATTTATTACATTTGTATACCGGCCCATAGCCGAAGCTCTCTGGGCAGTTTACATAGGATTAAAACAATTAAAAACAATATACAAAAATTAAAACAGCAAAAACATACAACATACACACAATCTGTACATTTAAAACTACTACAACACTACTACAAAACTACTACAACACTACTACAAAACTACTACAACTACTACAATCTTTCTCAACCTGGTGCTCTCCAGATGTTTTAGATTTCAATTCTGATCAGCCCCAGCCAGCATGGCCAATAGATAGGAACGCCGGGAGTTGTAGTCAAAAACATCTGGAAGGAACCATGTTGAGGAAGGCTGTTTTAGACTGTATGTATCCAATCAGGACTCAGTCCGAAGTGCTGGACCCTACCCCTTAAATGGGTTCAGAACCTTGGATAGCTCCTTTGGAGTTCTGATTGGTTCTAACTAGAACCCGGGGCAGATTAAATACTCTACTCACACAGGAGCGACTAGCCCTCACTGCCACCAGGGCATTGGAGACTTGGAAGCTTCTGAGATCGGAGAGCAATCCATAAGATTCTGTCTAATGAAGGCGCAACCCATAAGATCAAGCACAACAAAGCAGTAGACCTCTGCATATTGAGTCCTGGCGACAAAGAGGAGATGACCATTAACTTCACACTCTGCTTGTCAATGTACAGAGGCATGTGGCTAGGATAGAATACCAGATCTTGGCCTGCTCCAAGTAGGCAATGCTTACTATCCAGATCCTTCTGTGAAAGACAGAGATGGAATCCAGAAATCCCATTCTTTTCTATTTCCCTACTCTCACCCTCTTTGGCTTTTAGATGTGTTTTTGGAAACCGCTAAGGAGGTCCTTTTGGGTTTGCCACTATGACAGAGCAAATTCCTTAGATGCGTGGGAGAGAGGGTGAAAGCACCTTTCTGCCTAGCCCCGGATGATGTCACTGCTCCAGGTCACATACTTGCTGTAATCCCATCTTCACTCCTGGGCCCATCCCTCGTGACTTTAATATCTGGAATGTAACGTGCAATCCTAGAGGGCTTACAGGCAGCTCAGGTAGGAAAAGAACCGTAATGGAAGGTTGGGTAGAGAGAAATAGCAAGGCTAGAAGCTGGGAGTTGAGAGATAGACAGAGCAAAGGGGAAAGGTCTCTATAGATCGACCTTTCCTTCTCTTCTTTCCTTCTCTTCCTGATCAGCAGCAGGTTCAAGAACAGGAAGGAGAACATGGTGCCCTCATGCTTCCCCCACCCCCCAAAATATCATTTAAAATTATTTTATAACTAATTTTTTTTTTGAAGGAGATAGGGACTGGAGAGGTTCTTGGGTACCACTGGTGGTCCCCTGGGTGCCATGTTGAAGACTCCTGTGGTAGATGAATGGTGCAGCTAGGTAATTTTAGACCCTGGGCGTAATGGTCTTATGACCCGCTCCATGATTGGCCATGTTTTATTACTTTATTTGTAAAGCACACAATGAACATTTCTCTTTGCCCTCCAGCCACCATCCCATGCTTTACAAATGCTCCTACATTTCTGATATGTTAGAATAATAACAACAAAACTATTTACCAACCCTGATTGTTTTTTTTAAAAAAACAAAATACCCTGAGCATGTGCAGTTTTCCATTTTAAACTCACAGACATCACAGCACCATCATAACTATGGATTTTGTTTCTGATGCCCTCAACACCCACCATGCTCTGAGAGATCATTTTGGGGAGCCCTGGCTTGGATCACTTTGGGAGGCCCTGGATTGCAGGGCAACACTGAGGTAGATGTTTCCTGGAGGAGAAGGCAGTCCATGGCTACTAGTCCTGATGTCTCTGTTCTACCTCCAGTATCAGAGGCAGTAAGCCTATGTACACCCGCTGCTGGGGAACATGGGCGGGAGGGTGCTGTTGCACTCATGTCCTGTTTGTGGGTTTCTGGGGGGCAGCTGGTTGGCCACGGTGTGAACAGAATGCTGGACTAGATGGACCCTTGGACTGATCCAGCATGGAATGGCTCTTCTTATGCTTTTATGTTCTTGTGTGGCTTCTCCCACAGGTGTCCTCTCTTCCCAACTTGCTGCAAGCCAAGGGGGTAGGGGTGGGGGGAAATGACAAAGCCAGGGGTGAGAACAGGAACCAAGATTGACTTGTCTGTCACCCATATCAGGAGACCTAATCTGTGCATCTTTTCCGACTTGGAATCTGGCAAGCCCTCCTTCCTTCCTTTCTAATATTTCCACTCCACCTTTCCTCCCGTGATTCTCACAGCGGCTGGCACACAATACCAGCTAAACTCATCACTGTACAGCAAGCTTCCTAGAAAAATGTCTCACCTCCGGCAAGGACTGGTATGCAACCCATTAAGGCTCCATTAAGGTCTAAGTGACTCAAACATGACTGGAATGTGGAGGGCAGATGGTCAGAAGGGTCTATGTACTGAGAAGGCACAGTAATCTACTTCTTTAGACTTGTTTCCGATTCCTTCTCTTTTCCTTGTAAAAGAGGACAATGGTTTCCTTCTGTTTTTGCCCTTAAGGGGTTTAATTTAATGACATAAACTGACCTGAGGTCAGCTTTGATGATGGGCAGTATATTAAAAAGGAAGGAATGAAGGGAATGGCAACAGGCTAATTTTGTATCTTTGTTTGAATATATATATATATATATATATATTCATTAATTTATTTATTTTAAAACACCCTTCCTTAAAACCCACCTTACCATGTCCAGAACATAAGAAATGAGTTATAGATATATAGGTTTAGTACAAAGATAGCGCTAACCCATGGTTTAGTTAACCCATGGTTTGTTGCCCAGTCCAAGGTTTGTCTGATTTGTCAATCATTGGGCTTTCATTTCCCTTCTTCTTTGCCTGCTCCCTCTCTGTATCCCAAATGCATTTGTGAGGTTGTAGTACTGGCATGTAGAGAGGCTTTTTGTTTGTTTTTACCCTTTTTTGCCCACCAGCTCTATAACCTGGTGAAACAATCCATGAACAATATGCAGTTCTGGATTTGGACATAATGGCAACCCATGGTTTAAACAACCCACAGTTCAAAAACTAGCAACAAATCATGATTTCTCTTTCTGGATTGTCTGTGGTTAACAAGCTAAGGTTTGTTAATGCAGCCATGTCTCATATGACTACAACCCAGAATTCAACAAACCATACCATGGGTTAGCGTTATGTGTGAACCAGGTGATTGAATGAAAGGTAAAGGCCCAGAGGGAACAAGCTGTACTAATTCGTGTGAAGAAAGAGGAAGCTATTCATCCCTGTTGTGAGATAGGAGCAGGAGGCAAAGTGATGGTAGGGAAACACAATTTTCCCCCTGCCTGATTACTCTCTTTATCTTTATACTGGACTTGGACTGGAAAGCCTTCAAAACAGAGGACAACTTGGAAATAAAGGGCAACTTTCAAACAGAAGAAAAAGAGGACACAAGTGTTTGCGCAATCAGCAAAACTGTGTTCTGTGAGGTAACCCAAATTGAGCAGGGGATTGGACTTGATGGCCTTATAGGCCCCTTCCAACTCTATGATTCTATGGTATCTGAAAAGTCAGTAAATTCTCAGTTCTGCTCTGGCTTTTCTCCCGGCTTGCCAATATTTTCCCCTGGGTCATGCAACATTGGTTCCTCTCGTTGCGGGTGATGTCAAGTGTTTGCGTTGGCCTAACTTTTGCTTTGGCCTAGTCAACAGAGCTGTACCTTTTGTTTATGTAGTATCAGGGTCCAGTCATTGACCTCTGGCATCAAGTGCTGGAGAATGTGTCCTCCAGGTCTAAATTTGGCTATGGCTGCCCATAACACTGTCATTCCTTCACTTCTTTGGTTTTTTTTTTTGTGGGGGGACTTCCTAACATTTGGCTATTCCCTATAGTGAATATCTTGGCTTCCTCATGTGAATCACCTGGATAAGTTGGATAAATTGGACTAATCTAAAGAACACTTGGATCCTTCACCAATTAATACTCTTGTTTAATTTAAAGAGAACTTAGATTAATCCCTTGCCCAGTAGCTTACTCAGACATTTAAAAAGGCCCTAGAATACCCTTGATCAAGCAATTATTAGGCTACTTAATAATTTTAAAAGCAGCTGGAATATCCCCGATCAAGCAAGGAAACTACCTTAAAGTCATGGCAGGTCCCTACACCCCACCTGCTCTCTTTGGCTTAAGGTTCTAGGGTGTCGCTTGTCTCTGGCATTGGAAAATACTGAACTCTGACCAACTGAATGGATAGGAGGATTGCAGTTTGCTTTTATTAATCAGGAACACAATTTCACACTTACAAGCCCAACGTAAACCCTCAATTAATAAGGGAATCCCTAATCCAGAGCTGTAGAAAACATCAGTCTTCTTGCTTTTGTAAATCAGACCACCGAAGCTAAGGTGACGTTCTATTATAAACTCTCCTTCTCTACAATATATTCGAAAATCCACAGCTATAGGAACCGTGATTTCTCTGTGTTGATTTAGCTCTTTCAGGGACCCTTTCTGAATCCTTAGGGGCCAGCCCTCTTTTGAGTGATGCACTGTTCTGCATTCTAAAGATCCCCCAGATTTCTTAAGTTGCACCCGGTGGCTTTTTTTCTGTTACTGTCTGTGTCTTTCCTTATAGGGCAAAACCCACAATCGCTTCCTGTCTAGTTCCTCTCAGACCATTCTTTACTTGTACATCAGCAATTCTAGGTTACAAATAACTTTTGAGGGGTGGGAATTTCTAAGGCCCCGAACAGTCTTCGGTTCATCAATACAATCCAAGCAAGTGTTAAACTTAGCTGGGCCTTTATGACCTTTTCCATGACGATCAATTATACATCTATATATACCCCTTTCAAAACCGCCAAACAATTGGGGCACAAACCTGTTTCATTGAGGGTGCCTCTACAAGAGGCATTTAAAGCTCTTTCAAGGCGCATTAAAAAAATTACCTCTACAAGAACGGAGCGCAAATCGGGCGTAGAGGCACGTTATCTCCCTGATTATGCGTATTATCGAATGCGTGTTAAATCGCGAGTTTTATTTTGCTCCGTCCGTTAAAGCGCATTTTGACTGTGTGAATAAGTGCTTATGCGCATTAACTACTTGTAAAGCGCATTTTGGACAACTGTTAATGCGCTTCGCCGCCTCTCTCTGCCTCTCGTGCAGAGGCATTAGGCGTAAATGTGCTTCTGCGATTATGCGCATAATCGCCTAACCAGGCGTAAAAGCCAATCCTTGTAGAGGGGACCTGAGTTATTTTATTGCATTTATGTTCTGCCTTTTTTCCTTCAAGGAACCCAAGGTGGCCTACATAATCCTCCTCCTATCCATTTTTATCCTCACAACAACAATCCTGTGAGGTAGGTTGGGCTGGGAGTCTGTAACCAGCCCAAAGTCACCTAGTGAGCTTCCATGGCCAAGTGGGGACTAGAACCCGGATCTCCCGAGTCCCAGGCCAACACTTTAGCCACTACACCACACTGGCTCACCGCATCACAGATGCCACAAGTTGGCTGAGGCATGCTGGGAATTGTAGGCCTCTTTTTTGCCTAAACATGTATAGGGCTGAACTTTTAGTAGATAATCAGCAGTTGGGGGAAAGAGGGCATCTGTACGGACAACCCTGGAGGCCAGATTGTGACCACAGGAGGGCTGCCGGCTTCAGTTACCCCTCCCCTTATCCAACTGGTGTTGCTATGGGTTAAGCTTGCCTGGGTTGATCTGTTTGAAGGAAACTAGTGGGCAGGTGCTCTCTCTGTGGCAATGTGGGAAGGCTAAGCGGTGATGTTTTCTTAGCTCATTCCAAACGTTCAACGTTTAGTTTAAACCCAAATTTGCATTGTTTGTGTGTTAGGATTTAGAATTTGGCCTGGCTAAGGCATGGCTTAGTCAGCAGTGATTCAAAGTATAATAGGCTTTAAAAAATGCCTTGGAGGGTCCAAGAAAAAGGGGAAGTGGTGTCTATGGCGTACTTCCCCCGTTACCTCACACACACAGCATGCGCGGATCGTGTCACAGCATGGAAATGAGCCCTTTCTTTAGCTTCCTCCGTGTAAGTATTTCATCAAAACTGTCTATTTGTTTTAATTACACGCACACACACACATAATGATCTATTTCTTCCTCCTAAAGGTTTTTTTTTGGAATAGCCAACTATTTAAAACAATTGAAAACAACAAGTCATTGCATCAAAACCTATAAAACAACAGACGATTAACCACAGCAGCTGAACAGATGTTTATAAACCACTAACTGATTTTACAGTTTGTCATGTGATTGTAATGGATGACAGGAGGAAGCAAAGACAAATCTAGCAAACAAATTAATAAAATGCACAGAATTCCTACCATTGGGGCTATCAGAGTGAGTTGACCAGAGGCAATACCTGGACTTGACAAGAGAGTGTTGATAGCCATTATATTCAGACAACATGTTAGTCAACACAGTGTGAAAACTCCACTCATTGTTTGAGTTTTTAGAAGGTAATCCCCAAACAGCTTGTTCTAACTCCACCATTGTGTGACTTTGGGCTACTGCGGAGTTGAGTAAAATCCATCGCAACGTTTGATTGACAGTTCCTCTGCCCTCTCTTCTCCCCCAGTTCTTCCAATGGTATCCCATCAGCCATTGCTGCTGCAAAAAAAAAATCCCTGCAGCTCTCCTAGAGCAGCGCTTGCTCCTTTCGCCAGGGAACTCTGTAGCCAGTGGGAAAAGTCCACTCAATGCAACAGAAAACTCCACAGAGCCCTCCACACAACATGCAACACAAGGTTGTGCAGGAACCCTCCTCTGCACAGCGTGGATATTCTGTGTGGGAGTGTTTTCCCAAAAATCTCCACCGTGGGGTGGAGATTTCCTGCCAGACAACATATTTCTCAACGATGGTATAAGCTCCACCACGGAGTTCTAAAACTACCGGTGAGAAATGTGTCGTCTGGACTGAGCCGATGTGTCCTCATGGGAGCTAAGAGTGCTCAAGAAGGTTAATGATGCTCAGAAGTGACTCATCTTTCTTCCTCCCTTTCTAGCCAGGGGAAGGGGGAAATCAAGCCATCTGTGATGGAAAGAAAGAACAGACTCCTGTATGAGTCAGACAGAAGACAGAGAGTCGGCAACCTTGATTTCAGGGCATGGAAGCATCTCGGGACACTGGCTGTCTCCCCAGAGATCTCATGTCATGCTGGTAGATTTCTGCTGTCTGTTGGCCACGGATGTAGCAGTGGACTTCGGCTACCTACTGAAGTATTTGAACTGTCTGCATCCACCTATGCTCAACCCATATGTTTGTAAATAAACTCAAACATTACAGAAAGCTAGAGCTGGCCTAATAAATGTTGCCGTCTGAGGCAAAGGACATATGGATCCCAAGCAGACTGGTAGTTCAGTCTTACTTCCACGCTGGTGATGCAACAGCATCCTCTACCACACCTGAGGGCATCAAGCTAATCAGGGCCAGCCCTACACTAAGGCAGAGTGAGGCAGTGGCTTCAGGCAGCAGATGATGGGTGGTGGAGGGGGCAGTGGCAGTAGCCCCCTGGCCATTCACCTCTGCTGGAGGACTGCCCTGTGTCCCTAAGCTAGTCTGCAGGCCCCCAATGAGGTGAAGGATGCTGTCCCATCACCAGTGCTGTCTGCTCAGTCAGCTTCCGTATGCAGAACCAGTGGTTTTTTTTTTGGGGGGGGGGGGGGAAACCTTGTCATTTTACCTCAGTCAGCAAAATTTCTTGGGGTGGCCCTTAGGGGTGCAGGACAATCTACATTGCACAATTTTTAATTATTATGTGTGTTTTTTTTTTAAAAAAAAAACAGTATTGTCCAAATGTGCAGGAATGTCCGCTGCTACAAAATGTGCATAATTCCCCCTCCGTTTTACTGCTCCGCCTTGAAATTCATGCAAATTCCCCCTCCATTTTTCTGCTTTGTTGATCTGTCCTGCTCACTGCTCTGCAAGCCATACCTCTTTGTGACAGCTAGCAAAGAGACCAGCTTAAGGAAGTGGCAGATGAAGGAGGGATGAAATTGACAAGGACATTGACAAGATGGGGAGGTGGGTATGCTTGGCTAAATAGAGACAGGCCCTCTTGCAGAAGAGCACAAGAACCATTTGGTAATCTGATGCAGAGGGAGGTGAGGGAGTTTTCCTTGGGAGCCAGCCCAGCAGACCAATTGCAGAAAGGGTGCTGATGCAGGGACCAAGGAAAGGAGGAATTTTGCCATGAATGCACCTGGGATATATTCTGGAGCCGGAGGGGGAAATGAGGGCAAGCCACAGAGCGCCCCATGGTCTGTTGGGTTGGGAAGCAAAGAACCAACCCATGGTGGATTATTCTCAGGGTGGCTTCGCGTGGCATGCAAACCCACCCTCTGTCTTGTTTTAAGCATCCCATTCCTAGAGAAGAGACGACAGCTAAGAGGCGATATGATAACCCTCTTCAAATATTTGTGGTCACACACGTTTGTGAGCAAATTCAATCTCTGTTGCTCCAGAGCATAGGACCTGAACCAGCGGGAGAACCAGAGTGTTGCAGGGGTTAGAGTGCTGGATTGGTGCTTGGGAGACCCAGGTTCTAGTCCCCACTCGGCCATGAAGTTTACTGGATGTCATTGGGCCAATCACTGACTCTCAGTCTAACTTACCTTGCAGGGTTGTTGTTGTGAGAATAAAATGGAAAGGAGGAGGACTATGTAAGCTGTCTTGGGTACCTTGCAACAGGAAAAAAGGGGGTTATAAACATAATGAATAGATAAATAACGGAGGACATTAAGAAGAACTTCCTGGTAGTACATTAGGAAGAACGTTCTGCATCGGCAGGGGGTTGGACTAGATGACCTTTGAGTTGCCTTACAACTCAAGGCCACTCAAACCGCCCAGAGAGCTTTGCAAACTGCCCAGAGAACTTTGGCTATGGGGTGGTATATAAATGTAAATAATAATAATAATAATAATAATAATAATAATAATAATAATTTTAGAATTTTATAAATTTGAGTGATTCCTATGAACCAGGAACAGTGTTGGTTCCTATTTCTATTTTTGGCAGACCATCTTCCTCCATTGCCTTTGGTGGAAATTTGTGCAGATTTTTTTTAAAAAATAAATAAAATGTTGTTCTTGTGTGGATGCTGTTCTTTTAAGTTTCAGCTTTCCTGCCTAGGTCTTCAGAAGTGACATTTCAAACGCTGGATGGAGTGATGCTATGCATGTACAGATTTTGAAAAATCCATTCCATCTGCATTTTGCAGGGTGGTTAAAACAAAAAGTCAGGTTTCAGGCCTGGTTTTGGTACGGAAACAGCCTTGGTCGCCCTGTATGATGACCTATGTTGGGAGAAAGACAGGGGGAGTGTGACTCTGTTGATTCTCCTTGATCTCTCAGCAACTTTTGATACCATCGACCATGGTATCCTTCTGGGATGACTGGCTGAGTTGGGAGTGGGAGGCACTGCATTACAGTGGTTCCGCTCCTACTTGGCGGGGCGGCTCCAGAAGGTGGTGCTTGGGGAACATTGCTCGGCCCTGTGGATTCTCCAGTATGGGGTTCCGCAGGGGTCGGTTTTGTCCCCCATGCTGTTCAACATCTACATGAAACCGTTGAGTGCAGTCATCCGGAGTTTTGGAGTGTGTTGTCATCAGTACGCTGATGACATGCAGCTCTATTTCTCCTTTTCATCTTCATCAGGTGAGGCTGTGGATGTGCTGAGCCAGTGCCTGGCTGCGACAATGGACTGGATGAGGGCTAATAAACTGAAACTCAATCCAGACAAGACTGAGACGCTGTTAGTGGGTGGTTCCGCTGACCGGATGGAGGGTGTTCAACCTGTTCTGGATGGGGTTGCACTCCCCTTGAAGGAGCGGGTTTGTAGCTTGGGGGTTCACCTAGAACCATCTCTGTCACTTGAGGCGCAGGTGGCCTCAGTGGCACGGAGTGCCTTCTACCAACTTCGGTTGGTGGCCCAGCTATGTCCCTATCTGGACAGGGATAACCTGGCTTCAGTTGTCCATGCTCTGGTAACCTCCAAGTTAGATTACTGCAATGCACTCTACGTGGGGCTGCCTTTGAAGGTGGTTCGGAAGCTGCAGCTTGTGCAAAATGCAGTGGCCAGATTGATAACTGGAACCGGTAGGTTCGAACATATAAGACCTACTCTGGCCCGCTGGCATTGGCTGCCTGTATGTTTCCGAGCCCAGTTCAAGGTGCTGGTTTTAACCTATAAAACCTTACACGGCTTGGGACCACAATACCTGATGGAACGCCTTTCCCGACATGAACCTACCCGAACACTACATTCAACATCTAAGGCCCTCCTCCGAGTGCCTCCTCCGAGGGAAGCTCGGAGGTCAGCAACAAGAGAGAGGGCCTTCTCTGTGGTGGCTCCCCAATTGTGGAACGATCTCCCCGACGAGGCCCGCCTGGCGCCAACATTGTTATCTTTTCGGCACCAGGTCAAGACTTTCCTCTTCTCTCAGACATTTGGCAATATCTGAGGAGCCTGGGTTTGTTTTGTTTTGTTTTGTTTTTGTAGCTTTTTGAAGTGTTGAAGTGGTTTTTAAATGTACATATTGTGTGTATGTTGTATGTTTTTGCTGTTTTAATTTTTGTATGTTGTTTTCAATTGTTTTAATCCTATGTAAACCGCCCAGAGAGTTTCGGCTATGGGGCGGTATACAAATGTAATAAATAAATAAATAAATAAATAAATAAATAGGTTTGTGTGTGTATGTGCTGTTGCACCCGTGTCCTGCTTGTGGGTTCCTGGTCGACAGCTGATTAGCCACTGTGTGAAGAGAATGCTGGTCTAGATAGACCCTTGGTCTGATCCAGCAGGGATCGTCTTATGTTCTTAGATTGTCAGGTGCTGTTCGTTACATCATCTGCTTATTGAGTGAATCAGATTTTTTCCAAATTTATGTAAATTGAGATTTGCGCAAACTTGCACTTGTGAAAAATGCATAAATCCTCCTATGCAGAATCACCCCCAAAATGTGCATTTTCATGCTTTAGCTTATGGGGAAAATGTGCATATTTGGCCTGGATGATGATGATGATGATTTTACATATTTTTTTATGATAAAATTTGCATAAAATTCAGGAAAACAGTCTGTAAGTTCATGAAATCCTTGGAACTCGGGAAAAGCAAACCCACTGCAGTATCCATGGGTCAGATTCATAGACATGCTAATGTGTTTGATTCCATTGCGGATTCCTCTGACGTTCGTAGGTGATGCATCTTGAGTCTGCATAAGAATATAAATGATTTTGCCAGAATGTTGTGGAACTGCATGGCACAGACCGTGCATGTGCCAGGGGGGATTGGCATGATTACCCTCTTGTCTTCTCACGTGAACCCGGCCAGCGCGGCTTATTGCGGTGGTTAACAAGCCATCCTGGACCTATGAGGATGGTTCTGGGGTGGCTCACTAACCAAAGCAACAAGCCACCATGGCAAGGTTTCCACAACATGACAAGCTGTGCCACCAAGGGTAGGCTCACCAGATAAAATCCAGGTCAAGGCTCATGTAACTTTAACAGTTGTAGAGAAAAGGGAATTTCAGCCAGGGTCATTTGTATGCAATTAGTCCCTGGTGAAATTCCCTCTTCATCACAACAGTTAAAGTTGCAGGGACTCTGCCTTCTTTTGTATATGGTCACTCTAGTATAGCGCCTGCAACTTTAACTGTTGTGATGAAGAGGGAACTTCACCAGGAACTAATTGCATACAAATGACCCTGGCTGAAATTCCCTTTTCTCTACAACTGTTAAAGTTACATGAGCCCTGACCTGGATTTTATCTGGTCAGCCTAACCGAGGGTAATTATGCTAATCTCCCTGGCACAGGATCGGCACGCACGACTGGGTTAATAAACCACTGCAGCTTATTTCCCCAGCCTCGATCGTGCAAACCAGGCAACAGCATACATATACAGCATACACGGCCCTCCACTTTTATCCTCACCACAACCCTGCAAGGTAGGTTAAGCTGAGAGGCATATGATATGACTGGCCCAGCGTCACCTGCTAAATTTCGTGATTCAGGTGGTCGTGGAGAGATTTGAATCAAGATCTCACCGGTCTGACTCCAACACTTTGTTATCTAGGTCAGGATGTGGAGGAGAGCCTTCCGCATTATGTAACAGGGTTGTGGCTCAGGCACTGATCCGTAGTGTGAGAATTAGTATTGGGAGGCGCGGGGGGAAGGGGAAGTATGCAAAGGTGTGCTTACTTGCACCTGTGTAATGATGGAGAGTATGCTCACCCCACCAAGCCAGAGAGAGAGAGAGAGACAGAGAGAGAGAGAGAAAGCAATACAATTGAAACAAACAGGGCTTGTCAAGTTGACCCATCCAACTCATTTCCTTGAACACATGCCTTCAATCTAAATCTATTGCCTCGGGACACTTCGACACACTGAGTCACTGTTGCTTTATTCGGAATGTGTGGCTCATAATACATGGCAATTCATGTTGTATCATTAGGAGCCCATGCGTGTGTTATGGGGTGTGCATTTATTTTGTGTTTGGTGGAGGGGAGGCTGGTAGCTCCTTGGATAGCTATCTTGCATAGATGCAGTTTGGATCACTCCTAGCCGGAGCAGATTCACCACTCCACTGGCATTAGAGCCACCAGCCTCCACTAGCCTAGTTCAGTGGTAGAGCATACATGTTTTGCATGCCAAAGACTTCAGGTTCAATCCCAAGTATTACCAGGGAGATCTGGGAAAAACCCTTTTCTGCTTGAGGCCACGAATAGCTGCCTGCCATCATAGGTAGACAATGTATACATAATAATATATTACATTTTATATCCTGCCCTTTTTTCTACTTGTAAAGACCCCAAGGCACTTACATAGCTCTCCTTCTCTCCATTTTATCCTTACAACAACCCTGTGAGGCAGGTTAGGCTGAAAATCAGTGACCACCCAAAGTCATCCAGTGAGCTTCATGGTCGAGTGGGGACTGGAACCCAGATCTCCCTTGTCCCAGCACAGCACTCTAACCACTATACCACACTAGGGCCCCCTCTACAAGAATTCGGTTTGGTGCCTGGTTGTCCGATCATGCACATCTTCTCACAAGCGCTTTTACGCCTAAATCTTGTAAACAACATGTGGTGAAGCGCATAACCGGCAGTATGAAACGCGCTTTAAAGTGGTTGAAATACAGAGAATCGCTCGTTTACATGGTCATAATGCGCTGCAACTGCCGCGGAGAATTAAAACTCGCTGTTTAACGCGCATTCGATAATGCGCATAATCGGATAGATAAAGCGCCTCAATTTTTTAATGCGACTTGAAAGAGCTTTAAATCGCTCTTGTAGAGGCACCCTAGCTCTCATAGGGAGCTAGCGCAGCCTCCTCCAGATGAGTTTGGACAAGGGAGTCTCAGCATTCCTCCTTCCTCCAGATGTGAAGGCTGGGTTAGATTAACAAAGAGCCCAACTTGATGTAAGGCTGATTTCTATGGATTTCCTTGGAAGTAAGAACATAAGAAGAGCCATGGTGGATCAGACCAAGGGTCAATCTAGTCCAGCACTCTGTTCACACAGTGGCCAACCAGCTGTCGACCAGGGACGTACAAGCAGGACACCCTCCCACCCATGTTCCCCAGCAACTGGTATACATAGGCTTCCTGCCTCTGATACTGGAGGTAGCATGTAGCCATCAGGACTAGTAGCCATCGATAGCCTTCTCCTGCAGCAAATCCCATTGAGTTCATAGGGGACGCTTTATTTACTCCCAAGCAAGCATGCACAGGATTGCACTGCAGCCCGGGGATCAGGATCTGAAAAGGAGGTCTTTGCCCCCCTCGTTTTGGAAGCCTGTCTCTCTCATCCCAGGAGAAAAAGGGGCTCCTCCGTGTCGCGGTTCAGGCACTCTGCAGATGCTCAGAGAACGTTGTTTCATTCTGATGTTGTATTTTCCAGGACCCGGGGCTATGAAGCACATTTCAGGGAAAGATCGCACACGCACACACGACTGCAGAACCAAAGCGAGCTGTCATCGCTTTTCCTCTCTTCCCTCCCCCCTCCCCCTTCTTCCTGCATCAGTCACATCATCGGCTGCGTCACCCTTTGAAGTTCTGCAAAGAGGGAGTTCCAGCCAGTTGCTTTCAGGGGTGGGGCCAAAGAAGGGAAGGGAGATTTTTTTTTTCTTTCTTTTTTTAAAAAAGGAATAAGCTGAGGGATAAAGCTTGGCAGAGCCTTCCCCCGGGCTGAAGAGAGAAGCCATTCGGGAGACCTAGACGGTTTTATGAATTAGAACTAAATTCAAGCGCAGCCCCGAGGACATGGCATTCTGCTGGATCAGCATCTTTCTGTCTGTGGCGGTGGCTCACGGTAAACGAACCGCACAAATCCTACACGCGATCATTTGTGTAAAAGTTAAAACGTGGGTTTTTATCTAAGCCTCTGAGGGCTAAATTTGCCTAAAAGCTGCACATTGTTGTAATTGTTTCGATCGCTTTTAAATTTTCTACTGGTTTTAGCTTGCGAAGAGTTTAATATATTTTTTTAGCTGTGTACATAATTCGTTGTTTTATACTGTTTGAATTGATTTTATCTGCCCGCCGCCCTGAGATCCCAATGATATAGAGCGCGAAACAAAGGTTTTAATGAATACATAAATATAAATAAAAGCTGTTAGTGTGTATTCTACGTAGGCTATATGCATTAATGCAGCCTTCCCTAACCCCTGGTGCCTTCCAGATGTGTTAGGCTGCAACTATCATCCCCAGCTAGCGAGGGCCAAGTTGTAAGGATGATGGGAGTTGTTGCCAAAACACCTGGAAAGTTGGGGAAAGCTGCATTAGGGTGTTCTCTCAGAACTTTAAGGCTCGTTAATTCTAGTGTTCGGATCATATGTTCCCACTGGGACTCCGGATCCTAGATCAGAGCTCTGGAGGTTTAGTAGTCAGAATATATATGTAGGGGGAGGGGATATGTATGTGCATATTCTGCATACCTACAGAATCTATATGTATGTCTGAGGAGCAGAGGAGGGGTCAGATCTTATATTCCTGGGTTTTGTTTCTAGTGTTGTTAAAAGAAAAAAAAAAACGGGTGTGGTGGGGGGGGGGGAGTGTTCAGACGACTTGTAATAACATAGCAACTTTTCACCCACCCTACAACCTCTACTGCAAGCCATAGGTTGTAGGCTGGGTGGAAAACCACTACGCTGCCACGTTCAGACAACACGGCAAGCCGCGATGCAGCATGGGTCATTAGGGTAATCCTGGTGGCTCAACCAGCGTGGACACACTGATCATGGGAACCTGGTCTGTGTGTGTGTGTGTGGAAAAGAGAGAAGAGAAGCTGGGAGGAAAGCAGGCAGTTCACACCCAGCCAAATTATCTCCTAGTACTGTGCTGAATTTTGCCATCTATTTATTTCTGACCATTTGTTGTGGCCAGGTGCGTAAAGAAATCACATCTGGATCCTGTGGAAGAGGTTAGAATATGGTTGACATTTCTGAGAAGTCCTCTAGAGTATTTGGCCAGGACTTCCTCCTTTGGGGTTTTCTAATGCTGCTGAGTGTCTAGAAGCTGGGTGAGGAGTTCATTTCCTCCTCCTCCTCCTCCTTGTTGAAAGGACTTTTAGCAATGCCTCACTCAGCTTTCAGACAGTCAGCAGTCCAGTCAGAAGCAGTGAGCATGACAGAAGCACAGCACTTGTTCCCTGACAATGCGTGGGTTGAATAACCTCTGGGTTGTTGTCACAACGTGGGAACTGGCCAGTGGAAGGATAGGAAAATGGACACGCTCTTGAAATCTCTCCACAATTACTAGAGGAGTGTGGCAATGGTGCACGCCAATGGTGGGGGCATAGTTCACCTTTGTGCCCCCCTTTGTGTGTTCAATCAGCATGTGGAGGGGGCCATATGTACCTACCTTTGAGAGCCAAAGGTATGAACAGATGCCACTGACAAAACGGGGAGCTGGAGGAGATACAAAAGTTCAGCTGGTGGAGATCACCCATTCACACATGTCGGTTCTGAAAAGAGTAGAATGCTAAGGTCCCCTCTACAAGGATTCGCTTTTGCGCCCGGTTAGGTGATTATGCGCATAATCGCTGAAGCGCATTTACACCTAATACCTCTGCACGAGAGGCGGCGAGAGGTGGCAAAGCGCATTAACGGATTACCAAAATGCGCTTTACAAGTAGTTAATGTGCATAAGCGCTTGTTCACATAGTCAAAATGCGCTTTAACGGCCGGAGCAAAATAAAACTCGTGATTTAACGCACATTCGATAATGCGCATAATCGGAGAGATAACGCGCCTCTATGCCCGATTTGCACTCCGTTCTTGTAGAGGTAAAAAATTTTAAGCGCCTTGAAAGAGCTTTAAACCTCTCTTGTAGAGGCAGCCTTATACTAGGACCCAGTGGGGTCATCCCATAAAGCTGATTGGTGTGGGATTCAGGACAGATCAATGGAAGTACTTCTTCACACAGCGCATAGCTCACTATGGAATTCTCTTCTACAAGATGCAGTGATGGCCACCAATTTGAGTGGCTTTAAGAGAGGATTAGACAAATTCATGGAGGATAAAACGATCAACGGCTACTAGTCCTGTATCATCAGGACTAGTAGCCGTTGATTGTTGTTTTATCCTCCATGAATGTGTCTAATCCTCTTTTAAAGCCACCCAAATTAGTGGCCATCACTGCAACTTGTGCAAGTGAATTCCATGTACAAGCTACCTCCAATATCAGAAGCAATATGCCTATGCATGACAGTAACAGGGAAACATGAGCAGGAAGGGGTAATGTTGCACTCATGTCCTGCTTGTGGTCTCCCATAGGCAGCTGGTTGGCCACTGTATGAACAGAATGCTGGACTAGATGGACCCTTGGTGTGATCCATCATGGCTCTTCTTTTGTTCTTAGCATGCATGTATGAACCTCCCCCCCCCCCCCAGCCATTCTGGCTGCAAGAACAAAATGCTCCAACTAATCCATGCTTAGATATACGTGAGGATGCACCACAGTGCGTACAAGAATCCAAGGAGTCATAGCCATGACCACAGAGGCCCTTCTCACTTCTCCCCCACCAGGGGTGGTTAGCTTGGCGCGTACAAGGGGGATGGCCTTTTTGGTAATGGCCCCATGCCTCTGGAATCAGCTTCCAATGGGAGTTCACCAGGCCCCCTACTTGTTGGCCTTCAGGAAAGTCTGGAGACCTACTTGTTTTCATTGGCTTTTTCTTGAACTGTATTGTTGGGCTGCTGCCTTTAGTTGTAATCACTGACATTTATTGTCGCAATTGATTTCTCCTTGTCCCCTGTATTCTGCCTTGGGAGCGTTCCATCCTTAAAGGGGGGCTAAATATAAGTTTAAAGAAAGAATGAATGCAAAGAAATTAATATTCAGGATGAATCAGTCTAGTTGGAATCTTGCATATGGCAAGAGGCGGGGAACGATGGTTGATCATCAAATGGGGAGTGGGAGGCAAGACCCCCTAACCTCAGGGGTGAGAATCTATTGAACTAGGGGTTGTTTTGCTCATGTGGATGGGAAAATTAGGCCCTCGCATCACTCATAACTCCTTTTAAGGTTACACAGCTGAGTTGACTGACTGACACTTCCTTGCTTCTTCTTAGATGTGTCCAGCTGAACAGGTAGTAAGTGAAGCACAGGATGTGATTCTGTCACACATCTAACAGGTGTGAAAAGAAGCGGCAGTATTCCGTTTGAGTCAGAGCTCACCAGAGGATTTCCTCCCTTATAAAATTAGCATCTGCATTCTGTTCATGGGACAGAATTTTACGTAAAAATACGTACTTAAAGTATTTTTATAGGTGCTTTTCAGGGTCACGCCTGCACCAAGCGACATACAAATGAAACAGAATGAGGGAAGATTCAAAGATATAATAGCCACAGCGAGAAGACATTGGCTGGATTTGGACAACACGATAGTCAATGGTGGGGTAATAATCAATTTTACAGTTGTTCATCTAGGTGGTACTCCCCACACAACATGGTAATAAATAATCAACCGTGGTGTGGATTAGGATCAATGCTGAGTTGACTATGGCAGCATTTGGATGACACGATAGTCAATACAACTGACTATTGTCCCCCCCCCCCCCCCCCGTTGCTTATTGTGTCGTCCGAATTCAGCCATTGAGAAGCTACTCGGTAAGACACAGCCACGTGCTAATTTCAATCTCAATTACTGGTCGCGTTGAAGAGGAAGGCTGGTCCAAGCACATGTACAGATGGGGCAAGGCGCAAGTCAAAACTACAGGAGTTCCGCACTCTTGGGGGCCACCACAGCGAAGGTTCTATATGAGAAACAGAAACATCGGTATGGTTATTACCAGCTTTGTGGGGTGATTTCAATCAAGGAAATAGTTCAGAGCTCCCTGTCCAGGAAGATGCTCCCAAGTTGTACTGCTTAGGGTAATTGCGTGGCAAATCGCTGGAGAGTGATGTTTGTTTTGTGTCTTTGTATGTTACATTGATATGTATTTGTTTTGTTTGTTTGTTACATTTTCATCCAAGGAGCCCAAAGCTGAGTTCATGGTCCTCCTCCACTCCATTTTATCCTCACAACAACCCTGTGAGGTAGGTTAGTCTGAGAGTCAGTGACCAGCCCAAAGTCACCCAGTGGCTTCCATGGCCGAGCGGGGACTAGAACCCAAATCTCCCAACTCCCAGTCCAACACTCTCACTGCTACACCACAGAGGCTCCAACCACTACACCACAATGGGTGATGTGAACCACACATGCCCTGCGTTAACCAGACAATGGCTGAATTCAGACAACACGATAGTCAATGGTGGGGTAATAATCAACTTTACAGTTGTTCATCTAGGGGGTACTCCCCACACAACATGGTATTAAATAATCAACTGTGGTGTGGATTAGGATCAGCGCTGAGTTGACTATGGCAGCATTCGGACGACATAATAGTCAATACAACTGACAGTTGGTTCCCCCCCCCCCCCCCAGTTGCTTATTGTGTCGTCCGCATTCAGCCACTGTGAAGATAGCTGAGAGAGCCGGGAGGGTTGGTTGAGGCTGGGATACAGGGGTTGTGGGGGGGGGGGATAGAAATGTGGCCCCTGGAGTGTAGGAGCTGAGAATGGGAATCGCTGGAGAGCAGGAGCTGAGAATTCACCCCTCTCGCTACACCTCCAAAGAAAAGGCTGCGAGGCCCAGCGGGATGGCCTTGATATTGGACAGAGGCCTCTGTATGTGGCAGGCAGGATATGACTTGCAGATTTCCCTACATACCACCACTACAGCTCAACAGCTCTGGATTCCTGCACTTTATCTACTCCCAGCTACATGAGTCAGTGAGGTCTGTCAGAACCAGCCGCATGCCAGGCAGAAGCCACAGATGGGCCCGGGAAGAGATGAGCCATCAGCTTCTCTCCCCATCCCCTAGGGGCTGTCAACTGGGCCAGGCATCAAGAGTCCTGGGTGGCAGCAGTCGGGAGTGGCAGCTAGTGGTGAGAGAGGAAATGCACATAAGCATAATAAATAGTTCTTATTCATCTTTTTATACTACCCCCTTTGCTGAAATGCCCATGGATGTGCTTGGGATTGCAGTCACAGGCTAACCAAAATAAGGAGGTGGGGAGAGGAAATTGAGAGGCCTCTAACTCTGTGAGGTATCAAATCCTAAAAAGAAAGAGAAGCAACCCAAAATTGAAAAAGCCCTCACTGGGAGTGGAGCAATGCCTAGTGGTGAGATTAGGAGCAGAGAGATGGGAGCCAGGGCTCCTGGGTTCAAGTCATAAGGACGTCAAAGCCCTGCTGGATCAGCCCAAGAGTCCCTCTGGTCCAGCACTCAGTTCACCCAGTGGACGACCAGCTGTCGACTGGGAACCCACTAGCAGGACAAGAGGGCAGCAGCACCCTCCCACCCATGTTCCCCAGCAACTAGTGCCCAGAGGCAGACTGCCTCTTATATTGGTGGTAGCACATAGCCATCAGGACTAGTAGCCAGTGATGGCCTTCTCCTCCAGGAAGTCCTGGCTATGGGAAAGTATTGGAGACCCACCCTGGCCCAGGATCTGCACACAGGATTCTCAGGGTTGCAGCAGGAGACCCACCAATCCCCTCCCCCCTGTACACTGGATGGCCGATTCGATGAGCTGCTGCTTAAAATTTCCCGTAACAAAACTTCTAATGTTTTTAATTTTGTAAACCGTGTAGAATTGTATCCTCCTCCTCCTCCTCATCACCATCCTCCTCCTCCTCATCCCATTGGTGAGAGCAGGCGTGGGAACCTGCAGACCCGCATCTCTTGGCTCTGGGATCTCTGGGAGGAGTGCATTGTTTCAAAACGGGAGGAGCATTTGTGCCTGTGTGTTTCAGGACTCCTGGGTTCTTTCCTAATCACCCAGGCCACACCACTCATTTACGCTAAGTGCACTGCAGAGCAAGCAGACCACCTGCCAAAAGGGAGTCCTTGACAGAGTATGAAGTCTCTGGAATCTTTCCCAGTGTTGAAAAGGGTTCCAAGGATTTGTTCACTCTGCGTGTCCTTTTGGAAAATCCCACACAATTTGATGAGTGCGGCAACTTGTCAGCTCAGTCAGGTGGGGGTGGGGTCAGCAGTGGTAGCGTAGCACAGCAGAAGAGATCACAGCACGTTTGGCCTCTTAAACAAAAAACAAGCCAACAGAACGGTTCAGTCGCTGGCCTCTCCAGGTAAAGGGTCTCTTAGATAGCAGGGCTGGAAAAGAACTCTGACTAGGGTGACCCTATGGAAAGGAGGACCGGGCTCCCGTATCTTTAACAGCTGTATTGAAGGGGGAATTTCAGCAGGTGTCATTTGTAGGCATGCAGCATGTGGTGAAATTCCCTCTGCATCCCAACAGTTCAAGCTGCAGGAGCCCTGCCCTCTTGACCAGATATAAAAGAGGGCAGGGCTCCTGCAGCGTGAACTGTTGTGATGAAGAGGGGATTTCACCCGGTGCTGCATGCCTACAAATGACACCTGCTGAAATTCACTTTTCTACACAACTGTTAAAGATACAGGAGCCCTGTCCTCCTTTTCGTATGGTCACCCTAACTCTGATACTCTGTAGAGCTGGGTCATGGCCGACCCTACCGTTAGGCAGAGCAAGGCAACCACTTCAGGCAGCAGATTTTGGATGTCATGAAAGGGGGGAAACAAATGGTTAGATGTTTGAATTGTTGTTGCTATGCCAATATGGTGAGAGGTGCTTCTGGGATTTTCCGCCTTGTGTACCAGAATAACCTGGCTGGCATAAGGTACTATGCAATTTGACTTGGGGAGGGCAACATTTGCTGCTCTGCCCCAGACTGCAAAATATCGTGGATCAGCCCTGAGCAGGGTAACCAACCTGTCAGTGGAGGCTGGTGGCTGCAATGTCAGTGGGGCATTGAATCCGCTCCGGGTTTCAGTCAGAGCCAGAGACAACTCCAAAGGAGCTATCCAGGTGTGGTCAAGTGTCGTGTGCCTGCTCAGTCTGGTGGGCAGATGCTAACCTCGGATGGGTGGCTTCAAGGCTCCTGCTGTTCTCCCTTCTCAGGGTCCTTTCTTTCTAAACGGGACATGGACAAGACAGCTCTTCAAGTAGGAAGCACCTTCAAATAGAGGACTGCCCTCCATAAAGTAGGACACCTGGCCACTTTACTTCCACTAACCCAATTTTGCTAATGGTACCCCTTCCTGGTCTCTTCTAACAGTCGCCGGCCTTCAGTGCTACTCTTGTGAAGGAGACAGTGATTGCCAGGAAACCGAGGTCTGCCAAGAGCATCAGGAACAATGCCGTACCACCGCCATGACCATGCTTGCCTGTGAGTTTGGTGGGAAATCTGAAGATGTCTGATGGGGGCTACTGGGGTGCGGTGGGCGGAAACCCTGTCCTGTCCTGCCGACACCTAGAGGTGTGTGAGGGAACATTTTTCTCCTTCTCACAAACTTAGAATTCAGGATCACTCAGAAAAGGCAGCTAAAATTACCAAGGGGGTGGAAAATTCCCCTGTGAGAGAAGGTGGCAGCAGCTGGGATGGTTTTGATTGGTGTGGGGGGGAAGGTGAGTAAAGGGAGATATGATAGAGGTGTATAAAATTACAGATGCTGTGGAATGTGGATAGGGAGACATTTTTCTCCCTCTTGCACCATATCTGAAAATCATTGCATGGGTGTGTGTTAGGAACGGGCCCACCTAGGCATGGGCACCGGAGCTTCTGAGCAGTGCCCAGGAGGATCTTTTGAACTCGCCCACTTGCCATCATCTCCCTTGACACAAGCCTACTTCTTCCCCCTGAAGTCAGTACTAGAAGATCTTCGAACCAACGCTATTAGCATACTGATAAGGCATGTAGCATGAAGCCACCAGGCTTTTAAAATAGAGGGGAGAGATGACCATCTTTCCTTCCACAGCCCATGCATTATTTTCTTTAAGTTCAGAGTCCAAAACGGACTAACAGCACCAGCGTCACCCCAGCTTTCTCAGAGTGTGCCTCACTCTGCAGAGACCACGCTCTGCCTGGCCAGTGTGCCATGTTCCATTTGCAGCACCCCAATTTCAGTTTTGCAGCTGTTTCAGTACGTTTGTGAAATTTATTTTTGCAAGTTGAAGGATGCCCATATTAAACGGCAGTGTGGAAATATTGCATCGTTCAAGTGACAACCCACTTAAACAAGGAGGGGAGATGCAAAACTGAGAGCTCTTTTTGCTTGTACCTGTGTATGTGTATAATGCAAGTTGCAGAACTGGATTCCTGCCATGGATGTGATGCTATTTAGGAATGTTGCATCTGTCTCCACTTTGACCTTCTCTCTCTCTCTCTCTCTTCCCTCCTCCTTACCTCTACAGTACCTGAGATGTCTAGTTACTTCCTGAAAGGCTGTGACGTGGCTGGGAAGCCAAACAATTCCTTGACACACAGCTCTGGCAAGTACACAGTGTTTCTGACGGAGGAACACTGCAACACTGACCTTTGCAACAATGGAACACCAAATGGTGAGTCCGTAGGAGCGCCAAATAGTAATACTGAAGGCCAAATGATACATTACGTTGGAGCTACACAGTTGGAACTCCCAATGTAATTTTGTTTTTCCAAAGAGCAGCTGCGTGGTAGGGTTTGGGTCAGAGGGAAGGCCATTAACTCTGAGCCGTCATGCCAGTTTCCTGAATTAAATAATCCCCACACTCAAAGCTGCATGGTGATCTTATTGCTCCATTCCTGTATGTCTTTAGTTCTCATGGTGGGATCAATTATCTTTCTGTGCGCTTGTTTCTTCTAGTCCTCATGATTTCCCTAGTTGATAGATTAACTGCTCAATTAAACATCTTTTGGTCAATTGAAAAGATGCCCTCAATTGGAGTTCAAAGATCATCTAATCTAACCCCCTCCTGATACAGGAAATTGGCTGCTGCTGCATCTGTAATAGCTGGTCATTGAGGAGCAGTGGTGTTTTTTTTGGGGGGGGGTGTTTTTAAAATTCAGCACAAGTGCATGCAAAATCAGCTGATGCCATCTAAGAAGCATTCCTGCCCTCTCCCACATGCAGCCAGGAATGCCTCTTCTAGTATAGTGCCTGCACCTTTAACTGTTGTGATGAAGAGGGAATATCACCAGGAACTAATTGCATATAAACGACACTGGCTGAAATTCCCTTTTCTCTACAACTGTTAAAGTTACAGGAGCCCTGACCTGGATTTTATCTGGTCAGCCTATTTTTAGGTGATGCACGCGTGAGTGGCAACAGTAGGATTAATCTTAGAGGTACACTTTCCAGTGAGCAAAGAAGGTGGGAATGTTTCTTGCAAGATGGTGCCTGCTGCAGTGACACAGAGTGCACCTTATCTAAAAGCAATTTTAGATGAGGCTTTCCTTCCTGTGCGTGAGCGAAGAAGGAAAATGCCTCTTCCCAAGTGGTTCCTCCTGCCATGTGAATGCACCATTAAGACCCAAATCAAGCTTTCCCACCCCCCTCCAAATCATTGTTTATATTCATATACATGTGCAGATTAATCTATTAACGCTCAGGCAATAAATCAACTAATTTCTTTAATAAGGTGACAGCCCTAATTACCCAATCGTTTTTTTCTTTCTTTGCAGGCATGGGCACTCGAATTGCTCGAGGTCGCCAACGGAGCACCCTGGATTGCTATTCCTGTGCCTCATCTGCTAAGACCTGTTTCAACACCACCCTTGTGCCGATGCGCTGTGCCCTGACCAGAGAAAAGTGTGTGGACATCACATCCTTTACCACGCCAGAAGGTGAGTTCATATCAAGGTCTTCCAAGGGTCCGTGAGCACAATGGTCATTTTGTGAGAGCGTCACAGGTGCTCTCGCAAAATGGCTGCCATGGAAAGGGTTTGCTCGTTCATAAAATGGCTGCTAGGATGGGCGTAGCTGGTCACAAACCCTCATTTCCCAGAAGGCAGTCTGGTGAGACTAAAATAGAAATACTGAAAAAAAACAAGAATACAAGATGCGTGTGTGTGTTTGTGTTTGTGTGTGTGTGTGTGTGCCCAAGCTTCAAAACACAGAAGCACTCTTTTGAACCCCAATAAAGCTGGTGCTGGAGGGCAGAAGCTCACTTTGCAGCATGCCAGCATCTTGGTTAACAAGTACTACTAATTTTAAACTATGAAGAAATGAAATAAAAACCAGAAGAGACAGGGAGCCTGGCAGGTGACAAGAGAGTTGTGTGTTGGCCCACTGGGCTCCACGGGTAGCATGTTGCAGAACCCATGCACCTCTTCCTACCTCCAAAGACAGCAATCTTAGTCTAACTGTCACATGAAAGAGCAGGAAGGAAACTCTGAAATAAATAAGTTCCTAATTCCTGGCAGGATGTGGCCTGGGGCATCCTGAGACCTGTGGTTCATTTATTTCAAAGGGATTGTAAACATTTCTATACTGCCCTTGACCCGGCTCGTGGGGAACGGCTGCAATCAGTCATTATCTGTACACGCTCACCAAAATCATTATTTTGCGTCCGGTTCGGACCCCATCCTCTTCAGCTACTGTTGTGCACTTGGCTCTGGTGGGTGGACTCCTGACTTTTTTCAAAGAAACAAAATCTATCCCTCAATCCTGAGGTCTGGCCACCCCTGCTGTACAGAATAACGAAGTCATGGTTTGTCTAAAGGGCCTTGCTAAAATCATAGAAGGGGCCTATAAGGCCATCAGGTCCAACCCCCTGCTCAATGCAGGAATCCACCTTAAAGTATCCCTGACAGATGGCTGTCCAGCTGCCTCTTGAATGCCTCTTGTGTGGGAGAGCCCACGACCTCCCTAGGTCATTCATTCCATCATCGTACTGCTCTAACAGTCAGGACATTTTTCCTGATGTCTAACCGGAATCTGGCTTCCTGTCACTTGAGCCCATGATTCCGCGTCCTGCACTCTGGGATGATCGAGAAGAGATCCTGGCCCTCCTCTGTGTGACAACCTTTCAAGTCCTTGAAGAGTGCTGTCATGTCTCCCCTCAGTCTTCTCTTCTCAAGGCCAAACATGCCCAGTTCTTCCAGTCTCTCCTCATCGGGCTTTGATTCCAGACCCCTGATCATCCTCGTTGCCCTCCTCTGAACCCCCTCCAGCTTGTCTGCATCCTTCTTGAAGTGTGGTGCCCAGAAAGGAACGCAGTACTCAAGATGAGGCCTAACCAGTGCTGAATAGAGGGGAACCAGTTCCTCACACGATTTGGAAGCTAGTCGCAGGCACGAAATCTTATGCATTTTTCTCTTCTCTAAAGCTCCCAGATTTGCAAGGGGTTTGTCATCTTTGCTCCCTAGAGGCAAAAGGCCGCATTCACAGTCGCCTTTTTTCTCCCCTCGGGTAGAGTTTCCAGCAGATGAAGAGCGCATCAAGGGCTGCGGGCAGATCTCCCACTGCCGGGAGCCCCTGGGCTTCCACAACCAGAACAGTTTCTACCTGATCAAGTGTTGCAACACCAGCTGGTGCAATAACGATGTGCAAGGTAAGGCGACAGGGCAATAGTCTGGGATTCGAGGGACAAATTGTGGGCTGTGACGAAATGTTTGAGGAGATCCTTAACCTCTCACCTCCTCTTTCATGGTACCACCCAGCCGTGCTTTCCTCCGGGGTCCTATAAGCTGATAGGGGCTCACACATGTCAAGTCACCGTCTCTGCCCAATTTTTCCTTTTCCAACTGATACGCCATTCCATGGCTGCTAGTGACCACTGAGCATGCCTACTCCTCACTGGACTATTGGAGAGAGGTGCGCCCCCTTTTGGCGTTCGCGTTGTTTGATATTTTGTACTTCTGTGAAACTCAGGGTTCATCCCATGTATGGCACCTCCCTCTTGTGCCCTGTTTCTGCTCCAGTCTTCCTGTCCGCCTGGAAGCAGTGAGTTCACAATTAGAAGGAGTGATGCTTAAAAACTGGGAGGGGAACAGCCAAAGATCCCTCCCCCTCCTTCTCTCTGTCCTTTTAAAATTGTGGGATGAACCAAAATTCAAGAGGTGCAACTATTGCAAATTAACTATTAGATACGAAATTCTACATAACAATGGGGTTGCTAACCACCAGGCTTTGGTCGTAGGTAACCATTTCAGTGTCTGAAAAGCTAAGTCTAGATTCCACCCAGGGGCCTTCTAAAGATGAAATGAGGTTGGGGCAGGAGTAAATGGGGTGTTGAAACCCAGTTAATTGGGGAGGAGAGGGCGAAACTCACCAGCCCCGCAGCGCTCCCTTGAGAAGCTACTGGCTTCCTGCCACGGTATAAATATATATTATCCTCCAATGCCCTAGAACAGTGCTATGTCATGGTGTGCCTTCACTCTAATTGTACCTTCTGGGTTTTTAAAAATGGACCCAAATTTAAAGGCACAAAGACTTGCTCCGTGTAAAGCCAGGACAACCTGAGTGCTCATTTGAATCATGTCTATGAATCCATTTGAGAATGTAGGGTACGTTCTATTTTTCTGCCTGCAGACTACAAGAGAAACCCCCTGCCCCCAAATGGGGTTACATGCTACAGTTGCGAGGGGAACTCCACCCATGGCTGCTCTCCAGAAAACATCACCACAGTGCAGTGCCAGGGCTCCATGACCCAGTGTCTAGAAGCCTCAGGCATTCATGGTGAGTATCTCCTCCTTCCTCCTCCCTCCATCAAAGGTCAGCTCACTTGGCCACGTTTTATCCTACAGGATGGAGTCAAGGAGAAAGATAGGGAGACTATATGTAGAGCAGCCTTCCCCAACTGGCTGGGGGATGCTGGGAGGTGTAGTCTAGCATATCCGGAAGAAGGACATTTTGGCTGGGGCTGATGGGAGCTGGAGTCCAACACAAGCTGGAAGGCCACAGGTTTCCCACCCCTTGCCTTCACCAGCAGGGTTTGCAACCCTTGTTTCCAGGATTTCAGACAGAGGTCTTTCCTAGTCCTACCTGGAGCTGCCAGGGATCAAACCTGAGTCCCTCAGCATTCAAAGCATGTGCTCTACCGCTGAGCTACGGCCCATCTTGAGCCCTGGGTGGGAATCAGAGCAGGTAATGAACACAGGCAGAAGATGATGTCCATCAAGGCTCCTGATCAGATCTTCTCATTGCTCCTTCCCTCCATCCAGGCATCTCCGGACAGAAGTCTGTCCTCAAGGGCTGTGCTTCCTCCTCCTGGTGCAACAGTCCCTACACTTCCATCTACAAGAACCTGGGTGCCATTCAAAGCCGCTGCTGCACCGGGGATCTTTGCAACAATTGGATCGTCGACGGGATGCTGAGGCCGTCGGCTCGCAGCCAAGCCAGCTACAAAGTCACAGCCCAGCAAACATTGCTTTCGACATGCCTGCTGCTCTCCATGGCCCTTCTCCTCTCCTCGGAGAGCTCCTGACCGTCAGCACGAAGATAGGGACTTAATCTGAGCCGGGATATACCAGGGGCCCAGACTTGGAACCTGTTTTCCCCACGCCCACTATTACAGCACAACTGTGAAGAATCGTGTAATGTAATAACAGAGAGCCTTTGAGTATGCGCAGAGTGCTTCCCCTCCCACGCCACCAAGGACCTGCAGCCGCTCCTGCAAGTCTGGGGATGAAGAGGCTGGCCTTCCAGATCCATGAGCTCAAGATCAAAGCAGGCATGAGTCCCAGATCCTCCCTCTTTGAAATCGGCTACATCCCTCTGCGGTCTCCTGTTGATTGAGCACAGCGAGACTAACTTCTGAGTAAACATGCATAGGATTGTGCAGTGATTATTAATTGAGAAAGGAGGGGAGGAGCGCCTAGTGGCTACAAAAAGTCAAGACTTGGGATTCCTGGGTTCCGTTCTCAGTAAGGGGTTTGAAAATGAAGACCAATGAATTAAGGCAGGGGGTGCTGGACACCCATCCTGTTTGGACATCCCTCAAAAACATCTTTTATCCTGCTGAATAGATATCCAAAAGCAGAAACACCCCATCTTATAATTTATTCTTATTCATCGCTATGAAGGACTCTTTTTATGTTAACTGTTCCTATGAACAAGGATTTGGGCCCATCACAGTCCCTGCATGACACAAAACCATCAAGAGGACTGGAAACTCTGTCTTTTTTAGACGTGGGGGATCATGCCAAGAAGTGTCCAGATGCATTTACCGTTCACCTTGGTTTTGCCTTCCTGAAATTTGATGAGATGATGTCTCCCTGTTATTTTATTATCATTATATATATATATATATATATATATATGAAAAAACATTATTTATGTTAATAAACTATTTTTATAACATTAAGAATATTCTCTTTGATGTTCGCTAATTGTATTTCCTTTCTGTGGGCTCATGATGTGGATCATAATGATGATGGTGCTATGCTAACAAATTGGTACAGCAAGGTCTGGCACGTAGCCTTAATGGAGAAACTGGCTAATAAACTGAGATTGTTAAGCGGAACAAGATCTAAAGACACATTTAACACAGATTGGCATTGCTTCCCAGTATATACAACCTCATTGGAATGGGAGAACAAAACCCCAAAAGCATTTAAATCCTTTTGGTTGGCATAATGAAAGGTATCTCTCATGTGGTGGGTTAACTTTGGCTATATATTTTTTCTGACCTACAAAGAAAGGAAGGAAATGTTTAAGACCTGAAGAACGATATATATGTTGTATTAGACATATGTGGTAATAGTTATAATAGCATCACTGATTTCTTGTAAGGGGAGAGGGGAGGAATATTTATGTTCAGTTTTGTGTTGTTTTGTTTCATTAATTCTGTATTTCTGTATGCCATTTAAAATAAAGAAAGATAAATTAAAAAAAAGCAATGATGATGAACAGCATTTCTAGGCCATCCAGTACTAAGGTTCTCAGGATGGCCATTTCTGCTGCGTAAAAAAGGCCAAACGGTGTGCTACAGTAACCACCTTTTTTTTTAAAAAAAAAAAAGTGTGCTTAAAACTGGGCACTTTTAATTTGAAAAAAATAAAATCCAGCACAGGGCCTCGAACTGGAATGTGTCCCAAACAAGACTGGGCGTTTTCCAGATTGGTAAAGAAGCTCTTTAAATAAAAGTGACCATTTGGAGAGGCAGTGTGGGGTAGTGGGTAGAATGTTGAACTTCGCTCAGACGAGTTTGAATTTCCCTGCTCAGGTGCAGAGCCCAGCCTTTTCCACAAGGTTGTTGTGAAAATAACAGGGCAAAAGTGATGGTGGGGAGCCATATTGTTTCACTATGCTGTTCTCCTTAGAACAGCCTTTCCCAACCTGATGCCCTCTCTGGATGTTTTGGATATCAATTCCCATCAACCCCAGCCGGCATGACCAATGGTCAGGAAAGCTGGAATGTGTATCCCAAAATATCTGGATTGCACCGGGCTGGGGAAGGCTGCTTTAGAGAAAGAGTGGAGTAATATCTAATAAATAAAGTGGATCTTCAGACGGGGCATTTTCTCCTGCTATTTACCATTTCTTCCTGTTCTGGATTCTTTTCGGGATTTAAACGGGATCTTTAGACAGTCAGTTTGTCTTTCTATGCATAACGCTATATGCCGTTTGCACAGGTGGGTGGAGCCTGGCAGGATGTTAGCGGTTGTCCACCCCTCTGGCGTAGCCCCTCCCCTCTCTCAGCGTGAAATGAAACACTTCCTCACAAGTTCAGAAGTCTGCGTCATTGGCTCTACTTTCTATCGGTGTAAACAGCAGCTGGTTGGCCCATGTATGAACTGAATACTGGATGAGAGGGATCCTTAGTCTGATCCAGCAGGGATCTTCTTATGACCTCTTGTTCTTAGCACATCTTGTGGCAATCACTTACATAGGTGTGCACAGCACATTTTATTAGGGTATGTAACCAGGGAATTAAAAAAAATTTTTTTTTGAAGGCAAACATTTATTGAATACTCAATCATACAGGAAATTATTTTCCATTCATTTATTTATTTAACACTTTAGACACTGATGCCCCACTGCATGTTCAGCTTGCCTGACCATGAGAGGGCAGTTGCAGGTTGTGGGGGGTGGGAAGGGAATGAGGATACGCTCCTCAAGCCCCAGCATTGGTGTGGCTTTATGGTGACACTGGCTGGAGGAAGGGCTTAAGAGGGCAGCCGGAGGACTGTTCCTGCTGCGTCTGGATCCCCCTCTAGATCCCTACTCAATGCCCTCCTCAATTTGGCACTTATTGCTTGAGATGTTAGGGTGTGCCTGGGCACACCGGCACACCCCTTGCGCACACCTATGGTTGCTTAATCCTGTCCTCCTTAGAACTGTTGCATCAATTTCCACATATCACTGGAGTTTTTTCCCCCCTGCCAGGGCTGTCCGACCTTTAAGAGTTTGCATGACAAGCAAATATTCAACAGGTACAGCTCTTCCAGGCACAGAGATTTGGCAATGGGGCTTATGGGATTTCCATTTGCCAAGCAGCAATTTAAGAGTCAGGAGCCTGAGGGGTCAGTTCTACCATTAGAGTACCATGTGGCCCTCCAGATGTTTTGGCCTACAACTCCCACAAGTCTTCACCGTTGGCAAGGGCTGATGGGAGTTGTAGGCCAAAATGTCTGGAGGCCACATCTTGCCTACCTTGCATTAGGAAGACTGAGGCAGCCGCCTCAAGTAGTTGATGCTATGGGGTGGGCACTGGTGGGAAGTTGCTGGAGGACGGAGCTTTGTACCCTGAACACCATAAGTTTGCCTGTCATCCTTGGGTGCTGTGGAAGAGGTTGCTTCTTGGCCAGTGTTGCCGGAGTCCACTACCACAGTCTTGGCAGCTTTCTTACAAGAAATGGAGAGGGCCCAATTTTGCAGTGCATCTCAGGAAGGAAAAATGCCTTGGGCAGGCCATGGGGAGTCTTGGCAGAGGGGGGAAAATCGGGGGAGGACAATTCTGTAAAAGGGACAGTCCCATCCAATCAAATGTCAAGTCAAATGTTAATGGGGGGGGGGCAGGCACTTTGTTGTTAATTTGGCTTTCAGCACCTGAAGCAACCGGCTCCCTCGAGTGCTATTCCAGCTTCAACTTTGACCCCTCTGAACCTTTATTGGAAAGAGTGGGGTGCAGCAAGGGTTACAACCAGTGACATCAAACCAAAGGCATGATCGCCATAGGTGAGTCCGGATTCCAACATCAACCAGCTAAACCCCAAAGCCACCCTTAGTGCTTAGTCTTTTGAGCATGTGGTTTGGGCCTCAATCTTCACGCTGTACTCATGGGTGTCTTTCCCCCCACTCATGCCACAGTTTCTTCGACATCTGCCCCTTGATGGACTAGAGACATGTCCACATCATGCCCTTTGGTGTTGCTTTGCATTCTGGGAGAAGTGGACGTACACCCTGTGCCTCCTAACATGAGAGCCAGTGTGGTGTAGTGGTTAGAGTGTTGGACTGGGAGTCGGGAGATCTGGGATCTAATCCCCACTCGGCCATGGAAATCCACTGGGTGATTTTGGGCCAGTCACAGACTCTCAGCCCAACCTACCTCACAGGGTTGTTGTTGTGAGGATAAAAAGGAGAGGAGGAGGATCATGTATGCCGCCTTGGGTTCCTTGGAGGAAAAAAGGCGGGATATAAATGCAAGAAAATAATAATAATAATAATAATAATAATAATAATAATAATAATAAATAATTTCATGCCTCTTTTCCTCACCCCATTCCCATAGGATATGTCTCCATCCCCACATACATCAGGACTTGCCTACTCTCAGCCTGTATTTTGTATGAAAACATACATGCGGGGCCCATAAATTACACCACCGAGGGAGGCTCTGGTTGCACTGAGATAGGCTGACCATATGAAAAGGAGGACAGGGTTCATGTAACTTTAACAGCTGTAGAGAAAAGGGAATTTCAGCCACTGTCATTTGTATGCAATTAGTTCCTGGTGAAATTCCCTCTTCATCACAACAATTAAAGTTGCAGGGGCCTTGCCTTCTTTTGTATATGGTCACTCTAGTATAGTGCATCCAGCTTTAACTGCTGTGATGAAGAGGGAATTTCACCAGGAACTAATTGCATACAAATGACACCAGCTGAAATTCCCTTTTCTCTACAACTGTTAAAGTTACATGAGCCCTGTCCTCCTTTTCATATGGTCAACCTAACTGAGAGCTATTGCAATGCGAAGGACGTTGCACCTCAAGCACAGAATAACAACGTATCTTGGTCTCTGTTGGTAGCCCTTGGAATGACAGCCCTTGGGATATAGTGGTGAGAAATGGGGCTGGAGAGGTGGCCATGTGACTCCTAGGTTCTGTGTTCAGGTGCAGAAGGGCTGTGTTGTAGAGCAGAAAGAAAAGATGGAAGTCAGGGTTCTTTTTAGGTCTAACTCACCCCTCCTTCCCTCCACCTGCCCTATTCTTACATCAGTTATGAGTGGCACAGATTTAGTCCTAGGAGTTTCACATTTGGCTTCAGATTGGAGGAGGAGTGGGGCATTATTATTATTATTATTATTATTATTATTATTATTATATTTATATCCTGCCTTTTTCCCAGGGCTGAGACTCAAAGCAGTTCACAAAGTTAAAACATGTCCAATTAAAACATATAAACATAAGCTTACAAAAGTTAAAATAGAATTAAACCACAGTTAAATTTAAACATTAAAAAAGTTTAAAAACAGTAACAAATTTTTAAAAACAAAACAAAACCATACAGTAACATAGGTCCAGCGTATTTCAAAAAGCCTGCTGAAATAAAAAAAGTTTTTGCTTGCCTCTGGAAGTTCAGCACAGAGGGAGTCAGTCTGGCTTCCTTAGGAAGGGAGTTCCAGAGCCTTGGAGCAGCCACGGAGAAGGCCCTCTCCCGCGTACCCATCAGGCGTGCCTGGGATGTTGGTGGGACTGAGAGAAGGGCCTCCTCAGAAGATCTCAGAGCACAGGCAGGCTCACATGGGAGAATACAGTCTTTCAGATAACCTGGACCCGAGCCGTATAGGGTTTTATAGGTGATAACCAGCAGTTTGAATCCTGCCCAGAAACAACCCAGAAGCCAGTGGAGCTGTTTTAACAGGGGAGTTGTATGCTCTCTGTAATCAGCCCCGGTCAGCAATCTGGACACAGCTCTTTGAACCAGTTGAAGTTTCCAAACACTCTTCAAAGGCAGCCCCACGTAGAGTACATTACAGAAATCCAAACGGGATGTAACTAAGGCATGTGTCACCATGGCCAGGTCCGACATCTCAAGGAACGGGTGCAGCTGGCACACAAGTTTAAACTGTGCAAATGCACTCCTGGCCACCGCTGAAACCTGGGCATCCAGGTTCAGGACTGAACTTGTGTCTTCAGGGGGAGTGTAACCCCATCCTGCACAAGCTGAGTCCCTATTCCCTGATCTGCCTTTCGACTGACCAGGAGCACCTCTGTCTTGTCTGGATTAAGCTTCGATTTGTTTGCCCTCATCCAGTCCATTACTGCCGACAGAATTATAATACAGGTATCTGTCTCTGATTCCAAGTTCTCTGATAACAAGGACTCCAACCTTATTATTTTACCTTTTCTTGATAGACTTCTATTGTTGCTGTGATTGCCTTTGTTATCGTTGCGGTTTTTATTGTTATTTTATTGTGTTTATATTTTTTTCATCGCTTTTAATATCTTAACTGTTTCTATGTATTTTATTTCTGTACGCTGCCCTGGGAGGGCTTCTGCCCACAAAGGCAGCCAAGAAATGTTGTAAATAAATAAATACTGCTTTCATTTTGTATGTAGACATCTCCTGTTCTGCAATTTAGCTAGACGGGTGTTTTCACCCATCTAGCGGAGGCGTAGGGGAAGGGGAGGGACAGAGGCTGGGGATAGTTTGTATCTCTGCTTCCCCAGTCCTCTCCCCTCCCTGCCCATCAGAACGTCCCCCTTCCCCTCTTCTCTGAGCGTGAATTTGCAAGTACGTACGTTAGACACAATGCCAGATCTCAGCACACACACAAAAAAAATGCTGCAATGGAGTGTTCTGACAGTGACCCAGGTTGGAGGGTGTGTGTGTTGAAACATCCTTTGGGAAATGCAGCCACATTTTTGCAACAACTCCCCCTTGGGAAACTTCCTGGTATTTTAGGCAAAAATTAAATGAAGCAAGGTGAGTTCCAGAGCCGACACTCTTGTTGTGTCAACACTTTCTCCTCTGGTATTTATTTAGGTATTTATTGGAAGATTCATAGGCGTGCGCAGCACATTTCATTAGGGTGTGCACCCGGGGAATTTCATGTATTTATTTTTAAAGGCGAAGATTTATTGGATCAATTCGGACGACACGATAGTCAATGGTGGGGTAATAATCAACTTTACAGTTGTTCAACTAGGGGGTACTCCCCACACAACATGGTAATAAATAATAGGGGTGTGCACGGACCCCCCGGATCGGATCGGGACCCGGATCGGGACCTCCAATTTTGTCCCGGACCGGTTCGGACAAAATCGGAGGCCCCCCGGACCGGATCGAGTCCGATCCCGATCCAAAAATCGGAAATTTTTGGATCGGCCGCCATTTTTTTCCCCATAGACTTGCATTGCAATGCAAGTCTATGAGGAAAAAATGGCGGCGGGTGGGTAAGGGGGGGCCTAACTCCCTCCCCCCCCCCGGGGCCGTCCGCTGTGGACGGCCCCGGCAGGTAAACCCCCTCCCCCGCGCTCCCTACCCCCCCTGGGGCCGCCTGCTTCCATCCGCTGGCGCCCGCGGGCGCCAGCGGATAGAAGCGGACGGCTCCGGGGGGGGGGGTAAGCCCCCTTCCCCGCCACTTACCTTCTCGGCACGTCCGGCGCCGGCGGCTACTACCAGCGGGCTCCGCGGCCTACTCTCGAGTAGCGCGCCGGGTGATGACATCACCCGGCGCGCCACCCTGGAGCAGGCCGCGGAGCCTGCTGGTAGTAGTAGGCGCCGGCGCCGGACGGGAGCCGCCGGGCCGGGCAGGTAAGGGCCCCCCTCCCCCTCCCCCCTCCGCGCGCCCCCTCCTCCCCCCTCCCCCCTCCGCGCGCCCCCTCCTCCCCTCCACGCACCCCCTCCTTACCTTTCCGGCCCGGCGGCTCCCGTCCGGCGCCGGCGCCTACTACTTCCAGCAGGCTCCGCGGCCTGCTCTAGAGTAGTGCGCCGGGTGATGACATCACCCGGCGCGCCATCCTAGAGCAGGCCGCGGAGCCTGCTGGGAATAGTAGGCGCCGGCGCCGGACGGGAGCCGCCGGGCCGGAAAGGTAAGGGCCCCCCTCCCCCCTCCGCGCGCCCCCTCCTCCCCTCCACGCACCCCCTCCTTACCTTTCCGGCCCGGCGGCTCCCGTCCGGCGCCGGCGCCTACTACTTCCAGCAGGCTCCGCGGCCTGCTCTAGAGTAGTGCGCCGGGTGATGACATCACCCGGCGCGCCATCCTAGAGCAGGCCGCGGAGCCTGCTGGGAATAGTAGGCGCCGGCGCCGGACGGGAGCCGCCGGGCCGGAAAGGTAAGGGCCCCCCTCCCCCCTCCGCGCGCCCCCTCCTTACCTTTCCGGCCCGGCGGCTCCCGTCCGGCGCCGGCGCCTACTACTTCCAGCAGGCTCCGCGGCCTGCTCTAGAGTAGCGCGCCGGGTGATGACATCACCCGGCGCGCCATCCTAGAGCAGGCCGCGGAGCCTGCTGGGAATAGTAGGCGCCGGCGCCGGACGGGAGCCGCCGGGCCGGAAAGGTAAGGGCCCCCCTCCCCCCTCCGCGCGCCCCCTCCTCCCCTCCACGCACCCCCTCCTTACCTTCCCGGCCCGGTGGCTCCCGTCCGGCGCCGGCGCCTACTACTACCAGCAGGCTCCGCGGCCTGCTCTAGAGTAGCGCGCCGGGTGATGACATCACCCGGCGCGCCACCCTAGAGCAGGCCGCGGAGCCTGCTAGTAGTAGTAGGCGCCGGCGCCGGACGGGAGCCACCGGGCCGAGAAGGTAAGTGCCCCCCTCCTCCCCCCCCCCGCTGTCCACTTTCATCGGCGGGCGCCCGCTGGCGCCCGCCAATGGAAGCGGCGGTGGGCGCCAGTGGGCGCCCGCCGATCCGCCGATCCGCCGAACCGGTTCGGAGCTTTTTCGGACCGGTTCGGATTGGATCGGCCGATCCAGCTGCGGGATCGGAAATCGGATAATTTATCCGATTTCCCACTGGACCGGACTCGGATCGTGGATCGGGTCCGATCCAGTGCACATCCCTAATAAATAATCAACTGTGGTGTGGATTAGGATCAGCGCTGAGTTGACTATGGCAGCATTCGGATGACACAATAGTCAATACAACTGACGATTGTTTCCCCCACCCCAGTTGTTTATTGTGTCGTCTGAATTGAGCCATTGAATACTCAGTCATAAAGGACATTTTATTCATTTATTTATTAAACACTGTAGATACTGATGCTCTACTCTGCATTTGGCTTGCCTGGCCGTGGGAAGGCTGTTGCAGGTGAGGATGGGGAATGAGGACACTCTCCTCAAGCCCCAGCATTGGTGACACTTTGTAGTGACACTGGCTGGAGGAGGGACTTATGAGGTGATATTAGCCTTCGGGGCTCCTCCTCCTGGCCTTTTGGAAGCATGAAGCAGAGCGATTCCTTTTTGCTCCTGCTGCCGGGAGCAACAGTGTGCTATCGTGGGGATGGCAGCGGAGCAGCCGGAGGGCAGCCGGAGGACTGCTCCCACTGCGTCTAGATCCCACCCTGCTCAATGGCCCCCCTCAATTCGGCATTTATTGCTCGAGACATTAGGGTGTGCCGGGGCACACCTTGCACACCCCTTCTGCACACCTATGGTAAGATTTCAATAAAAGAAAAGAAAGAAAAGAGGGGAAAAGAAAGGGGGGAAATGTGGCTACATAGATTTGAATAGATCGATTTCAATGCATACGTATGGAGGGTGCGTGCGTATAGATATAGATATATGAAAATATGGGTTTCTAAAAAGTACACATAAACTGGTTGGACTTTACATAAACTTAAAAACCTACTTGTGTTTGAGGGCTGTGAGAATGCTACTGCACCTGAGCGGTACGACGCGGGGGGCCTGAAGCCTCTCCATTTCCCACCCACCCCCCTTTTTATAGCTGTAGAAGGTTAATTGAAAAGACATGTAACCTCGCGTTCCCAACCAGCAGCCCTTCATACAGTAGGGAGGGAGGGAAGGACCCCTCAGAGCCAGGCATATAGGCCTGGCCATCTCTGCAGGACTGCTTCGTATGGGTAACCTGGCTCTGGACAGCAGCAGCAGGGAGGGAGGTGGGAGAGGAAAGATGCAACGTGGGGTGGGGGACCATATTTGCTCTCGCCTTGGGGGGTAGGAGAGCTTGTGCCAGCCCAGCAGTCCAGGGCCCAGAAGTAGCTGAACTACACTTCAGTCATGACCCGTTAATTATGAACCTCTGCTAACCTGCCTGCTGCGAGGAGGGCAGAAGGATGTTTCTGCTTCTGCTATGTTTCCCAGTGGTTCCTCAGTCCCTCTCTTTTCTGACTGTCTTTTCTTCTTCACCATTTTCTCAAAATTCCTCTTCAGGATCTTTCTTCCTTCGTTGTCCCCCTCACCATCCCTTCCGAGCCTCTTCCTCCTAGCGTAACTCCTGCCTCTTCACCGTTTCCTCACCTCTGTGCCTCTCCTCCTCCTCATAGTCTCCTCAGAAACTCCCCCTCTCACCGTAGCCCCTAAGGAATAAAAAAGGATTGAACTCTAGATGAGCCAGAGAGGCCTATGCTGCACAGATGGCATGGGTATGAGAGGATGGAGTTGCGACACAGCGGTGGCACAGGCATTGTCCAATAGGTGCCTGTGGCATGCAGCTAAAGTGTTTAGAGCAGTGGGGGAGGGAAGGTTTGGGCCTCCTAATGTTGCTGGACTTCAGTTCCAATCAGCCCTAGCCAGCATGGCCAATGGTCAGGGACAATGGGGATTATTGCCCAACATGTAGAACATGTTCTTCACGTAGAACATAGTCAAACTATGGAATTCACTTCCACCTGATGTGTTGATGGCCACCCATTTGGATGGCGTTAAAAGGGGACTGGACAAATTCCAGGAGGAGAAGCTGTCAATGGTTACCAGATGTTATGACTATACGCTACCTCCAGGATCACAGACACTATGCCTATGCACACCAGTTGCCGGGAAATACAACTGGGTGCAATTGGATTCATGTTTTCCTTGAAGGTTTCCCACAGGCAACGAGTTGGCCAATGTGTGAGCAGAATGTTGAATGAGATGGACCCTTGGTCTGATCCAGCAGGGCTTTACTCACGTTCTCATGTTCTTTGCACATCTTCTGGCCATTACTTAATCCTGCCCTCAGTAGAATTGTTGCATCAATTTCCTTATTTATCTCAGGAAGTCAGTCATTGCCCAATATTTGCTAGCCTGTTTGCTCGCAAGGAGTATAATACTGGAGACTGCAGTCTTCACCTCCTTTTCCTCCGCTGTTCCTTGAAAGCTTAGTTCTTGGCTTGTAGAGGCATTGAGCTTCAGACCATGGAAAGCACCACGTTGAGATGGAAGGCCACAAGAGTTGTACTGCCAGGATTCCTGCTAATGACCTGTCTTATCTCAGGTACCAATTGTTATCATTGTATTTCCCTCTAATAGCAAACTCAGGAAGTTGGGTGCCAATCAGTCACAAACAATAGTCAAAATTGTGAGCCTCGTTGTTATTATCACCCTATGAATTTGCCAGAGCAAGGAAAGTCTGTCAGTTATCCTGGTGCTTTGGCAAATGCCATCATTACTCCGGCTCTGAAAAAAGTCCCAGGGCTGCACTCCCTGTGCTCTCCCCCAACTACACCACTGCAAATAAGATGTATTTCCTTTTGCTGCTCCGCTCTGGAAAGAAGAAAGTGGCTCTAATAGATTGCAACTGGGAAGATGCAGGGCTGAATGTGTATTCCATCTGGTGCAGAATCCTGACTTTTTAAAATTTCAGCTTCCATTTTGAGGGGGGGGATGACTAACAGGGGAAGGGCATCCCAATAGCATCCCCAGAACCCTATGCCCATCCAGCCCCATTTTTGTGTTTCTCTGCAGGGGTTTCTGCCTTGAAGTGTCAATACTCCACCTCTATCAAGCATTTGAATTCTGAGGGAAATACGTTTGGTATAGAAACAGCTAGCAGCAATATCAGCTGCTCCGCTGATGAGAACACGTGCCTTGATGTGCAACTCAAACTCAGCACAGGTAATTGAATACTATGCCAGATGGACCCAACAGGGCTGCTATAGTTTTAAAAAAATCGGATTCCATATTGCAATCAACTACAGAGAAGAAGAAAAAAAATCTTGATTTTACAAACACCCATTGGAGAGAATTGTGTATTATGTGCAGCCATCTATATTCTCATTGGGATTACGTGAGGTCGGAAATGACTTTTTGTATGCCTTCGAAATTCAGAGATTAATATTCAGATAGTTTTTTTATTTAATTTAATTGCCGTTTTGAGAATGTCAGTACAAACCAGTCTTTCCCAATTTTGGGTCGCCAGATGTTGTTGGATTATAAATCCCATGCTGGGGATGATGTATGTTGCAGTCCAATGTATCTGGAGGGCAGCAATTAAGTCCCTAACCCCAGGCCATGTCGCTGGAAGCCGCCCCCAAAGCTAGAGCTGACACCATTGATAAACTTGCCACAAAACAATTCTTTTTTAAAAAAAAATCACCTTCACCTCATCCTAGCAAAATTTGTCCAGGGAAGTCCTTTGAACCTCTCTGCTGCTGCATTGATCTCTTTTTTAAACTATCTTCTCCTGCTTCAGATGGAACTGCTGTGCTTGTGAGCCATCGAGGTTGCGCCCGGAAGGACCTTAATAACACGGAAGGATCCAGCACCATTGGTGATCAGAATTTTGCCATCCAGTCCAATTTTAGCTATTGTCTCTCTGACCTTTGCAACGCAGAAATGGCAAGTGGAAATGCCCTCAAGACCCCGGAAAAGGGCACAGGTAAGAAGAAAAAAAGTCCTCCTGATCAGAAAGCGATTTTCACTCGGGGAGTTGGAATAGGTTGCTAAATATTACCGTATTTCTTCGATTCTAAGATGCCATCGATTGTAAGACGCACCCCGTTTTTAGAGACGTTTATATGGGGGGAAGTGCGTCTTAGAATCAAAGAAATAAGGTATTGAACATTCGGTTTTTTCCCCCCTACCAGGGCTGCAGAGCTTTTATGACAAGCAAAGATTCAACAGGTACAGCCCTTCCAGGCATGCAGATCTGGCAATGGGTCTTATGGGATTTTGATTTGAGAGACAGAAGCCTCAGGGCCAGCTCTACCATTAGGCCATAAGTGGACAAGTTGTGGCCATCCAAGTTGGCTATGCATGCCAGGGCTGATGGGAGTTGTAGGCCAAACCATGTGGAGGGCCACATCTTGCCTACCTAGCTTTAGGAAGATTGAGGCAGCTGCCTCAGGTAGCAGATGCTATGGGGTGGGCAGTGGTGGTAAGTTGCTGGAGGACAGAGCGATGTGTGCTGTGTAGGCTACCCTGCACACCATGAGCTAGTCGGCCATCCTTGGGTGTTGTGAGAGAGGTTGCCTCGTGGCCAGTGTTGCCAGAGTCAACTACCTAGGGTGACCATATGGAAAGGAGGTAGGGGCTCCTGTAACTTTAACAGTTGTTTAGAAAAGGGAATTTCAGCAAATGTCATCTGTATGCCTGCAGCACTTGATGAAATTCCCTCTTCATCACAACAGTTAAAGCTGCAGGAGCCCTGCCATCATGACCAGATACAAAAGAGGGCAGGCCTCCTGCAGCTTTAACTGTCATGATGAAGAGGGAATTTCACCAGGTGCTGCATGCATACAAATGACACCTGCTCAAATTCCCTTTTCTATACGACTGTTAAAGATACCGAAGCCCCGTCCTCCTTTTCATAGGGTCACCCTACAACTACCAGTCTTGGCAGCTTCCTTACATGAAATGGAGAGAGGGGCCATTTTGCGGGGCACCTCAGGAAGAAATATGTCTGGGGTTGGCTCTGAGGAGTCGTGGCAGAAAAAAAGGGGGGGGGAGATTTCCATAAAAGGGTACAGTCCCGTCCGCTCAAATGTCAAGTCAGATGTTGGGGGAGGGGGGCAGGCAAGAAATATGGTGGAGGCTATTTGTTATTAATTTGGCTTGATTCTTTCAGCACCTGAAGCAACCGGCTCCTTCAAGTGCTATTCCGGCCTCAACCTTGACCTCTCTGAACCTTTCTTAGAAAGAGTGAGGTGCAACAAGGGTTACAACCGGTGCTACCAAGGTGAAGCCATGATCACTGTAGGTGAGTCCGGATTCCAATGTCAAACAGTTAAGTCCAAAAGCTTGTCCTTACAGCATAGTTTTTTTTGTAGTATTTTTTTCTCAATGCCCCCATTTTTTGCTAGTTTGCAAGCAGTCGAGGATATTTCGGAAGCTGGGATTTGTGGAGAGTGGGAAAAGATGAAGGAATTCCAGGGAAACCCCCCCCCCCCGGGGCGGGGCGATGGGGGCTGTTCTGTGTATTATACAACAGCAAAGCCATGTTTGTGACTGTGTGCGCACAATCAACAGGAAGCAGCAGCCAATTTTGGCTCCCTGATGTATAATTGGCTCCCTGCTGTGTTCACGTTGTATTCTGGGAGAAGTGGGCCTGCACCCTGTGCCCACTGACATGAATTCATGCCTCTTTTCCTCCCACCCCCACAGCATTCTTCAACATCCCCTTGTACCTCAGGACTTGCCAACGCCCATCCTGTGCTGTGCCTCAGAGCCAATCCTTCGGTCCCATAACCATCACCAGCAACGGGGGCGCCTGTTGCGCTGGCAGCTTTTGCAATGCGAAGGCAGTTGCATCTCAATCACAGAATAGCGACGTGTCAGTTCCTGTCAATGGGTCTGACGGCAAGGGCGCTGTCAATCACACCACCAATTTCGCTGAACCGGATGTCGACGATGGCACCAGCAGCACGAGTCCGGTGCCTGGAACAAGTAGTGTCACACCTGGCCGCTCCTGGGAAACCATCCCCCACACGACCGCCCCGGATCCATACGATGACTATGAGACTACAGACCATAGTGATGGTAATGATGAACCTGAGGACACAGATTCACCTACCTCACTGATTATTCCACGAGCACGCGGCTCAGGTCCCAAAGGCCCCGCCCTTCAATGCTGCCCTCTTCTGGTAGCCCTTGGAATAACAGCCCTTGGGATATGGTGGTGAGAAATGGGGCTGGAGGGGTGGCCATGTGACTCCTAGGTTCTGTGTTCAGGTGCAGAAGGGCTGTGTTGTAGAACTAGAAGACAGAACTTGGAGGTCTAACTTGGGCCTCCCTCCACCCACCCAATTCTTACATCATTTACTTTTGCGAGGTTCAAATTTGGCTGCAGGTCAGGTGAGAAGACAGGGTTCAAGAACTCATGGGATTGTGATATAACTATCTGTCTCTGATACCCAGTTCCAATCTGGTTTTAATTTCATTTCATAGATATCTCAACAGTGCAGGTAGAAGAAGACCTCAGAAAGAACTGGGGCCTAAGCATTTGAACGCTAGAGGAAGCGATAAAGGTGCCAAGTCACAGCCCTGGGAATTCATTTTATGGCTGTGTCTACACCAGCCAGTTATCCCGGGGTTGGCTCGAGATCGTCCCTGTGTGTCTAAATGACGCACAGGTGATCCCAGGGCCAACCAGGGATGAGCTCTCAGTGGTCCTGGGATAACTGGGACTGGATTTTTCACATTCCGCCCCCCCCCCCCCCCCGCAGTCCCAGGACAACCCTGAGGTCCGCAGGCAGCATGGCACTCGCTGTCCCTCCTCTCCGCAAGAAGCGGGGCTCACCAAATGGGCACAGAGCTCTGCAGGGGGAGTCCATGTCCATCAGGGGTGAGGGAGGAGCATTTCTGCCATCCCTGGGATGGGTGTCGGTGGTTTTGGGTGCCAAGTTTCCATTTTAAAAAAAAAAAACTTCCTTTTGGTGCAGGATTGCACCCACGCAATTGCGCAAACGTCTACTTCTTTTTTTAAAAAAAACACACGCTGCGCCAGAACATTCCTCTTCACTTCTGGGATGATGCGCTGGTGTTTGGACCCTGGGGGACGATCCCGGCAGCTGGAAAGCCCAAGATCCTCCCCCCACCCCATCCCAGAAGGCCTGCAGGTGTAGATGAGCCCTTAGTTTGAAAATCCTTTCCCTTCACACGGAGATGATACCCTACCCAAGATCTGGCACCCCAGTTTTCGTTCAGGTCTGTCGCTTCCTCTTCCCCACCTAAAGCAAGAAGGGCTTCTTATTTACCCTACTATGTCTCTGGGCTGCAGTGAGAGGATTAAAAGGGAAATTGGGTCACAAACTGGCAAGCTGGGATGAGATGCTGGAGTTAGGTTTGGTGTTCCTGTTTCTTAGTAGCTTAAGTTCGGGCCTGCACTATTCTATTCTTTTCATATACATTTTACTTTCAAGATTGTATTAATATAATAGATATTCAACAGAATAAAGGGTGTGATGAGCTAAAATGCTTACTTACTAATACTATACTAAGGTGGCCAGGGCATGTAACACCTATACCAGAGGTGCAGAAACTCAGACCAGGGGGCCAGACCTTTCCCTGCCCCCTTTTTCCTAACCACTGATCATTACTGCCCATAAGGGCTTTAACTAAAATATCCTGCCATTTTTGCCCTGCCCCTTTTGCCAAACCACCACTGGAACATGGGCCTCCAAGAGCTTCTCCAAAATGGAATTTGGCCCTCACGCTGAAAAAGAGTCACACGCTTGACCTATCCCATACCAGCTGCCTTGTTTATCCATTGGTTTCCAGGGCCAAATCAAGGTGCTGGAAATTAAAGCTCTAAATGGTTTGAAGGACTCCCTGCACCCCTGACCTTGGAGATTGGCCTCATGAACCTGCCATCGAGTTCCATTAGATTGGCAGTCATGAGGTACAGGACCTTTTTGGTGATGGCCCCATGTTTCTGGAACTCCTTCCCTAAGGAGATATGGTAAATGGCCACCATTTAGCTAGCTTTTAAGTGGACACTGGAAGCTTTGTTTCAAGCAGTGTTTAATATGTGGCGTTCTCTAATGTTTGAACTCCTGCTGTTTTGATGTTATATTATAGTTTGATTTTTTTTAATGTATTATGCAATATTATTTGGATGTATGCTTCTTTGGGTGAATATTGCTCTATCCAACAGGCCTTCCTGGAGGACAGGACTCAACAGTGAATTCCTACACTATTCACACTGTCACACAGCAACATATTGCGGGTGTGGGGTGTGGGAAAGGTTTCCAGAGATGGGCCCAAGATGTTTTGCTAACTGAGGCAGAAAGTCAAAATGGCAAAAATGTTAAGAATAAATTAAAATTATGGCTTGTGTGCTGGCTCCCATACACTCATATTTATCTTCTATCAAGAGAAAGATTTTTCTAACAACAATGATATTACTTTCCTGGAGTTCTTGAAGCCCTCCAATTGCTTCAAAAAAAAAATCCCCAAGTTCTCGGAACAGGGGATGTGTTTGAGAGAAACATGATACTTCAACAGAGTGATTTCTCATTAACAAAAGCTCCCTCTTCTGATGAAATATAGAAATGACAGTAAATTCCAGAGTTGTCGTCAACAAACTTCTGCTTTCTTCCATCATCATGTGTTTAATAGTATTAGTTGCAAACTAAATTCAATTCTGTGCGTGTAAATTTACTTTTGTATAAGTACATTGGCTAGTGCTAATACGAAACAAAATTTTGAACTGAAATTACTTACAAGGTGGATACACATGATTCACATTCACTATTATTTTTTTGTTTAAACCATTTATTCTATGGTACTTCTGGTTGTTTGTTGTGTATGCGTCTATATTTTTAAATCTATTTTTTTATAAGGTTCACCAAAAACAAACAAACGAACTAGCAAGTGAAACTACATACTTTAAAGGCCTCAGTTTCAAATATGACAACATTCTAAAAGGGAAAAGGCGCAAATTACACTTCAATAAAGGCAAATATGTCCATTCATGAATGGTGCCTATATATCACCCTTTCGAATGTTTCTGGTGTTGTTAGATCTTCAATCCATTGCATTATGGGTGATGAGCGTTTATCTTTCCAATATTGTAGTATCAGTCTTTTAGCAATCAAGGGTAGGCTGACCAGATAAAATCCAGGTCAGGGCTCATGTAACTTTAACAGTTGTAGAGAAAAGATAATTTCAGCCAGTGTCATTTGTATGCAATTAGTTCCTGTGAAATTCCCTCTTCATCACAACAGTTAAAGGTGCAGGCACTATACTAGAGTGACCAGATACAAAAGAAGGCAGGGCCCTGCAACTTTAACAGTTGTGATGAAGAGGGAATTTCACCAGGAACTAATTGCATACAAATGACCATGGCCGAAATTCCCTTTTCTTTACAACTGTTAAAGTTACAGGAGCCCTGACCTGGATTTTATCTGGGCACCCTAATCAAGGGACATGAAAAATCCATTTACACTGACCATGTGTTACATTCCAAGAAGCAAGTAATTCATTTAGGAGAACATGTACATCAGTAAATACTAAGGAGCTTCCCAATATAATGTTTATCCATATGATAACTTCTTCCCCAAATGAGGCAACTACTGGGCATTTCCGATTATTTTTTTTAGAAGTGTTAACTGTGTGACACCTCCAACAATTAGCTGAGTTAGACAAACCTTTATTAAATAGACATTGTGGCATCCAATAGACCCGAAACAAAAGTTTCTTTTCTGAATAAGACATAACCGGAGGTTCATAGACATATCAGATATCAACGCCAAAACAACAATCCATTGATTAGACAAAATAGGACATTCCAATTCCCTGTTCTGTTCCTGCTGAAGACCCCTTGTATCATATTCATTCACTGATAATAAGAATTTATAAACATGAATTGTGGGTCAATGTATCTATATTTGTAATATATTTCAGCCAAATCTGCATCTTTGTCATATCGAGGGTCCATTGTTTTGTTTTGTTTTGTTTTGATCTCTGCCCTAAGGGCTTTCCTTCTCCTTGTATTTAACATGGCAGTGCAAACATAATGAAATGCTGGTTCAAGGGCTATGTGTGAGCACTTGTACTTGAGTGAAAAACCAAAAGGAGGAGAGCATCCAAATCAGGACAAAAAAAGGGGGAGAAGCAGGTTCTCAGGATGCTAAAATACTTCATTTCAAAGCCCAATGTGTTTTGGCCTGTGTTGTTTTTTAAGGCCTTCTTCAAGGGGTTGATAAGAGATGTCTGCAGCAATACTCCTTAACAGGATGATAGTTTCCTACAATAATTACTTAGCATCCTGAGAACCTGTTTCTCCCCCTTTTTTTGACTGGGGCCCGATCTACACCAAGCAGGATACGACACGTTGAAAACGTTTTGAAAACTGTATATGGAGTGTGTCCTGGGCCCCAACAGTTGTCACTCCTGTTATAAACCGTTTGAAACCATTTTAAAGCAGTAGTGCAGATCCTGCCTTGTACTGGAGTGCCGTAACTATGGAACAGCCACCAAGAACTTCTCATTTCTAGTTCACACATGACTGCTGTCAATTATTAACAGTGCAGTCAGAAGGACACAGAAAAAGATCAGAACTTGCTGGGAGCAGAGAGCTTAAATTTCTCAGATGACATTTTTCTCTGAAAAGTCCCGTTATTTTACTTTTCTCAACTCTTCCCACCAGAAACAAAAGACCAAGTTGCAGAACTTCCTTCATTATTTTTGTGGCGTCCACCCTCCTTCCCTCTCCCCTCCCCCGTAATGTCACAAAACCACGCTAGTATAGGGCATTTTGGAGGACCCAAAATGGGAGCCAAGCTGCCAACACATTTGTTGCTGTTGCCACTTGCAGGAGCAGTGCAAAAGAAAGAAAAACAGAGAGACAGAAGCTGTTCTATAACCCTTGTCAATGGTGAAGTCTACCTGTGAGAAACGTTTAGGGAATTTCTGCTCACACTAGAGAAATGAGGTGAAACTCTCCTCCAAATTTCTCTGACTGCAAATGGGGTGCAAAATTCCAAGAAAACACTACTATTGTCTCCCGTTGTCCTAAACGTTGAGTTTACATAATCCTGTCCTCGTAAGGACTATTGCTAGGCTGACCAGATAAAATCCAGTTCAGAGCTCATGTCACTTTAACAGTTGTAGAGAAAAGGGAATTTCAGCCAGTGTCATTTGTAGGCAATTAGTTCCTGGTGAAATTCCCTCTTCATCACAACAATTAAAGGTGCCGGCACTATACTAGAGTGACCATATACAAAAGAAGGCAGGGCCCCTGCACCTTTAACTATTGTGATGAAGAGGGAATTTCACGCCCAAAGCTGGCTCTACTAGCAATATGGGATAAAGGAAATGAGAATATAAGTAAGAGAGAATTGATAAACAACCTCCTGGCTCCAGTTAGAATAATGATAGCTAAAAATTGGAAAGGGCAAGGAATTTATACAATAGAAGAATGGTACAAAGAAATATGGGATATGGCACTTAATGATAAGTTAACGTGTAAAATGAAAATAATGAGGGGAATGTCCAGGAAGAATGAGTTTGAAAATATATGGAATCCATTATTGGAATATGTATTAAGATCGGGCAAAGGGCAAATACCTTCAAAAGATTCTTCACAATTTTGGAAGGATGTATAATTGAATAAAAGTAGGTCTCCTGGGGGGGAGGGGAGCACGGGGGGTATGTAGGTTAAGTATTGTATTGTATGGTGTTTATGTTGTATTATGTTGTTTTAAGTTGAAATAAAAATATTATTAAAAAAAAAAAAAAGAGGGAATTTCACCAGGAACTAATTGCATATAAATGACACTGGCTGAAATTCCCTTTTCTCTACAACTGTTAAAGTTACAATAGTTAGGTCACCCTAACTATTGCGCCATTGCTCTTGTTTGTCAGAAAGTCAGTCATTACCCAGTCTTTTCTTGTATGTTTGCTGGTGAATCATATAAATACAGTCCTTTCCTGCCACTGCTCGTTGGAAGCTCAGTTCTTGGGTTATAGAGGCATTTTGCTCTTCAGACCATGGAAAGTACCGCATTGAGATGGAAGGCCACAGCAGTTATACTGTTAATCTTCTTCCTTATCTCAGGTACCAATTATTATCATTGTCATTCCCCTCTAATAGTCAAGTCAGGTGGTTGGGTGCCAAACATTTGGAGTCAAAATGGGGCCACTGAGAAACAAAGAAGGTATCACCATTTATGGGTGGATTCTGGGGATGCAAAAGTACAACACATTTTTAAAGGTGGAGGAAAGCAAAGAACCAAGAAAATAACATCCTAATGAGGACTACACATAGGATGAATTTGGACGACACAATAAGCAACTTGGGGGGGGGAACAATCGTCAGTTGTATTGACTATCGTGTCGCTCGAATGCTGCCATAGTCAACTCAGCACTGATCCTAATCCACAACACAGTTGGTTATTTCTTACCATGTTGTGTGGGGACCACGCCCTAGATGAACAACTGTAAAGTTGATTATTACCCCACCATTGACTATCGTGTTGTCCTAATTCAGCCTTACTCAGAGACCTCCAGGAAGCACCCGACTTAAAGGATGACTAATAAAGGTAATAAATAATAATGCAGGGTGTCTGGGGAAAAACTTAGAAGGGATTGCTTGAGCCCGTCTAGAGTTCCAGAGCATGACGTGTAAGCCTCGCTTGAACCCAGAGAAGGAGTACTCCTGTTTGGGTGTCAGCTCCATGGAACTCAGTGGTGCTTACTCCTGACTGCATAGGTTCAAAGTGTAAAACACAATGGATTGGTTCCAGACTTAAGCCAAATTTACAACAGACCTACTGAAATCAATGGGGTTTGAGTGAGTGAAGACTTACACCCCACTGATTTCAGTAGGTTTACTCTGAGTATGAGTAAATCTGGAACCAGCCCATTGAGCTTTCACAAAAGATCTTTAGCCAACTGAAATGCGAACCGTAGCTTTATAATTCAAAATGCAAACTTTTCCCAAAGAAGTGTTCAACTGCTAGCCTGAAATAGGAACTCCATTAAGGAAAGGGGAGTATCCAGTCGCTGCTCTCTGAGATGCCCCTCCACTATTCCACTGCAGATAATGCATTTACTCTTGTTGCTCTGCTCTAGAAAGAAGAAAGTGGCTGAATTCGAACAATACAATCAGCAACTGGTGGGGGGGAAACAATCGTCAGTTGTATTGACTATTGTGTAGTCCAAATGCTGCCATAGTCAACTCAGCGCTGATCCTAATCCACACCACAGTTGATTATTTATTACCATGTTGTGTGGGGAGTACCCCCCTAGATGAACAACTGTAAAGTTGATTATTACCCCACCATTGACTATCGTGTCGTCCGAATTCAGCCACTGTCTGTAATATATTGCAACTGAGAAGATGGAAGGCTGGATATGTATTCTCTTCGGTGACCATATGAAAAGGAGGACAGGGCTCCTGTATCTTTAACAGTTGTGTAGAAAAGGCAATTTCAGCAGGTGTCATTTGTATGCATGCAGCATGTGGTGAAATTCCCTCTTCATCACAACAGTTAAAGCTGCAAGAGTGCTGCCCCAGTGAACAGATACAAAAGAGGGCAGGACTCCTGCAGCTTTAACAGCTGTGATGAAGAGAGAATTTCACCACATGCTGCATGCATACAAATGACACCTGCTGAAATTGCCTTTTTGACACAACTGTTAAAGATACAGGAGCCCTGTCCTCCTTCTCATATGGTCACCGTAATCACGTTGCACATGCATATATAGATGTGATATCTGGTGCACAATCCTGACACTTTTTAATCATCATTGGGCATGTTTAGCCTGGAAAAGAGAAGATTGAGGGGAGACATGATAGCACTCTTCACATACTTCAAAGGTTGTCACACAGAGGAGGGCCAGGATTCCAGAATGCAGGACGCAGGATAATGGGCTCAAGGTACAGGAAGCCAGATTCTGGCTGGACATCAGGAAAAACTTCCTGACTGTTAGAACAGTATGACAATGGAACCAATGATCTAGGGAGGTCATGGGCTCTCCCACAGAGGCCTTCAAGAGGCAGCTGGACAGCCATCTGTCAGGTATGCTTTCAGGTGGATTCCTGCATTGAACAGGAGGTTGGATGCGATGGCTTTATAAGCCCCTTCCAACTCTACTAATCTATGATAATTTCTGCTTTCATTTTCAAGTTCTAAAGCATTTTATGTATTATTTGTTTAAAATGATCTATTTAAATTTATTTAAAATTCCAATAGTATCTCCATGATCATCTCCTACCCCCCAACATTATTTTTGTATCTCTCTTGAGGAACTTCCGCCTTGAGGTGTTCTTCCTTCATGTCAGCCACAGCTTTCGATACGAAGGGCAATGACAGGGCTACACTATCCTCAGTAAAAGGCAACCTCACCTGCTCCAGCGATGAGAATGCTTGTGTGACCGTGCAACTTCGACATAGGTAAGCAAATCCCATGATGGATGGACTCAAGAGGGCTGCCATATTGGAAAGGTCAGATCTGAGTTTGCAATTATCTAGGGAGTGCAAAATAATAAAAAAGCAACCCTTGACTTCCAAAAGTTGGATGAGGAGAACTTTGTATTACATGTAGACATCTACATTCCCAATGGGAATGACATTTGGTATGCCTTCGAAAATTCAGAGATAAAATTTAAAAAAGTCATAGATTTTATTTAATTTAATTACAGGTTTTAGAATTTTAGTAAACACTACCCCCTCATTTTTTTAAAAAAATCATCAGGTTTTTAAAATCTAGCTCCCTATGTGGCATGGCTCAGGGTTCAGGCATGACCTGAAGCCAGCCTTTCCCAACTTTGGGACCCCAGATGTTGTTGGGAAAGATGTAATTCCCATCATCCCTGAGACAGATGCTGCTTTGGCAAGCACAATATAGAGCCATGATTCTCCGCCAGGGAATAATTATGGTGAGTTTGGAAAGGTTATATTCACATCTCAGATAGTTGAGAATGTCACTGTAGCCCATCACTTCAATGAGAGGTTGCCTCCCACCCGGGAACGCCCCCTGGAGCAGCACTTGAGCGAGGACAGATGGGAAGGGCTGCGCAGACCATGCTCAGGCAGGAAAAGTCGGGGTAAATCCCCGACTTTCCTGCTTCGCATCTTTGGCTCTTTGCCTCGTGGTGGCTCCGAATTGGCGGCTGCATCATATAACCGATGCAGCGCGGATTTGGAGCCACACACAAAGTTAACTTATAGACAGCTCCACAAGGAGCCCCTTGTAGTAAGGGTGGGAAGCATGGCTCTGACCCTGACTGGCCAGTTTTAGAACAATTCTACAGTGAAGCCAATCAGAGTGAGGGCCTTGCTTCATACGCTCACTGTAAAAGGGTGGAATAGCAACCAGGAGTGGCCAGAAGGAATGCCGCCACGAAAGAGTCAGTGGCAGAAAAAACAGAGAGCTGTGGGAGTGATTTCAAAAAACCCTAAAGCCTTCGCCTCAACAAGCAATTTTTTTGTGGAGAGCTTTTCCCACTAATTCAGCCCTCCACTCACAGGCTATGTTGCCCTGAAGCTGCTTCATGCTGACAATCCACCTGGGGGTGGGTTTTTGTTTTTTTGTTTTTTTTGCCTCTCCCAGACCTCAAAATTTGCAACATTTGACCAGGTTAGGGCTCTGGCAATCCCTGCCACTGCATTGATCTCTTTTCCAAATATTTCCCCACTACGTCAGACAGAACTCCTGTGCTTGTGACCCATGGAGGTTGCGTCCACTGGGATCCTAATAATGGATCTGAATCCACCACCTCTGGTGATAAGCACTTTGTGATCCATTCCAACGTAAGCTATTGTCTCCATGATCTTTGCAATGTGGAAGTGATCCCTGGAAATGTTTCCACGACTCTTGGAGAGAAAGGTAAAAAGAGCCATCTGAGAGGAAAATGAAATACATGATTTTCACTTGTGGGGTTGATAGAGGTTGCCAAATATTACTTCCTCCTTTTTTCAGGCAGGTTTCACATACATTTAACAGCAACTATAACAAGCAAAGATTCATTAGGCAAAGTCCCTTGTAGCATGGAGATCTAACAACGGTCTTGATTGGATTTCTGCTTGCGAGACAGCAGTTGAAGAGACAGGAGCTTCAGGGCTGGTCCGACCATTAGGCAGAGTGAGGCAGCCATGTCAGGATGCTGAGGGGCAGGGAGACGCAACAAGTTGTTGCAGGATGGGGCTGTGTGTGGCTTGCAGCCTGCCCTGCCTGTTGTCCTTGAGTGCAGTAGAAGATGCTGCCCTCTTGCCAGTGTTGAAGTAAGACTCCCTTCCTTTGGCTACATGAGACTCATAAGGGAAGCCAAGGTTTTCTGAGAGAGTCAGATTTGAGGAAGGAGAGCCAGTTTATGCATATTGGTCAGTCAAGGCAAGTGAGGCTGTGCCAGGTAGGTAGAATCCAATCAAGGTAGGTCATCAGACTCAACAAGCTAAGTAAATGCAGAAACCATCTTGCATAAAGGACAGCTGCAGCAGGATCCCAGATAGCTCCGAGTGAGCTTTCATGACTGGAGCTCTCTTCTACTAGAAATATAGAGGAATGTTGTTTCAGCAGCAAGCTAAAGCCAACTGAAAGCTTATGTAGCCAGCCATAAGCTGTAGTATGGTCAGTTCCACCCGCTGTGGATGAGCTGGCAGGACTGTTAAAGGGTGATCACCTGATTCTGTAATCTCAGATTTCTGGAAAGCTGGGGAAATTTCTGGAAAGCTGTTGGGAGTTCTTCCTCTGACTCAGAGGATGATGGCAAGGCCATGTCTCCTGCTGAGAGCCCCCTGAATATCACAATGACTGTCCTTCTTCTGGGACAGTGGTTTGATCCTCTTTCTTTGTCAGAGTCTACTCCTGTATTCTGAAAAGACCACAGTTAGGAAATATGATAGGCAGCATCTGTAAATGGGGATAATCTTATAAAGTGGTCACCCCCTCCAATCAAACCCCAGATCAGTGGATCCTGGGGAGGAGGAATATATGTGGTGCAGGCTCTTTGCGATTCATTTTTAATTATTCTTTATGTGCTTGAAGCAAACGGCACCAACTATTGCTATTCCGGCTTCAACTTTGGTGGCCATGAACCCTTCCTGGAGAAAATGAGGTGCCACAAAAGTTACAACAGCTGCTACCAAAGTACGGGCACTTTCACATTTGGTGAGTCTGGGTAGCAAAATGAAACAGCAAGGGCCCAAAATCTTGGTGTCCTCAATCTCTCAGGAAAACCTTTTCCTGTTCTCCTCATTTTTGCTAGCAACACTGTGGGGCCATTGCAAGAAGTCAGGGATATTTTGTAGGCTAAAATTTTGGGGAGGAAGGGAGCTGAGAAACATAAAGGAATTCCAGTGAACCCACCAGAGAGCAAAGCCAGGTTTGTGACTGAGTGTGCACATTCAACCGAGAGCAGCAGCCAATCCCGCGGGGGCCGAGTATGGCCCTCCATGATGCCCCAGATGGCCCTCTATGTCCCTCCATGATGCCCCAGATGGCCCTCCATGCCTCTCCATGATGCCCCAGAGTTCCCTCTATGTCCCTCCATGCCCCTCCATGATGCCCCAGATGTTCCTCCATGCCCCTCCCTTGCTTTTCTGCAGATTCTTCACCATTCTAAAAGGTTGACATGTGCAAATCAGGTTTTGAATATAAGCAGAAATTTAGGAATTTCCAAACATTTCTCAAAAAACATACCAGTACTTAAGATGTGGGTGTACTCATGGGTGTCTTCCCCCATCATGTCACCCTGTCTTCTAGATTTACCCCTTGAGGGACTCACATGTTTACATCAAACCTTCTGGCACTGCATTGCAATCTGGGAAAAGTGGGCCTAAAGCCCCTGCCTCCTAACCTTGCTTCATGCCTCACTTCTTCCACTGCAGGAACCCCCGAAGACTATGTCGCCTATTGGATGCGCATCAGGACCTGCCAACGCCCGGCCTGTCCTGTGCATCGGAGCCAATCCTTTGGCCCTGTGACAATCAATATCAAGAGTGACTCCTGTTGCGTTGGCAGCTATTGCAATGCAAAGGAAGCTGCCTCTCAGGCACAGAGCAACGGCATACCGGCTCCTGCAAATGGGTCTTACAGCGGAGGCCCTGTCGATCACAACACCCCCATCACCTCACATGATGTTGAAGATGGTTTCTCTATGGTGCCTGAAATAGATGTTGTCTCATCAGACCACCCTTGGGATGTCAAACCCATCAGGGCCCCCGTAGATGCGCATTTTGAGAATGAGGCTCATGGTGATGGGGATGATGGGACAGCGAACACAGAATTCTTTGCCCGCTGGATTCCTCAATCATCAGGTCCCAGCAGGCCCACCCTTCAACTCTGCCCTCTGCTGGTCGCCCTCGGGATAACAGTCCTTAGGGTATGGTGGTAAGGAATGGGGCCGGAGGGATGGTAGGAAGAGGTTGAGGAGGGCTGTGTTGTAGAGGAGAAAGAAGGGTTGGGAGTCAGAGCTCTTCAGTCTAACTCATCCCTCCTGCTAACTCCCAATTAGTGGATTACTCTTTTACCCGAGAATTCATTTTAAGTTTAAAAATCTTTCCCCTGCACAAAGCGATGTGACCCCTGCCATGCCCTTGCACCCCAGTCTTTGGTAGGGCCGGCTGCTTCCCTTTCCCCACCTAAAGCAAACAGGGTGTCTAATTTACCCCACAATGTATATGGCTGCAATAGAAGACTTTAAGGGAATACCAGGTCACAAACTGGCAACCAAGGAAAGCTACACTTTTGTTTCCTGTTCCTCAGTAACTTTAGTTCAGGCTTGCACCTTTTCACTCTATTTTTTTTGTATATTTTTTCCCCAAGATGACATTAACGTAATACATATTCAACAGAATAAAGGGCATAATGAGATAAAGCTGCCCGGGCCTTGAAATCAGCCTCAGAAGCCCTGCTTATAGGCCTGCCGTCAAGATCTATTAGATAGGCAGGAAGGCGAGATGTGGACTTTTTGGTAGTAGCCCCACATCTGTGGAATTCCATCAATGAGAAGATGCATATTGCTACTACTTTCCTGGCTTTAACAAATGCTGAAGGCTTCATTTAAAGGAGTTTATAATGTGTGCTGCTCTGTTATGTTGTAATTGCTGCCATTTTGCTGTTATAATATTTGATGTGGTTGGTTGTGATTTTATTGATTATTGATGTATTATCAAGTACTATTTGGATGTACACCCTTTGTGGGGAGGGTATCGCCCTGCAAGATGGAATATAAATCCTTGAAATAAATAAACATATAAATAAATAAATAAATCAACATACAAATAAATTGTATTTTTTTTAAAAAATAAAGTGTTAATATTTCTGACAACACACATTTAATATAATACCTAACTCATCAATAAACGTTTCTGTTATCTGAAGAGCTCTGTGATAGTGCGGACTGGTTCTGACTGAAACCTGGAGCAGATTCACTGCCCCACTGGCATCAGAGCTACCAGCCTCCTTTGGGTGCGTACTACCCAAGTTATTTTGGCAAAAAGCCCCACAAGCATTTCTCCCCCACCCTGATAGTAAACATAAAACAATAATCAAATAACTTAGAAAATGTCTGCCCTTTCATGACAGCCCAATATCGGCTGTCCCCATCTGGTCCTTCACCGCAGACAGTAAAATAAGAACAGCCCTGCTGGATCAGACTGAGGGTCCATCTAGTCCAGCACTCTGTTCACACATTGTCCAACCAGCTGTTGACCAGGGACCAACAAAGCAGGACACAGATGCAACAGCACCCTCCCACCCATGTTCCCCAACAACCGGTGCATATAGGCTTACTGCCTCGGATACTGGAGGTAGAACATAACCATCAGGGCTGGTAGCCATTGATAGCCTTCTCCTCCAGGAATTTATCCGGCCCCCTTTTAAAGCCATCCAGATTGGTGGCCATCACTACATCTTGTGGTATACGAATATAAGAAGGGCCATGCTGGATCAGACTGAGGGTCCATCTAGTTCAGCACTCCTGTCTCACATACTCTGCCAGTAAATGTTGCTAGGGGAATAGCAGCAACGCGTTTTAACCAAGGGTGCCTCTACAAGAGCGATTTAAAGCTCTTTCAAGGCGCATTACCAAATTTACTTCTACATGAGCTTTAAATCTCCGATTGTTCGCATTTTCGAACGAGCGTTAAATAGCGAGTTTTAATTTACCGCGGGAATAAGAGCGCCTTATGTCCGTGTAAACAATTTTGTGAGGAGGCGCATTAACGATCAGATGGTCTTGTTGTCATGCGTATGTGTGGATAATTAGTGATCCGCTTAGACAACTCCTCCCCTCACTTCTTGCTGGATTCTTGAGATGAGCTCTGTGTGTGTGTGTGTGTGTGTGTGTAAAAAGAGAACTTATTAGCGAGACGGGAAGCAGGGAAAGAGGGGAGCAGACAGGGGGAGGGTGTTTTCATGCTTGCCTGCATGCCTGCCCCTGTCCATAGACACACACACACACACACACACTCGCTCGCTCGCTTCTTCTCTCGTGTCTCGCTTAGAAAAATCGTACCCTTGCTTGCTTGCTTGCTTGCTTGCTTGCTTGCTGGGTGTCTGTGTCTGTGCACGTCTGAATGTTTTACATCACCAAAACAACAACGGATGATTGAGAAGGAGAGAAGGGAAAACAATTGATCTCGCCGGGAAAATAAGGAAGAGGAGGAAGGAATGAAGCAGCTTCCCCTGTCTGTTTGGGCGTGCATTTGTACGGATCTCTACTCTCTTGCTCGCTCGCTCGCTCCTTCTCTTTGGTCTCTCGCTCTCCGGCAAATGGTGGGGGGCGGAGAGAGGCAGCCAAAAATACTTTTTAAAAGGCTGCTGGAGGGGGAAACTTCTGAGGCACATTCCCATTTACTCCTGAGGAGTTTTGGGAGGGGGGACAACTTTAGCTGGCGGCGAAATTGGAGGGTAGAAAGGTAGCCAAACAGGTTAACCACATCATTCCCAGCAGGTAACCTCAGAAACCAAAGGCAGGAGATTCTGGTGGGTGGGTAAAATAAAGGGTGAAACAAAATGCATTACTTTCAGCAACATGTCAACAACTTTAAAGCTCCTTTCATACAGCCCGTAATGCGCTTCAACGCCTCCTGCGTATAGGGATTAGGCATAAAAGCGATTGTCAGTAGTTGCGCATAATCGGACAACTGGGCGTCAAACCGAAATCTTGTAGAGGGAACCCAACATGATCACACCTTTGGGAAATCAAGAGAGGATGTAGTGATTGATGAATGCCAGCAGAGGGCGAAAGCAGCATGCAACAGCTCCTCAATAGGCGGGTCAGGGCGCTTTCCAGATCTGTCATATTAGTGTCATAAATGAACAATTATTACCCAACAGCCACTGGAGCATAGTAGTTAGAGTTTCAAATGACAGCGAGAAAAAGCCAGGTTCGAATTCCCAGTCAGTCAAAAAGCTTGCTAGGTGAACTTGGGCTAGTCACTGACTGTTTCTTTATCACCCTAACCTATCTGGCAGGGTTGTTGTGAGGATAAAATTGAGGTAACCCCTATATATTGCATCCTGAGCTTATCAGAGGAAGGGTGTGATGTAAATGTGAGAAAACGGAACACCCTTCCGTTCTTTAACCTTTTGCGAAAAAATTTTCAGTTATCTATTCCAGCCCTAAGTATGCATTCACACATTCACACACACACACACATGCAGAGATTAGCAAATCATTTAAATCATTTAGTCCTTCCCCCCTCCCCCGCACCAGAGATTGTCAGCTGTTCAACCATTCTCTACTGCTCTGCCTTTAATAATAACTTGACACGCTGGAATTTGTGGATGAAGCTTGTCACGGCATGAGGAGACATGTCATCTTCTCTGCCAATTGCTGCAGATTGCATTGCTCTGACAGATGTGGCAGTAGGGGCCAATTAAAGGGTTGGCAACCTCAGAAAAGAGGCAATATATTTGATTGACCAAGTGGGTTGAAGAAGGAGGAGGAGGAGGAGGAGGAGAAGGAGGAGGAGGAGGAAGAGGAGATAGGAACACGTTCTTGAGAGTCACAGAACTCTGTATGCAGAGATGATGAAAGTAGAAGACTGATGTTGCTCTACCAGATGAAGTTCATAGAATCATAGAATCACAGAGTTGGAAAGGGCCTATAAGACCATCAAGTCCAACCCCCTGCTCAATGCAGGAATCCACCTGAAAGACAGGAATCCACCTGACAGATGGCTGTCCAGCTTCATCTTGAATGCCTTTAGTGCGGGAGAGCCCACGACCTCCCTAGGTAATTGGTTCCATTGTTGTACTGCTCTATGGAACTAATTACCTAGGGAGGTCTTCCTTCCCCAGGCATATCTGCAGAATTTTCTGCTCCAAAATTGAAATGATGAGTTCAAGGCATCCCTTCTAATTAGATAAAAACAGGACGAGCCGGTGAAGATTTCATATAACACAACAGCCTTTTCCTAAGGGACATTTCACTTGCATTTAAGGTAATTAACCATGTCTGCCATTTCCCCGAACTTCATCTGGACCTAGTGTTGTCTAAGGCTCCTGGCACTTAAAGAGTAGTATGTTAGGCAGATATTCAACAGTTAAGCATATGCTCCAACAGCTCTTATTTACCAGTGATAGTCCCTGTGTTTTGGGGGGCCCTCCTTGATAAATCACTCCCCCTATATTTAGTCCCTATTTACGCCTTTAGGACAGCCTTCCCCAACCTGCAGATGTGCTGGACTACAACTCCAGCATGGATTGTCTGTTACCTTTTGTTCCGCCATCCATTCATTGATAGAATCAGATTTTTCCTAATTTCCCACTTTGCGCAAATTTGCATTTGTGCAAATTTGCAATTGCGAAAATGCAGAAACCATTTCAAAATGTACATTTTCGCCCCATAGCCTATGAGGAAAATGCTTTTTCAGTGAGTAGTTCTTTTTTATTTCATCTATTTTTCTACAACTAAATTTGAATAAAATTGTGGAAAATAAAAAATATGGTACGCAAGTCCACAGAATCCATCCAACTTAGGGACCAGACAGTTCACTGCAGAATCTGAAGGTCAACGTCCTAGAAATTGGAAGTCATTTGATTCCTTTGTGAATGACTCTGACATCTTTATATGAAAGACCATAATAATGAAGAGCCATCCTCTCTCCACCCGCACCTCCCCACAAGGTCTTGACTTAGGGTCACCAGATAAAATCCAGGTCAGGGCTCATGTAACTTTAACAGTTGTAGAGAAAAGGGAATTTCAGCCAGTGTCATTTGTATGCAATTAGTTCCTGGTGAAATTCCCTCTTCATCACAACAGTTAAAGTTGCAGGGGCCCTGCCTTCTTTTGTATCTGGTCACTCTAGTATAGTGCCTGCACCTTTAACTGTTGTGCTGAAGAGGGAATTTCACCAGGAACTAATTGCATACAAATGACACTGGTTGAAATTCCCTTTTCTCTACAACTGTTAAAGTTACATGAGCCCTGACCTGGATTTTATCTGGTCACCCTATCATGACTATTCTTCCCACATATCATGTGCTCATCAAGAAAATAATAATCCTAAGACCTTCAGCTACTTGGGAGTCTTGCTGCATGAGTGTATGTCTTGAGACATCATAAAACTGTAGGATTAACAGCAGCTAAAATAGGTCAGATAATTCCATACTTTTTCCCACGGTAGAAGGGACCAATTGTTATTACCATCAATTAAAATCTTTTTATGGAAAGTTATTGTCTGGATCCTGCATGGTGAGGAATTATGGGGATAGGGTAATTTAAATTCTTTGGAAGTGATACAGATCGACTTCCTGGAACATTTATTGGGTCTGCCTCAGGCAACCCCAGCTGCAATGCTTCAAGCTGAAATCCCTTTTGCTGTAAGGAAAGTGGGATGCGATTGTTTGAAATGAAGGAACAAATGAAAACAGCACACAGCCTGGTGGTGAAGAGGGGGACGCCCGTCAAGCAATTACCTTTTGTCCGAGATGTGCAGTGATACATCAAGCACATCTGGGTTTTCATCTGTAACATGTTGGTGAGGGGGGTTGGTAACATGGTGTCGGTTAGCCCTCCCTAACCCGGCCCCCTCCAGACACATTGGACTACAATACCCATCATCTACAGTCTTGCTGGGGATGGTGTGAGGTGTAGTCCAACACTGCTGGAAGGCACCAAGTAGGGGAACACTGGTGTAAGAGCAATTCAGAAATCTGCACACCTCATAGCTCTGTCTCTCTCATGGCTTCATTTCAAATTCATTCACAATTTTGTTTTGGCTCAAATATTTTGAGAGCCGGGCCGGGCCAAAAAATTCTCCAGAGGCACTTCTGAGACTTTTCTTTATCTCACCCCCTTGAAAAAGAAGGCCGCTCTGGAAATGGTCTCCCCAATCTTTTCCACCGTTATCATTTTTTTTGGGGGGTGGCCGCCATTTCTCCCGCGCAGTGTCCCAGAAACTCTGTGGAAGATTCCAGGTGGTCGCCAGGCTGCTCCCCCCCACCCCCACCCCATAAAAAAAAGAAAGAAACTGGTGTAGAATTTCTCCTCTCCCTGGAGAAATTCAATGAAATTGATCCGCACAATATCTCTGTCCAAAACAGGGTGAAGTATTTCAAGAGACCATTGGAGCAGCGCTTTATTCCCACCCTACCCGTTGTCTTAAATTTTGTGTTTACTTCATCCGGCTCTCTCTAGAGCTCTAGGGCCTCTTCTCTTGTTTGTCTCAGGAAGTTGTTTGTCTCAGAGGCCATTTGAGCACTTCTTCCCAGGTTTCCTTCCTTCCTTCCTCCCCCTCCCTTCCTACCCACACAATCATGACTATTCCTCCCACATATAATGTGCTCATCAGGAAAATAATGAACCCTTCCCAAGTTCTGGATTGGTCTGTTACCTAACACCTGAAACAAGAGGAGCTTTTGTTCCCCTGGCGCCAGTTTCCGGGCACAGAGGTGACTCAATCTGTACCTGGTCTTTCTCATGGTCTTCTCTAGGACACGATATGAGTGGCGCAACTTTTTGGACTTTTTGGGTGAGTCTGAGACCGAGAGAAGTAGGGTGACTAGTGGCTCAGGCAGGGAAGGTGCTGGATTTTTTCTTTTTTTTTAAAAAAAAGAGAGGAAGAGATTAGCTTTTTTTCTCATGCTTGCACGATAGGCTCCACCCACTCAAAGATGCATGTGGAACATTCTAGAACAGTGGCGCACAGGATGATGGGGGGGGGAATTCCACCACTTTTATACTAGATGTGTAGAAAAGGGACTAATTTAACTTAAGTACCATTCATTTCAGTGGATCTGTTCTAAGCCTGCTAGGGTGTCGGACTGGGAGTTGGGAGATCTGGGTTCTGGTCCCCACTCGGCCATGGGAGCTCACTGGGGCAGGATCTACATTACTGCTTTAAAACGGTTTATAACGGTAGTGACAACTGTTGGGGCCCAGGTAGGCTGACCATATGAAAAGGAGGTCAGGGCTCCTGTAACTTTAACAGTTGCAGAGAAAAGGGAATTTCAGCCGGCATCATTTGTATGCAAGTAGTTCCTGGTGAAATCCCCTCTTCATCACAACAATTAAAGTTGCAGGCACTATACTAGAGTGACCAGGTACACAAGAGGGCTGGGTTGTAATGAAGAGGGAATTTCACCAGGAACTAATTGCATACAAATGACACCGGCTGAAATTCCCTTTTCTCTACAACTGTTAAAGTTACATGAGCCCTGTCCTCCTTTTCATATGGTCAGCCTAGGCCCACACACTCCATGTACAATTTTCAAAGCATTTTCAAAGTGTTGTATCCTGCTTGGTGTAGATCTGGCCTAGGTGACTTTGGGCCAGTCACAGACTCTCAGCCCAACCTACCTTATGGAGATGCTGTTGTGAGGCTAAAATGGAGAGGAGGAGGAGGAAGAGGAAGAGGATTATGTATGCTGCCTTGGGTTCCTTGGAGGAAAAAAGGCGGGATATAAATGTAATAATAAATACATAATAAATAAATATAGTAGAACAGTTTGAGACAAGAAGAAGCAGAGATGTATTTTTCACTATGCCCTTGAACATCAATGCTCATGCATGCTGCTAAGAAAAAAATTGCAGTGTGGTGTTTTGATTTCTCTCCCCCTTATCTAACCTGTTTGAGTATCTTGGCAACCTTTCTCACCTAACAACCATTTACCAAAAAGGTGACTGTAACTTAAGGAGTCCTGTGAGTCAGAGCTTTTCTAAAAGACGTTGGATGCTTCCAGGCGGAGGCTTCTACCAATCAAAAGACATTGTGCAGCTATCCTGTCTTCCCCTTCCTAGCTTTTTATTTTTTGGGTGGCAAATAAGAAGCTAAAAGAAACGTTGCAAGTGGAGGAACACTGAAACCCTTAAAACTCGGTGAATGAGGCAGAATGCGCGATAAATGCCTCATCTAGAAGATCTCTTTGTGACTTAGGAACAATTCACACATTATATTATTCACGCTTTTTAAAAAGTATGCTTGGCTGAAATCGTACAGTTCCTGGGAGCCAAAAGATACAGTGGATTTCCCACTCCGTGCGTGGAGAGGGGAAGTCCACCATTAGATGCCTTCCTGTAAGATCCGCCATACTTGTTCCTCTGCAGTTAGGCTGACCATATGAAAAGGGGCCCTGCCTTCTTTTGTATATTGTTACTCTAGTATAGTGCCTGCAACCTTAACTGTTGTGATGAAGAGGGGATTTCACCAGGAACTAATTGCATCCAAATGACACTGGCTGAAATTCCCTTTTCTCTACAACTGTTAAAGTTACATGAGCCCTGTCCTCCTTTTCATATGGTCAGCCTATCTGCAGTCAATGGGGAAGGCAAACGGGAGACATTCTAAAAAAGGGAGAAAGTCCTCAGGTCCAGGAGCTGATGAACAAGGCTTACTAGCCAGGGCCAAATCCCAACATGTTCTGATTGCAATCAATGCAAGGGATTTATTTATTTATTTTTAAAGAAAAGAAAAGTGGCAAGGGATGCTATAGGATTGCAGTCTTAAGCACACTTAGCGAGAAATAATGAATGGTGAAGAATGAAATGCATAGTTAAATGCATAGTTGGCTCTCGGTTGCTGCATTCTGAGAAGTGCAGGATAAAGAAAGATATAAATAGTGCCAGCATGCATATGAGGGGTAATTAACAGGGCACAGGCAATGAAGCACCCTACATGGATCCAGGACTGGGCCAGATAGCCACAAGCTAAGCGCTGCTACACCAAATCATATTATTATTATTTCATCTCTTTCTCGCTCGTGGCGGTTTTTCTAGATGGACATGACGGGCTTTGCCAAGTCATGTTGTCTTTTACAGATTCAGGAATTTCCTGACAATTGAGCATGTTTTAAGTATGACTGCTTTCTGGATGTTGGTGTGGATGTATTTTGGTAGACCCAGTTCCTGAAGGTTTTCTGTATCATTTTTTGATGTAATGCCGGTGACTGAGGTGACTAACAGAATAACTGTGACCTTTTCCTGTTGCCTAGGGTGACCATCTGAAAAGGAGGACAGGGCTCATGTAACTTTAACAGTTGTAAAGAAAAGGGAATATCAGCCAGTGTTATTTGTATGCAATTAGTTCCTGGTGATATTCCCTCTTCATCACAACAGTTAAAGTTGCAGGGGCCCTGCCTTCTTTTGTATATGGTCACTCTAGTATAGTGCCTGCACCTTTAACTGTTGTGATGAAGAGGGAATTTCATCAGGAACTAATTGCATACAAGTGACACTGGCTGAAATTCCCTTTTCTCTACAACTGTTAAAGTTACATGAGCCCTGTCCTCCTTTTCAGATGGTCACCCTACTGTTGCCACAGTCCTTCGACTTCCATGACCTCTGGTGTATATTTGTCTCTCTTTTCTTCTTCCTTTTCAACAACATTTTTGTCATTCGGTATTGCTATGTCGATGAGGTATGTGTTTTTTTCTCTTTTGTCTAAGACCGTTATATCTGTTCAGTTGCAAGGTATTGTCTTGTCCGTATGAATTGTGTTGTCCCAGTATATTTTATGATCTGCATTTTCCAAGATTGTTTCGGGTGAGTATGTCTAGTATGGTGTAGATTGTTTGATAAGGTTGTTGGTGAATTATTTTTGCAGCTGTATTTTGTCTGTCCATATAGTCCATTCCTGCCAGAATTTTACATCCTCCTGTTATGTGGTCTATTGTTTCTTGGAACCGATGGCACTTCCTGCATAGGTCTGTTGTTGCACTGTTATCTTTTATGATGTATTTTTGGTAGTTCTTGGTGGCTATAACTTGATCCTGTATAGCTACTAGGAATCCTTCTGTTTTTGGAAATAGCTCACCCTTCCTAAGCCATTCGTACGGTTGTTCTTTGTTTATTTGTGGGTTCTGTATTATGTGGTAGTGCTTCCCATGGGCTCAATTCGGACGACACAATAAACAACTGGTGTGGGGGAAACAATCGTCAGTTGTTTTGACTATTGTGTCATCCGAATGCTGCCATAGTCAACTCAGCGCTGATCCTCATTCACACCACAGTTGATTATTTATTACCATGTTGTGTGGGAAGTACCCCCTAGGGTTAGCGTGAGGGTTAGGGTTAGTCAACCCACCATTGACTATCGTGTCGTCCGAATTGAGCCAGTGAGTACTTTTTGTGCCCATTTTTCTTTTTTCTCTGTGAGTGTGACTGGTCGTGTTTGTTCTTTGTTTTGTACTGCTTGGTTGAGTGGGGCGTATTTTTTATCTGCTGTTACCATGGCTTTATGAATGGGGGTGTTTTTAGTGTGGAAGAATTCTCTGACTGATTTTATCTGTTTAGCATGCGTTGTGTTAATATCCAGCAAACCTCTTCCTCCTTCTTTCCTGCTGATTGTTGTTCTTTCAACGCATGAGTTGGGATGGAGCATGTGGTGTTTTGTGAGTTCGGTGCGATTGAATCTGTTTATTTCTTCTAGTTCAGTGTGCGACCAATGTATTATTATTATTATTATTATTATTATTATTATTATTATTATTTACGTTTATATACCACCCCACAGCCGATGCTGTCTGGGCGGTTTACAAAAATTTAAACTTCGGACATTAAAAATCGATATATGAGACTTAAAAGCATAAAAGCATAAAAATAGACAACATATAAAGACAGTATACATTTAAAACAACTGTGAACTCTCAGCCAGGCCTCAATATAGGTCTGGGCTCAATGAAAAACTCAGTATATGCTGTTAAATGCCTGGGAGAAGAGAAAAGTCTTGACCTGGTGCCAAAAAGATAACAATGTTGCCGCCAGGTGAGCCTCGTTGGGGAGATCATTCCATAATTGGGGGGCCACCACTGAGAAGGCCCTCACAGATTTTGCTTTTATCAGTGGAGGATGAGCTCTTTCACAGTAAACCAATAAAGGGCACAGCAGCTGCTGTGTACCCTTCAGCAATCTGTAATAGTGTGGGGCGCTTGGAGAATGACCTGTGGTATGAGATAGGTTGGCCACATCTCCGATTTTGCAAAGGACAATCCGCCATTTGAAGGCAGCTTATATTTGAAGTGTTGTCCAGGCCAAGTCCAGTTTAAAGATAAAGAACCATCAGAAACCAGAAGTACAAGGCTCTTGAAGCTGTCCATCAACAGTAGATTGGACAGGTACACTGGTCATCTGGTTACAATCTTCTCCATTCTGGTAAGACGTATTGCTCTTTAAATGATAGTGATTATTTTTAAATGTGCATCTATAAAGTAGCACATGATTTTTTTATGCAAAGCTGTGTCAACTTTTGTCCTCTCTCTTTTTTTTTCTTTTTTTCTTTTTTGGTGATGCATTTCCTCTTTTGCAGTGATGAGTAATTGGCCACTCGATGTGAAAATCTGGGCATTATATAAGCATGTCCCTGATTTTCTTTTCTGAAATCTTAAAGGCAGTGGCTGGATTCACACAACATGCTAACGAAACTTCAGTGGTTTAGCATGGGTTGTTGCTGAACCGTGGGTTGTCGTGCTGTGTTCAAACTACACAGTAGCCCATGGTTCAACAACAACCCACACTCAACCACTGGATGTGGGTTGTTGTGGAATCATGGGTTATCATGCAGGCTGAACACAGCATGTTTCCCATAGGGTGGCGTGTTAACCATGCAGTATGGCTTTTTTCACCACCTTGAACAACCCAACAACAAACCATGGGTTCTCAAGGTGGCTTGTTTGATAAAAATAAGCCACAAGGATTGGTTAACAAGCCACCCTGTGGAAAATGTGCTGCATTCAGGCAACATGATAATCCATGGCTCAACAACAACCTATGATCCAACCACTGAATGTAGGTGAGCATGTTGTTTGAACCCAGTTTATGTTTTATTGTTGGCTTGTTCTGGATGGCAGTTCTCAGAACAAAAGCAACCTGTCAAAATTCCTTCTTCTGGACAAATGTTAAGGATTCAGGCGCCCATTCAAACCTGCTGACCTGGTGATAGGAGTGGCCACACACCTGCCAAATGTTCCTATCCCTTAGAGCCGTTTCTTAAAAAGCCCACAAGCACCCTTCAAGGCCAGGGGTTAGCAGGGCTTGTACACCAGTTCTGGATAACATGCACATTAAGAGTTCAGTATAAGTCAAGTCAAACGAGGCACACCCACCTGGCCTAGCCCATAATCCAGCCTAACCTACTAACAACTACTCGCTCTACTGACTTGAACTTGGCCCATGATCCCACCTGATTTTCAAGTGTAGGAGTCTGAATAGCTTGAACATCCAGTTATGTTCTCTTGTGCAGCCTGACGTTGACAATGGCTGTAAATTTTAGGAGGGCAGGGTTTATTTCACCCATCCCAGCAGCACAAGCTTGAAGATTCCCACCTACGCTCTCATGGGAGCAATGGAACAAAACATGGGTGGATTCAGACAATACTATTTTCTGCCAATGGGTGTGACACTTTAGTGCACAATTCTATGTGTGTTTACCCGGAAAAAAAGTCTTACAACTCCCCGCATTCCCCAGCCAATACAGCTGGCTGGGGAATGCTGGAGGTTCATTTATTTATTACGTTTATATCTTGTCTTTTTTCCCTCTTGGCAAGGATCTCAAGGCAGCTTATACGATTGCCCTCCTCTCCATGGTATCATCACAACCACCCTGTGAGGTAGGTTAGGCTGAGAGGCTGTGGCTGCATCATGGCCGAGAGTAGAACCTGGATCTCCTGAGTCTCAATACGACACCCAGGCCACACTACACCACACTGGGGGTTGTAGTCCAAGTTCTCTAGAGGGCACCAGGTTGAGGAAAGCATCTTGAAGTTTATATGCACCCAGGAAGGAAAACGTACACAAAAAATGTATACAAGTTATACAAGTGGAAATGGGATGGAACAACCTGAGGATTGGAAAAATGGGAAATGGAGATGCTCCAAAATTGTTGAATTTGCCTATCTCGTGTGTGTGTGAGGGGGGGGGGGGTGACCACATGAAAAGGAGGACAGGGCTCCTGTATCTTTAACAGTTGTATTGAAAAGGGAATTTTAGAAGGTATCATTTGTATGCCTGTAGCACCTGTTGAAATTCCCTCTTCATCACAACAGTTAATGCTGCAGGAGCCCTGCCTAGCGTGACCAGATACAAAAGAGGGCAGGGCTCCTGCAGCTTGAACTGTTGTGATGAAGAGGGAATTTCGCCAGGTGCTGCAGGCATACAAATGATACCTGCTGAAATTCCCTTTTCTATGCAACTGTTAAATAGGGTGACCATATGAAAAGGAGGACAGGGCTCCTGTAACTTTAACAGTTGTAGAGAAAAGGGAATTTCAGCCAGTGTCATTTGCATGCAATTAGTTCCTGGTGAAATTCCCTCTTCATCACAGCAGTTAAAGGTGCAGGCACTATACTAGAGTGGCCATATACAAAAGAAGGCAGGGCCCCTGCAACTTTAACCATTGTGATGAAGAGGGAATCTCACCAGGAATTAATTGCATACAAATGACACTGGCTGAAATTCCCTTTTCTCTACAACTGTTAAAGTTACAGGAGCCCTGTCCTCCTTTTCATGTGGTCAGCCTACTGTTAAAGATACAGGAGACCTGTCCTCCTTTTCATGTGGCCACCCTGTGTCAAACAGCAAGTGGCATTTTGGATAAGGTAGAGCTTGATTTGGGGAGTGGGGGGGGGAGAGTTTAGCAGAAACCTTGGGAGGAAACTGACCAGGTTCTCCCTAAAAAACAACACTGAATGGCCCTTACAGGCGAGCAGCACAATCTGCTCCCTGCAAATACTTTTTTGTGGGCGTTCCAGTGGGAATAGATGAGAATTTTGCTTGCTTTGCTTTTGATAAAGGACTTAGCAAAACATACAAAGTTCTCCTTAAATAGGATGGAAAGAATTTGAGGTTTTGTGTGTGTGTGTGTGGTTTTAAAATCAAATGTGGGAGAAATCAAAGCTGGTAGATGTGTCCAGTGAGGCCCAGAGCTTGGAGTACATAGCTCTGGGTGTGAATCCCTGAATACCCAACAACCTTAATGATAAATTAGGGTGCCATCTCTTTTTTTCCTGACAAGCTCCTCATCTTTAACAGTTGCAAGGAAAGCAGGTACAACACGGTCCTCTCCAGGTTGTCAATAGCAGCACCCACTGAATGGGTGGGCGAGGATTTTGTCTGGCTCATTCATAAATGTGCGGATTTCTGCATAAATGGGACAGAAAGAATAGAAAAGAAAGCAAAACTGACAGATTTGAACTTCCTGGAGGCATCTGGTTAGCCACTGTGAGAAATGGGATTCTGAGCCAGATGGGGCTTTGATCTGATCCAGCAGAGCTCTGCTGACGTGCTTATGATATTTTCATTGCTAAAGGGGCGCTTTTGCTCCAGTTATGCTTCACTTCTAAGTTTGTAAACAAAACAAATACTTTGAAGAAGTCGCCAGTGGTCTCTCAGTCAGAGGAAATCAAACCTTCTCAGCAGCAGCTTGCAGCAATAGGCCTCCGGAATCCAACCTCCTTGGCCTACTTCGTCATACAGCTCTGATCAAGCTCCTAATTGCAGCGGTTGCCTTTTTTTCGGGAAGGAAGGAGGACACTGGAGTTCTGGAAACAGTCTTGCATGCAAAGCAGCTGGAGGGAAGAGATGGAATCAAATTGACGTGTCTGGGCTTATGAATCAGTACCAAGCAACCCGATTTCCTGGGTGCCACAGAAGTTGTCCAACAGGCTCCCCTACTGATTTCACCCTTTAATTCTTTTTTAAATTTTTTTTGTTATTTTTATTCTTATTTTAAAACATTTTTATAGCGCCACCTCTCCATTTCCGGTATCGTGGCACTTTACAATAATACATAAAACAATTTCGATTAAGAATCCTCAACCCACATTAAAATTTGAACCACCCCTCCCCCAAATTCTTGTGAAACTAAGAACCCAGAGGCGTTTAAAACAATTGACGGTGGGAGCCAGTCTAATCTCCAGTGGCAAATTGTTCCATAGTCAGGAGCCAACCACTGAAACAGACCTGGCCCCTGCACATTTCAAATTGTAGCAGTTTAACGGTCAGCACTGTTCCTAGAGATAGGTGAGGAATTTGTTGGATTCACATTTTAATGCGAGATTACACAATTTATACCTCCTGGGACTGAATGCAGACCCAAATCCATTTTTGGGCCAGAAATCCATACAGTTCCGTGTTTGCGACACTTCGCGCAAACCGAACAAGAGACGTCCGCCACATGCGCGCCTTTGAAAAACGTGCAAGGGAACAGGCGTACATTTCTAAAAGGCTCATAAACATGCACTAGTCAGTGGGTGGGTGCATCCCAACAATGTGTCAAATTGAAAAATTCATAGAAAAATGAGCGCAGTTTGGGGGGGGGGGGAAAAGTGTACAAATATTTGTATGAATTTCTGTGCCAAGAGGGGGGAAATCTTGAATGGAACCGGAATGAAATGAGCCTAGACATGAACTGAGAACCTGAAGGAGACTGAATTTGACAGATCCCTAGCTTTCCTTCACTGAGATTGATGGAGATGAGGATGAAGAGGATGAGGATGAAGATGAAGATGACAATGCAGCGTTTCTACACAGATGTGTCTTAACATTGAATTGTTGTTATTATTATTGCTATTATTATTATTATTGTTATTATTGTTATTATTATTATTTATATCCTGCCTTTTTCCCAATACTGGGACCCAAGGCAGCTTACAAATTAAAACATGTAAAGTTAAAACAAATAGCAATATACAAAAATTAAAAATATAATTAAACATAGTACAATTTTAAAATATTTAAAACACTTGAAGACATTTTAAATACACATAATTAAAAATCCATTGTTGCAAACCATCCAGAGAGCTTTGGCTATGGGGCGGTATAGAAATCATCATCATCATCATCTTGCAACACAAGAACATACCAAAGCCTAATTACAATAAACAGCAGATATAGGCAGTGATGTACATTGTCATAGTCGAGAGTGGTGTGCAGGGGTTTCTCAGTGACTTCCCATCCAAGTAATGATCACATCCACTCATGACAATCTACTTCAACAATGGTACAGCATTATGCATTCCTTGGAACATCAATGATATAATGGCTCACAGCACTATATGCCCACCCTGTATTTGTGAATCACACAGCAGTAGCTAAATAAAGGAAGTATATGAACACCCTTATTTACATGGGAACTGAAGTACATTTATAATTTCTCACCATAGTAATCCCAGATGGAAACACAATCTCACATTAGACTGGAGATGTGCGTGCACCCAAAGAGGAAAATACCCATTAAGCACACTAATTCTACATTCAGCATGGGCTGCAATGCCATAATCTAGAACCTCTTTCAGCCCAACAGCCAAATTCCATTTTGGAAGCCTGCCTCTCCCGCATGCCATAGACCTGATCAAGCGCCCCACAGCCCCACACAAGTGTCTTCTTCTTTTTTAAAAAACAAACAAACAGTTGCTCAGCATCAAACTATGTAACAAACATCACATCCAGGTGGCCATAAAATAGATTCTTGGAGGCGTCCGGCAGCCTTAACTGGAATTGCCTCTTCTACGTGCTAACAGATCTTTGGTTGCTTCAAGGGCATTTGATGCAAAGAAACAATCGTGGCTGATCTCCCAGTGTGTGTGTGTGTGTGTGTGTGCGTGCGTGCGTGCGTGTGTGTGTGTGAGACCTAAATTTAACTCAGATCCAGTGGTGGCTGGTAGCTCCAATTTTGGTGGGACTGTAAATCCACTCAGGGTTTCATACAGCCAGAACCCTAAACGAACCATCCAAGATACCGAACCCTATCCCCCCACCCCTCCAAAAAATGGTTTCAGTACCATGGATAGCTCCTTTAGAGTTCCAGCTAGTTCCAACTGAAACCAGGAATGGATTCACAGCCCCACTGGGATTGGAGCCACCAGCCTCCACTGCTCAGACCTAACTCCGGGACTACGAGACACACATTCCCATGTGTGTTCACTCAGAAGTAAGTTGTAATGAGTTTAATTGGATTTACGCTCAGGAAAACATGCAAAGGATTGCAGCCTTGCCCCGCTGTATCTCTCCCACACCCACTATCAACCCTAGAGGAACTCATTGACAAATGCAAGACAAACCGGTTCATATTTCAAATCCACTCAGGTATCTGGAGAGCCCATAAGAGCTAAAAACCCTTCCACCTGTTTTATTTTTTTAAAAGTGAACAATCTATACGTAGGTTTATCGTTACATCATCTGTTTTGGCAACAGGGATGCAATTGTTTGCCTATTTGCATCCAAGATTTCTCGGTGCTATGCTGTGTAATTGTTGGGAACTCAGCTGCCTCCTCCTTTTATTGTTTTTTGTTCTCGCTTTTTGGCAGGGTTCCCGTGCTTTTAAACAGACACACGTCAAGCTTAAATTCTACCGGTGCTCTTTTCCCAGGCATGGCATTGCAACAATTGGGGGTAAATCATAGAATCATAGAATAGTAGAGTTGGAAGGGGCCTATAAGGCCATCGCGTCCAACACCCTGCTCAGTGCAGGAATCCACCTTAAAGCATCCCTGACAGATGGCTGTCCAGCTGTCTCTTGAAGGCCTCTAGTGTGGGAGAGAACCACCACCTCCCTAAGTCATTGGTTCCATTGTCGTACTGCTCTAATAGTCAGGACGCTTTTCCTGATGTCCAGCTGGAATCTGCCTTCCTGTCACTTGAGCCCATTATTCCATGTCCTGCACTGTGGGATGACAGAGAAGAGATACTTCTGTTGTTGAATTTCTGCCTCTCTGGCGAATGTTAAACCTGCAACAACCATGCCACAGAAAGAGGGTAACTATAGTCACAAACTACCTTCTCCCTCTAGAGCTGTGAGGCCTGTCTCACAGCCATGGTTTCTCTCTTCCCCCCCCCCCCATCCCCAATTCATCCCGCTACCTCCACTTTCTCACATCTGCATTAGATCAGTGTGCATTGCGCATGTTCATCCTGCCATATGAGTCAACGTTATGAGGCTGTCTTCTTGCATGCATGATTGTACATGTTTTGGCATGTTCAGTGCATCTCATATGATACCCCCCAAGGTAGAGGTCCAATGAATTGAGGTAGGTGCTTAGTCAGCCCCGATGGCAATGCTGAGTCATAGGCAGCATTATTATTCTTTTCCCATAAAATAGTATCATTCACATGAATCCTAGAGATAGGGGTGGGGTAGGGACCACTCCCACAGTCAAGCCAAGACGTGGCCAGTTGGCAACCCTAAGGGGAGAATACAATGTTCCCATCCCATGATTCTTTTCTTTAAGTACACCCCAAGTCTCTTTTATTCATGTATACCCTTATCTGGACAGAGATAGCCTAGCTCTGATAACCTCTTGTTTGAATTACTGCAATGCGTTATACGTGGGGCTGCCTTTGATTACGGTCCAGAAATTTCAGCTGGTCCAAAACAGGGCGGCAAGATGGTTATCAGGGACTGGCCAACGAGTCCACATTATGCCAGTACTTTTCCAACTGCATTGGTTGCCAGTCCATGTCCGGGCCTGATTCAAAGTGCTGGTATTAACATTCAAAGCCCTAAACATCTTGGGGCCAGGTTATCTGAAGGAATGCCTCCTCCCATATGTATCTGCCCAAACTCTAAAGTCATCTTCAGGGGTCCTCCTCCATGAGCCCCTGCCAAAGGAAGAGAGACGAGTGAATGAGAGGAGGAGGGCCTTTTCTGCTGTGGCACCCCAGCTGTGGAATGAGCTCCCTGGAGAGGTTTACCTGGCACCTACATTGTACTCCTTCCGGCGCCAGATAAAGGGCGGATCTACACTGCTGTTTTAAAGCGCTTTAAAGCACTTTATAACAGTAGTGACCACTGTTTTGGAGTATGTCCTGGACCCCAACAGTTGTCACTTCTGTTATAAAGTGCTTTAAAGCAGTTTATAACAGTACTGACAACTGTTGGAGACCAGGACACACTAAAAAACAGTTGTCACTACTGTTGTAAAGCACTTTAAAGCGCTTTAAAACAGCAGTGTAGATCCTGCCAAAGAACTTTTTATTGTCCCAGTATTTTAGAATTTTACTAAATTTTAACTCTATATTTTAAATCTCTGCATTGCTGCTTGGGTTTATTCTGGTCGTACTTTTATATTGTGGTTTTAAGTTTCCATATTTTATACTTTAAGCTGCACTTTATGTTTTTAATATTTTGTGAACCAACCAGAGAGCTTTAGCTATAGGACAGTATGGAAATGAAATAAATCAACTGTACAGATGACCTCAGCTTAAGCATGGGGGGGGGGGGGAGAGTGAGAGTTAACCCTTTCGTTCCTGGTTGTTTGCTCAAAAAGGCCTTTCAGCCTGCTCTTCCCAGCTGTTTTTCTCCCAAAGAAAAGGCACCAAACCTCTTTCAGTGTAAGGGCCAAATTCAGTTTTGAAGAAGACCTCAGGAGCTGCATTCCTCTGATTGGTTCATGGGGCCGAAGGCAAAAGGGGTGGAGCCAAAAATACAAGCATATTTTAGCATCACTGTGATGACTTTTTTGAGCTGTTCACGTGCGACCGTTTGTTAGTGGAGAGGCGAAAAGAACCGGCACCCCAAAATTGTGGGAAGGGGTGAGAAATTTCTCAGGGTGCAGTGCTTCAGTGCTTACCTTCCTGTAAGGAGGTGGCGGGGGGGGTGCTCTTTCTTTTACCATCTCCCACCCCCATTCTGGGGCTTTCCAGTGCATCTTCCTGCTGAGTGTCTGAAAGCAGAGAGGCATTTCGGTTTTGCATTGTTGTTTTTAAAAGTCCTTTTCAAGAGAACAACAATGAGAAGAATGAGAAGAAAAACAACCACTCCTCTCTAAGCTTTCAGACGCTAGGCAGGCAGCTGCACTGGAAAGCCGCGAGGGAGGGAGTCCTGCTTAAGTCTCTAGCGGTTTTTCCAAGAAACGGATGGAGAAGTTGAAAGATAAACATGGAAGCCCTGCGCCCAGAGAAATTTCTTGGAAATTTTCAGCTTCCCAATGAAAGAGGCAGAAAAACAGCTGCCTCTTTCTCAGGGGAACAAGGAGGTTGCAAAAGGACAGGTTGGGTTTCGGCACAGCATTATATTTTAGCCAAGGGTCCCCAACTTTTCTAGAACTGTGGGCACCTACAGCGATTGGTATAGGTGCCTCTACAAAATGGCTCCTGTGGAGGACATGGCTAGTCTAGGATGACCATATTTGGGAAACCAAAAAGGAGGACACCCAGTGGCAGGGGGGAATGACATGCTTTCCAGAGGCTCCTGAAAGCGCTCTTTCCCCTCCTCCACTCCAATTGGGGCCTTTTCTTTAATGTCCAGCAATGACATACCTTCCCCTTCAAGGCCCTGCTTAGAGCAGGATAGGGGATGACAGCCTTAAAGGGGAAAGCATGTAATCCCAGGACATTATAGAAAATTACAACAACAACAAAAACATCCCCCGACATCCAGGATAGGACAAAAACCAGGACAAATCCAGGGAATTCCTGTCAGTTGGTCACCCTAGTCACATAATGGCTGCCCTTAGTCTAAAGAGTTGGGTGGAAGGAGAGAAATAATGAGGCGAGAGCTAGGAGGGAGGGGGAAATAGCAAGATAAGGAGTGAGAAAGAGTGAGGCTAGCGGCTGGGAGTCAAGAAAAACAGCATGGAAAATGGGGTGAGCAGGAAAGAAAGAGCAAGGTTAGGAGCTAGGAAGAGAGAGGAAGAAGAAGTCTAGGGATGGGGAAGGGGAAGGGAGAAAAATTGCAAGGAAAAGGATTGGTCAACAGCTGGTTGGGCACTGTGTGGGCAGAATGCTGGGCTAGATGGATCCTTGCTCTGATCCAGCAGGGCTCTTCTTATGTACTTATGGATGGAGAGAAATAGTAAAGCTGTGTATAATTGCCGGAATGTTGTATTTTCATATATATGCATTTCATATGTATTCATTGCTATGGATATGTACAAAGCCACGTATGTATATTAAACAGATGGGGAGATTTATAATAATAATAATAATAATAATAATAATAATGATAATAATAATAAATTTGCAGTGCCTTCAAGTACCACTTTGGGGACTCCTGTTTTAGCTTAAAGCTCTTACACAATATTGAATTCAGAGAGTCATTGGCCCAGAAAGGAACCTTTGTTGAAAAGATCTGGAATACATACCACCGGGCCAGAGTGGGGCTAAAATCATCTTTTGTCTGACTGATAAGAGTTGCTAAGAGCTAAATGACACCTACTGAGTTCTATGTAGCTTTCCCCTAACTTTTTTTTAAAACTGAAAAGAAGCCACTGGTGGCTACAATTGGAGCAAAGGAAAAAGTGTGTGAGAGAGAGCCTAACTCTTCCCCAGCCTTATTTCCTTCAACATTCCTCTCCCCAACTGCTTTTCTCTCACACAAAGGAAGAGGTATCTGTCCCTAGATCTTTTTCCCCTGTGGGAGGAAATACAACTAGGTGGGAAGCATTTTCAGCAGAGAAAAGTTCCCCCAGTGACATTTTCTCTGCTCCTGCTCACAGTCCTCCCATGGCTGCTTAAAAAATTGGGGGAAAGATGCACAGATCTTCAAGGCCTCATCGACACCAAGCAGGATATTGCACTATGAAAGCGGCATGGAAGCGGTATATAAAAGGCAGGAGCCACCCCAAGGAGGATATAGCGGTATGAAAGCGGTATATGGTATGTGTCAATGGGCTCCCACAGTTGTCAGTGCACTTCAATACCGTCATAAATCAGTAGTATGGCTCCTGCCTTTTATATAACACATTCATGCTACTTTCGTAGTACAATGTCCTGCCTGGTGTAGATGAGGCCCAAGTAACATGTCGGTTGGTTCTTAGAGATTTACAGAGAGAAATGGGGTTTTATATTGTGGTTTTTGTCCTGGTATTTTTATTACTGTTTGCATGATGGTGATGATGATCATGATCTTGATGATTCCAAAGTATTGGAGTTGCCAGAGGATGTGAACACTGCCTCCTTCCACCTTCTTCAGGTCTTCAGGTCTTCAGATCTTCAAACGCTATTTTCTGGTGTCTTTTCATAGAATCATAGAACAGTAGAGCTGGAAGGGGCCTATAAAGCTATCGAATCCACCCCCTGCTCAATGCAGGAAGTTGGAGAATTTTTACAGTTGTGAATCTCCACTTAGATCATAATCCCCGAGACTGAGTCAGGTCCAGGGGATATCCCCAGTATGGCTCCATTATATTGTGGAGAAGGCAGAATTCCTTATCTGGACAACCTTCCAGTGTCTTCCTCAGCATTTGCAAGAGCTGTGGATTTTGAGCTGTCCAGACTTGCCCATAATTATCTTCTCCTGCCTTGAAATGAACAGCATCGGGAAATATCCCTCAACTGGGTGTTCTAGTTCCTGAGACAGGCGTCGCCCCAATAACTTGCTTTAAAGTGCTGAGGAAGGGAAGTGCTGGGCCCAGGACTGGAGAGGATGCATGGAAAAAATGCCTCCAGGTACTGAACAACAAAGCCCAAGGAGGTATGCCTCATGGAGGAGGCAGTGATGCCCCGCCCCAACTGTCTGCTCATATTTATTGTCTTGGCTTTATCTTTCAGACACTGACAGCAGCACGACGCACCCAAGGCAGGTGAAAAAGATCCGAAGCGAGTCTGGGACTTAGTGAGCATAGCAATGGGCACCCACCTCCAGCTCCAGGCCAGCGTATTTGCCCTGGCACTGACATTCTTCGTGAAAGGTAGGAACATGGGAAGATCTCAATCTGTGGGATTAACAACAATGCTAAGTACGTTATAGAGTTGGGGACCCTGTGGAGATGAAATCATCTAGGATCTCCTTACTGGCATCTGAGAAGAGAACAACGTTTTCACCATTGCATATAGGGCAGGGGAAATTGGGGGTCAGAATTTGAGAAATTTAAAAGAACAGTAGCACTTCTGGCATGAGGAGGAGAACGCTCATAACCTCTGTATTATAGAAGATAGAGTTGAGTTGCAGGCATGTGTATTGCTTGCCTGTAATTGTATCGGGTAACACTCCAAATGGAAACAATTTTACAAGACAAATTTATACAATTACCCAAATGCTGATAAGCTAAAAAATTATTACACATTCAACATGTGTGTTAAAATTATACCAGGTGATTTTTTTCCAAATGCTGATACGCTAAACATTTGTTATACATGCAAGACATGAGTTGAACACTCAGAAGAATACAACAAGCACAATTAAGGTACAATCGTTTAGTGCAGATGTAAAGATGAAAAATAACAGGTTATTTTACTAATCAGATAAGGTGCAAGCACCAAGCAAAGTTTTTAGGTAAAGCACCAAACAAAGTTTCAAGGTAACAAAGTTACAAGGTAAAAGGTATCCGGTAATTTGTCCTGTTTCGCCATGTATTATGGCTTCTTCAGAAAAACAATTCCTTTATCGCCTTTTTAACGAGCAAAGCCATGGGAGTACAGGAGTTTGACAACTTTAAATAGTCCTTCCGTCCCAGTGGTTTTTATTAAGGCCTCAAAAGAGGTTTTTCTCAATCCCCGGCAAGAAATCCAAACTGCTTCAGTGGTGGCAGGTAGCATTGATTTGTTTTGGTCCTATTCAATTGTTGCCCTTCCTGGCTTGTTGTTTTTATTGACTGTATACGTTAGTATCATATAATTAATTCTTTTAACGGGGCTAAATAAAACCTCTCGATTAATGACATGTCATACGAGTTTTAGTTGATTAATCAATCGATCGATTGATTCAAAATGCATAATTTTACAGATAAGTTAAAAAATAGCACTAACAGGGTATGGGGAACATACTTCGTTTTTATAAAATACACACATACCGGTATGTCTAGGCAAGAATGATCTTAGAAGAGGCATCTTCCCTTGTCCCCCATTCAGCAAGGAATGTCTCTTTTAAGATGAAGCTTGCCACCTGTAGTTGTATTAAAACAATTTATGTATTAGAACCTGCTGCCTAATGAATGGGGGGCTCCTTTTAAGTCTATTGAAATGTTAGCGATCCATTAATCCAATCACCCTATTCCATAATATCCTCAGTGATGGTCCTTGCTGTGGACTTTTAATCCCTTCCCTCAATCATGCGGTAGGAGAAATGACTTGTTTATTCAGAAGCTGGGAAGTGAGGGACCTGGGATGATCTCATTCAGATCACTGTTAGCTCCTTAACGGAAGGGCAGGATGAAAGAAGGGAGGTCATTTAAATACATTTGTACAAAAGACACAATAGGGAACCTATTTGCTTTCACTTCTTTCCTATGCCATCACAAGGTCTCTTAGGGTGGGTTGATTTAATCCAATCTGGTTTCATTTTATTCTCACAGCAACCATTGCTATGCTGAGAGGTGTGGTGATGTATCAAGCGATAACATACAATCGCATAGGGAGCTGATCATATGTAGTTTCTAATCACGTGGTGAGGTGAATTTTATCACAGACCTCTGCACATGAGCAGAAATCTGAGGAAGAAGGAGCAGGGCAAAATTCTCCTCACTTCACAGCTAGATAGCAGTCAACCATCTCTTCAAAAAGTGATGGTACACTCACTTCAGTAAGCTACCAGGTGTTCCGTGGTCATTTGTATTGAGTAACTGAGCCACTCAGCTGAGAGAGCTTTGAACACAGGACACCCTGAAATAAAAGGAAGTACTTCTTCATACAGCGCAGAGTTAAACTATGAAATTTGCTACCGCAAGATGTAGAGATGGGCAGCTTCAAAAGGGGCTTAGACACATTCATGGAGGAAAAAGATATTAATGGCTAGTAGTCCTGATATCAATGGTTACTATTATCTGAACATGAGTTGCTAGGGAACACAAGCAGAAGGGTGCTATTGTACCCATGTCCAACTTGTAGGCTTCCCACATAGTTATGAGGACCCACCAAAACTGACATTGGTTTTGTCAATTTTTGTCCTCCTTCTCTTTTCCCCATTTTTGGGGGTAGTAAGAGCACTGCCAAGAAAACTACTAGCTAGGGCTGCAGTTGCCAACCATTTTCTGTTCCTCAGAATACCTCTGAGGCCTAACGTAGCTAGGCCCAGAAGCAATCTAGAACAATCGAAGATGGCGGACAGCTTCAGACTCAGCCAGTATTTCACTTCACAATGTGCTTGCCACATGAACAAATTTAAAAAAATGGAAGAAAGGTGTGGCTGGGGGATGGGGGCACCAAGCCTAGGAATTTCCCAAACATGGTACAGCCCTCCCTCTCAGTATCAAAAGCCTATGAGTGAAGCATTTCTATGGGGCAAAACCACACAATAGAAACAAAAACATGTGTAAATACAGGATGCTCTCCCCAAGGACTGCTCGATTGGCGTCTAGGCTGATAGGCTTTAGGCGCCAGACTAAGAGCTTTTTTATATGACAAGCTCTTAATGAGTAATAAACTTGATGATAATGCTTTGAAGTTTTTGGTTTTCGGGATTATATTTTACTGATGCTATTTTTTTAAAAAAAAAAACCTGTTGTTTGAGTTTAAGTAATTTTTGTTTGGAAAGGAAAAAAATCCCTATGACTACTGTTTTTGTAAACAAAATCTGTTTCTGAAGAAGGCATTTTTACTTAGGGAAGCGGTGTGGAAAGAGTTGCTTAACTAGGGTGACCATATGAAAAGGAGGACAGGGCTCCTGTATCTTTAACAGTTGTCTAGAAAAAGGAATTTCAGCAGGAGTCATTTGTATGCAGTTAGTTCCTGTTGAAATTCCCTCTTCATCACAACAGTTTGCGCTCTTTTGTATCTGGTCAAGACACCTGCTGAAATTCCCTTTTCTATAAAATTGTTAAAGATACAGACACTTTGTCCTCCTTTCTATATGGTCACCCAAGTTTAACCCCTTTACTGCCCACTGTTATTAAACCTGTGGTAAGGAAAGCCGCTTGGAGGAGATTTCAAAGTGGAAAATGATGGGTGTTAAAACACACCACCCCACATCTCCTGTAACACCTCCATAAACTGCCTTTGTTTACAAAATCTGTCTGATTCTTTGCTGTAAAACATGTAATTTGCTAGAAAGTGGAGAACAAACTAAAAACACTATTCCTCCCAAAGAGGTAAAATAATTTAGCATAGCTCCAGCAGCAAAAAAAAAAAAAAAAAACCTTGAATGTTGGGCTGAAACAGGATTCTCAATAGGGTGACTTTGCTTAAGGTGACATACGAAAAGGAGGACAGAGCTCCTGTATCTTTAACAGTTGCATAGAAAAGGGTATTTCAGTATGTGTCATTTGTATGCATGCAGCCCCTGGTGAAACTCCCTCTTCATCACAACAATTCAAGCTGCAGGAGCCCTGCCCTCTTTTGTATCTAGTCACTCTAATATAGCTCCTGCAGCTTTAACTGTTGTGATGAAGAGTGAATTTCATCACATGCATGCATACAAAAGACACCTGCAGAAATTCATCTTCCAAGACAACTGTTAAAGATACAGGAGCCCTGTCCTCCTTTTCATATGGTCACCCTAATTTAGGCCAGCAATTTAGGGTTACAAAACTTTGTAGGTTATATATGTGATGGGGCCAACAAGACATTAATTGCATGCCATCAACAGATATCCCAGTCTGAGGAGGGGTTTTGCAATAAGGTAACCTAACCATAGTTGGGGAAGTCATTTTGGTCTGCTCCATTAGTGAGAGTTAAGTCATCCACCTGTAGGGCATATTAGCCAGACATGTGTAAAATGCATTGGTTTGGTTTGCTAAGTAGAGAAAGGTGGAACCATATTGGTCAGTGGCAGTAAAACCATGGCTGAATTTGGATGACACAATAAGCAACTGGGGGGGGGGGGAGAAACAGTCGTCAGTTGTACTGACTATCGTGTTGTCCGAATGTTGCCATAGTCAACTCAGCGCTGATCCTAATCCGCACCACAGTTGATTATTTAATACCATGTTGTGTGGGGAGTACCCCCTAGATGAACAACTGTAAAGTTGATTATTACCCCACCATTGACTATCATGTCGTCTGAATTCAGCCTATGAGTCTGGTGTGACATCTCACCCTACTGGGAAAGAATGTAACCCGTTGACCTGTCTGCCTGAGCAATCCGCTGTGTAGGTTGATGCTGATGTGCAATTTCAAGGCCTCTGTTGTTCTCTGTCCTTATGCTTCTTTAGATGCACCAAATCCTAGGTGCTTAGGAGCAGGATGTGGTTTGCTCAGCGGTGATAGAAATGCATCCCTGATGAACTCAGAAATACTTCAGATGTTTGAGGCTGAGCGCTGACATTCAAAAGATGTGGTGCTGTGGCTAAAGCATTGGACTGGGAGTTGGGAGATCCGGGTTCTGGTCCCCACTCAGCCATGGAAAGTGAAACCCGCTGGGTGACTTTAGGCCAGTCACAAACTCTTAGCCCAAGCTACCTCACAGGGTTGTTGTTGTTGTGAGGACAAAATGGAGAGGAAGAGGAGGATTATGTAGGGTGACCAGATAAAATCCAGGTCAGGGCTCATGTAACTTTAACAGTTGTAGAGAAAAGGGAATTTCAGCCAGTGTCATTTGTATGCAATCAGTTCCTGGTGAAATCCCTCTTCATCACAACAGTTAAAGTTGCAGGGGCCCTGCCTTCTTTTGTATATGGTCACTCTAGTATAGTGCCTGCAACTTTAACTGTTGTGATGAAGAGGGAATTTCACCAGGAACTAATTGCATACAAATGACACCGGCTGAAATTCCCTTTTCTCCACAACTGTTAAAGTTACATGAGCCCTGACCTAGATTTTATCTGGTCAGCCTAGGATTATGGGTTCCTTGGAGGAAAAATAGGCAGGATATAAATGTAATAAATACATTAATAAATCAGGCCTAAGCCCTGATTCAGTGTAGCAGCTAGACGGTGCATATGTTTCAGATGGAGAGCCGTGTCAATTTGTCTGTAACAAAACCAATAGAGTTCTGTGGCACCTTAAAGGCTAACACATTTAGAGCCATCTTTAAACTGAAAAAACTACAACTCCCAGCATTCCCCAGTCAACCATGCTTCTTTCTGTCTCAACATTCATAGGATTGTGCCTTTCTTATTGCATTTGCAGAGGCTTGAACCATAGCGGCTAAAATGAAATTCTATATTCATAGCCAGTTATCTCTCTTTATCCTTTTCAGGATTTTTTGCCAAAACTTCTGTATAACTGAACAAGCTCAGAACATATGGAACATATCATCATTAGGGGTTTGAAACTTTCAACAAACAAATTATAAAATAAGTTTCAATAGTGCGAGAAGTGCATACTAATGGAACAGAAGTTTTCAAATGCTTTCTTTAAGTGCCACATTAATCACATTTTTTACAATGTTATCCCCTAACCAGGTGTGTTGATCATCAAAAACAATTTCTCCAAAATCCCATTCCTGTACGTGCTTGAAATTTAATTTCTTTTTATCCATTGATAAAACCAAATAAGTAGACTTATCATTTCAGACTAGGGGATATGTATGAGTTCTGACAAAAAGAATTTTTTAAGGTTCCATCTTTCTACCTCTTCCTGTCCCGTACAGGTGCTCTGACCCTGGAGTGCTACAGCTGCATAGACCTGGCTGATGGTGGTTGCAGTCAAGAGAAAATTAAGAAAGTGACGTGCCCAGCATCCAACCACTTCTGTGTGGAAACTCTGGCTGCTGTCGGATGGAGTGAGTAGGCACCTCCTAAAAGGAGACATGCTCAGAGCCGTTCTGCATTTCTCATCCTTGCCCTCTATTCCCAGGTGCTGGTTGTAATTACTCAGCATTTGAGGGGGAAGGTACTCTGTCTGTACATGCTGGAAGGAACTCTGTTTTTTCACATCTTCCGGGGTTGAGCCCTTGCACTGAACAGGTTCTGAGCTTCTAATTCGTGGCTCAAATCATATGAAGTCATGATGGGAAGATAAGATCGCTAAATTCTGCCTGTAGCTTTGGGGTTGGGGCAAACTTCCATGTATTAGGGCACAATCCTGTCGGGAAAGTCAGAGCCTGCTGAGTATCCGTTGTAGGGCAGCCGGAGCACGGAGGTGATCCTCCCCTCTGCATTTTCGCCAGACAGGCCGGCATTTTCGCCAGACAGGCGGGGCTTCCGAGCGGGAGGGAAGGAGCCTGAGTCGTGCATAGGGCAGCTTCCCGGGTCTCCCCACATCCCCTCTCCACTCCCTTTCTACCATCTCGGCATTCTGTTTTTGAGTGTGGAGATATAGCCAGCGCAGAGAGAATAATGTCAGCTATAAGGGGGAGGGGAGCACAGTTTCTGGGCTCCGAGGTTGGAGCCCTGGTTCTGACCTCGGAGCCCAGAAGCCAAAACATCCTATGTTCCCCTGGGCAGAATCTACACTACTGCTTCAAAAGGTTTTATAACAGTAGTGACAACTGTTGAGGCCCAGGACACACTTCATATACGGTTTTCAAACCGTTTTCAAAGTGTCATATCCTGCTTGGCGTAGATCTGGCCCTGGTGCTGTCTAGGGGATGTGGGGTTGCTCCCTCACAGAAGGAAGGTAGGGATTGAGCCTCTGTCCACTGCCTCCCTTCTCTTGCAAGTTATATAACTAGTTTCTTCACACCACATGAAATTAAAGTATAGGACTCCTTACCATAAGATGTTGTGATGACACCAGTATCTTAAGGATCAGGCAAATTTACCTACTATGGTTAGTCCGGATAAGTAGATGGAGTCGTCTTGTATAGAGGCAGTAAACCTGTAAATTTCCACTGATACGCAAAAGGAGGAGCCATCGCCTACTTTTTCTGCTTGTGAGCAGGGGAGAGAAAAGGTGATGGCCCAGCGCACTGCTGGTTTCAGCCACCCTACCCCAGAATAACCTCCCCAACAGATTACCCATTCAGAAATGCAGCTTCCAACAGAAAAAAAGTTTCCCACGTCTTAAACATCATAAGAAAGGGTAGGGGAAGAACCATGCAGTGGCTGCAGCTGCATGGTTCTTCAGATGCCTAGCTCACATGCACATCCATCCAGGGCCGGCCCTACCATTAGGCAGAGTAAGGGAGTCGCCTCAGGCGGCAGATGCTGGGAGGCAGCACAAAGGCGTTAGAGGAGAGAGCAGTGTGCCATGCAGCCAGACCAGCACCTCCAAAACTAGCCCGCTGCCTTCAGGTGCAGTGGGATACCCTGTCCCATCCACAGTATTGAAGCAAGATTCAACTGCCAGTCCGTTTGGCTTTTGTACATGGAATGGGGGGGGGGGGTCCATCTTTCTCTTGGCCACAGGCAGAAAAATGTCTTGGGCCGGCCCTGCACCCATCCCCAGTAGATCAGTTTATGCAAGCTGCTTCTTATCTCCCTGTGTAATCTCTTTGTTCTTCCCCTTTACAGGTCATGGGGAGGTCTCATTTGGTGAAAAGGGCTGTGGCCTGAGCAACCTGGGCAACAACAAGGAAGAAGTAGATGTACATGGCATCCTTGCTTTCTCCCAGTTGCACCAGTGCAACAGCAGCCTCTGCAACTCCAAACTGGACATCGAAAGCCCGGAGCTGCAAACCATTGGTGAGAATATGGGTCATGGGAAGGGATGGAGTCCCTCCTTTAGAAGAGCCCTGGACTTACACCTCCCACTGCTATCGGAATGGGGAACAGAATGTCGGAATACTTTACAAGCATCCTTGATGCTCAAGGACATCCCAGTTTTGAAATGTTCTTGTTTATCAACATGGGTTCCTATCTAGATTTGCATCTAACCCTGTCCAATGTAGGAGGACCATATGGAAAGGTGGACCGGGCTCCTGTATCTTTAACAGCTGTAGAGAAAAGGGAGTTTCAGCAGGTGCCATTTGTATGCATGCAGCATCTGGTGAAATGCCCTCTTCATCACAACAGTTAAAACTGCAGGAGCCCTGCCCTCTTTTGTATCTGGTCACTCTAGCATAGCTCCTGTAGCTTTAACTGTTGTGATAAAGAAGGGATTTCACCAGGTGCTGCATGCATACAAATAACACCTGCTGAAATTCCCTTTTCTATACAACTGTTAAAGATACAGGAGCCCTGTCCTCTTTTCCATATGGTCACCCGAGCAACGGCTACTAGTGACCATTACAGTGGCTTGTGTAAAACACACAACCCAATTCTAAGCAGGCTTCAATAGAAGTTGTATGTCTATTGTTGTGATGAGACTTACTTCCTAGAAGTGAACTAAAATTGAGGATTCTAGGAAACAGAACTGAATTTGAGGATACTAGGAAATCTAGGAAGCTGTATTACAGAGAGTCAAGTGTTGGTCCAATTAGCCCACTATTTCTAACACTTACTGGCTGTGCCTCTTTCTTAACCTTACCTGGAGAAGTCAGGGATTGAACTTGGGACCTTCTGAATGCAAAGCAGGGACTCTTCTACTGAGCTACGGACCTTCCCTGAAGCTATCACTTCTTCAGTATGAAGCTAGCATACTGAAGAAGTGATAGCCCTGTTCAGTGGTGATTGTGCATGATCTCATCCCCACGGATAGGAGGAAGGCAACTGTATGGGAGGAGAGGTAACCTTTCCCAGGCACAGTGCCGCTCGCCCATTGCCTATTGCTTGGGGTGCATCTTAAACACAGTCCAGTTTAAACTTTAAAGTCGGTGTAAGCGTCCTCTTTGCTTCTCTTCATCGACACTGGGAACTGTCAATTTATTTATTTATTTATTTATCATTTCAAGAAACTATAAACTGCAAAGAATCCTCTGTTAGCATCTTCAGAATGTTCCCCATGACATGTAAACACGTTGAAAGTTGATAGCGTGCGGGCTGGCCCTCTGCCCTTGCTAAAATCGGGATTTTGCTTGGTTGCCAGGCAACGAGCTCACAAGGGTTCCAAACGGCGTGGAATGCTACAGCTGTACTGGCGACGAGTGCTTGATCAACAACGCTACTATAGTCAAGTGCTATGACTCTTTCCGGGGATGTTTCCACGGCAATGCTACAATGAGAGCAGGTAAGGACTCGTGCGGAGCAACTGAGATGTCTACCCTTCACTTTGGCCAGCTTTGATTCAAGTTGGCCTCCTCAAGTTTTAATCAGGTCTGGGGATTTCTTATTGTCAATTATTTTGTTCAGACGTATGTGTGTTTGTGCAGGTATGTTTTTTGTTTATATATTTGCATGTCAGTAGCTTTTTACTATCTTATGTACAATATATAGGTTGACCATATTTGGGAAGCCAAAATGGAGGACACCCAGTGGCAGGGCAGAACGACGTGATTTCCGGAGGCATTTTCTTTAATGTCCGGCAATGTCACGCTTTCCCCCTTTAAGGCCCTGAATTGAGCGGTGAGGTGGATGACAGCCTTAAAGGGGAAAGCATGTAATCCCAGGACATTATAGAAAATTACAGAAAATCCACCCTGACACTCAGGATAGAACAAAAACCAAGACAAATCTGGGGAATTCCTGGCAGCTGGTCACCCGAATATTATATTTTTCAGGTTTTTAATCTTTCTAAAGTGCCCACATTGCTTTGGCTATTGGACGGTACAGAAATGTAGCCAATGATTGAAATAAATGAATGAATGTGGACCTTGTGGAGTTTGGCTGGGAAAATGCTGGCCTTTGTTACCTGTAGGAAAACTGTACTCAGGTCGCGTTCTATTGAACGGTGTGAGAGTGGGGAGAATGTGATTCTTGCCCCCTTGTCTTGAAGAGACAGTTAAATTGGAGCGAGAATGACAGACCTCATGATCAAATTGGTATGGGAAGTCAACTGGATGGATTTGGGCTGATTTTAGCACAGGTAACTGAGGTTATATGATTAGGAATGTGCACCTGGCTTGTAACGACTTTGACTCAACACCATGACACTGCAGCTGTCTCTTCCTTTCCCCAAAACATATTTTGATGGAAGCCGCAACAGTGATAGGGAAACTACCCAGAAGGAAGGCCCTCATTTCTCCCTGGCATCTGTTAAAATGACAAGTTTCCAGGTGCAAGGATACCCTGGGATGTATGATTCCCTTAGTGCACTTGGCATTCATGCTAAGTAGTCAGAGTTCTAGAAAACTTCATTTCTCATTGTCCCTGGATCTTAGGATTCTGCCATAAACACACTGGATTCCAGGGAAAAATGGAAGTTGTTGTTGTTGTCTGCCAGATGAGTTTTGAAAGAAGATGGCAGAGTTCAAGGCTCAGAGAGCAATGGGAGGTATTTGTATCCTCCAGACAACCGGGGGAAAAACTTATTTTTAATTGTTTGGAAAATCATTCCCTCTAATAGTAAATTCAGGTGGCAAGAGCTGACAGAAACTGAGCCAGCAGTTTGGAACCATGAAGTTTCCAAAAGTGTATCTAAAATATATATTTAGCCTTTTCTAAAGCACTACATAGACATTCATCTATCATACATTCATCTTTCACCCAGCTGGTTGTTGTTTTTAAGGGAAAGTTTTAAAACGGTTGTAAAATTGCTCCAGAGGTTGTTAGGAGAAGGTTTGTGCCTATCTATAATGGTCAACACACAGCATTTATTCAAAATCCGCAGAAGTGTTTTCCCCCAAAGCTTGAGCTAGAATGGAGCATTACCTTTAGACGATCCTTCTCCAACACGGTGTCCTCCAAATGTGTTGGATCATTGGCAGGAGATGATGAGGGTTGCAGTCTAACACATCAGATGGCCACCAGATCGGGGAAGGCTACTTTAGACTGGACACAATGAGAACACTTCCCAACTGAGCCTTTGATTCTCCATGTGTTATGACTGTCTTCACCCTGCTTTTAATCTTTTCCAGGCAACTTCTCGCTGACCAGGCCTATCAAAGGTTGTGTCAAGGACAAAGAATGTACTAGGATCACGAAAGGAAGCCCAGGCATCATCACCCTTACAGGTTCCTGTTGCTCTGAAAGCCTCTGCAACATCAACCTCTCCAACAAAACACACTTCTCTGCGAAGATTCCTCGGCTTGCGATTCTGCCTAATCAGGGCAGTAGCATCACTGCAGCCACCACCGCCACAACTACAAAGGTTCCTGGCAGCATGGCAGCCTCTTCCATCGCCAGCAGGCCAACTCGTTCCATTGCTATGACTCCACCGATGTCTGATCACCACAACCACGACCATGACCACGATCACAACCACGTTGATACCGAAATCACCTCTGTGAGAGATGGGAAGCCAATCACCTTCGTGAGAGTTGAAGAGCGAAACAACCAACAAGCTCAATTGCCTCAAGGCACAAAGGGGAGCGCAGCAGGCCTAGGTGGGTCAGCCGTGCTGGTCTTGTTGCTGGCTGGGTTGCTCCTGTGAAGGAAAATCGAGGAGATAAAATGATAACCAACCTTCTCCCTTCCTAGTTCAGCCCCATCCAAATTCAACTCACCGTCGTATTTTGATACGACTTTTCTCACTCTGATTAGGCTTCAGCCTACGTATGTTAAGCACCATGTTTTGATGCTAACATTTTTGCTGTTACCTGTTGTAAATGCCCTACATAATGCCCTCTGCATATTGGAATATTCTGGCAGCCATCTAGCGCATGACAAGGAATGGCTAGAACCCACTGCCATCCTGTAAGGCAAAGTTCTGTATTACATTTATATATAGCAAAAGTCAATTCTGCTCTTATGAAGCAGATTCCTTTTGTATGTTAAGCCTTTTTATGCACTCAGTATGCACCATTGTTTATGCACTTGGTGCCAACACAATGGTAGCCATTTTGTATTCATCCTTCTAGATGGAGTTTTCCTTGGGTCATTCTTGGTATAGCTCACCAGATATGTTTTCTTTCTTTGCTGAGGTCCATTGCTCTCTCTTACTCTCCATCTGCATCAATCTACAGTGTTAGAGTTTAAGAGAATTGTATTATCTAATGTAGGGTTTGGGGCTTTCATGGAATGACAGACGGCTACTAAGGTGGCCTATGGTGGACAGCCATACGCAAGCCTTATAAAAGATGGTCTGATCGACCACCCAATCACCTTGGAATCAATGAAAACCATCCTTCTTGTCTAGAGTGTGATGTGGACTGTTCCTAGGAGAATATATATACTCATCCCCAACTCCTCCAACCCTCAGTATTTGAGCATTGATTGGGCAAGAAATCAGTCAGAGTGCCTGCTTGCTCCCTTTTTTAAGTCAGTGCATTGCGGGGCAGGTAACAAGCTGAACACTCTCATGCTTTTGTTCAGCAACAGGCTAGCTACTGATGCTACAGAAATTATTTAAGGTAGTAATAATCGAGAGCAAAGATCAACTGATTCCTCTTCCTTTTTTCCAATAACGTTTCATTTTCCCAAGAGAGTCAGCTTTACAGGGACTAAGAAGCCCTGCATGCCTACTTGCCAACATTTGACAGCAGTCAGGAACAAGATGCACCTCCTTTAAGCCGAGCAAAGAAATGTGTGAAAGCCACCAAGGCAAAAGAAGAAAGCCACTTATGTAGAACCGAGCAACTTAGTCCCATCAAAGCATTTTTGAATTGGTGAATTTCAAAATATGCCCACAATCCAGGATGCAGAAGTTTGGGCTCATTTTAAAGCTGAAACATCAATATCTGCAAGATTGTGAAATTAGATGACTTTTGAAATTTAGACTTTGATCCTGAAATTTGACATTTGAGTTCAGGAATCAAAATTTGAAGTTCAACAGTTATAGCTTTTTCAGTATCCCAGTGTATATATGCTGACTGGTTCAATGGATGAATGAAGTTGATCTAAAAATCACTCAGGTTTACTACAGTCAGATACTGTCAAATATTGGTGACTACTACCGACTGGTCAAATACTGATAGCTACTACTACAGAATCTTCGGATACTGAATATTAGATATTAGCACTCGATGAGAATATTCACCATCGAGATGTGTAGAAGGGAATCATAAGGACTGGAGTTCATTTCAGCTTGTCCAGTACTGTTCAGTTGAAACTTGAGCAGATGAAGACATGTCTGGGCCACATCAACGGAGCCCCAGATCATGGACCAGACCATCTTGTAGATCAAACTAGGTGACTCATCCCACACCTCCCGCTCCTGCTCTTGCTGTGCAAGAGTCGGGAGAGGGGTACCACTTGGATTAGGTGCCTCATAAATGTGCTAATTCTAGGGAACATTAGAGGCTATTTGAGTTTGCTATGAAGTCCTCAGAGCCTTTAAAAGCACTTTCTTACAGTGTTCCTAACCCACTCCTTCGAAGAAAGCAATCCATGTCTTAGTGTAACACAATGTCATAGAACTATTTATACCTGCACTCTTGGACTATATGTATTTTAATGCGCTCACCAAGCCAATGCCCTATGTGACACACATTGAATCTGAGTGGTGTCCCCTTGCTCTGCAATACCACCCTTCCTGACCCCAGCAGACAAAATGGAAGATCCAGAGGCTTAAATGTATCTGTTCCTCACCTGTTGTTGTTTTGTAAACAGTTTCACATTTAACTCTTGCCAAGGCAGAGGATATCAGGGGAAGCCTGAGCTGAAGAGGTGTAGCAAATAAAGAGATTGCAATTTGGCTGAAGAAAGCCTCTACCTACTTCCTTTTGAGCTCTCATTTTATTTATCGGGACGGTTGTTGTTATTTGTGATCCATGTGCTTCGCTGAATGACATAAAAAGGGAAGTCTCCGCCCCATAGAGTTTACAATCTCAAATAAAAAGTTGCTTCGGGTTAAAAACAACAATAACAGAACCAAACAGGAAGAAAAAGTAATAGAGTATTCAATGGACACCTGGGGCTTGTCTATACACTCTAAATAACCCATTGTTGCTGCATAGTTGCACCCCATCATTTATATGATGCAGCCGCCAGCTCGTAGCCACATCAGACTTTTTCTAAGTGTCGATTTACCGTGACTTTTTCCATTGCTCTGATGTCACCAGACTTGGGCTGAGCAACCCTTTAAGCGGAGGACACCTTGAAATAGAGGACCTCCTTGTAAAAGCGGGCACATGGCCACCTACCAAGTTGTAAGTCATGAATACTGTTTGGGAAGAAATGTATCCTAACAGCTGACAATTTCCGCCTTCTTTGTATTGGTGGGTTTGTCACATGAGAGCTTCCACGGTCTGGCTGCGAAGACTATGGTTCCCAGGGTGTCCGAAGAAGAGGAACTGGGGAAGAGAGAGGAAAAGAGAACTGGGGCAGGGGAGCGGGGGAAGCACAGCAAGGACTCATGAAAATAAACATGTTGCAATCCTGCCTGATGTGATTTAAAAGTGCTTCTCCTATTTATAAGGATGTGTCCAGGTCAGTTCTCTTGATCAACCTCAAACTACACATGACAGTCATGTGCAGTTCTTTCTTCATTCTCTCTCTCTCTCAATCTAAAGCTGCTTCTTTCCCAACCTAGTACCCTCCAGATGGGTTGAACTGCACTTTCCAATAGACATGCTGGTGGGGGATGATGGGTGTTGCAGTTAGGGTGGGCCACTCAGGAGTCACCGAAAAAAGAGAAAATGCATCGCCACAAAAGAGAACACTTAGCATAAAGTTGGCAGATGCTGATTTGTATGTATAAATGCAAATGTTTTGAAAGCATGACAATTTATATAAAAATTCAGCGCCTCTCATCATCCTGTGGAAGACGGTCCAGCTGCTAGCTGTGGAAGGGCAGCCATGGTGTGGTTCTTTATCATTTAAATAGGAATTGGACAGGACATCCCTTCAAACAGAGGATACCTTCAAATAGAAGACAGTCCTCTGGCAGCTCTTCAAGGACTGCTCTTTGTAAAAGAGGGCTCACAATTAACCTGACTGTGATTCAACACAACTGGTGGGGGGAGGGGTGTTCCTCAATGACCACCTTGGATGCAGTCTCCAGTGGGAGACCAACACTGGGAGGGATGGGGAGTGAAAGGAAGAGGGGGGGCTGTTTTTCTACCTCCCAATTGCAACCCCCACAACCCCTCCCCCCCACAAACCAAGTTGCTTTACGCCATGTAGGGAAAAGGAAATGGGTGTCCCTATCTTTTCTCTCGCTGGGCCAAGAGCAACTTGGGAAGGGGGCTGATTTGGACCTGGAATGGAACGCTGATGGGGTGGAAGGGTTTAAGAAGATGCCATCCATGCCACATCCCCACACCAATTGCCTCTTGCAGATTTCAGCCAATTGGCTGCCTTAAAGCTAAAATTAGAAAAGAAATAAGGAAGCAAGTGGAAGGGACACACGATTCACATCACGGATGATTTGAGCTTCAGGGATGAGAGAGGGCTAATATATCCCCAAGGAGAACCTAGAACTGCAGATAGTACCCAGGGCTAAATCCTTGGCCATAAATTAAGTAGGGTGACCAGATAGAATCCAGGTCAGGGCTCATGTAACTTTAACAGTTGTAGAGAAAAATGAATTTCAGCCAGTGTCATTTGTATGCAATTAGTTCCTGGTGAAATTCCCTCTTCATCCCAGCTGTTAAAGTTGCAGGGGCCCTGCCTTCTTTTGTATATGGTCACTCTAGTATAGTGCTTGCAACTTTAACTGTTGTGATGAAGAGGGAATTTCACCAGGAACTAATTGCATACAAATGACACCGGCTGAAATTCCCTTTTCTCTACAACTGTTAAAGTGACATGAGCCCTGACCTGGATTTTATCTGGTCAGCCTAAATTAAGTCACCATCTGACACCCTCCGCACAGGCCTATGCATCTCTTTCCTCATTGCTAGCTAGAAACAACTGAGCAACCTCCTTACTATTTTGGGCAGATGTTGCTCTGACCGAGTCTGCAACATCCCTTTGCGAGGCCTGTCAACAGGGAAGCAAGGGACCATCCGACTCAGGACCAGAAAGAGGAAGCCGACACTGTGCTGGCCCTGGCCGCTTCCTGATCTACAGAGCGAGATGGAGCAACCAGACTTCCTTTTTTCTTCACCTGGAAAATGTGGTCATTGCTGTTATCTTGAGGGGTCAGGAGCATATTGTGATCCGATGCTTTGGTCCACAGGCTGTGCCAAAGCAATGCATGTTGGGAATGCAGGCCTCCTGGCAGCTGACTCGGGGGCAGCAATGCATTCTGGGAACTCTTGCAAGCAGTCCTGCCATATCAATCGTCAACTTTTTTAGGTTGGGTGTTGGAGGCATGTGAGGCCATTTGTAGACAACCCTTCAGGATGTTACTCCAGTGCCAGTTTCTAGGCCCAGTTCAACATTTTAGTGCTGAGCTTTAAGGTCCTAAACAGCTTAGGGCCAATCTACCTGATATAGTGTCTTCTCTCATATGCTTCTGCGTGACGGCTAAACTCATCCAGGTGCTGTTGATGGGCAACATCAAGGCTCAGGTCTTCCTCCTGATGGTTCTTTATCCTTATACCAGCCCTGGACTGGACAGCCCTTCAAATTGCAGATGCCTTCATAACAGAGGAGAGACCTCCTGCAGTTCTTCAAATAGAGGACTGTCTTCTAAAAGCAGACACACAGCGACCTTACGAAGCTCTGTGTTTTCCAAGAATGCAGTACCCTCTTTTCTTCCACACCCATAGGACAGGGGTCCCCAAACCTTTTTGGACCCGTGTAGGCTCATTTGGGAATTTGAGAAAACGCTGTGGGCACCGCCAGAAAATGGCGACCACGGAGGATGTAGATAGTTGCATCATGGTTGCCGTGGGGATCTGGTTAGTCAAAAGTGAGCTAAAGAGGGTGGGGAAGAGAAATAGGGAGTCTAGAGATTAGGCAGGAAGGGAAAACCACAAAGCCAAAGGTGTAGAGGGGAGAGGAAGGCTAGAGGCAAGGAGTAGCACCCCCCTTTCCTATGGAACTCCCTGCCCCTGGAGGTCAGGCAGACGCCAGTACTGTGTTGTTTCTGGTGCCTCCTAAAAGCAGCTCTTTCCTAGGAAGCCTTCCTTGGTTGACCGGCTACTGTTTTATTGGCACTGTTTTTAAAAAGAATAATTATAATATCGTGTTTTATTCTTTATATCCCCTCATCCTTTTATCTCTAGTTCTTCATACCGCTCTGGAATCTGTTTAGGTGTGGAGCGGTATACAAATGTTGTAAATAAAAACAACAAGAGAGAGAAAGAAGACTGCCTTCACATTTTCCAAGGTTTTTATTGAATTTTATTTATTTATTTTTGAAGGCAGTGAAGAGCTTCATGGGTGTACTTCACTCCCTGCCCCTTTCATGGCAACGATAGGGGTTGCATTTTAGAATCCGGCCATAGGAAATTGCCTTATCCTAGGTCAGGCTTTTTGTTCACGTAGTCCAGTTAGGTCAATTCAACGGCTCTCCAAAGGCCTCCTAAAAATATCAGTGAGTGGTGTGGAGAAAATCACCCAGACGGTGGTGAACAGCTCACTCCATAAACACAACTGCTGCCATATGGAGGGATTTAAAAATAGCATTCATGAGACAGCCATATTGTGGGCAGCGGCTCATAAACAGATTGGTGTGTGCATCAGACTCTCCAGGGATTGAACTAAGAAGCTTGTGGTTTTAAGCTGAGAGCATGCCTAGTAATGCTACTGGCCCCATACAGACTTAGGCCTCCAGATCCTTTCCAGACTCAGGCTGCCTCTACACAAGAGGTTTAAAGCTCTTTCAAGTCTCATTAAAAATTTTACCTCTACATGAGTGGAGCGCAAATCGGGAGTTGAGGAGCGTTATCTATCCGATTATCGATTATCGAATGTGCGTTAAATAGCGATTCTCCGCATTAACTACTTCTAAAGCGCATTTCAAACAACCGGTAAGGCCACCAGTTGTGCGCTCAATTGCCTCCTGCGTACAGTCATTTACCATAAAGCACTTCTGAGAAGATGCGCATAATCGGAGAACCAGGCGTCAAACCGAATTCTTATAGAGGGGGTCTCAGAAAGGAATGAACCCCTGAGATTGGTAGGCAATTAGAAGTTTTAGGATTGGCTAATATTCCTCCTAATCCCAGAAGCCTGGGTCAACAGAGAAAAGGATTGACTTGTTGCACATCAGCTCATTGGCTGAAAGAGCCTGCTCTACATCTGGATTTGGGTGCAGCTGGCAATGGCCCTGGCCCAGCTCTGAGGGGCAGAAATGCCTATGCTGCAATTATGCAGAAGGGCAGAAAAAATACAGAGAATGTGGGTATAGGAATCCAGCCACCTAAGAAGCCAGTTTGCACATTGCGAACTCATTAATTTGTGCGGTGTGACGCATGCCAGCTGCCATTTTGAATATGCAAGCCCCGGCCAGCACCTGCTGTGGCTTGTCATGTCGAGTGAACCCAGGCGGTAGGGGTTGTTTGGGTTATACAACCCTCAAATAACCCATGACGTCTAACTTTCAAATTGCCCCTGCTGCGGCAGCTGTCTGGACCAAGAAGCAGCTGCCCTTTTGGAGGGAGAAAGCAATTTGCCACTCTGCTGCTACTCTGCCGCTTGATGAGCCCGCATCAGGCTGCTTCATGGTAAAGCTGGCCCTGCCCAGAGAACAGGGACTGTCAATACCAAATAGGGGCAGTTGGAGCATATTTGGGAAGGGTGGGGGTTCAGCTCCGTCTAGCCCCATGACTAATGTTCGGCTGGGCTGGCTTGCTGAACCAAAAATTGTGGTCTCCTGGTTCCCCTGTTCCAAGGAAAGAGCAAACAATGAGAGGAGCCCTCACAAGCGTAAGACAAATAAAAACAGGACCAAAGGATGATGGCAATTCAAGAAATGAATGTACACCAATACACATAGTTGAAATATTTCATGCAAACATCAAACAATGTTTTATTGGCTCATCTGAGCTTGACAATGAGCAAAAACCTAACTCAATGAGCTGGTGGATTGATAATCAATTCACCAGCACCAATAAACTATTAATAAACTTATTTTACAATTGTACATATACAAATAATGAATTTATATCTTAAATACGAAAATTAATAAAATCTCTGTACAAATAAAAATGTTTGCTCAATGGGAGCTACAATGACAAGCAATAACAACGATGACAAGCAATAACAGACGGTAACTCTGGAATTGTATAATCCATTTCCACATTTCATCAGTAAAGCGGCATTCAAGATAATGGAAGACGCAAATAATAGAAGACACTCTGTCACCCGTGGGAGAATAGACACTACTGAATGAAATGGAGATAAATAAATTGCATGAAATAATTCAACTATGAGTATTGGTGTACAAGGAAGGCATGGGGTGGACGTTCAGGCTTCAGTCACTGCTTAGCAAAGGGGCTTGGAGCCCCATGTCAAGCAGCAGCTGAAGGAGCCTCTCCCCCACTCCCCTTGCTTGCAGCTTCTCTTTCCAGAGGGAAAGATAGGTGGGCAGAGTGGGGATTTTGGATGATCCTTGGAGCCCAACACTCAGCAACATCTGAAAGGACGTCCCCTCCCTGTCCCTCTCTCCTGCAAGAGGGAGATGCAGGGAGAGAGTAGGCAGGCATCAGAAGGTGCCAGTGGAGGCTGGTGGCTCCTATTTCAGCAGGGCAGTGAATCTGCTCCAGGTTTCAATCAGAACCAGTCCGAACGCTAAAGGAGCTATCCAAAGTGCGCTTCTTTAGAGTTCTGACTAGTTCTGACTGAAACCCAAGGTGGATTCACTGCCCCACTGGTATCTGAGCCACCACTCTCCATGGGCTGATGCTTGGTACTGGGATCCTGAAACCCTGAGCCCCAACTCTGAACAGTGGGTAAAAATCAGCAAAGTCTGGTGGCTCCTATTTCAGCCGGGCAGCGAGTCCACTGGGTTTCTCAGTCAGAAGCAGTCAGAACTCTAAAGGAGCTATTCATGGTGCTGAAACTGTTGGGGGCCAGGGTTCAGCACTTTGGATAGCCCCTTTAGAGTTCTGACTGAAACCCAGAGCAGGTTCACTGCCCTGATGAAATAGGAGCCACCAGCCTCCGCTGGTGAAAGTGCTTCCCCTCCCATGGGAGAGAGAGGTGGGGAGGGTATGGGCTTCAGCCAATGCTGGTGGCCACAGTCAGAGCCTTCCTCCTACTCTTGGAACCTGGGGTGGGGGGCAGGCTTCAATCCTGGGAAGATCCCCACCCACAACAGCAGCTTCAAAATTGGGAGAAACCAGGCATGGTGAGTATAATTGTCGCAGCCTGCCCGTAACCGGTAGAAGCTGGATAAACCATGCCAGGCATTTTCTCCCTTTCTTTTTAAGTGGCAGAATAAATGATACAGAATAAGAGAAATCAGGCAAATGTCCATAATCTGCTATTCAGGTTGCAGAATCCAGCTTTTTCTTGTCGCAGAACTTGGAGGGATTTTAGCACCGAAGGTATGCCAAGCCCCACCTGTTATACGTCCTATATGTGTCTTTTATAGGTGGTCTCAGCTACAGAGAGAAGTGCTCTCCCTGCCCAGATAAGGAATTCCTCTTGAGGACATGCAAACTGCCATAATTATCTGTGCTCCACAAAACATTGCACCCTGCTCTAGGAGAGGGATATCTTTATTTATGGCTTTCCTTTCATCTTTGAAATCCAGCTGTTCAACGACTTCAGGTCCCTTGAGCGGTCTCAAGTGGCTGCATCCTGCCCTCTCTCTCCCTCTCTAGGCGAAGCCTCCTTTACCCAGGCAGGCCCTCAGCATTTCCCCATCTGCTGTGCAAAATGAAATAAACCTCTCACCAAGTTCCTCTTTTCATCGGAAGCTCCTCTTTATTTTGGCCAGAATCCAAGATCTCAGCCAGGCGGGGAAGGCAGTCAGTCAGCAATCACCATATCTCCAGTTCCCTGTAACAGGACGCCCAGGAAAGACGAGAGACCTGCCTCCTGCTGCCTCTGACAGGTAATAATGATTGTCCAGAATGATTCATCTCCTTGACGTTGGGTTGCCCATGAAGTCGCAAAGGATAGGTTCTGATGGCCTCAAGCTTCCGAAAGAAGGAGAATGCACTGTTGTCCATCTTTCATGTGAGACTGATTCTCCGTGGAGTCTCTGCTCTGTTCTGGTTTGTGGCATCCAAAATTGCAAACTGTCTCTGTTGCGGTTAGTATTGCAACATGTGTCATTGTGTTGTGTCTGAGCTTGCACATGTTTCAGTGTGATTTGGGTGTGTGGCCGTAGCGGTGTGCTCAGATTTGAGAATATCTCGATTTCTCCCGTATGTGACTTCTATGTTTTGTGAATTTGGGGAAGATCAGCCACAGCTCAGTGACAGCCTGCATCTATTATCCACAAAAGGACCTGTGTTCCATCTTTGCCCACATCTACCCTAGAGAGCCATGGGACATCAAAAGAGACCCGTATTTCCCACTTTTCTCAAAAGCGGAGGCACACCCTTTTCTGACAAAAGGAAAGTAAGAGAAACTGATATACATCTTCATTCTTCTCGTCTTCCAAAGTTTGCTTTTAGAGTGTAGGAGAGCAAGGAATGACACAATAGAATATTAGAATCATAGTGGTGGAAGGGATCTCAAAGATCATATAGTCCAACCTCCTGCAAATGCAGGAAATTTACTGAGGCAGCATCTCAGGTAGTTGGCTGTCCAACCTCTCCTGGTAAACATCTAACAAAGGAGAGTCCATCACTTTCCAAAGCAGTCCGCCAATTAGCTCGTACCACCAGGGATGTTATTTCTAATATGTCACTGAAATCTCCTTTCTAGTAATGTGAACATTTTGATTCAGGGATTCCCAAACTTTTTGGACTTATTTGAGGATTTGAGAAACTACTGTGGATCCCACCACAAAATGCCTCATTAGTGGATTGCACTTTTAGTGTCTTCCTGTTGCGTCTATGGATTTTAGGTGGCGTCTTATTCAGCAAAACCTTTTGCTTCATGTCTTTTGAGCACTGCAATGTCTGTTTAATAAGGGATTGTCTAATTCAGCTAATTGCTGGACGTGCAATACAGCTAATGCTTCTTTTAAATGTATACTTTGGCAATGTCCAGTTGTTGTTATTTTTTTAATAAGAGGAGGTTATTTACACAGATAAATTTTGTACTGAAGCAGCCTTTGCTAATATTCACGGATGTACATGCACTTTTAAATTATTTACCTGCTTCATGGAAATTAACAAATGGTCAGTGTAAGTGGATTTTCCATTAGGGATGTGCACTGACCCCCCGGATCGGATCGGATAGCGGATCGGAATCGGACCTGGGGGGTCGGATCGGATCGGATCGGATCGGAGGCTGGTCGGATCGGATCCACGATCCGAATCCGATCCGACCCAAAATCGGGAAAATCTGATCCAATCCGATCCGACCAACCTCCGATCCGATCCGATCCGATCCGATGAGGTCCGATCCGGATCGGACGCCATTTTGAATGCTTTTTCCCATAGCCAAGTATTGTTTTACAAAAACGCCTATAACTTTTTCATTTTTAAAGATAGAAGGATGAAACTTGGGGACATTATAGACTGGTTAGGGATAGTTATCTGTGAGAAATTTCAGAAAGATTGGTGCATGCATTTTGTGGCAATTAATTTTTTAATAAATACCTACTTTCACTTTTTACTCAAGCAGACACGAGCCCTGTAATGGATACTAGCAAGGATCAAAGGGATCGAGACGAGACAGTGTTTCCTTTTCTTCGCGGGAAGCGGGAGGGGGAGGAAAGGAAGACCTGGCCTCTGTGGAACATTTTTTGAAACATTTAATCTAAAAATTCCATAGCCATCAAATGCCTGGACCTATCATTCTGAAATTTCTGACACATATCTACCCCTAACCCATCTACAAAGTGAGCAATGTTCAGACTTCTAACTTTTAAAATAAAAAAGTTATAGGCGTTTCTTTCCTCATTGTTTCAAAAATTAATTGCCACCACATGCCTGGACCCAGCTTTCGGAAATTTTACACACATATCAAGTGAAGTGTTCCCTGTAATGTGCCCATGTTTCCTGTTTGTATCTTAAAAAATAAAAAAATGGGAGGCGTAACTGTATTTACCCCACTACTACCCATTTTTCTAAAATTAATTGCCACACAAGGCAAGCACCTATGTTTCTGAAATTTCACACACATAGGTCCCAAGGTACCTCCTACAATGTGGCAAAGTTTCATGTTTGTAACTTTAAAAATGACAAAGTTATAAGCATTCCTGGGTATTTATTAAAAAATTAATTGCCACAAAACGCATGCACGAATCTTTCTGAAATTTCTCACAGATAACTATCCCTAACCAGTCTATAATGTCCCCAAGTTTCATCCTTCTATCTTTAAAAATGAAAAAGTTATAGGCGTTTTTGTAAAACAATACTTGGCTATGGGAAAAAGCATTCAAAATGGTGTCCGATCCGGATCGGACCTCATCGGATCGGATCGGATCGGAGGTTGGTCGGATCGGATCGGATTGGATCGGATTTTCCCGATTTTGGGTCGGATCGGATTCGGATCGTGGATCGGATCGGATCCGATGCACACCCCTATTTTCCATACCCTTTTAACAGCTAAAAGACTGATATTACAACACTGGAAAGGTAAACACTCACCTCCTATAAAGAAGTAGATTGAGATCCTTACAACACTTTCAGTATTTGAACAGATGGCATATAAACTCCACCTTCAAATGGACACTTATTTGAATATATGGTCCACTTTTGTTGAAGCCTATGTATAATTGCTAGAAAGTAGTATGCCTTTCATATGTATTCATTGCTATGGATATATATAAATCCATGTACACATATTTTAAAAAATGGGGATGAGATTAAAAGTTTTGCGAGTGTCCATGGATGCAAGGTTGGAAGCCCCTTCACAGGCACCATTGGAAGTACTCATGTGTGCCATGTTGTGGTGCCATCTGGAGCAACAGAAAAGAGACTAGCACCATCATATGTATGATAGTGCTTCAAATATTTGAGGATGGCTCACATGGTGTCTCTTAATATTCTCTTCTCCATGCTAAACATGCCCATCTCCTTCCACCTTCACTCACAGGATGTGGTCTCCACCAGGCCTCTTGCCATCTTTCTCGCCAGAGAGCCCATCCACTGTATTTCTGTGTGATTTACTCCTCCTGGTAAGACTCCTGATTGAAAGGAGGCAAGTCAAGACTAGTGATTTATGCAGAGAAACAACAGGCAGTCTCCTCTAAGGATGGGCAATTGTGGGCTTTCTACACATGGGGAATGACTGACTGCTCCAGTCACAGCCACTGCAGAAGACAGAAGAATGACATAACCCCCATTGTAGGCTCCTAAGAAGGAGGAGAGCTCAGAGTAATGAATCACGCAGATATGCAGCAGGCTTTGAGCTCAGCTATTTAACATCTGTCTCAAACACCTGATGTTGATGGGCTTGCAAATCCCAAGCTTGCGCATTTCTGGGCTTGCAAATGAGGGAGTGTCATGAGATCAGCATTACAACCCTCAAGTTCCTCTTCAACTCAGACTGCCAGGCTGGTGCTGTGGAGGCAGCAAGCCATAGCAAGGGAGAGGGAAGGAGGGAGAGGTCTCTTGTCCACGTCCGCTTCTCAGAACATGGAGCTGCAAGTAGCCCCTGGCAAATGGAGAAGCACTCCAGGTGATGGAGAGGGGAGAGATGGAGACCATGACATGCCCACAGAGCTCCAGCCCATGAAGGAGGTTGGGAGGGTGGTTGGGGGATTGCTGGAGGGAAGAAGATTTGGGGGGGCTCCTGAGTGTGAAGAGTGGTCTCTAATAATTTGGATTGGCTCAAAAAGACGCCTGGCTATTGTCCTTTAAAAAAAATTAAAACAGAAAGGAAAAGGGTAAGCTTGTATCTGAGCCAATGCGATTTGAGCTCGGAGAGCATTCACAAGCCGTTCGTTCACACTGTAGTTGAAAGGATTGGGTTGGGATGTGTATGCGTATGCGAATGTGTGTTTCCGCCTCTCCCTTCTTCCAATAATTTGGCTCGCTTTTTTTGAGTTAACCAGCCTTCCCCAACCTAGTGACCTCCATGGGGGCTGGGAATGGAGAGAGGTTGGCCACTGTGTGAACAGAGTGCTGGATGAGATGGACCCTTTTTCTGATCCAACATGGCTCTTCTTATGTTCATATCTGACTTCGTGTTTCTCTTTCTTTGGAAGGTTCCATCATGGAGATTAACGTCACTGCCTTGGGGAACACCACTGCAGCCTTGTTGTTCTCCCCCAAAGCCAACACCAACATAAGCAGCATTATGGACATGATCCAGGTCTTCTTCTACAGCATAATTTTCCTCCTTGGTTCACTCGGCAATGGAGCCGTGATCTGGGTCACGGCCCCCCAAACCCCACGTGCTGTCAACTGCGTCTTTTTCTTCCACCTAGCCTTGGCTGACTTCCTGTTCTCACTGAGTCGAATCGTGCCCCTGGTGAAGAATGCTTTCTATGAAGGATGGCCCTTTGGGAGCTTCCTGTGCCAAGCCAACAGCTTCATCAAGTACCTCAACATGTTCTGCAGCGTCTTCCTCTTGGCTGCCATCAGCCTGGACCGGGCAGCCTCCGTGGTCTACCCGGTTTGGTCCAAAAACCGTCGTGGGCCCCGCTTGGCGTGGTTGGCTGCCCTTGGTGCCTGGGCCGTAGCTGCTGCCACCAGCCTCCCTTTCTACCTTTACCGCAACGTGGTCATGGATAAGGGTAACAAGACCAAGTGCTCCCTCACCCTGGGGGATGGCGACAAGACGGTAAAGCTGGCCTTGTATCTGCTGAGGTTGGTGTGTGGATTCCTGGCTCCCTTTGCCATCATTGTGATCTGCTACGGGGTCATCACTGTGATGCTGAGGAGAAGGCGGGCCACCTTCCGCTCCAAGAAGCCCTTCAAGGTCATATTGGCCATTGTGGTCACGTTCTTTCTCTGCTGGGCCCCGTACCACCTCTTCCTCCTCCTCAAATTGGCAGGGGTGAAGGGACAGGCCATTTCCGTGGGCCTCCCTCTCACTTCCTCTCTGGCCTACCTCAACAGCTGCGCCAACCCCATCCTTTACTTCTTCATGGGGCTAGACTTCCGCAGAAAGCTGGGCCGTTCCAGCCTGGCGGTGGCCTTCAGGAGAGCCTTGCTCGAAGACAGTGGCTTCTCATTTCGAAAGCCAAGCAGACACAAGAGGGAAGCCGCCTCTTCTCTGGACGCCCTGGAGCGTACCTCGTAGGAAGCGTTCCACAAACTCACGGTCCGAGAAGCCTACTGGCTAGTGAGGCCCACGAGTAGTAGTTGCTAAAATAGTACGTATCTACCTCAACCTTCTCCAGCCTGGCACCAGCCAGATTTGTTAGACTGCAACTCCTATCATCCCCAGTTAGTACAGGTAATCGCAACCTATTGTTGCATGTTCTTCATGTCCCAGAACTGTGAGATGTTCCAGGGACAGATGGCGCTACCAGGGTGTGGTTTCCTAACAGAGAAGACTAGAGACTTAAGGAGTCTTTGTGATATATGCTTTATTTAAAAATATATAAGCAGAATGGAAGCAGGAGGCAAAGATCCCCAGAGAGAGGCATTAATGATTGTCCTGGCCTGAGACAATGCAGTGGAGGCTGGTGGCTCCGAAGTTAGTGGGGCGCCACAATTATTAGCCTTCCCCAACCCAGTTCCCTCCATGTAGACTGGGAATGGTGAGTGTCTCAGCCCAACACATCTGGTGGACACATCTGGTTGGGAAAGGCAGATCTAGAGCTATGCAGATCCTGTGAATACCTTCTTTCAGTGGGGGCTGGTGGCTCCGATATCAGTGGGGCAGTGAATCCACTTAGGGTTTCAGTCAGAACACTAAAGAACCTACCCAAGGTATGGAAACACCTGGGACAGCTCCGTTAGAGTTCTGATTGGTTCTGACTGAAACCCTGAGCAGATTCACCACCCTACTCATATCAGAGCCACCAGCCTCCACTGGGACAATGGGAATTGTAGTCATAGGAACATAGGGAGCTGCCTTAGACTAAGTCAGACAGACCCTTGGTCCATCTAGCCCAGTATTGTCGACACTGACTGGCAGCAGCAACGGCTCTCCGGGGTTTCAGGCAGGAGTTTTCCTCGTCCTCCCTGGAGATGCTGGAGATCGAATCTGGGACCTTCTGCCTGCAAAGTGTGTGCTCTGTCTCTGAACTACAAACCCCTCCTCCACACATCTGGAGTGCACCAGGTTGGAGGGGAGCTGACCCATTAGCAGTGAAATGTGGGGCCAGCCATTTCTGTCCCCAGATCTAGAGGGGAGTGAAATTTGACCATGTGGTACATGCTGATGTACTCTGGGACATTTTTAAATAATAGATAACCCGTTGTATTGGAAGAAGGCAAGATGTCTTTTGTCCTGCATGTTATTCACTCCAAAAGGGAATGTAGTCATAGGAAGGGAGGCCACCAAGGACTCTTTGATGGAATGGAGTGAGGCCAAGGAGAACTTCCTTTCCAAAGTTCAGTCTTTCAAAACTGGAAAGCCAAGACTGTTGCCATCCATGGAGGAAATGTATCATAATGGAGAGGCAGTGTGGCCTAGTGGTTGAAGTGTAGGACTAGGACTCTGGAGACCCAGTTTCTAGTCCCCACACTCGGCCATGAAGCTGACTGGGTGACTTTGGGCCATTTACTGACTCTCAGCCTAACCTACCTCACAGGGTTGTTGTGAGGATAAAATAGGGAAGAGGAGGAGGAGGAGGAGCATATAAGTCACCTTGGGTTCCTTGCAAGAGGAAAAAAGGCAAAATATAAAAGTAATGATAAATAATATAGTTGTATGTTCCCCACTGTTCTGAACTGTGAGATGTTCCAGAAATAGCACTTCCCTGGGTTTGATTTCTTTTGGAAGAAAGACAGGACTAGAGAATTAAGGTGTCTTTGTAAAATATGCTTAATTTTCAAATATATCAGCAGAACATAAATGGGAGTCATATAAGGCAGCGGATCTGCTACCCTATATCAGCTCCACACCACAGCATTCCTTCAGCACTCACAGCTCTCTCTCTCTGTCTGCACCTTACAGTCACCTTCCCCAGCCTTTACTGAGTATCTCCTTCAGAAACAGAGATTGAAGCCCAGAGAGCTGTGCCATTAAGTAATGTTAGACTCAGGTGGTCATATGGAGCAGGGGGTGGGCTCTTTAGATGGTAATGGCCTGGTTCGTACATAACAACAGCCCAGAGAATGGGTTAATTAAGGGTTGTTGTCAAATTGTGGGTTGTTGTTACATGCAAACCCTGCATTACGGTTTAATTGGTCATTAACCATCAACAAACCAGGAAGAGAATCCATAATTTGTGGGTGGGTTGCAAACCCTTCCGTTGTTAGCTTTAGGGATGACATTGCAGGAGAAAGAATTTTAAGATTTGATGCCAAACGTTGTTTTCTTTCTGACCTGGTTTCAAAGTGACCTGATGGAAATTTGCTACAAGTTCTCGGTGGGTGGGCTATAATGAAAACAGCAGCAAAAAGGACACGTTTGCGTAGTCTTATGCCAAAAGCCAGTGTGACCCAAGAAGGAGTTATTAGGGGGCCGAATATAACCTCTTTTAAGCTAGTCAAGCCTTATTTGATTGAGGCTTGGAGCAGGCTGCTGGGAGAGATCGTTTTTCCCTGTCAGGACCTGATGCAATCCATTCAAGCCCACAGTTCCTTTAAAACTACATGGAGGCTTAGGGCGCATTACATGCACTTAGGGAAAATAATCCGGACTTTTAGCGTTCTAGGAAAGGTTGGGGAAGAGGTGGGTTGTCAGCAGGACAGGCATGGTGTCACGTGAGTACCATGCTCCAAATCCGTAAACCAGGCATGGTGAGAGTGCACTAAATCACTGGTGTGATGGAGCTCATAGTTTAGTGGGGGCACGGACATCATGTGCCCCCCCACACACACATCCTCAGACTTCCCTGTTCCCTCTGAGATGAGCTACAGTCTGCATCCTAGCTGTGGAGAAATGGATTTCCCAGAAGTAATGCATTGTTGCCTATTGTAATGCAAAGTGTTTTGGGATGGATTGATCTTGAGTGGGTAATTACGACCCATTCCTTTCCAAAAGACCTGCTCCTGGAGGAGATGAAGACTGGTTTGTTGATATAGATCAACACAACTGCCTGATTTTTTGGATTCTCCATGAGGACGTGGCTATGGAGACTGTCATGGTAAGCGCGTGCACATCAGAATTTAACACTGCGCCACTAGCTGCAGTTGTTCGGTCATGGGTATGAAACTTCTTTGTTTTAGCCTATTTTTCCAAGCTGGTCGCTGAAGAGGGGGGTTCTACTCCTCCAGAGCCAGCATGGAAATGCCCTCAGCCAAATCACAGCCCACCATGTAGCCTTCTAAAAACAATACTTGCTAAATGTTCTTGCTAAACGTCCTTCAAGTTCCTGCCGCCCCTTCCTCTATGAGACTCCACTGGCCTCCTGCTTACTTAACAGCTATTTTCTGCCCTTCTCCTCCTAGTCCTGCGTGTCGTGATCCGAGGCAGATTTAAGGAACTGTTGCTCCGAAGGAAGGATTTTTTTAAAAAAAAATCAAAAGTACCTCTAGGATCACTGCAAAATCCATTCAATAAATTAGTCATAAAATGGGCCTCCTCTTAATCCTAGAATTGAAAAAAAGAAGTTACACAAAAGGAACACGCCTCTCCCAAGGATTAAGCGATGGTCTTTCTCAACATTTCCTAGCTCAAAACAAGTTATTCATTTGGCTTGGCAGCCCAGACTGTCGCCACCACCGCCCTTAATCACGGTTTCAAGTGGCTTGGTTTCTGAGCTGTTTTGTCGTAGGCACTGCCATATCATGCCCTGCAGCAATTGGCTACCCGAGAGAAATAACCACTAGCCTCACACCAGAAATACAATCATAAGCAAAAGTGGAAGAGAGAGGATGGCTTTTTCTCAACGTTAAAAGTCAAGTGAACATACGTATGACATTTACATCCTGTCCTTCCTCCAAGGACCACAGGGGTGGGTGGCAGAGAAGGTCATACTCCAGACGTTTTGGACTTCCAAGTCCCAGAAGCCCCTACCAGCATGGGCGATGATCAAGAATGCCGAGAGCTGAAGTTCAAAATGTTGTTGTTGTTATTAAACATACGGAGATCTACCTCCTACCCACCGCTGGTGTGCATGGTCCCCACACTCATTTTATCCTCACAATAACCCTGCAAAGTAGGTTAGGCTGTGGGAGATAGTGATATGCCCAAAGTCACCCACTGAGCTATAACTCTGAGTGGCAATTTAAAACAGGGTCTAGGGATGGGCAAACTCACTGAGTTCTGTTTGTGCTCTGCTCGCCGGATTCTTGCCAGTTGCTGAATGCCAGCGTACATTCGGGCGAGCTGCCAGATGGTCCACAGGCACCCAGTGAGAGCTTGCTGCTGCTGCTGCTGCTTCCTCTTGGTCCATGAGTTGCAATTTGTGCAAATTTGTGGCTGGGAATATTTATGGAAATCCGTGATTTGTGCAAAATCACAGCCATAAATAGTACAATTTGCATAAAAGTGCAAGCATGAAAGACCATTTATGTCTGCAGTTTTGTGCAAATCACGATTTCTGTAAATATTCCCAGCCATAAGTTAGCGCAAATTGTGATTTGCACACACACACACACAAAAGGGAAACCACGAGCTTGTTTAGTGCTAAAAAATCAAACACTTTCTTTTTTGCACTAAAATGGGGAAATGGAGCAGGAGATGCACAGGAGGCTGACGCCGTCGTCAGAACAACCTGCAAACATCCGTGACAGGCCAGTAACGAGTGTGCTATAAAACTCTCGTTTAAAGAAGCTTAGGGAGGAGGGGCAGGGGCATCTGCAGTGAGTTCCCTGTTGGGGTTTGGATTTCAACACATGCCCAATAATGCTGACCCTGACTGTGCTAATTAGAAGTGTAATCACAGGAACAACTAGAAATTTAATGTAGTGGGCACCACAACAGTCTGCAGCCAGTATCTGGCATAGTTCCAGGCTCATGCAGGCAAGCAGGATTCCACAGAAAGGGGTTTGCAGGGAGAACAACAGCTTAATAATTAGGTTCAGGTGAGGGGCCCAGAGAAGTGTGGCTGTGGGTTAGATTGAAGGATATTGTCAGAGTTGTGGAGCAGACAAATGTCTGGAGGGAGAAGTATTAATAGCGGACGTGGGGAACATTGGCAAGGAATTAAAACATTTTCTCAAAAAGAGGAAGAAACGGTGACACTCAGATCTGTTTTCATGTGAAAGGTTTATACAATAAATAGGCTACAATTTTATACATGGTTTCGCCTTTAAACAGTGTTCCTGGGAGGAGGAGGAGGAGGAGGAGGAGGAGGAGGAGGAGGAAGAAGAAGAAGAAGAAGAAGAAGAAGAAGAAGAAGAAGAAGAAGAATATAAGGAATATAATATACACAATAAATATAAGGAGATCGATACAGAGTGTGCCGGTGTCTCACCATTCTGCTTAGTGTATGCTGTAGTTCCAACAAGAGGTTTTCCCCTACATATTAAGAATGTCTTCCAGAATTTAGACAAGCTTATGTCAAGGCACTGTGGAAAAGCACTATGGGAAATGCTTCACGGGGTTGCTAATGTCTAAATCAGAGGCATGTTTTGAAATTGGATCTGCCCCAAATGGTCACAATCAGGAACACGTCTCATCCGTCCGGACCTAATTTAAGCCATGACTTCTTCCAACTGGCGAGAGTCTACTGCTGCTAGACTACTTTAGAATCTTTTCTCCTGTGTGTCCTGAAAATTCTTGCCAGCTCATGAGTCAAAATTCATACAAAGTCTTCCCTCCTCTCCAAACGGCTTGCTTTCTTTGGCAGATGCTGTCCAAGAGGCACGAGTTCCAGAGAACTTCGTTGCTTTAATTATTTGAAACTGAATTTGCACGTTACAGAACTGGCTGGAATTCACATCAACTGTTCTCATCGGCCAAGACATTGTCCCAAGTCTTCTCAGAGGGAGGGATTTATCAGAAGCCCCCTTTGAACCGATCCATTGAAAAAACACCACCGTCACTTTTCAGGCAAATGGTATAAATAAACAGGCACTGCCAACAATTCTGTGTATTGCTTGGCTCCATTTGGTACTGTTGATCCAAAGATCGGATGAACCACACATTAATACATCCTTCCGACCAAACATAAACATATTCAGCCTCTCCCATTGGCTATCTTGCCGCCAGGCTCTCCCCAGGGAAAAGCCATATACAAGGAAGCTCCTCCGGCCAAAATGCTAGGTCCATAGTCAAGCGTGAGAAGTCAAATCCATAGTGAATTTCCCCATCAATAGCGAATGTTCTCCTCCGCTGCCGTGACAATAGCATCCATCCAGATGCGCATAGCCTCTGGGCTGGGTGCTACCATGCAGAAGAGACGGTCATAGGTCTTGACACAGAAGGTCATCTTGGGGCTGGGGCTCTAGCGAAGTGCAGCAAAAACATAATAATAAGGGAAATAATGAGGTCTTACTAGCCACTAAAGCATTATTTCATAAAGAAGTGATAATGACAAATACAAAGATTAATCGTGTTACATCTTTTTCCCTTCTTTTTCAATCCTGCTTTTCTTCCATGGAAAAGAGGGCACATTTTCTCCTCCCTTCAATTCTGTGGGGTAGCCTAGGCCATAGCTTCATGGCAAAGCACATGCTTCACATAGGTAAAATCGCAGGTTCGATCCCTGGCATCTCCATTTTATAAAACGGATCAAGTCGCAGGTGATGGGAAAGCATTTCTGCCTGAGACCATGAAGAGCGGCTGCCAGTCAAAGTGAACAATACTGGCTTAGATGCACCAATAGCCTGATTGACTTAGATGGACCAATAGCTTCCTACGTTCCTCTAAGGACTGGTCCAAGGGTCACCCAGCTAGCGCCATGGCTGGGCCCAGGCCCCAACTTCCAAACAAACTGCAAGCATCTTATCACAGGTCTGTACAACTATGGGCTCATGAAGCCAAATGCACCCTCTAGCCATGTATTGTGGCCTGACAAGTGTCTGAACTCCCCTGCTCCCAGATATTTGCAGTCTCAGCAACACCAAGTAGTTTCTTGAGTCCCTGCTGGGCTGCTCTCAGCTTGTCATGTTAGAATTGGGGCAGGTTGGCACCTAATGCATACTGTGCAGACCAATCTTCTCCAAACTGGTGCCCTCCAGGTAGGTTTATCACCCCAGCCAGCAGCCATGCTGGCTGGGAGTGATGGGAGCTCTAGTCCAAGACAATTGGAGGGCATCAGGTTGGGGAAGGCTAGGGTGGATCTACATATACCAAGTGGTCATGGGTATGTCACCACCCCTCAGCCTAACCTTCTTCACGGGGTTGTAGTGAGGTTGAACAGCAGCTCTCTAGACTGTTTGATGGAAGAGTGGGATACAAATGTAAAGGCATCCTCAGCAGCAACGTTGGGGAGCAGAATTTGACCACTCTGCACAGGAACCAAAAGATGCTGGGGTCCCAATCAGTTTAGGATATGCCGCTTCTATATCCAGCCGACTGCCCCAACCCTGGTCTGTTTGCATGACGGGAATTTCATGCCAAGCATTGCTTTAAGAGGTCCCCGCCCTTGGTACCTTGAAAGCGCTGCGGAGATGGTCACAGTAAACTTCTTCAATGGCCTGGAAGTAAATCACACCCTTAAGCTTGGTCTCCTCCTTGTCTGGAACAAGAAAGGATCAGAGGAACACATTAGTACATTACCGGGGGGCGGGGGGCGGGGTGGTGGTAGAAGAAATGGTATGAAGAGAAGATGAGAGACATATGCTTCTTGGATGTATAGCTCTGACTCCATTACAAAAACACACACAATCCAGACACGGATAGCAGCAACACAGAATTGTGTGTAGGTTGCAATGTCATAGAATAGTAGAGTTGGAAGGGGCCTATAAGGCCATCGAGTCCACCCCCTGCTCAATGCAGGAATCCACCTTAAAGCATACCTGACAGATGGCTGTCCGGCTGCCTCTTGAACGCCTCTAGTGTGGGAGAGCCTACCACCTCCCTAGGTAATTGGTCCCATTGTCGTACTGCTCTAACAGTCAGGAAGTTTTTCTGATGTCCAGCCGGAATCGGGTTTCCTGTAACGTCCTGTAACTTATTCCGCATCCTACACTCTGGGATGATCAAGAAGAGATCCTGGCCCTCCTCTGTGTGACAGCTCAAGTTGAGGTTTTGATTGATATTGTGGCCAGGCTTAACAATTAAAATGTTTTAAAGTGTTTTAATGTCAGTTATTTTATGTTTATGGTTTAAAATTTTGTATATTGACTTTTTAGTGTTAAATCTTTTAATTTTTGTAAACCGCCCAGAGAGCTTTGGCTATGGGGCGGTATATAAATGTAAATAATAATAACAATAATAATAATAATAATAATAATAATAATAATAACCTTTCAAGTACTTGAAGAGTGCTATCATGTCTCCCTCTCAATCTTCTCTTCTCCAGGCTAAACATGCCCAGTTCTTTCAGTCTCTCCTCATAGGGCTTTGTTTCTAGACCCCTGATCTTCCTCCTTGCCTTCCTCTGAACCTCCTCCATCCAGCTTGTCTCAGGATGTTGAAAAAATGCAAAAGTAGTATTGGGGCACACAATTCATCTTTTGGGGAATCTGACCTTTTCTTTTTACCTTTTTTTTTAAAAAGCAGGCTTCTATGCCTTATGGATGTGGAGAAAGTTAATGTTTGTGGTTTGAAAGTCAAAGCCTGCTGAAAATTCAGGAGCCAAGGAGACGTTGCCAAATAAGATTTCCAGTGCCTTTCATAGCTCATTGCTTCTCCCCACGATTGGCAATATCAGAACAATTCATGCAAATGAGTAAGAAATATGCAAATTTGCTTAAGTTGTCTGCTTTATCTTCATCGGAGAACTGAGATTCTATTGGCACAGAATTTTTAACCTTTTTCAAAGAATATTTGGAAATTTTGCCATGCAATTCATGCTCGTTACATCATTTTTTTTTCTCACTCCAAGAGGAGTGAGCATTTCCACCCTCAGTAGCACAAAGTAGGAATAACCTCATGGTAGAGGTTCTAGTGTGTGAACGCTCTCACACACACACTTTCTCTCACTTACTCACCGGCATAATATGCCAGGACACGTTTCTGGCGATCAAAGGTGAACCAGCGCTTCTTCCACGTCTTGATCCTGCCACCCATCTTGACCAGATAGCCTTTGCAGGACTTGCTGGTTACCCGCACATGTGGGCAGATGTCCACACTGTGTCCTGATGCCTCCAGATGTTTGCGCAGGTCAAATGCAACTGGTTTCACCTCCCGGCTCTCCACTGGATTGGGATTCTGTAGGACAGCACCAGGGCAAAGCTTACATTTGGAAGTGTGTCTGTTGGCAGGAAGGGCCCCCATTCTAGGGGCTGTCACCCTGGGGCAGGGTATTCAAACACCTCTCACTGTTGGAAATCCTGCCATCATGGCTGATGTGTGATGGGAATGCCCATGAGACCAACAAAGGCTGTGCCCCCTTGCATGCCTTGTCTCCTGCTTTTTGTGCTATGATGCCCTGGGTGTCTCCTACTTCCAAGAAGGGGGAGGGGGAGGAGGTACATGCCTATTCCTGCATCCCCCCCTGTACTGTTAGCTTTGTATTGTAAGTCCACCCCAAGAGTGCAAGCAGCAGCTGTGAAGATGAAGTTCCTCAATCCAGCTGCTCCTGAGGGTCACCATGAGTAGGGAAATGAACATTTCTAGGCCTGGATCTCAAACAAATGATACATGTACAAATGATAACTCATAGCTGCAGAGGCAGCGAGGTCACTGTCTTACATCTGCAAAAATGGGAGTATGAAGGAGTGAGCAATTCATATTTAATTATCACACTCTGCAGGCACAGAAGGAATTTGGCATCCTGAGAATCTCAGGGTAACACCATTTTCCGTACTCGCAAGCCACTAGGGTGGTGGAAACTATGGGGCCTAGGTTCATACAGTAGTGGATGAGGGAGAAAAAGGCTGAGCCCAAGCTAGCTTGCAGTGCCTCCAGTCTACTGAGACCCCTGTTTCCTGAAAAGGGGGGGGGGAAGTGAGCTATTTAAAAAAAGAATTATGATGGGTTGGGAGGAAGCAAAACATCGAGATAGACAAACAATTTGAAGAAAGGATCTAAACAATAAAATAGAAGGGATGGAATCCAATAGTTAGATGGCCCACCAATGTAGATTATTTCTTAAGATGTCTCTAGCTATGCTGTCCAGAACTCAGATGAAGCTATATTAGGCCTCAGTCACTAACAGTAGTTTATGACCCTACTACTACTGCAGGGAAGGCAGAAGGTAGCTCTTCTCAGCCTCCTCAGGCCCTCTCTTTTCTGCCTCTGGACCAAACTACATGTTATGCTAATTATGTAGTGTGTAGCTGATCCTGATAGTTTTATTTGCTTTCGTATAAGCATGAGTGGGCCTGATTCAGATCAGGACCACCATGCTCTGGGAGGGGGAGACCAAATCTTCTCTCCACCATTTCCTCCCTGAATTCCCTCCCCTCATAATGTGTCATTTCTCTCTCTGTCTTTCCCTCTTCAGTTTCCTCAGAAGAACCCTTCTTCACAATCTCTGTTTCCCTCTCCCCTGCCCTCTGCCCCAGTTTCCGCAGAACCAAGACTTCTCCAAAAGGGTTGAACTCAAGGCATTCCACCAGAGGGCATGGTTACATCCATTTTTAAAATGATAATATGGATGCAATAACAGGCTTGAGAAGCATGCAAGTGAAGGCAGATCATCTAAATACATAAGAACATAAGAAGAGCCGTGCTGTCGCAGACCAAGAATACATTTACTCCAGGATTCTGTTCACACATTGGCCAACCAGCTGCCCACGGGAAACCCACAAACAGGACATGAGTGCAACAGCACCCTCCTGCCCATGTTCCCCAGCAACTGGTGTACATAGGTATACAGTATCTGATGTATCCAACAACCATCAGGACTAGTAGTAATTAATAGCCTTCTCCTCCAGGAATTTGTTTACCCCCCTTTGAAAGCCATCCAGATTAGTGGCCATCTACAGTTCTTTGTGCATTGTGTGACAGCAAAAGCTTACTATGGTCCCCTCTACAAGGATTCGCTTTTGCGCCTGGTTAGGCGATTATGCGCATAATCGCTGAAGCGCATTTACGCCTAATACCTCTGCACGAGAGGCGGCAAGAAGCGGCGAAGCGCATTAATGGATGACCAAAATGCGCTTTACAAATAGTTAATGCGCATAAGCGCTTGTTCACATAGTCAAAATGCGCTTTAACGGCCGGAGCAAAATAAAATTCGCTGTTTAACGCGCATTCGATAATGCGCATAATCGGAGAGATAACGCGCCTCTACGCCCGATTTGTGCTCCGTTCTTGTAGAGGTAAATTTTTTAAAGCGCCTTGAAAGAGCTTTAAACCTCTCTTGTAGAGGCAGCCTAGATCTAATAGCACACTGGAACCTCCCTGTTCAGAAGCAATATATCTGTGGGTACCAGAGGCTGGGGAGAAAAGACAGGACGAGGCTGTTGCCTTTGAGCCCTCCTTCTGGGCTTCCTGGAGGCGTCTGCTGGCCACTGTGTTGACAAAGCAACTTTTATATTCCTGAGAAAATTAAGAAGTCCTCTTACCTTGGTTGATGGGGGCAACTCCATGCGCCTCGCCTCTTCAATTGCTTTTTTGGTCTCCTGCAAGGAAACCAGGTTCAGAAAAGTCTGCTGTGGTGAGTTGGGTGACTGACAGCAAGGTCCCAGCAGTTGCAGACATACCCCACCTCCAGAAAAACTCAAACACACACACACAAGCCCCAATCCTGTCCCCTCCCACTCTTTGAAGCCAACTTAGATTACTCCCACGGCGTTGTTCACATGAATACAGGGCAGGCAAAGAGCTGACATAGTGAAACTTGCAACTTCCTTGTTCTAGAAGGCACGTGAGAGGCAGATGAGAAAGAGGGTTACTCTGGGTTAGAGCAAAAGAGAGGGATGGGAGTCTGGAGGACTTCATGGAGGATAAGGCTATTAATGGCTGGTAGTCATGTTGGCAAGATCATTTGCCCAGCGCAAAAGTGCGAGAGGGGGATATTCGTTGACTTTCAGGGACCAGGAAAAAAATGTAACATAAATTTTGTCTGACCTTAAATACAAAATACTCAGGCGATCAACCAACTACAGCGTTGTCGTTGTTGTAACCAATTACATATAACATTATTTGCATATTACACACACACACATTTTGAGTGTTCCTAAAGCAAGGGACAGGAACATGTGGCCCTCCAGATGTTGTTGGACTACAAATCCCATCATCCCTCACAAGTGGCTATGCTGGCTAGGGCTGATAAGAGTTGTAGTCCAACCACAACTGGAAAGCCACATGTTCCTCACCCGACTTAAAATACCTCTTGCAGCAGCCTAGCCACGTTCCTCAATTTGTTGTTGGAAAAGAGACTGACCACTAACCTAAAAAAAGTTCTATGTTCAACAGTAAACTACAGATAACTAAATAATTCTATGCTTAATAGTAAACCACTGATAAAAGTTTTTGAAACGGTCTTTATAAATCCAGAGTTACCGTTTGGTTTATGTTTTCTAATCACTTCTTTATCATTCTGTAAGTGCTCTGTTTGTATAATATCATCATGTTGGAACACTTAGAGCAATGAATTCCTAAAGAGTTCTGTATAGTTTATAGCCTAGTACTAGTGTTGTTTATGGGAGATAGGAAAACTGGCATGTGGGGGAAAGCGTTTAAACCCCCTCCCCACCACCACCACGCCTCAGTGGGATTCAGGGGTCCCTCAGTTCCTTCTGCTTTAAAAACAACATGGGATGTTTACATCACAAGTAGTTTGGCGCTTATTCCCCACACTTTGGAGAGAGGTGGGTGGTGGGTCAGGGAAAAGAGCCTTGCAGATCGTACACATGGAAAGCAGTTTATGTTTATAAACACAGAATCAATATAGTTTATTCTGAAACCAAGGATCCTGGACTTGAGTTTTTGTTTTTTAACTTGGCTTCTCACCCTTTCCTGCAGCAGCCGTTCTCTCTCTGCCATGGCCTCCCGCACTCTCCGCTCCATCTCAGCCAACTGAGTAACGCAGTTCCCGAGGCTGTCGAGAGACACATCTGGTTAGTGTCAATGCTATTGGATACATAGAGAAGCAGAGAGAGAGAGAGAGAGAGAGGAAGAAGAAGCAGGTGTGATGCGGGAGATCCATGATTCACAGAATTTCAGAGTTGGAGGGGACCTTGGAGGGCACCTAGTCCAAACCCCTGCTGAATGCAGAAATCAACTACAGCATCCCTGACTGATAGCCATGCAGCCTCTGCTTAATTACTTCCAGAAAAGATGAGCCCACCATCTCCTTCAGCAAACTGCTCCATTATCAAACAGCTTTTACCATTAGGAAGTTTCTCCTACTGTTAACCAAAGTCTACTTCCCTGCAATTTCCACCCATCAGTTCAAGCCCTGCCCTCTGGAGAAGCAGAGAACCTGTCTGCTCCACCTTCTGTGTGACAATCCTGTGTGAAGATTCCATTTTCTCTTCTCCAGGCTAAAGATACCCAGCTCTTTCAACCGTTCCTCATAGGACTTGGCTCCCAGACCACTCAGGTTTCCAGTCACCCTTCTCTGGACACACTCCAGTTTGTCAATGTCCTACTTAAAATGTGGTGCCTAGTAATGGACGCAGTACTCCAGCTATGATCTGGACACTGTGCATCAGTTAATGCAATCTAAGACTGTGTTCGTTTTTTTACTGCCCTGGTCTAAGCACTATGCCACACTGTGAGCCACCAAAGAGAATGCAATCCATCACCTATACAAGATGGCCCACCAGAGACCTGATAAAACGTCCTAGTTTTGCAACTTGCCTGAAGTTGAAAAAATTGGGGGTTGGGTGGCTGCTGGTTCCAAGCATCTAGTAGGCCACAGTTCATGGTTGATGGGCAATAAACGTCTCATGGCTGCTAGACAACTAGAGGACATGTGATAATTGAAGATGGCTTCCTGTGATTGCCTGGTAACCACAAGGTGCTTGTCCTTCCCCCATATTCCCAGGCCAATAAAACCTCCAGGCCAGGACTTCAGCAAGTCAGGTCAACAACAGGAGTGGGTGAAAAAGAAGGGAATTATCCAGAGCCAGTCCCTGTCTGAAGTCCTCAAGAATAAGAACATGGCTTCAGGGTTGGGATACCTCGAAAGATAATAGGAAAAGGCTCAAGCACATAAGATGCGGATGGAATGGCATTCAAGGAACAGGGAGGCTGCATGTTTGCCTAGTTGGTGAGGACCAGGAGAGTAAACAGCAACCAGCTAGTGGAGTATTAGGTGGGACAGGCTGGGATTAAAAAGGAAGGGGCATCTGCTCACCTGTAGGCTCCTTGAGTGGTTCCTCCTAGCTGCCCTGCTGCCCCTTGGCCACCCAGCAGTTGGTAGAGGGGGTTGTTGAGACGTGAAAATTGCAGGTTCGGACTGCCCAGGTAGTGCCCATTGCTCCCACCAGAGAGCTGCGCTGCCAGTATGCTGGGATCCAGAGCACCTGGGAGGAATGGGTGGGAGGAAATCCAAGAGATTGAGACACTACACTCAAGGATGTCACACCAAAGCGATTCCCATTTTGACGTAAACACTGCTTTAAAACACAAAGGGACCACAGTCCTCCTCAACTGTCAAAAAGATGCATATCTTAGATGAAATAGGCCAGATCACAAGGACCAATGTTAGAAAGGATCTATCTGCCATCCTTCTCCATAGTTTAGATAGAAGATATCAAATCTAAGACATCTTATTTGAATCAGTTGGCTGCTGCTAAGATGGTTCTTGCCAGGCATTAGAAGAGTCAAGCTGTACCATCCATGAAATAATCACTGATGAAACCTTAGACGCTGCAGAAATGGACATACTGACTGATATTATTTGAAAGAGAAATGGAGTTTTTACATTAATATCATTATTAGATAAGTGAACACTAGAGATGCGGGAGAAATTCATTTTGTTCACATTTTTAATCAAAAGTTTCAAAATCGTACTACCTGAACCAGAACATGAAACAGGACACAGTTAAACATCTATATCCACCCTTTTGTGACATTTCTGATCAAAGTTCACACAACCAAAAAAAGGCAGCTAGTAAATAAAAGCTTATATTGCAGAAAAATGTGCACGAGAATACTTTTTTTTAGAAAAAATATCTGCAAAAAATGAATATAATTTGAAAAATGTGTAGAAAAAGCATACATTTTGAGAAATGTACACAAAAATGCATCAATTTTTTTTTTGTGGGGTCTCTTAAAGAATTGCAAATGTGGTGGAATGAACTTAACTTTGGGGAAATGGGGAAATCAGCGAAATCAAAGATGCCAGGTTCCTCGATCCCTCGTGAACTCCATTTCTTATTTATTGTAATGAATGCTATAACTTTTATTTTACTAGATTGAAATTAATCTTTACCAAAACTAATTTTTGTTAAGATGAATTATAAGTTAATCATCATCATCACCATCATCGACCTCTGGAGATGCAGCTTCCTCAACCAAAATGCCATCTAACTCAACTCTACCCTCTCAACCTGCAGTCTCTCAAATTTCTCCTTTTCCCGGTCTCTTTCTATCCACCCACCCCAGCTAATCCATACCATGCATTGAGAGGGGCCGCTGTGCAGTCCTGGGCGCGAGGCGATCCCCACGCCTACGGGGCAGACTTGCAGTCCTCTGCAGTCCTATTGAACCCTGGGCAGAGAAAGCAACAGGGTAAGAATGAGGTCTGGATCTCACAAAACAGCTCTGCACCATATCCTTTCAAAAGGGGATTGCTAGCCCTTCCTTCCCCACAACTTATGGATTCTGAAAATTTTACAAGAATTACATCCAATACAACACAACACAACACACACACACGCACACGCACACACACACACACACACAATGTTGGCCTTAGTACATGATGAGTTGCCTTATAGGAGCTTAGACTCTTTGCCCAGCTAGCCCAGTATGGTCAACTCTAAGAACAGAAGAACTTAAGAACATAAGATTAGACCAAGGGTTCATCTAGTCCAGCACTCTGTTTCCACAGTGGCCAGTCAACTGTTGACCAGGGAACCACAAGTAGGACACTGTGCAACAGCACCCTCCTGTCCATGTTCCCCAGCAACTGGTGTATATAGGCTTACTGCTTCTGATACTGGAGGAAGAACACAGCCATCAGGACGAGTAGCCATTGATAGCCTTCTCCTCCAGGTTCTCAGGCTGAGGTGCTTCCCCATCACCTGTTCCCTGATCCTTTTGCCCAAAGAAGTCAGTTTATTGTACCCAGGAACTGCTGCATGAAAAGCATGTGCTGAGCCAGTGAGCATGGCACATCCTCACAGCACATTTAGGTTACACCTTGTATGTTACATGTTATATTACATTATCTTACAATACTTTATGTCAACCTGTTCAAAACTATGCTTGGGGACCCTGGGGTCCTTCAATGAGAAGAATGGTCATGGCAGACCAGCTTTCTTAATGACAGCTTGCCTTCCCGCTACTAATCTTTCCCTGCCATGCGCAGCCTAAGGGGGAAATGAGTCTTGGAAGTGTCCTCAAATGCATTATTAGTTCATACATTTGTGAGGTCTAACAGGTCTGCCCAGTGCTGAACTGTCTTTCAAAGGGGATAAAAGAATGCATGGAGGATGGCTCTATGATGTTTATATAGAACCTCCATGTTCAAATGCAGTGTATCCCTGAATATCAGTTCCTGGGAGCATCAGTGAGAAAGGATTATTGCCTCCCCACTTCCCTGTAGGCTTCTCAGAAGCATCTGTTCAGCCACAGCACGAAGCAGGGTGCTGGATTAGACGGACCTTTAGTCTGATCCAGCAGGGCTCCATTTATGTCCAGCGAGAAGCGGACATATGCTCTGGTATGTATTTATTTCTTTTTGTTTATTTATTTATTTATTAAAAATTAAATATCTGAGATGACAAATAATTGTTTGTAGCATACAGGGGTCCTGTAGCAGAGAAGTCAATATATGAAACATTCCTTCAACATACTGGAAAGTTTCCAATTGCTGCTTTGTATAAATCTCATTGCTTTTGTTTGGTTGTTCCACATGGCTAATGATTCCCTGTGAGCAGCTGCTGGCATTGTGCATGGCTTCCCCATGTGGTGAATCACTGAACTGCAAATGGCAAACTTCTCAGTGTGATACCTTCCGGCCCTGGACTGACTCTGCCACCCAGGCTGCCCATGGCATCTCCTGGACAGGAAGGAGTAGAAGAGGGCTTCCTGTTCCAGAGGAGACATTCTTAAGCAACAAGGTCTTCCTGAGTTCTTGTGGTTCTTTAGTCATGACTCATGGCATGGTCCTCAATCTTGCCTCCTGGTTTGACCTCAGGTTTTGGCTTGCTCTACGGTCCAGACTGATCAGACAGAAGTTTTGACATTCTTCTAGTGAAGGGCAACACAATATTCCCAGTCTCTCCGGGTGGGGGGGGGGGAGATTGCCCCATGAGCCACTGCCAATCCCAGATTCCCTCGTTTGGATACAGCTAGACAATCTGATGTCTCAAGCCCCCACCACTGCTTTGCACCCCACGTCTCCCAGATACCCCCAGGGTTCTCTCCTGTTGAAGAAGACAATACAGATCTAAAGGAGCAGGATCACATCTGCACATATAAAAGGAAGAGAGAGACACTGAAAATCAAGACAGACCAACAAGACAAGACAGACCTTGACAGAACTGCGGACGGAGAAGACACAGGAAGATGAGTCGGACTGGTCGGAGCCCAACACAATGACCTTCCGATCCGTCTTTTGGGTGAAAGTGAGCTGCAGAAAGACACAGGCACATCAACATGGAGGCATAGCTTAAAGGATGAAGGGGAGGGGAAAACATTTTTCCCAGATTTAAAATACTAAAGCAATCTTCCTTGGCTTTAATCACTAGAAGCAACCAAAGGTTAAGACAGGCATAAGATTTCAAAAGCAGGCACAACAGGTTTTTCCCCTGTGGTTATGGCAAGACACATGACTCCCCCCCATGACATCCCCCCCCATTTTATCCTCAAATCAGACCTATGAGGTAGGCTAAAGTAAACTAAAAGAAAGGGACTGGCCCAAAGTTACCCGGTGAGCTCCATGGCTGTGGCACAAACATATGAAGAAGAAACTCACATCTCTTTTGGCCCCAAATCCTTCATGGGGAGGGGGGGGGATTAAAAGGCCAAATTAGAAATGGGTAGGCATTTTGGTATCTTAGGTTAAGCAGCAACTAAAACACTGCTAAACATTGTTCAACCACACATTTTAGATTTCAGAAGGGTGCTGTGCCCTGCCCCCAGTCTCCTGTGCTTAGCGTGTGTTGTAGACAGGCCACTTGGGGGTGCCATCTTTTTTCCTGCCATGGTTTCCATGTCCTTAAGAGCTCAGCAACAGGCAAAAACTCAACTGATGCAGCTTTCCATCCACTGCATCACTAGGCTGGAGGCAAACGGCATCTGCTAAATTTCTGCCTGCCACACAACTGCAAAAGCCTGGGCAGGGAAAAGAAAAACCAAAATGGTGACAACTCTAGAGTTGAGACCTGAGATGCCTCTGTGCCATCCCTGTGAAATACCAAACTGTGCATTCGAATTGTGTGCAGAATCCACACAACCTTGCTTAATGGATGCAAAGACTGGAGGACTTAAGAGGTGATGGAAACATCAGAAAGTGCTTACCTGAGTGACACCCTGTTTATTTTCTGGAGAGTCCTCCCCACATTCCTCCAAATACTCCTCGCCTACATCCATTAGGCGACTTTTCTCCTAGACACAGACAAACAAGTCAGCTATCTAGACAAGGAAGCCCTTTCCTAATGTTTGGATCAGATGAACATTGGTCTGGTCGGTGTACAATTTATACCAGTCTCCCTTGTCTGCTATACTTATCACCATCATTCCACGAAGATTATGATATCTGTGCACACAATGCCATCTCTCTCCACAAGAAAACTCAAATTCCCCTCCACTCAGAATACTTGCTTGTGGTTACACACAGAACATATTGGAAATAAGTAGATTCCTCAATGCAGGCAGCACAATCCTGCACCAGAATCCCACACAGAAACAGCTGCAGCCCCTCCTCCAGGGTACTCCCTTTTATCTAACTCAAGCTAAAATCCCACTGGTTTGCACATAATGCTAAGCCACTGTGTGGCTTTTTGAAACCTGGCTTATTGTTGTATCTGAACCCATCTCTGCAAATGATTAGTTAACCCATTACAAACTACACATTTAAGTCATTTTTATAGTTGGTTTATGAAGTCTGGCTTGCTTTAACCATGGCTTGTCGTGGCTTAACCCTGGCTTGTTTGCACTGCTGTCTACCCTGAAACAGAGGCAGGATCTACACTACCGCTTTATAGTGGTATTGAAGTGTACTGACAATTGTTTGTGCCCATAACACGTCTACACCAAGCAGGATATAACACTATAAAATCAGTATGAATGTGGTATATGGCATGTGTCATGTGCCCCAACAGTTGTCAGTGCACTACAATACTGCTATAAAGCAGTAGTGTACATCCTGCCTCCATATACCGCTTTCATATCACTTTCATAGTGCTATATCCTGCTTGGTGTTGATCTGGACAGAGGTGCTCAGGAGGAGCAGCCTACAAACAAAACTGCTCTGAAGGCTGGCAAAATAAAAAATAAAACAGAAATAGGGAAAACAAGCCATGGTTTGTTTGTTTGTTTGTTTGCTTGTCTTCAAGACAACTAATGGCTAAAGCAACAGACCATGGTTAACTTGTGTTGTATGTGAATGCACTCTCTGACTCTTTCTACCCAAATACAAACAGCAACAGTTTCTCTGTCTCTTCCACAAGTGAAGAGAGAGAGAGATCCAGCCATTAAGGGACATGAAGGCCTTTTGCCAACCATTAGGTGCATAATCTGGCATTTGTAAAACTATAGTATCGATTAACAATAACTAGGACAGCTAAACCTCATCTAAAGGTGCTCAAGGGGCAGAAAAACTAAGTCAATATCATTTGCTACTGCTCTATGATCACCGAAGATACTGTGGGCATATTCAGCAATCTTTCCCCCCAAAAAAGGCTTTGGCAGGTCTCCAGGAGAAGGAAGCTCTTTTCAAAACTAGTAACATCTAGACATACGTTACATCCCCTGGGTTCTATCCCCAGTCTGGAAAGCTGGTTGGAATGGAAGGACAGGGAAGCCAGGATCCTAGTTGATTTCCTGGCTATTGGCAGCAGAATGGGAATTCCTTACCGCGTTGAGATTCCTGACAGCCTCGCCCTTCTCCTGTGCAAACCGCTGGCACTGGTCTACCATTTCTTCTTTTGTCAGACGGGCCTGTCCTTCCAGCCTCTGCACCGTCCTCTGGATGGGTGGAGAGAAGAACGCAGTTAGTTTGAAACCTAAGATCTCCAGGCACTCCTACTATATTGGGAGCCCTTCTTGAAAAGCACTCAGGTGCAGGTATGAAAACAAAACAAAACAAAAAAACCACCAAACAAAGCGCAAGCCTAGGGTTATCAACCAATTAAAGAATGTTTAATTGATGACTCATCTGCCTTTACACTGATTTAACTTCTAGATGTGCATATTACCGAAAAACTAAATACAGAAAGCAAAAGATAGCAAAGGAAGAGTGAGTTAGCTTACAATTGAATATACTCCTTTCTGAAAAAGAAAGACCATTTTAACATAATATTTTTTTCATTCCTTGTTTCAGTAAAATCCCAGAACCAAAACCTCCTCCAGAAATAAATGGGCACGGCTTTAATACTCGATCCTGATTAAAAGTTGACATCACTGGTTCAAAATTGACTCTTGACAATCAACCAATTATTTTTTTAATTGGCTACTATATTGATTAAAATAGTTTAAGTGTGCAGTCTACACAAAATGTAACAGACCTGTGTGTTATATTCTTGGCACTGCAGGCTCAGGCATTTATTCACAAATAACATCCATGCTGCTTAAAAAACAAATGAATGTGTATAGGTATAGGCACTAGCAGATATTAAAAGGGATGCATTAGGAATGTCTTGGGACAAAGAGAGATTGTTTTTCCACCTCAACAGAAAACCACTGGAGTGAGCACAAAGCTAATGACCTGGAACTGGATTCAGAGGATCAGGTCTGCTTCTTACCTTCCTCTGGTTGATGCTGTTCTGCACCTTAGTGATCTCTTCAGCCAGAGCCTGGCAGGTTGCCTCCTTCTCCTCCTCCAACCGGCTCTCTCGCTCCAGCTGCTGGAACTCTAGATCTTCATAGCATCTCAGAGCTCCTTCTAGCATCTCAGATGTCTGGGAAAAGAAGATGAGAGTCAACATGGCGCTTCTGGGTTCCACCTCTTAGGGTAGCAAGTCCAGTGGTTTGAGCAGCCTTCCCCTCCAGATATTTTGGACCCAGACTTCCATCAGCCCCAGCCAACCTGGCATTCGTCAGGAATGCTGGGAGTTGTAGTCCAAAGCATCTGGAGGGCAACCAGATTGGGGAAGGCTGGGTTAGAGAATTTATAAGCAAGCTGAAGGCTCTTGGCCCAGATTTTTGGTCTAGTCTACAGCAGATTGTAATGTATTGCAGTTCCTAGCATGCACTATTTCAGACCACACAGATAGGAACAGCGGTGAGAAGTCACATATTTAAATACTCCTACACTTGCATGCACACCCAGCCCTCTACACTTAGAAAGCTATTATGTCCAAGAAAAAGCCTCAGTTAGAACCTTTCTCCCTGATACCTAGTTTTCTATAAGCAGGGAGTTTTGTGCTTTCCATTTTTTTAAAAAAAAAATTACACTATTTCCCCCACTTGAAATCTGAGAGAGTTTCACCATGTGATTTGATATCCTGCTTGTGCATAGGCTAAACTTTCACAGGTCGCTGCCTTACACTCACCTCTTGTAGCTGGCTCTGCAATCGCTCCCGCATAGATTCAGGCTGATTGTCTAGATGAATCTGAGATTCAGCATGTTGCCGCTGCAGCTCCTCTACCTTGTGACGCTCCTGTTGCAGCCGCACCTTCTCCTGCCAAAATCAAAAAGGGCAGGGTAGCGTCACTACATTTCCATTGGCAATCAACAGCCAGCCGCTTATTCCTCGCCCACTAGGATTGGGCATTCCTTTCTCACGAAGATTTGATCAACACCGTGATAACACTGCCTGTGAGGCCCAGTTCTCACTGATGTGGTAACTTAAGCCTTGGATTTAACAACTCGCCTGGTCACTGCAGGCAGCCAGGAATTTCATGCAGGTAAGTGAGTGGGCCGGTGGAAGATGGACCAATCATTCCACCTCTCTTCTACCAGTCCCCTTGGTTTCCTTGCTAGCTGCATAGAGTGGAAAGCCCCTTCCTCTGCAACCAGCTAGGCACAATTGTTCCAGCCAGGGCTGGCATCAAGGGTAGGCATGGTTGGGCACCTGCCAAGAGCTCACACCCCAACAGGAGTGTGAGCTCTTCCTCTCCACCCTTGCAACCTGCTTGTTCACCTTCCTCTTGCTCTGGCCCAGAGAACAATGGTGGTGGTGAGAAGGAGGAGCAGCAGATGCCACTGTCTACTTGTTCACTGGCTCTCCGCCTGTCAAAAAAGTGGTACCAATGGTGAGGAAGAGGAGCAACTGCTGCTGGTAACAATGATGGTGAGAAAGTAGTCTCACTGAGTGGGGGGGGGCATTGAGAATGTCTTGCCCAAAGGCCCTCAAAAACCTGGAGTCAGCACTGGTTTCAGCCCTCCTCCACCAGTCCGCTAGGAAAAAGTCTCTCTCTCTCTCTGTCTCTCTCTCTCTCTCTCTCTCTTTATGTTTTACTAGACTGCTAAGAGGCAAGTAGACTACATTTCCATGCTGGCCATAGACAAGAAGACTTCCCTTTCTGGACAGCAAGCATGAAAATGCAGGCTACCAGCCTCTTAGCAGTCTAGTACACATTTTTAGAATCTAGTACACATTTTTGTGAGCTCTTTTACAACACTGTGTAAATCTGTGTCCAGACTTTACTACTTCAGACTATAGGTGACAGGGCTCTAGTAATACAGTTAGGTAACTTTAGACTCTGGGAGCCCCTTTTTACATGGCAATGTATATGACTTTACTTACTTCCAATAGTCTTATGCCCCCACACTCGGATAATAATAAGGTAATGTATATTTCTTCACTTATTTCAAAATGTGGTAAGCCAGGGTCCCTAGATGTCTACCCCGAAGTCCTCCCCTGACAACACTGTTGGAGGGCCCACATGATGGAAATCTCCCCCATGGCAAATAACATCTCTAGCTGTGAAAACTAACACGGCAAGGAGAAGGCTATACTACAGCTGTTCAATCCCATAATCCCATTTTCTACACACAAGGAATTTATTTTGTATATACAAGTCCCCGCTTGCAGTCTGAAGTGGTACAGTCCAGATGCAGGCTTATCACCTCGGTCAGAACTAGGCTTAGCTGGAAGAAAGCAAAAGATTCTGGGTACAATGGGTGTGTGAGCAAAGGATTCTGGGAGAAATACATAAGCTATCCAAACTGTTTCAGAACCATAGCCAACTTCGTGCCATTACTGAGTTGATCTTTTACAATGGCTACCTGCCCAGTGATGGATTGAATATGGAATTTAGGAAGCCGTCTTATTCCAGGGTCAGTCAGTTTGTCCATCAAGCCCAGCCAGGTCTTGGCCAGGGCCTTTCTCATCACCTGCCAACTGATCCTTCTTTAACTGGAGACATCAGGAACTAACCTGGGACTTTCCTACTGGTCTATGTCTCCTGGTTTTTAAGGTCTGGAGTCACATAGGCATGTGGCCGGCAAGTAATACCGCCAAATAGTGAATATGAACCTGCCAGCAAGAGAATGCTCCTCCTTGTGTGGGTAGCATCATTATATACTTTATATACTTTATTCACTTTATTTGGGCGGGGTCAAGAGTTTTCTTTTTACTGTTCCGCTCTTGTTGGAGAGAGACAATTAAGTTTCTGTCTAGCTTCCAGACATGGAGTGGCCGTAAAGCCTTCCGGGGCATGCCTTTCATTTACTTATGTCTCTGTCTCTCCAAGCTGCACTGTACATTTACAAAGTGCAAAATAGGAGGGAGGTGGCACAGATGGGCGTGGGGGCTGGATGGAGCATGCAGGCAGCCAAGAGCCAAGCCTAGCACAGGCTTTGGCTGTATTCATGGTGCATTATGATGATAATGGTTTATATACAACATCATCTTGCCTAGGTAGCTCTCTGTGGAGTACCGGCTCCAGGCTTTGGGGGTTGCCTTGGAGCAAAATGTCCTCAGCGTGCCCCCACCTTGAGATAAACCACGTCCCCTTCATTGCTTTCACCACTGCCCATTTGCTTGCCCACTCCCTTTGGAGCCAATCTGCCCAGAACAAGAGGGCAAGGCGAGCAAAGGCCGCTGTTCTTTCTTCTGTTCACAAGTGAAAAGGCAGTGACAGCAAGGAGAAGGAAAAGCTAGAACAAGGAGTTCCAGAGATTTGACAGTGGCAGCCCTGTGTAGGGTGACCAACTGTCAGGATTTTCCCGTATTTGTCCTGGTTTTTGTTCTATCTTAGGTGTCAGGGGGGATTTTCTATAATTTTCTATAATGTCCTGGAATGACACACTTTCCTCTTTGAGACAACCATTAGTGTGGCGGGGTGTGTGTGTGTGTGTGATGTGCTTTCTGGAGGCCCCTAATGGAGCATTAGGGGGCAGGAATGACACGCTTTCCCCTCCTCTTCTCCAATCGGGGCCCTTAAGGCCCCGATTGAAGTGAAGGAGGGGAAAGCTCACTTTCTGGGGCCTTTGGAAAGCACGTCATTCACAACCGCTATGCTAATGGCAGCTGCCAATAGCATGGCAGGGGGGATGACATGCTTTCCGGAGGCCCTGGAAAGCGTGCTTTCCCCCCCCCTGCCCCCCCGCCCCTTCGTGTTCTCTTTCTTGGTTTCCCATATATGATCACCCTACTGTTGGGGTGTGGGCCTGAACAGGTGCTCACTAATGCAGATCCCTGGTGCCCGTGTCTGCACATAAGCACCACATGCTGTTTGCAGATCTCTCCAACACACCTTCACTGGATGGGTGTTTGATACTTCGCTGAAGCATTTTCTGTCTCAGTTCCCACTTCCTCGTTTTCAAAAGGAACTTGAAACACTATTTATTGACTGGGTGCTTTTAGGGAATTCACTTCTGGTTCCCCTTAGTGTACATTTTCCCATCCATGTCCCCGCTTTTTAAACAAATAATTGGTTTTTAAAATGGATAATTAGGGTGTTTCCACACAGGGATTCTTTTTGAGGCATTTGTTTGCGAATGAACAGTGTAACAGATCAACGTAGGCCAAGATCAGGGCCCAATCTACACCAAGCAGGATATTGCACTATGAAAGCAGTATATAAAAGGCAGGAGCCAGATACTGCTTTATAGTGGTATTGGAGTCCACAGACAACTGTTGGGGCCCATTGACACATACCGCTTTCATAGTGCTATATCCTGCTTGGTGTAGATCTGGCCCAAGAGTAGCTTAGAAGAAGCAGAAGGCTAGGAAAGGAGCACAAGAAGGAGGGTACGAATGATCATGGCCCACAGAGATGAGCATAGTCTCCAATGTTCAGGTTACAATAGGAATGCGCTTACAACATATGCCATTTTCATTTACTCTGGAAGAACCAGTCCTATAGTGATTTAGTTAGTCAGTTATTACATTTCAGTCTGCTGTCCAGGTGCTAATTGTGGAAGGGCAACATTTCTTGTTTTTTTATATATATTTCAATTGGAATTAGGCAAGACAGCCCTTCAAATAGAGGACAGCTTTAAATAGAGGACGATCCTCTGTAAAAGAGTATAAATGACCACACAAGGGCCCAGGGCCTATCTAGTTATGGCACCTAAGTTTTGAAGCTCACTCTCTAGAGAGGTGTGGTTGAGTCCCTCTCGTTTTTAACAAAAATTAACTTACTGAGCTTTATAATCATAATCATAATATATTTAATTCTTATCCGCTTCTCCCTCTGGATTGAGGCGGGGAACAACATTAAATATAAAATAGTATAAAATACATAAAACTGATTAAAAGCATATAAAACTAATACATTATTAAAATAACAATTAAACATCTTAAAATTCAACTAGGTAGGCCTGCCAGAAGAGATCAGTCTTTATGGCTTTCTTAAAGTCAGAGAGACTGTTAAGTTGACGAATCTAATTTGTTTTAAAGTGTTGCCTTCCCTGTTGATTTTGCTTTCTGTTTTGTTCTGCTCTTGGTTTTATTGTATTCAGTTGGTGTAATTGTACTTAAATTGATTGTGAGCTGCTTTGATGGCCTTTTTCTAAGGCCAAAAAGCAGCACAGAAATGTTTCTTTTTATAAAAAACATATAAATATACATGCGCAGAAGAGAACAAGATGCAGACACATCCTACTTGGAGATCTGTAACTGCTAGAGACTTTGGATGATATGTGGGTGTGAACTTTAAAAAGTGCATGAGAGCAATGCACACTAACAACATTTCAAAATGAATCCTCAAAAGACAAGATACAGGACAGTGATTTGCTGTGGACTAGAAAATAGGCCCTGGTGAAATATGGACAATTGAAATGTATAAAAGAGATGAACAGGATAAGATGGAGTCAGAGAGTGGAAGGAAACTGGAAGAGCAAATGGGCATAGGAGAGCTAGACATGGCCAGTGTATAGTAGAACACTGCTGTCCGGCTGGATGATGTCATCCGGAAGGGATGATAAGAAATCTAGACTGGGTTTGGACAACACAAATAACCAATGGTGGATTAAATAGACAACGGTTGTTTATTATAGCATCCGTTGGGGCTTTTTCACACCATTGTTGGTTATTCAGCCAAAATAACCAACGCAAATAACCAACGCTGTGCAGAGTTGATTATTTGAACAACCGTTGATTATCATGTCATGTGTTGGGCACTGTTTCAGCACATACAGTTGGTTATTGTTAGCGACTACAGAGTCCCCTGGCAAGAGTGACCAAAGCAGCAGCTGTTGCTTTAGTCCAGCCAGCAGAACTCACAATGGCTAATGGGATACCAACAGGAGGACTGAGGAGGGGGAGAGGGGGAGGGATGTGTCAATCAAACACACCAATAGTCAACTCGACGCTGGCCTTAATCCGCACCACAGTTGATTATAATCGTGTCATGTGGGGAGTAACCCCTTGATAATCAACCATGGAGTTGACTATTAACCGACCATTGACTATTGTGTTGTCCAAACGGTGCACCAGAGTCCATGTACAGGTTTTAAATAATCTGACAACCCTTTAGCTACAGGTCTCCTAGTTTTTAATTCATGTAATGCATCATACGTGCCAGTAGGTGAAGTGGGATAGGAGTAGCAGAAGTAGCAGCAACAAGGAAGGGGAATATCACAGATAGTTTGCAGCCTCTGTTTATACAAAGCTGGGGTGGCTCTGAGGTCACTAAGGTTCCTGGAACGATGGTTTCCCGTTTTGATTCTTCTTCCTTATTTATTTTCCTTGAACTATGAAAAAATAGCATTATTAAGCACCACCAGGCAAACTTTCATCTAGGCTTGACTTTTTTTATATATACATTTGTGCACTGCACACGAGTTTCAGAAATTTAACAACAACAACAACAATGGAGAGGAAAGATGCATGGATTGCAATCTCAACTTCACCTGAAGGCAGCTGGCACAGAGTTTGGACAAAAGCACTATGGGGAAGCTACTGAGAAGAACGCTAGAGACGAGCACCTTACCTTCTCCCTTTCGGCGTGGCACCTGTGCTCCGTTTCAACAAGCCGCCTCTGCAGCTCCAGCAGCCGCTCCTCTTCCTGTCTCAGTTCCTGCCTCTCTTCTTTCAATTCTCCTTCCAACAAGGCTCCTTCCAAGTCCATCTGCCAGGGAGGGGAGCCATGTCAGAAGAACCGTGCCAAAACATCCCAACAGCATGGAAGTGACCACCGGCAAACCTCCACATAACCACTAGGGGGCAGAGGTGCAAACAAAAGCATGGAAAGGGGGGAAAGAAGAACCCAGGAGTCCTGACTTCCAGGTTCCCCTGATCTGACCACTAGAGAATACTCCCCACACTGTGTCGAGCACCCTGGGAACCAAGTACTGTGTGACGAGAGATTCCCTGCTCTGCGGAGCCAGCAGGTCCTGTTCTCTGTGTATCTGTGACATGCCTCAATCCTTCCCCACCTGCCTGGGTGTGGTAGTTCCGCAATACCGGTTTTACAGGTGCCGATTGTTGTCCAACGGACACCCTTTTCCCTGTGACGTGAGAAGGGGACTGAACATGCTGAGGCGTACCTCTATGCTCAGCTCCTTCTTCCGGTGATGCAGCTCCTTGATCCGGTTCTCAAGAGCCGAGATCTTGCTCACAGCATGTTGCTGTCGCTGTGGCTCCCCTTTCATGCGACACCCGTTTCGTCCTGTCCAGGGATTCTCATACTGTGAAGGAAGGACGGCATCGTTAGGAGTTGCACGTACGGACAGGCTGCGTTCACGCTAATAAATACAGTGTAAAGACCTGGCCATTGCCTCATCTCAAGAACGATATCATAGAGGTGCAGAAGAGGGCAGTGAACAAGATTGAAGGGTTGCAGCGCTGACCCTGTAAGGAAGGCTAAAGTAGTTAGACTAAATTGGTAGAGACATGATGTGAGTGGCATCTTGCCACCAAAACCAGGAAAGTTGATGTATACCACTGGATACTTCAGATGATTTCTGTTGGTTTGGGGCTATATTTACTGCATGTGGATGTCCTGTACAAACTACTAGGAAACCGATCTGCTAACACAGCCTTCCCCAACTTGGGTTCCCCCTTGATATTTTGGACTACAGCTCCTATCAGTCCCCAGGTAGCATAGCCAATGGTTAGGGGTGATGGGAGTTATAGTCAAAACAGTTGGAGAGAACCAGGCTCAGGAAGGCTGCATTAACCCATTTCATACAGAAGAGATGATCACAATCGTACAGTTCCTAATGGCATATCTTACAACCGTTGATGGCAAGACTATTTTCATTCAGTAATAAATTGCCCCGTTCCATCCCCGTATGTTTTTACTTCCTTGTTGAATAGGAACATATGACATTGACTTACTCTGAGTCAGAGCATTGGTCCAGTTAGCCCCAGTGTCGTCTACTGGCAAAGGCCCTTCAAGGTCTCAGGAAGGCAGACTTCCCCAGCCCTTCTACCTGAGATCCTTTTCAGTAGAAATGTCAGGGGTGGATGGAAACATGGACCACCCAGATGCAAAGCAGGTGCTTTATCGCTGTGCTATGGTGCATCCCTCTAATTGTGCCAAAAGGTGTGGGGATGCTCTGCTGGAGTTGCAAAATGTTTTGTAAAACTAAGGAGAGGGTATGGAAACAAGGAAAGATGAAGATCTGAATCCCCCAGAGGTGTGTTCTGATCTTGGCCGCCACCACCGCGACCTCCACCACCATTGCCACCCTTTCATCCAGGCAGTACTTAACTGAGAGTTGTCAGGGCTCAAGTCACCCTGAAAACTAAAGCTTCTGTCTTGGGAAATCTTCCTCCAGCAGTGTGTGACTGCTGAAAGTAGTTAAGAACTAAGAGGAGGTGGTGACCAATCCTACACACACTACTCATAGGGGGAGGAGGAAAACCTGCTCTCTTCCCTCTTATAGCAACATGGGCAACCAGACTAATATTTTAAGCAACATATTGATAATTGGATTTCCCTTCCACCCACCCCAGTGACAACCTTCAAGTTCTGAGCCCCCTGGGTAAGATGCCCACCTCTTCTTCATAGCTGATGCTGCTTGGAGGGGTCAGGTGAACAGACTGTGGCTGCGTCCAGACACAAGAGTGAGCCAGAATTCCGGAGAATCCTGGCTTGCTGTGGATGACCTCCATGCTTGTATAGGCAGTCTGCTCACTCCCGCTTGGCTCCTCATGCCTATGCCGAGTGCCTAAACTAACCAGAAATGGAAAGCTGAGTGTGTCTTTTGAGCTGGAGCAACAAGCCAGGATTTATAAACCAAGAATGAGCCCTGTTTGCGACTCTGGCTTGTAAGGGGCATAACAAGCCAGGCAGGAACCCTGGTTCAGAAAAGCTTTCTATTTCTGATTAGTTTTGGTGAGGGGAGGAGCCAAGTAGAACAGACGTGTTGTGTGCACTAACAGACAGCTCGCTCACAGTAAGCCAGGATTGAGTCCAAACGCAGCCAGTGGCAGTAAGGAGGAGGCATATCGAGGCCAATTGGGCTTGAGATTGGCACTGGGGTCCCTCTTTGGGTGTCAGCGTCAGGAGGTGCCTAGCAACACCAGTCTCTGAAACCGGCCTCTGCCTAGTGGTTATGATACTGACAACAAAATCAAAGCTGTCAGTATTCTATCTAAGTCCATTAAAGTTGTATTCATGCTCTCTCAAAAGGACTCAGATCCAGCTGCCAGGCTGTTAATGGGGAACTGTCTTTGGCAACATATCTTGCCAATGCTCAAACACCTCTGCTGGCTCCTGATCAGTTTGGGGTCACAATTCAAAGTGTTGCAGTTTGGTGTGGCAAAATGCCTTCAGCCAGCCTTGGGTGAATTCTGCACTCTAATATCAATTCTGCACTTACCACGTACTTGTATGGAACCCCTAATATATACACACAGTCTTCAGCTAAGCCATTTTGCCATTCTTCACATCATATTTTAAGTGTTTTAATACACACACACACACAGTCAGTACCTAAATATGTACCGTGCAAATGTGGTGTGTTTGCATACTTGGTTTACTTATGGGTTTCCTTTTGTGTTCTGCTGTTCATTTTATCGCATTTTAACCTTAGTACTGATTGTCATCTGCTTTTGTACTGTGGATTTTGACGCACTTGTCAGAGATCCGGGCCTGCCTGTGGCTCCTTCTTGCGTGTATTCACAGTTTCAGATTTTGGTCTGCTGCCACTTTGCGTGTGCAGTGGCACACAGGAAGGCTTCAAGCAACTCCTACTAAAATTTGAGCCTTAATTTCAGGTATGGATGCAAAATTATGTCTGCCAGGATGTGCAGTTGCATTTTTAAAAATCCCTCTTTCCTGCATGATCACTAGAAAAGCTCAAAACCTAATTAAACCACAAGTGTGAAAAGGCCCTTAAACAACCAGAACCACTCACCCCATTCTGGGCGCTCTCCGTGCTGCTGGCTTCATCCTCCTCCGTACAGTCGCTGGAAATGCCCCCTGGACTGGAGTCACCTTCCATGCTGCTCTGGATGGGGAATCCCTCCTTGTCTGTAGGTTGGTGGCACTTTGGCACATCTTCCAGATGGTCTTTCCCCAAGATGGCTGGATAAGGGCAACACTCTGATTGGCTAAGTACCCCCATGGTTTCAGTGTTCTGGAGCACCATTGCTCAAGGGAACATGATAATGGTGTCCTGCAGTCATGAATAATAAAAGTGGTTCTGTTATTATTATTATTAGTAGTAGTACCATTATATACAACATAAGAAAAACAGAAGGGCTATCTAGTCCAGCCTTGTAAGTAAGCTCACAAAAGTTACTAGCCTGAATTTCTTTCTACTCCTAAGAGGCTAATAACAACGTGTTCCCATGCTGACCACAGAGAAGAAGCCCCCCTCCTCTATGGCCAGTGTGGAAATGCAGGATACTAGACTCTTTGCCTTCTACCAAACAGGCTGGTGGAGGAGGAATAGAACTGAAGGACAGGTTTCCCTTCCTCCACAGCCAGCACAGAAACAATATGGACCGGAAGAGGAAGAATAGAGAAATCTGTCCCTCCTCTGCCTGCCCACTCACTTGCCTACATAGAATTCTATGTACTCGCCTGCATAGAATTCCTGTTTGCCAATGGTGACTAGGTGATGTGTGTTTAATACATCTGATCTAATCCAACATTCTATTTCCCAAAGTGACCAGCATGATTGTCCAGGAAGTCCACAAGCAGGGAATGAAGGCCATGGCCATAGGCTTCCCTTCTTGTTTTTCCCTCCAGCAAAGGTATCTGGAAGCGCACTACAGATCCTCCAGATGTTATTGGACCACAACTGCCATCATCCCTGATTGTTAGCCCATGCTGACTGCTATAATGTTTTAAAGTTGTGATCAACCTTATTGTTATTTCTGGATTCCAAAAGTGAGGTAAAAAGGAGGGTGGTACAAAAAATTCATGGAGGTTAAGGCTAGGGTGACCAGATAAAATCCAGGTCAGGGCTCGTGTAACTTTAACAGTTGTAGAGAAAAGGGAATTTCAGCCAGTGTCATTTGTATGCAATTAGTTCCTGATGAAATTCCCTCTTCATCACAACAGTTAAAGTGGCAGGGGCCCTGCCTTCTTTTGTATATGGTCACTCTAGTATAGTGCCTGCAACTTTAACTGTTGTGATGAAGGCCTCCTCCACACGAGACGTTTAATGAGCCTTGAAGGCTCATTATAAATTTTACCTCCACACCAGCGGAGCGCAAAACGGGCGTACAGGCGCGTTATCTCCCCGATAATGCGCATTTTCGAATGCGCGTTAAATAGCAACTTTTATTTTTCTCCGGCCGTTAAAGTGCATTTTCGCCGTGTGAACAAGCGATTATGCGCATTAACGTCTTCTAAAGCGCTTTTTGGACATCAATTAATGCGCTTCGCCGCCTCTCGCCGCCTCCCGTGCAGAGGGATTAGGCGTAAATGCGCCTCCGCGAAAATGCGCATAATCCCCGAACCGGGCGCAAAAGCGCATCCTTGTGGAGGGGGCCGCAGAGATAATTTCACCAGGAACTAATTGCATACAAATGACACTGGCTGAAATTCTCTTTTCTCTACAACTGTTAAAGTTACATGAGCCCTGACCTGGATTTTATCTGGTCACCCTAGTTAAGGCTATCCGTGGCTAGTAGTCATGGTAGCTATATTGTACCTCCACTACCAGAGGCAGCAATACCTGTCATTGGGGAACACAAGTGGGAGGATGCTATTTATTTTTGTTTATTTATATTCATGTGCCGCCCTATAAATGCATGTGTGAAGGGCTGTGAACATTTGAAAAACGCCACAGTAATGCAAAGTATAAATTTCCTCACGCTGCACGCTGCCCTGTTCATGGTAACTTATTATAATAAACTAGGCCTACCTAGGCCCTCAAGCGCTTTATATACCTAAGTCAGCATTTCACAATGCGTTAACCTGTGGTACTCCCTGCTTTTATTTTAGTTTTTAGTTTTGTTTTTTAAAAGAGATACACATGTGAGGAACTGGTTCTGTCATTCTTGGGAGTCTAGTCTCATGAGCAGAAACGCCTTTTGAACATAGAAACAACTCAGCAAGACAAAACAAAAAAACAAAAAAAAACCCACCCCAGAACCTCCAATTAGACTAATAAACACAGAACAAATCCCTCCGGCTCTGGGGCGTGAGCTGGAGCCGGTAGCTACAAAGGGATGGGTGGTACAGAAAAGCCACCCCCAGTGCGTGAGACCTGCCAAAGCCAACTTCTCTCGGGCCTCCTTTACAAGAGGCATTTAAAGCTCTTTCAAGGTGCATTAAAAATTTTACCTCTACAAGAACGGAGCGCAAATCGGGCGTAGAGGCGCGTTCTCTCCCTGATTATGCGCATTATCGAATGCGCGTTAAATCGCGAGTTTTATTTTGCTCCGTCCGTTAAAGCGCATTTTGACTGTGTGAATAAGCGCTTATGCGCATTAACTACTTGTAAAGCGCATTTTGGACATCTGTTAATGCAATTCGCCGCCTCTCGCCGCCTCTCGTGCAGAGGGATTAGGCGTAAATGCGCTTCAGCGATTATGCGCATAATCGCCTAACCAGGCGCAAAAGCGAATCCTTGTAGAGGGGACCTCAGTTGGTTTGAGCAACCCACTCTCCTTGCCTGTCAGGTTTTTTACCCTGTGCACACAGAGAGTGGGGGAATGAGACATCCTGAGGACCTTGATAGGCCTTAATCTAGAATGTTCCATCACACTGAAGGCCAAGGACACCTTTTGCCCCTCGGTTAACTCTTGCCTTTTCACCCCCTGAGGTAAAAACACTATGGGGCCAGTTTATATAGGTTCCCTCAAGTGGCATGGGAGCAAACATGGGGTTGGTTTTCACCCCCTGAGGTAAAAGGGCAATGGGGCCAGTTTATATAGGTTACCTCAAGTGGCGTGGGAGCGAAAATGGGGTTCGCGGTGGCTACCATAACATTTGAGGTAACATGTAAACTGGCCTTTGCCTTTTTTCTTCAGGGGGCATAAAGGCAACAGCTTGCCTGATGGCAGGGGAGAGTCTTTACTGTACCCTGTGATGGCAGTTGATCCCATGCCACCAGTGGTGCGGCTAGGTAACTTTAGGCCCTAGTCTTAATGCGCAATCCTATGCTTCTTTAGACAGAAAAAAGCCCTATAACTCACAGCATTCCCCCTAGCCCAGCCCTTTAGGTGGCCATGTGTATTCCTTCAGTTGTGAAGCACCCAATTAATATTCTTCATGTCCTCACACCCTGGCCATTCCATGGTTTAACACTGTTTCTACATCCCTGATACATTAGAAAAAACAAACATTTAAACTGCCTACCCTGACTTAAAAAAGGAGAAAGAAATACTCTGAACATGGGCAGTTCAATCAGGACACTGTCATGATTCCAGGAATAAAATGGAGTTTGCTTCTCCTGCCCTGATGTTAAATCGATTTTCTTTTGTTGGGAAAAAAATACGGACAATCTATCATCTATTTTAAAAGCATTATTAATAAAAAGAGCATCAGTAAACTACATACATCCCCAGCTGGCCCCTGACTATAAAATATTTTAAATGTAAGAAGAAAGAAAGGATGCTGCAGCTATCAGCATCAGCTCTGGTGGGTCCCAGCATGCCCAAGCTGTTGCTAGACCTGTTTGCTGCTTCCCCAATCCCCTGTCCCTGTCTGAGTGGTTATGGGGCAGGCGTCTGGCAGCCCTAGTTGCACCACTGAAGACCAAAGTAACATGTATATCTCCCCCTGGTTGTTTAAGATCAATGGCACAGTACATATTACCCTAGTGACAAGCCTGGCCTAAGATATTTTGCCGCCTGAGGCAGAAAATCCAAACCGCACCTCATCCCTTCTAATTAACACAGAGCACAGGTCCAATGGGTAGTTCTTTTGCACAAGTCTCATTGAAACAGATGGTACATCTTTCTAGTGATACCTTTCCAGTTCTTAAATCAGACGTAAGCAACCTGGTGGCCACCAGATGTTTTGGACCCAGCAGGGCCAATGGTAAGGGATTGTGGGAATTGTTGTCCTTCCAAACGCGGGCTTTCAGCATGTAAGCTGGTCTGTTGCTGAAGTGGGTTTTATCGAGTTGGCTGCTGTTTTAATTTCTTTTATTGTTGCATTTTTTTCATTATGTTTTCACTATTTGCTTTTATGATTGTTTTAGCGAAGCTTTTATTTTAAGCTTGGGTTTTTTATTGTTAGCTGCCATTCAATTGGTGGAAAGGCAGAGAATCAACCAAATCAATCGATCATTCAATCAATAGTTCAAAATGACTGGAAGGCACAAGGTTGCTTCACATGTCGTAAACAACTGTCAACCTCATCCTGAGAGATACGGTCTCTTTAAATGTCCGTTGAGATCCTTCATTTCAGCAACCCCCATGTTCATTCCACATTATCTCCCCCTGGCTCGTTTCTCTCCACTTGAGATGCTTTCACATTGGACAGAAATAACAGCAAGGGAAAAGTTTTCCGTAGAACTGGGTAAGATGTCAACAAACAGATGGAGAAGAGCTAAGAGATCCGTTGAGGCAGAACCAGGCCTGTGTATAGCCACAGCAAATAAGGTGCGGGGCTTTTACATATGCCTTCCTAAACACTTTACATTTTAATCCAGGACACCACCATCGCTCCAGCTCACAAATAAAGGCTTTTCCCACTCTGAAGATCTCTCTATGCTTCTTCTAACTAGTGCAGGAGGGGAATTTCACCATCTTTTCCTCTATCCCAAGGGATAAAATTATATAGCAGTAGCAGTAGATTGAGGCCCAGTAATGCGCTTCAGATAGCATGCACAAAGTTGGGATGTGACAATAAATCTGCCTTCCTGTGTGGCCTTCATCTCAGCTGAATGAAGAAATGGATTCTTGCACCATCAAAACCATGTGAATCTAATTCATGCAACCACACAAATAGGCTTAAAAGGTGTTTGCCATTTCAATGTGTGAATATGTCCATAATCTGTTCTGGAATTTGCTCCATCTCATGGCCAGATTGTTTTTCAAAAGACAATGGTTTGGAACTTGACTTGGAAAAGACCTACTGAAATCAGTGGAACTTATGTTAGACATGACTACAGCTCCCAGAATTCCTGACCATTGGCCATGCTCACTGGGACTGACGGGAATTCAAATCCAAAACAACGGGAAGGCACCATGCCGGGGAAGGCTGGGCTACTGAAAATGTGACACGGTCTGGATTCAACCCACTCACACACATTAGCCAGCTTCTTTTACATTGTAAGAGAGGTATTATCATTTTATGTAAGCTCTCCTGTCAGATCTCTCACTCAGTACCTCACCCAGTAGAAGGTGGGGCCTGCCTTATTAAGTCTTGTTTTTCCAGAGGGAGGAAATGGAAGGAAAAAGAAAGAAAGAAAGAAGATGAGACTTGGCAGATACCACGTTTAAAAAAGCAGAATCCAGGAGTCCTTGTTCCCAGCTAAGATGGCCAAAATAGAAAATAAGAAACTGTGTCACCAAGAGTGGGGAGGGACGCCAAAAAGGGAACACAGGTTTGCATAACATTTGCACATGCTAATTTATACATTTAGATTAGAAATTCATACTAAAATATAAACAGAAATACAATACACCTGGGAAGATGTGAGCAGGTGATTGTGTGCCTGCTCAGTCTGCTGCCCAAGCCAGGAGCTAAGGGTTGATGGGCAGCTTCCAAGTCCCTGCTACTCTCCCTTCTCATGATTCCTAATCTTTAAACTGGACTTGGACTGGATGGCCCTCCAAATAGAGGACTGTTCTCTGACAGAGGAGCGTTCCCTGTAAAGTGGGAGATATGGCTGCTCAATGCCCAGCAGCCGTCTTATTCTAAACCCCGAGAGCTTTACCCCCTTCCTTGAGTCAGAGGTAGAAAACATGTTCCTACTCTTCAGCCATCAGTTTGGCTACAGACGGCCACTCACCTAGGGTGACCGACTGTCAGGATTTCCCCAAGTTTGTCCTGGTTTTTGTTCTATCCTGGGTGTCAGGGGGGATTTTCTGTGATTTTCTGTAATGTCCTGGAATGACACACTTTCCCCTTTAAGGTTGCCATTAGCATGGCAGGGGGGAACGATGCGCTTCTGGAGGCACATCAATCCCCCCCCCCCCACTGCTCCAATCAGGGCCTTAAAGTGGAAAGTGTGTCATTCCCAGACATTATAGAAATGGTCCCAATTGGAGCAGTGGGTGGGTGGCTGGGAATCACATGCTTTCCCTTTCTCCACTCCAAACAGGACCTTAAAGGTGGAGGGTAGGCTGACCATATGAAAAGGAGGACAGGGCTCATGTAACTTTAACAGTTGTAGAGAAAAGGGGATTTCAGCCAGTGTCATTTGTATGCAATTAGTTCCTGGTGAAATTCCCTCTTCATCACAACAGTTAAAGTTGCAGGCACTATACTAGAGTGGCCATATACAAAAGAAGGCAGGGCCCCTGCAACTTTAACTGTTGTGATGAAGAGGGAATTTCACCAGGAACTAATTGCCTACAAATGACACCTGCTGAAATTCCCTTTTCTCTACAACTGTTAAAGTTACATGAGCCCTGGGCCTCCTCCACACGAGACGTTTAATGAGCCTTGAAGGCTCATTAAAAAATTTACCTCCACAAGCACGGAGCGCAAAACAGGCGTACAGGCGCGTTATCTCCCCGATAATGCGCATTTTCGAACGCGCGTTAAATAGCGACTTTTATTTTGCTCCGGCCGTTAAAGTGCATTTTCGCGGTGTGAACAAGCGATTACGCGCATTAACTGCTTGTAAAGCGCTTTTTGGACATGAATTAATGCGCTTCGCCGCCTCTCGCCGCCTCCGGTGCAGAGGGATTAGGAGTAAAAGCGCCTCCGCAATAATGCGCATAATCGCGGAACCGGGCGCAAAAGCGCATCCTTGTGGAGGGGGCCCTAATCTCCTTTTCATATGGTCAGCCTAGTGGAGGGGAGGGGAATGACGCGCTTTCCAGAAGCCCCAGAAAGCAACTCCCCCCTCCCCACACACACACTGTATGTCCTCTTTTTTGGTTTCCCAAATATGGTCACCCTACACTCACTCGCACTAACCCCTGCCTTGTTACATGACCAGAGCACGTGATTGCAAAATATCTGGAGGAGCTGGGCTAGTCTTTTGAGAATCAAACCTATTTATTATTTATTTATTTTATTACATTTGTATACCACCCCATAGCCAAAGTTCTCTGGGTGGTTTACATAAGATTTAAACAATTAAAAACAATATACAAAAATTAAAACAGCAAAAGCATACTATATACACATAATATACATATACATACATATAAGCCTACAAAACAAAACAAAACCAGACTCATCAGATATTGCTAAATGCCTGAGAGAAGATAACAATGTTGGCGCCGGGGGGCCTCGTCAGGGAGATCATTCCACAATTGGGGGGCCACCACAGAGAAGGCCCTCTCCCTTATTGCTGACCTCCAAGCTTCCCTCGGAGTAGGCACTCGGAGGAGGGCCTTAGATGTTGAACGCAGAGTACGTAGATTCATGTCGGGAAAGACGTTCCATCAGGTATTGTGGTCCCAAACCGTGTAAGGCTTTATAGGTTAAAACCAGCACCTTGAATCAGGCTCGGAAACATACAGGCAGCCAATGCAAGCGGGCCAGAGTAGGTCTTATATGCTCGAACCTTCTGGTCCCAGTTATCAATCTGGACACTGCATTTTGCACAAGCTGCAGCTTCCGAACCTCCTTCAAAGGCAGCCCCACGTAGAGTGCATTGCAGTAATCTAACTTGGAGGTTACCAGAACATGGACAACTGAAGCCAGGTTATCCCTGTTCAGATAGGGGCGTAGCTGGGCCACCAACCAAAGTTAGTAGAAGGCACTCCGTGCCACTGAGACCACCTGAGCCTCAAGTGACAGAGATGGTTCCAAAGCTACAAACCTGCTCCTTCAAGGGGAGTGCAACCCCATCCAGAACAGGTTGAAGACCCTACATCCGGTCAGCAGAACCACCCACTAACAGCATCTCAGTCTTGTCTGGACTGAGTTTCAGTATCCAGTCCACTGTCCATTGTTTCACTCACACACACACACACACCATAATAAAAACTAAAACAATACAGTCAGCAGCATAGGTAGGATGGGATGTGAACTGACCAGAAAAAAACCAGATTGGCTTGTTCCTGTTCCTTTTGAGGCAGCTTGAATTGCAGAAACCAGTAAGCGGGGCTTTTCTAGCATTATCTTCTCTTAATGTCTGCAGATTAAGCTGCGATTGAAGATAAAGGACCAGGATCAAGCGATGTGACGTTGAAGATTGTCTAGTGCTTTATTTATTCACTAAAAAAATGTCAAGTTCTAAAGTTCATTAGTAACATTGACTGAATGCCAATTGCAAATGCACGATTAGGTAAGCTTGGCAGTTTCAAAGTTGTAATTAATGTTTTTCAGGTGATTAGGCCTTGCAAATATATGAGGGAATACATATATGTCATATATATATATATATATATATATATATATAGTCTCAGAGTGAAACGGAACTAATAAGTAGTGATAGAGAAACTGAAGGTGGAAGAGAGATGAATTATGTTGAAATAGATGAGTGGTTATCAGCATATCATGCATAGTACACTAGGTTGCTAAATTAACGATTGTGTCAACATTTTCTGTAACATTGTTCCACCCCCCACCTTAAATTTAAACAACATAAGGGAAGAACATGATGTTATCTTTAATTTCTTACAAGTATTTTAATAAAACTTTCTACACAATATGACATTTAAATCACATTAAGGTTGCTATATTTTTCCCTTTCAAACATTTTTGGGACCAAAAATTAACACGGGGGGATTTGTTGTTTCTTAAATACAAATAAAATAAAGGTGCTAAATTAGATCACTCTCTAGTGCATCTGAAAAAAATCTTTTGAAAACCTACATTTTCTGATTTGTATACAAACATTTTCTGCCAAAAAATCCAAATCCAAACTTTCTGGAAAATCCACATCACTGTCAGGATCCAGTTCAGAATTTGGCAATTCTGAGTATGAGTGCTACTGGGAAACGCCTGGTACTGGACCTCTCAAAACCTACTGGAATTAAACAAAAAATGCCCCAAGGAACTAACTTTGCATATTCCCTGAGAGAGAGAGAGAGAGAGAACTACACAAAGAAGAAGATGCCACAGCAGAGAAAGCCCCAATCCTGGTAGATTTCAATGTCATTTTGGCCAAAGAAGGATCCTGGAGCAAGATGTTATATGAAGTTCACAAAATATAGGAAGTTTAATATTAAAATAAATAAATAAATAATCCTAACTCATACATGATCTGCACCCTATAAATCAATGGTGGAAAAAACTTCTGCTCAGCTGTTTTCCAACTGAGGAGAGAGAGAGAGAGAGAGAGAGAGAGAGAGAGAGAGAGAGAGAGAATGCAAAGATTCTACCCTGGCTCAGCTCCAACCCCATTTCCTTATGGTGCAACCCCACTGACCTTTGCTCCCTGTACTTGCCCCATTTTTCACCCTTACAAACTACCCTTCTCCCACACCAATTTATATATATATATATATATATATATATATACACATACACACATGCCAGATCCTAAGATTTTCAGAAAATGCAAATTGTTCAGGAAAGTCCCATATTTTAAACTGCTTTCTACAATCCATACGCATGCCCTTCCTTAGCACCACAAAACCGGCACTCTTAACCATCCCTACATTCCTCTGGAATCACCCCGTGGTGCTTCCAGACCACACAGTGACCCACAACCTTTCACTTAATCTCCTTTGCTGACAGGAAGTTTTGTTTCTATGAAAATGTTAGCTTCCCACCATCTATTCCAGTGCATTTTCATTTCAAGTCGTCCTAGAACCATAGTTTTAAATGCTGGGGGGGGGGGGAAGGGTTACCCATACACCCTGCCCCTCTCCTCCACTCCACCCCAGTCCATTAAGAAGGCAGCAAAGCAGCGGGCAAAATTCCCCCAATATGAAGAAATTTTGCTCAAGGGAACGGCTGCCTCCCCACTCCACTTCCTCCTCTCCCTGGGGATGGAATCAAGGAAAACTCATAAACTTTCCCCCAAACACATCTGACACTCACTTTCCAACGTGTTCCTGGCCGTGTCTCCCCTGCCGCAGTAGTCCAAAAGCAGATCCCCCCCCCCCCGATTCCTTTGGGGTTGGTACAGGGTGGAGTGGGGGAGGTGACTCTGGGGTAGGGTCTTAAATCAATCCCAGTGGAAGAGAAAGCATAACCCCAAACTCAGCCTTTGGGTGGGTGCCCCAATCCAGGCAGATGCTCTCCTCTCCTTTGGGATCGAGGCTTGGGGGTGATGGATACCTTTGCCAGGTTGTCCTTGTGTCCTTCCTTGTTTCCTGGGTGTCCCTCCCTCGCTCCTCCCCCATCCTGGGTCATTCGCGGTCCATGTCACCACCAGCAGCAGGAGCTTCTTTCACCGCCACCCGTGCTATGTTGAATCATACCGTCTCAGGGACCGACAGCTGCCCCTCACCTGGCGGAGGATCTTTCCTGAAGTCCCCGGGCTACTGGAGAGGATCCCCACGCGCGCACCCGCCCACCTTTCCAGCTCCTGGACTGTGCTTGTCTCGCTGCCTTGGCTCGCAATGTCAGCCTGCAGCAGCTCCCTCCTGCCTTCCTGGTGTTCAAACAAGTTTTACAACCCTGCTAGCTTCGGGAAAACAAAACCGGTGACATCAGAGCCCGAAGGGGGGAAACCGGCATGAAGGGAGCCAGTGGTGGCCGGCCCTGAGTTCTCTGAAATAGTGAAACCAGGAAAATTCCACCTCCTGGCATCCTGGCTGCCTAGACAGAGAGAACATTCATGCACAGCAGTCCCTTACTCTACCAGCTGAGAGTTGCAGCTGCTTCAAAAATATATATGGCAGGGCTCCTTTAACGACGGCTTGACACACAGGCAAAAATTCAACAGGTGAGGTTTATTGCAGGGAGAGGATCTCGCTCAATAGCGGTGGACGTGTTTTGTACGTACAAGGGTCCAAGTCCAGTTGCTGGTATCTCCAGTTCAAGGGCCTGAAGATAATTAAAAGGACGATGGCCTCAGAGACCTCAGCTTGGCTCTGACAGGAAGAGGCACCAATGCTCTGACTTTGTATAAAGCAGTTTCAGAGGTAAGGGAGTACTTTGTCTCCACCCTGACCTAGCCTCACCCACCTTGGCTAAATTTCCTAATGACAGGAATGCCAGTCATGCCAAACTGAAGGTGGGTTTAGAGTCATGCCCTCTAATTTAGAAACCTGCCCTCTAATCTCTGACATAGCTAGCTGTGTTACACAGTGATGAGGGAAAGGCGCTCTGCGTATGTGCAGAAATACTTCCTCGGCTGTGATTTCTTCTTGAGGTTACATCGTCACATGTCCAGTAAAAGTAGATTCTGAGGTTCTACCGCAGGATTGCAAACTGACCAGGAAGATCCAGCCCGGACTGCTTCTCTGTCTTTAACCGTCATTTGATTTAATCTGCAGAAACCATGGTACGGGCGGAAGGACTTGCCATCTGCTCGTGTCTGCAGATCAGGATGCACAGGAGCAAGGGGTAGGAAAAAGGTTAGCAATGATATACTACCCTGATAAGTGCTGCTTTCCCAAAATATACCTTGCCTCCTTTAAAACAACAACAATAACAACAATGTTTTAAGAGTCCAACCCTCTCCCAAAATCTGGGAAGAATATCCAAGAGTTAGTTTTGTTTCTCTGTTGGTTCTTTCTCTGGCTCCTTACAAGTGACATAAAGATCAACCACTCCCATTAACATTATCCTATATATTAACCCTTAACTCATTCTCCAAGTGTTGATCCTTAGGTAGCTAAAACAGCATCCTCTATGCAGAACAGGGAGTATCAGCACACCCCAATCCAAACTGACGCATCCCCCAGTGGGTACCGTTTGCAAAAGAAAAAAGGCATCAAGAGATCCAATCAGAGATCTCCCTTGTCACATTTAGTTTGGTCCTGAAAATGCCACAGCAACTAGAAAAACAAATGCCAGAATAGTGTGTTAGACTGGATCACTTCCAGCTGTAATGTGTGTGTGTATGAATGCTCACCCATGCAGATGGAGAAAATCCTCGTATGCAGAAAACCAGCCCACTGCTAGCCTTCATCCTGACATGTTGGTTTTCTGTGTGGAAAGAGTTTTGCTTCTGAGAGAGCATTCAAATATGCAACCTACCACCCCCTGGAGGAAATGCTGGACAGCTTCATTGCACTGATAGCATATCATGACCCAAAGAGCCTTCAATTGTCTGTTGGCCAATTCTCAGAACTGGATGAAATGTAGCTGTTAAGCCTCAAAGCTATAAATGCCTGACAGTTTCCTCAAGTGGGCTTCACCGCCCCACCGCCTCTTTCTTTCATTATGTAACTCCCTTCTGCCTGAAGCTAAATAGACTGAAATAATATTTGTCCATAGTTTTGGCACTAGGAAAAGATCGAGTGACAGGTCAGCGACATGACTGGGGTGGGAGGAAGAAAGCAGTAGGGATTGTCCCTGTGTGTCAAAAGAGGAAGGCGCTTTGAGGATGAGGTCCCTCCACTGAAATGCACAGATCTTGTGTGTTGATCAAACTTTCCACTCAGCATACATGCAACATGCCTCAGTTTTCCATATTCTATAAATGGGACCATGAGAATTTGCAGACAGAGAGCCTATACACTACTGCTTTAAAACGGTTTATAACAGTTTTAAACCGGTTAAAGCAGTAGGGTAAATAGGCTCGGAGTGCTTTCAGAGACTTCCAGTCCCCAGCATCTATATTTAGGGTGCAATCCCAACATGGCTGGCTGGGAAACGCTGGGATCTGTAGGACTTCTTTCTGTCTAAAAATGCATAGGATTGTGCTCATAGAATCTCTCTTTTAGACATCAGGGAGCTGATGATAGGTAACAGTGCCAATTCTGAGTTTTAAGGGCCCATGGGGAAGACACCTGTCTTCTCCCTGCCATTACCACTATTGCCTGACGGAACGCCTCTCCCAACATGAACCTACCCGTACACTACGCTCAGTATCTAAGGCCCTCCTCTGGGTGCCTACTCCAAGGGAAGCTCAGAGGATGGCAACAAGGGACAGGGACTTCTCAGTAGTGCTCCCCCCATTATGGAACATCTCCCCGAGGAGGCTTTCCTGGTGCCAACATTGTTATCTTTTTGGTACTAGGTCAACACTTTTCTCCCAGGCATTTAACAGCATATGTTGAGCTTCTTCTTTTTTTAACCCAGAATAGTTGTTTTAAATGGATATTGTATGTAATCTGTTTTTATGCTTTTTATGGTGTTAAATTTTGTATATCAGTTTTTAATCTTTGTAAACCACCCAGAGAGCTTCGGCTATGGGGCGGTATATAAATGCAATGAATGAATGAATGAATGAATGAATCCTCTTCCTCCTTTTTGCTGCCATTTGCTTTCTTGAGAAAGGAGTGAACCAGCAAGAAAGTTGGCAGTAGCATCCTGTGCTCCTCCTCATCACCTATGTTGTTTAGAACAGAGAGAGAGACAGGTAAATAAGCAGGTTCCAATGGTGAAGAACAGCAGCAACTCCTCACTTGTCAGTGGGGGACCCTACAGCAGCCATTTATTGCAGGATTGTTTCGCAGTCATCGCTATCAGGGCACATGATGTTCACCTGCTCCTGCGGTGATCTTGGCTCCACCTCTCGTTTTTCCCGGAATATTGCCGATTACTTTTATCACTGTTTTTCTGGCTCTCTCTCTCTTCCATTCCAAAGAACGTTTGCGGTGTGCCTCCCCCTTGCAAGGTCATTGCTGTTCGCCGCGAGTTCCAGGCTCAGCAAACAACCAATCAGCTGTGAGGGACGTGTGCATGTGCATTGGCGTGTTTTAATGCTGAATGTGTTTAGTGTTTTTTTTTAATACATATTTCTGTGCAGGAATACATATTCAATGGAGTTCCTATTCCCCTCATGTGTTGCTGCGGGTCTGCTCTCATGCGCATCCCTCACGAGTCATTGAAAAAAATAAACTCTGCCCCATAGCAATCTGCCTAGCCCCGCCCACTTCTACCGATACACATCTGGAAGCACTGTGACGGGATACATGTGCTCCCACAATGGCAGTCCTGTAATTGTGGTAAAAATGGGTCGTGTGTGCCCCGTGAGTGACGATCGCGGAAGCAGGGAGTGTTGGAAGCATCCTTCTTTTGTAGCAAAAGGGCTGCAGGTGTAGATTAGCCCAATGTTTCCCTGCTGGCATGCTGGCCCTCTACAGGTGCCTACCTTTGACGCCAGCCTTGATGGGGAAGACCTCTCTGCCCGAGAGCAGCTGCTGATCAGAGCAGACAATACTGGACTAGATGAACAAATCGTCCGACCTAGTGTAAGGCACCTTCTGATATCCTATACAGACTCACTGAGATGATATCAGAACGTTCCCCTTCAATACTTTCATGTTTAATTATCTTTGCTCCCTCTGTATGGCCTACGGCGAAACTATCAAATTGAAATCGGATCTGAGAGCTAAGCCCAGGCAAGCCCTCCTCGCTTCGCTCTGTGTTTTTGTTTGGTTTTGTTTTGTTTTGTTTTGCTTTGCTGGACAGAAGAAACTGTCCACACAGGCAGATCTTCTGATGTTGCAGACAGATGCCTTGCGGGACACAGATAAAGAGTGCACACCCCACCCTGTCTGCCTCCAACCCAGAAATAATACCTGAACAACAACCACTCCCCTGACCCCCTGTCACAACAATGCATTGTGCTACCATACTAGCTGGGTTTGCAGAAAGAGAAATCCATGCTATGTGGGTGGAATGTTGCCCTGTAACAAATGAATGGAACTACCACAGCATCCCTGAACAGCTCTAGGTCGGTGGCTCCATGCAAACGGAGGACCTTATCAAGGCCTCTCTCTCTCTCTCTCCCATCTGATGACACTCAACAATTGCATCCAAGAGGAGGAAATAGGTGTAATCCTCTTGGTAAATTAGGGTGAATTACTACAAAGGTATCAGAGAAGCACTGAAGCTCCTTTTTAAAGACCTTATGCGAGAACATGAACATTCATTCATTCAGGCTGCCATCCTAGGCACACTTACCTGGTAGTCCCAATGGAACGTACTACCCCCCTGCAGGAAATGCTGAACAGCTGCCATCCTATGCATACTTATCTGGTAGTAAGTCCCAATGGGACTTACTTCTGATAAGTCATGTATATGTTTGTGCTGCAAATTAATTTTAAAAGACTGGGTTGCTTGTATTTAGCCAGGTTTTGTAGTACTGCACTGGGAGAGTTCGGACAACATATTAGGCAACGGAGGGGGGAATAGCACACTCACTGTGCATTATTTTCCCCATACCCGACACACGACATGTTGCCCCTCCCCCCGTAGTGCAGCTGAAAGTCCCGGCTTCCTTCTGGGTGGCTGGTGCTCTTCCCTCAGTCCTCCTGGCCCTATCCCATCATGCACTTCAAGTTCTGCCAGCTGTATAGGAGCGGCCAGGTTTTTTTTGGACGCTCCTGCCGGAGACCTCTATCACCAACTGGAATAGTCCACGCGACAAGGGGGAATCAGCAACGGAGCCCAACACACGACATTTTGATCAATGGGTTTCGGGATAAACAATGGGGCAGCCTGTTGTTTTTCCCTGTTGTTGAATTCACCAAAATAGTGTACTGTCAGTTGTGTGTCCATTGTGTGTTGCCTGACACACGACGCAATAATCAACACAACTGACGGTTGATTCCCCCCCCTCCGTTGATTATCGTGTTGTCCGAATCAAGCCACTGAGTCTTCCCTTGGTGTATCCTTGACCGTTCTCCCCACACGTCCCACAACATTTCTGGCTATCAGGCCTGCTGGCAAACAGATTTAGCTGGGACACAATAACAAGCTTGAACTGGGAGGGAGGCAACAGGTGCACACAGGAAGAGACTTCCTTCCTGAATCCTCCATACCACCCAAAAAACCCATGAGTATTTTTATCTCGTCTCCACTATTTCCTGCCCCTTTGGAATAGTTTCAGGTCTTTTTTGTCCATTTTAATCCCCATAGAGCTGATCTCAAACAACTGATAACAATAAAGCAAATATGTTCTAGCCTTCTTCTAAGCCAACCTTCACCAATATGGTGCACTCCAGATATTTTGGACAGCACCTCCCATCATGCCTGACCATTGGCCATGCTGTCTGGGGCTGATGGGAGTTGTCCAAAACATTTGGAGGAGCCTGCGTTGGGTAAAGCTGTTCTAAGCCATTGAATTAAGGCTAAGTGTTTCTCAAGCTTCCAGCTCATCCGTACACCCTCTCCTTGCCCCCATAATTTCAGTCTTGAGGTCCCTGCGGCCACCGGGATCAGGGACATGATCCCATTTCTCCTGTTCGACGTTGCCACTGGCAATGTGAGTCACAGCTTCTGAAGCCCTGAGCCACCCTTGAATGTTTATCACCCTATTGCCAATAAGACACCCAAAACTGCTTGCGCATGTTCACCCCGCCCATGGAAGTTCATCAAGGGCATGAAGGCAATGGCTAATCATCTATCTTCTGCTATCTGTCCCCAGTATCAATGGTCTACTACTTGTGGGCATGAAGGTTCCATTCTCAGCTATCACCATCAGTAGTACAGTTAGGAAGGTTTGGACCCAGGGCTTAAGGGCATTATGTATGTTGTAGGGTGACCAGACGCCCGGATTTGTCCGGACATATCCGGGAAATGGGGTGCAAATCCGCATCCGGGCGGAAAAAACCGTTTTGGGGGGCCAAATCCGGAAATTTAGCCCCCCAAAACGGTGACCAGATGGCCCTGGGGCGAGCTGGGCCAACCGCGGGGCGGCGGGGGCAAACCGGGGCAGCGGGGGGTCACGCGGCGGTGGCGGGAGGCTGGCGGCGCGAGGCACCTACCGGCTGGGGCGTCCGTTTCCCTCCGGTGCTCGGAATCTACTGAGAAACAGGCTTCGCGGCCTATCCCTCAGTAGCGCGCCGGGTGATGACGTCATCACTCGGCGCACTGCTGAGAGACAGGCCAAGAAGCCTGTTTCTCAGTAGATTCCAAGCACGGAGGGAAACGGACGCCCCAGCAGCAGCAGGTAAGGAGCGCGTGGGGGGTAGGGGGGTGGCGCGGGTGCTCGCAGTGGGTGGGGGGTGGCGGTGCGGGTGCTCGCGGCGGGGGGGCGGCGCGGGTGCTCGCGGCGGGGGGGGCGGTGCGGGTGCTCGCGGCGGGTGGGGGGGCCGCGCGGGTGCGCGTGGCGGGTGTGGGGGAGACACGGGGGCGCGGAGCGGGGGGGCGGCGCGGGGGCGCACGGCGGGGGGGGCGGCGCGGGGGCGCGGGGCACTTACCTGCTGGGGCTTCCCTCCGGTGCTCGGAATCTACTGAGAAACAGGCTTCGCGGCCTATCCCTCAGTAGCGCACCGGGTGATGACGTCATCACTCGGCGCACTGCTGAGAGACAGGCCAAGAAGCCTGTTTCTCAGTAGATTCCAAGCACGGAGGGAAACGGACGCCCCAGCAGCAGCAGGTAAGGAGCGCGTGGGGGTGGGGGGGCGGCGCGGGTGCTCGCGGTGGGTGGGGGGCGGCGGGGCGGGTGCTCACGGCGGGGGGGCGGTGCGGGTGCTCGCGGCGGGGGGGCGGCACGGGTGCTCGCGGCGGGGGGGGCGGTGCAGGTGCTCGCGGCGGGTGGGGGGGAGGCGCGGGGGCGCGGGGCGGGTGGGGGTGCCGTGCGGGGGCTCGCGGCGGGGGGGCGGCGCGGGGGCTCACGGCGGGGGGGCGGTGCGGGTGCTCGCGGCGGGTGGGGGGGCTGCGCGGGTGCGTGCGGCGGGGGGGCGGCGCGGGTGCGCGCGGCGGGTGTGGAGGAGGCGCGGGGGCGCGGGGCGGGAGGGGGTGCCATGCGGGGGCTCGCGGCGGGGGGGGCGGCGCGGGGGCTCGCGGCGGGGGGGCGGTGCGGGTGCTCGTGGCGGGGGGGCGGCGCGGGTGCGTGCGCAGGGGGGGCGGCGCGGGTGCGCGCGGCGGGTGTGGGGGAGGCGCGGGGGCGAGGGGCGGGTGGGGGTGTCATGCGGGGGCGCGGGGCGGGGGGGCGGCACGGAGGCGCACGGCGGGGGGGCGGCGCGGGGGCGCGGGGCACCTGCTGGGGCTTCCTTAGGGTGACAAAGCCATAATTAATAACGATGGATTCCAGCTGTGTCAGTGAGATCCCTTTTAATGAGGAGGGAGTGGGGGAAGCCAAAGGAGGAAGTCATTCCCAGAGCTGTGGCGATAAAGATGAGTTAGTAGTTTGCGGCTCCTGTATCCTATGGCCCCTATGCTGTTGTGGGTGCCCATTGTCTTGCTCAGGAAGAGACCCCTATGTTCTGGTTAAGGTGCAGGTAGCCAGGACTTTGTTATTGTCTTGCTTTGTGTTGCTCTGGGTAACAGCTTGCCTGTGTTATTAAGTTTTACAGCTTTTTTAAAAAATTGCCTTGCTGCTACTTTTAACCTGTTTGTTGCTTTAAGTTGTTTTATTTCCTCTCCCTATCTCCCCACCCTTTTCATTCAGTACTTCTGCTTAAGGCCTTAACTCTTTTAATAAACTGCTTTAAGCCTTATTTTGGTGTGGTTATTTCCAGGGCTTTACTGGCCTAAGTCCAGTGTTGACTGCCTGGAAGGTGGTGGGTGGGTGGGTTGTTGGGTTTTGACCCAGGCCTACCTTGCAAGGGAGGCACAGAGGCTGCATGCCCTTCACAATTATTACTTTATTTAAGAAAACTCGTAGAGTATCAGTTTTGTTCATATACATTGCATTAGTAATCTCTTTTCTTTTTGAGTGTGGAAGTATATATGATAATACATCTCCAGAAGGAGTTGTGGAATATTGGGGCTTATAGTCCCTATTTCATTTGCTTACATAAGACAGAAATAAGAACCAAGTTTCAATAAAGCTCTTCTACTGAGAGATGACTCTGAGGCATTTACTATGGTGGATCAGTTTTTCTCACAATATTACCTGCTAGATTCTTTGTATTCCAGCCCTTGACTGTACATCCAACACTCAGTTTGCAATGTTTTGCAAATTCTATGCAGGATGTGGTTAACAATACTGAGTCAAGCTCTTTATGACAAATCTGAAGTCTCTTCACATATGGATCATACTTCCAATGAAGGATTTGGTGATGGGTTTGTGTGTGTGTGTGTGTTATGTAACAAAAAGCTCTCAAGATAGCTTAGTCAATGAATAAGCTGAAAACATGTTTAAATAATGAATGTGATAAAAAAAGGCCTTGGAAAATAAAATCATAAATATAAAAATCCAATAATAATAATAATAATAATAATAATAATAATAATAATAATATGCCTGGCACTAAAGTGATATTAGTGTGACAGGTATGCCTACTTGGAGAAGGGTCTCCCATAAACAGGGCACCATAAGAATGCCTTTTCTTTTAGCCACCTGCCTAACTTAATTTGGTGGCAGTATTTGGAAGAGGACTCTAAAGTTGTTGATCAAAGATGATGATCAAAGGGTCCAGCCGGTACAAATGACAGAAGATGCTCCTTTAGAATAGCCTTCTAAAGGGAAAGGCTGCTCTAGGGGACTAGATGGAACTCAACCACATCCTCAGTGTTTGTGTGATATCTTTGTATTGCATCAGGGTAGGCTTCAACACAAAGTACAGATCTGGCTCATCTTAAGGAAGCCAAATTCCAGCTGGACATCAGGAAACATCAGGAGGTGATGGGCTCTCCCACACTAGAGGCATTCAAGATGCAGCTGGACAGCCATCTGTCAGGCATGCTTTAAGGTGGATTCTTGCATTGAGCGGGGGTTGGACCCAATGGCGTTATAGGCCCCTTCCAACTCTACTATTCTATGATTCTAAGTTGTCAGTGAGCTTGCAAGGGGTTGTAAATGGTCTTGAACTTAATAGTATTAGGCTGCTGCATACCCAGTAAGCTTTGAATGACTGAGCTCAAAGACAGCTGAAAGACAAACTTGGAGACTTTTTTCCCCCTTATTAACAATCCTTCCTCAAATCTGTCCTGCTGTGACTAAAATCACAACAGGGGAAGGGTTTATTTACTTAAAATATTTATAATCCTGCTTTTTAGTCAAAATGAACCTCAAAATAGCTAACACAAAAATGATAAAACAATCCTAAAAACAATTAAAAACAACATGAAAAACAACATGAAAAACAGCAACACAACCCCCCTAATAAATATAAAATTAAGGAAGAGAAGGCTATTGGTGGCTACTCATCATGATGGCTGTATATTAACTCCAGGATTACTGGGAGGAACATGAACAAGAGGGTGTTATTCCACTTATGACCTGCTTATGGGCCTCACAAGGACATTTGGTTGGTCTCTGTGGGTACAGAATGCTGGATTAGATAGGCCTTTGGTCTGATACAGCACAGTTCTTCTAATATTCTTATGACTACCTGAACCCCAATGAAACACCAAAATTCCTGTTGAAAAACCAATGTATTTACTCATCGCTAAAAAGCAAGCAGTGTTGTGGGAGGGCATTTCATAGTTTAGGTACCACAATTAAAAATGGCCCTCTATTAAGGAGGTGTCTATTCATATATCTGTCATGACTCTATATATCTGATCCATGGGTTAGAAAAAGCTGGGATTCATTGGACCTTTTTTGCATCTACAATATGCTGATTTCCTTGTTGAAGGTTTATTATTCTTCATATTTATATGGTGCATTGGATATATTTAAAGCACATCAGGTACATTATCTAAGAGAGCAGGACCTGTGGATACTAGAGTGACCAGGTACAAAAGCGGGCAGGGCTCCTGCAGCTTTAACTACAGTGATGAAGAGGGAATTTCACCAGGTGCTGCATGCATACAAATGACACCAGCTGAAATTCCCTTCTCTACGCAACTGTTAAAGATACAAGAGCCCTGTCTTCCTTTTCATATGGTCACCCTAATTTAAATGGAATTTGCTTCTTTCCATGCACTTAAGCATGCTTAAGGAACACTTGCTAACGTTCCTTAAGCATGCTTAAGTGCATGGAAAGAAGCAAATTCCATTTAAATTAGGGTGACCATATGAAAAGGAAGACAGGGCTCCTGTAACTTTTAACAGTTGCGTACAGAAGGGAATTCAAGCTGGTGTCCTTTGTATGCATGCAGCACCTGGTGAAATTCCCTCTTCATCACTGTAGTTAAAGCTGCAGGAGCTATACTAGAGTGACCAGGTACAAAAGCGGGCAGGGCTCCTGCAGCTTTAACTACAGTGATGAAGAGGGAATTTCACCAGGTGCTGCATGCATACAAAGGACACCAGCTGAAATTCCCTTCTCTACGCAACTGTTAAAGATACAAGAGCCCTGTCTTCCTTTTCATATGGTCACCCTACCATATACAAAAGAAGGCAGGCCCCCTGCAACTTTGTGATGAAGAGGGAATTTCACCAGGAACTAATTGCATACAAATGACACTGGCTGAAATTCCCTTTTCTCTACAACTGTTAAAGTTACAGGAGCCCTGTCCTCCTTTTCAGATGGTCAGCCTACCCTAGGTAGGTGGGCGCGGGGTGAGTACAGTGCAGGTGGGGCAAGTGGGTTGTGGGGTGGGATGAGGCAGTTGTGGGGTGTGCGGTTGTGGGGTGTGCAGTTGTGGGGTGGGCGTGGGGCGAGGCTAGCGGGTGCGCGGGGGTGGAGTGCGGGGTGGGCAGGCAAACTGCAGGTGAGGCAGGTGGAGTGGTTGTGGGGTGCACAGCTGCTGGTTGCGGGGTGGGTGGGGCGGGCATAGGGTGCGGCGGGCAAGTGTGCTGGTCATGCGAGATGGGCGGGCGTGGGGTTGACGAGGCGGAAGCGGGGTGGACGGGTGCTGGGCCAGTGCAGGGTGGCACGGCCTGGCACGGCGCGCAAGTTGGCATGGCGTGCGGGCAGCACAGCTTGGCACAGTGCAGCCTGACCCAGTGCAGCCTGACCCAGTGTGACCCATGGGGCGGCGCAGTGGGGGAGCATCCTCACCCGGTGTCCTGGGGCATTCCTGGCCGGGTGTGGGGCAGTCTGGCCTGGCCTGGAGTGTGACACGCTGGACTTCAAGCCCATGGGGTGGCCTGGCCCAGTCGGGAGTGCAGGCGTCTTAGCCTGGCCTGGCACTCGGGGCTGGGGCTGCCTGGATGTGATTTCATTTATCGTTGGGTGCTGCTACTGTTTAGTGAACTTTTCTTTAATATTTTTGATATATTTTGATGAATTAATTGGGGTGGTGCATGTGTGTGTGTTTTAAAATTATTATTAGGTTTGCCATGGGTGAGTATGCTGGTGTGTGTGGATATTTATTGTATTTTCAGTCTTGGTGAGTGTGTGTATTTGTTCTGTTGGTTGTTTTTTGCCTTGGTGCTTGTCTGGATTTTTATTATTTTTCCTTGGGTGGGTATGTGGGTGAGTGTTGTATTTTTAATATTATTTTATTGCAATGGGTGTGTGCATGTTTTTGTTTTATTTTGCATTGTGTGGGTGGTTTATTATTAATATTGTCATTATTATTTTGCCTTTGGAGAGCGTGGGGGTGGATTTTTATCCCCTCTTCCAGTTAAGTGTGTGTGTGGAGGTTGTTGTTGTTTAAATTGCTTTCAGGAGGATGTGGAGTTTTCCCCCACTTTGGGCAAGTGTGCAGGGGTATGTAAATTTTAATTTTTATTGCCTTTAGTGAGCATGAGGTGTGCGTGGATGCTGCTACTGCTGATCTTTCCTGGGGTGTGTATGTCTGCCTTCTTTAGTATCTGGTCATGCTAGGATGGGCTCCTGCAGCTTTAACTGTTGTAATGTAGAGGGAATATCACCAGATGCTGCATGCATACAAATGATACTTGCTGAAATTCCCTTTTCAATACAGCTATTAAAGATACAGGATCCCTGTCCTCCTTTCCATAATCACTCTAACTAATGGAATAATTGTTACTTTTTTCCTGTTACCATAGTTCTTTAACTTACATAGCCAGTGGTGTATAGTTTTCTCTTTCCCTCTTCCTTTAATGCAACGTTTGTGTCATTATGTAGTGCTATGTCAATGAAGTAGTGTGTTTTTCATTTTTGTTTATGACTGTTATGTCTGGTTGATAGCAAAGTGTTGCCTTGTCCCAGAATTGTTCTGTCCCAGCAAGATAATATATGAGTGCATAGTGTGGCTTGTCTTGTCTTGTTTGACTGTGTCTGGGACTCCTAGGCTCTGAAAGCATCGTTCTGAGAGCATCTGCTGGTTGCATGATCCACGAGGCCGGGTTCTGGTGAGTGCACAGTTTTCCTTGACAGGAGGGGCTTGCACTTGCTATATTAAGGTGAACAAATGTGAAGAAGCTGCAATCCCATATGTATCTGGGAGTACGGTTTATTGAAGTCAACAGGACTTATTCCTGAGTTGTCATAGGATAGCATTGTATGATAGGACATAGGGAGATGATAGCTTCTGAGTTATCTGCTACTCAGTTTTCTTTGGGTAAAGTATTAAACTCTCTGATTGGGATTTCTGTTCTCTGCACACTGAGGCAGTGTAAATTCAGGAGACATTTGGATAAAAGGAGGGAAAGATCTTTGTCTAGCATTGTGATAATGGGCATCTGTTCTGGCCTTTCTTTGTACCTCTACTGACCATGGGCTTGTTTACATGGCTAATGAACCAGAGATATAATGACACATTTTTAGATTGGTTTCTCACTGATAAACCAGAAGTTGAAACAAGTTAAGAGATGCTAGTGAGAAATAACTGCTACAAGCCTTTAGTCCATTTTGTTCCATGACTGTTTGTAGGGTAATAGTATTTTATACTCTTTCTGAATGCTACATTACTCATTTATTGTACTAGATTTTCCTGTACTAGATTTTTCTGCACTTGTCAACTGCTTCATTTGTTTAGTGCTGAATCTGTGAGTATGGATATGAGAAAGGTGATGAGGAAAGAGTGTTAAATGTTAGGAAAGGTGAGACTACGGTCATCCAGTGAAGGATTTGCAGTCAGAAAAGATATGTGAGGGAAAAGGAGACTGTATCACACAAAGTATAGCAAAAGCTTTAAAGTACAGCAAAAGCTACAAAAGTAGGAGTGAAGTTAATTTCAGATACACTGAATGTCTCAGTGATTTTAACATGAAGATGTTATGCAGAACAGGTTTGTCTTAATTGTGTGCTGTGAAATCAGACATGTGACGAAGGCCATCTTTGGGTGGGCACGTCCCTTTGGGGGCTGGCCATGTTGGTGGTCACGCCCCCTTGGAGGCCGGCCATGTTGGTGGGCACGCCCCCTTGGAGGCTGGCCATGTTGGTGGGCACGCCCCCTTGGGGCGGCCATGTTGTCCTCCTTTTTGGTTTCCAAAATATGGTCACCCTAATGTTGACACTGCCATGAAGCATTCCCAAAACATTTCTCTCCCTGCCCGCCATGCGCAGCACCGTTCTGTGCTTTACAGTTGATTCCACATTCCTGGCATATTAGAACAAAAACAAAACTGTTTGCCAACCCTTATTAAAAACTAAAACAACTGAACTCTGAGCACGTGCAGTTTTGCATTTCAAACCCACTTAAACCATGCCACCATCACAACTACAGGGATAGAGTTTGCTTTTCCAGCCAGTTGCCCTCTGGGCAGTAATTTCGGCTTCTACGGGTTGTGGGATCCTAGATTTTGAGCTCAAGCTCCAGGCCTAACTGCATCACTTATCATCACTAAAGGCCACTGGCTAGGGTGACCATATGAAAAGGAGGACAGGGTTCCTGTAGCTTTCACTCTTGTGATGAAGAGGGAATTTCACCAGGGGTAGGCTGACCCTATGAAAAGGAGGACAGGGCTCATGTAACTTTAACAGTTGTAGAGAAAAGGAAATTTCAGCCAGTGTCATTTGTATGCAATTAGTTCCTGGTGAAATTCCCTCTTCATCCCAACAGTTAAAGTTGCAGGGGCCCTGCCTTCATTTGTATATGGTCACTCTAGTATAGTGCCTGCACCTTTAACTGTAGGGATGAAGAGGGATTTCACCAGGAACTAACTGCATACAAATGGCACTGGCTAAAATTCTCTTTTCTCTACAACTGTTAAAGATACAGAAGCCCTGTCCTCCTTTTCATAGGGTCACCCTACCATTGACAGAGACCATGAATTTGTCTAATCCTTAAAAAAAAAGCCATTGGCTTTTCTGGCCATCACTCCAAATTGTAGCAGTCGTTTGGATTTTATTTTATTGTTATATGAAGAAGGAAGGGTGCAGCTTAGTCACAGACCATATACCTTGCATGCATAACTTCCCATGGTTTCAATTTCTACTGAAAACATCTTCAGTTAAAGGATCTCAAATAACAGGGCTAAGAAAGATGGACTAGATAAAACAACGCTCTGACTCAGTACAAAGCCGCTTCATATGTTCATATAAGAACTTTCTTATGTTTCTTATGCTGGAGATCATCTAAGATCATTTCTTAGATGATCTCCAGTTCCGGTTTTGGAGAGACAAGACAATAATGTCTTTCTTCTACTCTGACTCTTAACATCATCAAGGCTATTATCATTTATTTATTTACAAAGTGCCTACAATTTATTAAACTGCTATACAAATTAGACACACAGAAGACACACACAGGCAGACCTTTTCCCGGCCCTTCAATTTCTGCCATTAAAAGGACGCGGGATGAAAAAGCCACGCAGGTGAAGTCATGTTAGGGTCCTCTTAATAGCTCAGGTGAAGAGCCAGGAAAAAACTGGCAGGCTGCGTGTGTGTGTCTAATGAGAACACCTGTTAGAAAAATGTAAGCACTACATAAATCTATGAGCTAGTCAATAGCACATTCAGTACAATCAAGCAGTACAGCTTTTCCTGGATTGAACTGTGTCAGGCTGCCTCTACACAAGAGGTTTAAAGCTCTTTCAAGTCTCATTAAAATTTTTACCTCTACATGAGCGGAGCGCAAATCGGGAATTGAGGTGCGTTATCTATCCGATTATGTGCATCATTGAATGCGCGTTAAAAAGAGAGTTTTATTTTGCTGCTGTGTTAAAGCGCATTTTGACTATGTGAACAAGGGATTCTCCGCATTAACTACTTCTAAAGCGCATTTCAGACAACTGGTAAGGCCACCAGTTGTGCACTCAATTACCTCCTGTGTACAGTCATTTGCCATAAAGTGCTTCCGAGAAGATGCGCATAATCGGAGAACCAGGCGTCAAACCGAATTCTTGTAGAGGGGGTCAGAGACTACAAGTAGAGGATGGGTCAATCTTTGGAATGCTCCTCCCGCCTCACATAGAAAAATCTCCCCGCTTGTAGAAAAGTAGCAGGCCATTGACAAGGCTCGGCTGAATACTTCTCACTTACATGCTTGCTTTCTGTCTGCAGGAAGGTTGAGGGGGAGGGGAGGTTAACACAAGAAAAGATGAAGGGAGCATTTAAACAGGTGGTTTCTCACACCTGCAATCTGAAATGGTTTACTCCAGAAAAAGTAACCCATTTGATGCTGCTGAATAATATACAAATTAGGCCACATGTTATCTCCTTGTTTCGATTAAGGTTAAAGCAACACAATCCACATGCACACAATTTTCTAAGCGTGGGCATATTGTAGATCCATCTTTCCCAACCTTGAACCCTCCAGATGCGTTGGACCAGGTGGCCAGGTTGAGGAAGGCTGTCATAAATTAGCCCATTCCTTTCTTTGCATTCCCTTTCAAATTCTAACAAGGCTGGATGTTTTTAGTTTTGGGAGACGGAGGCTTTTCTCGTTCCAACTTTTTTATTATTTTCGTGACATCAACAAGCTAAAAAACACATTCTATTTTGCTGCGGCCGTTAAAGCGCATTTTGACTATGTGAACAAGCGATTCTCTGCATTAACTACTTCTAAAGCGTATTTCAAAGAACCGGTAAGGCCACCAGTTGTGCGCTCAATTACCCCCTGCGTACAGTCATTTACCATAAAGCGCTTCCGAGAAGATGCGCATAATCAGAGAACCAGGCGTCAAACCGAATTCTTGTAGAGGGGGTCAGAGATGGTTCTAGGAGAACCCTCTTTTAAAACAAAACAAACAAACAAACAAAAACGGAATGTGCCACCATTTCCTGGTGTGTGCAGGAAAAGCGGCATGATAAATACGGCCCAAATAGGCCATATGGTTGTCACTGCTTCCTCTTCCTCTCTCCGTGTAAAGAGACTGTCGCTATTGTGGGATAGCAGCAGGAGTCCATAGCGACGGTAGGGCAGGGAAACGCAAAAATCCACCCAACTAATGACGCTCTAGGTGAGCCTTATGGAAGACAGGATTATACCAGCAGGCATTTTGGATTCAGACGCTCGCATGTTCTCATTGGCCAGGAGAAAGCACCCTAATCGGTTCTGACAAGCCTGCTGTGCTAAGTTCCTGGCACGACAGAAGCAGGCACGAAACAGAAAAGTACAGGGCACCGAGAAAACATTGCAGAGTGTAGCAGCGGGACATTTCACTCACACATGCCCCTCAGTTCAGCCTTGCTGTGTAGCCCACAAAAGTGATAACCTTAAAGCATTTGAGAGAGCCAGTGTGGTGTAGTGGCTAAAGCGACGGACTGGGAGCTGGGAGAGCCGGGTTCTAGTCCCCACTTGGTCATGGAAGCCCACTGGGTGACTTTGGGCCAACCTGCCTCACAGGGTTGTTGTTGTGAGAATAAAATGGAGAAGACGAGGACTATGTATGCTGCCTTAGGATCCTTGGAGGAAAAAAGGCGGGATATAAATGCAATAATACATACGTATTTTTTAAAACCATTTGACCACATCCCCCTGCATGGTTTCTTTGTGAGAGTCCCTATGGTGGAGCGGTTAGACTAGCAATGCGCAGGGTGGCCACTCACGCATCACCAAGAAAGAGGAAATGAATCACCCCCACAAAAAAACAGGCCACTGATCTCCATAAAAATTTCATTGATATGTATATATGCAAATATAGAAATAAATGCTATCATAAATAGACATTCCAAACATGTCACCATTGTGGGGATGTCACTGATCAGGTCGTCTGTGTGCTTGCTGCTCAGTCTGCTGTCCGGGTGCTAACTATGGATGATCCAGTTCAAGTCCCAGCTCCTCTTCCTTCTGATGGCTGATCCACCTCCTTCTGATCCACTTTTTCAGGGCTGGACTCGCTCAGGGCGAGAGAACAGCATGACGAGGACGACATCATGCCAGTCCAGCGTTGAAAAAGTGGATCAAAGTCGATGTGCATTAAACCTCCCGTGTGATGACGCTCTTTATCTTTAAACCTCCGACAGCCCTTCAAATACAGGGCTGTCCTCTCTAAAGTAGGACAGTTGGGCATCCTAGCCAAAGGAAGTGAGGCAGGTTGGTACCAGGAGGAGGGCCTTTTCTGCTGTGGCACCCCGGCTGTGGAATTGTATATGTTTAAATCTTGTAAAGTACCTTGAGTCCCAGTATTGGGGAAAAGGTGGGACATTGATGATGATGATGATAATAATAATAATAATGTTGTTGAAAAGGAACAGCAACAGGAAAAGGTCACAATTATCCCATTAGTCACATCAATCACCGGCATCACATCAAAAAAATATACAGAAAACCTCCAGAAACTGGGCCTACCAAAATACATCCACACCAACATCCAGAAAGCAGTCATTCTTAAAACATGCTCAATTGTCAGGAAATTCCTGAATCAATAAAAGACAGCATGACTTGGCAAAGCACGTCATGTCCGTCTCGAAAAACCATCACGAGCGAGAAAGAGATTAATAATAATAATAATAATAAGCAGTGCTTGGATGACAGAGGAATAGGGGTGTACGTGTGTTAAAGAAATCCCAAGCCCCGTAATCTGCCTTCCCCTAATTATGATTCCCATTACCTTGTGAAACTGTGTTGGGGTGGAGGGACACACAAGGTAAGCATGCAGGCCTCCTCTGCCATCCCCCACCCCAATAATTTATGCACTGATGATACAGGAGACCCTACTTTGATCACTGTGCAGGCCAGAGGAGACAAAAACTCTAGACTCTTTCAATTTTGGCCCCTGCCAAAGGAAGTGAGGCGGGACCACCAGGAGGAAGGCCTTTTCTGCTGTGGCACCCTGGCCGTGGAATAAGCTCCCTAGAGAGGTTCACCTGGCACCTACATTGTATTATTTCTGACACCAGGTGAAGCCCTTTTTATTTCCCCAGTATTTCAGCATTTTACCATCCTAGTCTTTTAACTCACTATTTTAAATCTGCATTTAAAATCCGTATTTTAAATCTCTGCATTGCTGCTTGGTTTTATTCGGGCTGTACTTTTGCATTGTGGTTTTATACAGTGGTTTTAAATTCCCGTATTTTATAATTTATGCTGTAATTATGGTTTTAACTTTTGTGAACCACCTCTGATACTGGAATATTGTGGTTTTACATGAGGTTCCCGGTGATCCATCACTAAAATTGTAGCGGGCTGTTCCTTTAGCTTTTATGATGCCTCCCATTTTAACAACTGTTTTAGAAGGCTTCAGAGGGCAACACTTGGCTAAAATTAGGGGCCGTGCTTGAGGATTTAATTAAAGGCCTCTCTGTCATATCAGAGAGCAGCAGTGACCTCCCATCTGAGTTGCTGATCAGCCCCCACACCTGCTTAGCTCCAGCATCCGAGGCTCCCAGACTACCCCCAAGGCCAATTTGTAAGGCCCAACGGTGGGGACCCTCATCCCAGGTTCACCTTTTAGCTCTGGGGAGGAAGACCCTGGAATAATTTCGCAAGCATTGCACAATCTCTCCGTCTGGTCTGTGTGAGAAAAACCAGTTTCTCTCAAACATGCCCGGTTGGGTTGACAATCCGAAACACGCCTGTTCCTGTCTGGTTTTGCTCTTGTTTACTTGCCTTTTGGTTTCCCTTGGGAAATCCCTGGGAAACAGAGTCTTCTATGGGAAAGTTGTACAGGTGGGGAAGAGAGAGAGAGAGAGGGAGAGAGAGAGAGAGAGAGAGAGAGAGAGAGAGAGAGAGAGAGAGGCCTCCCCCCCCCCAAATGTAAAAACAATGTTTGGTTTGTTGTTTTAAAGAATGCAACAAGAGGAACATCGTCCAGGGAGTGTTGACACTGTCTCCCTTTCCGTATCCTGATGACAAGTAAATCGCCATTCATCGCAAATACAAACCCTGTTGTCCCCCCCCCCCCCCCAGTTCCCTAGACGGTGGTTTGAGCAGAAGCAGAACAAATTTCTGTACAGATTCAAAAGGGTCCATTTGAGAGATACAACCTGGGCCCCTGTCCGCACGCAGCACAACTGTACTAACTGCACCTGAGCGTCCCCCACATAAAATGATGGTGTTAGAATAAGGGTGGGCAACATATGGCCCATCACCCCTTGGTGTGGCCCATGCTACAGAAAACTATTTTTTTTAAAAAGCTAACAAAAAAGTTAAAAATCTATATTGCTGTTGCAAAACACTCAATGGGCTGCATTTACGTTGTTCTGAAGCTAAAGCCATCCCTTATAGAACATAGCCAGGATATACCACCAAATTTAGAACAAGCGAAATTTGGTCTGCTTAGCGCTCCATAGCAGTAACGCAGATATTTTAATTTTTTTTCAGGTGTTTTATGGGAACCCACGGAGCGTGGCCTGCAAAGTGGGGGGGGGGATGGCCCCCAGACCACCACCCCAGAAGTTGACCACACCTTTATTAGAGGCTAGTGAACAAATTCATCTCCAAGGCCAAAGTAGTAAATGGACAGGGACTTTAAAATAGAGAGAGACCTTTTACATTTGGAAAGAGAACAACTAGGAATATAGTATGGTGAAAAGGAAAAGTAGACTCCATTGAATTCAGCGGTGTTTATTTCTAACATAGATTCAGCTTGTAAATGAAACTGAGTGCTAAGAAAAGATCATCAGCCAGCCGCAATGCAACCTTTGGTTTTTAACTAGAAAAGCAAACATTCTCTAATTAAATTTTTTTGTGTTACCCAGTCGCAAACAATGATAAAACTTGAAAAGCCTCGTTATCGCCTCACTCACTTGCAAGGAAAGTTGGTCAATAAACTTGGCTCTTCAGCAGATGATGCCATTATTCCTACTTTGAAGGGAAAAAGGGGAGGGGTGCTCTCCTGCATTCCCTCCCTCCTCCACAAGCTCTAATTTCCATTCCTATCCACACTTCCAGGTAATCATTGGGATAGCTTACATCCTGCCCATTGGACGACAGGCTTTGCCTTCTGCCTTGTCAACTTAGTTTCTGAATGGTCATTGCGATGTGTATACAACATACATGCACAAGTTGTGCAACCACACTTCCGCTGTGAACGGCCATTTCAAAATCCGATGCGTTCCTATGGCCATTTGCTCTCACTCGTTTAATATGTCCCCAGTTTGGGCTAAGGCAATTTCAACGAGACACAAAAAGAAGAAGAAAAAACAGTCACCTTCTCATTTCACCTTCTAGAATTTTGGTGTGCCTGGAAACTGGAGTCTTTTTTCTTCATCCCCAAACAGGATTAACCTCTTCTTAAGTGTCATTTTGGCTACTAAAAATACAGTTTAAATGATGCAGCTCCTAGGAATCTGAACTGCTTTCCTCCCTGGCCCTGTTCACATCACTTACACAGGAAACTAAGCCTGTTTTTTAAGCTCTTCCTTGCATTTTGTCAGTTTCAGCCCCAGAACCTATTTTCTGTGCCAAGACCCGCCCTGAAACATGTGAAGATAAAAGGTATTTCCGAGCACGTACAGAGTGTGTTCTGCTCACAACTACTGAGTGATCACAAGTCTCCACAAGTTTAAAGAGTAGATTTATAGACCAAGGGAGAAGGGAGCTCAGCACCTTCCTTCTTTTGATTTCTATCCTGCCAAAAATGGTGCTCAAGGCGGCTAAGTATAATAAAACCGAGAGCTAAAACAAAAAGAAATCATCAATGAAAACAATCACCAAAAAAACAAACAAACCCAATTTCATTAAAAAGCACAATTAAAAACACATCAAAATAAATAACCAGCACCCACACAACCAACAAGGTAGTTGCGAATTGCCCAGAGAGCTTCGGCTATTGGGCGGTATAGACATGAGAAATCTTCAACAGTTTCTCCTAGGAAGGGCTCACCATTGGCAGGGGTTCTTTTTTCCCGAAGTGTTTTTGAGTCTTTTGTGCTACAAGAACTCTGTCAGCAGGCTGGTCCCCATTTTGCATCCACCATAATGCAGGTATGAGGGGGGGGGGGGGGAGCAGCGTTATGTCTAGCTCTAAGGAAGAGATGGAGGCCTCCTCCACACGAGATGTTTAATGAGCCTTGAAGGCTCATTATAAATTTTACCTCCACACCAGCGGAGCGCAAAACGGGCGTACAGGCGCGTTATCTCCCCGATAATGCGCATTTTCGAATGCGCGTTAAATAGCGACTTTTATTTTTCTCCGGCCGTTAAAGCGCATTTTCGCCGTGTGAACAAGCGATTATGCGCATTAACGTCTTCTAAAGCGCTTTTTGGACATCAATTAATGCGCTTCGCCGCCTCTCGCCGCCTCCCGTGCAGAGGGATTAGGCGTAAATGCGCCTCCGCGAAAATGCGCATAATCCCCGAACCGGGCGCAAAAGCGCATCCTTGTGGAGGGGGCCGGAGCTAGTGTTGAGCTAAAATCTGTCCTCCAGTTTCCTGAAGGTCTACTTCCCCCATGAAAAGAGACTTCCATTGCTCTGCTTCATTCTTAGAGTGCGGTATCATTCATTGTTGTGATATTTTTGAGCTTACCTCACTGTGAGATGGCCGAGGATGCGGAGTGTGTGACTTCTATTACACATCTTTCTATTGCTCTGCAGCCTGCACTTCCTGCTCCGAAAAAGCCCTATGGGAGAAATTACCTCATGATGTCTTCCCTTGGCCTTTAATTGATGTGCAGGTAGCCCAGGAGGCTACAGATCCCAGAGAGATGATTGTACAATGAAAAACAGGGCAGTTATGCGTACTCCTCCTAAGTAAGGTAAGCTCAAGAAAACCAAACCCAATCCATGAGAATTTCTCCCAAATGTCTTCACCATTATTCCCCCACCCCCGAAAGTAATTTCTTACGAGAACGGTAAAAAAAAATTGGGAGAAAATTTCACCCCAGCACGGTACGCACAGAATGGTCTAAAGTAGGGGTAGGTAGCCTCGTTTCTTCCAGATATTTTGGACTACAACTCCCATAATCCCTGACCATGGTGGCTCAGGCTGTTGGGAGCTTTGGTCCAAAACATCCAGAGGACACCAGGTTATGTATCCCTGGTCTAAAGACACACAATGCCGTTCTGCTGGTGAAGCTAAGTCAATCGGGTCTTGGGTGCGCCTGGGTTGAGTGGTAGGGAGACCATTGCAAAGCCACCTTGACAGCTTTGGAGAGAAGGGTGGAAGAGAAACCTAGCAGGTGAGATAGCAACTGCAGCAAGGAAGGGACAGGTTCTCTCAGGTGAGGCCTTGAGCTGCACGTCCACCACGTCACTCAGTACAGCTGGAGGAGCAAGGAGCAAAGTATCCAACCTGCTGATATAGGGAAAGGGCATGCTGGGACATCCTGAGGGACAGACTGAGCCCACGGGACATCCCATCACGGTATCTAGCCTAAACAAAATAGCTTTAGGTTTAGCCAATGGCTATACTAGCTGGGGATAATGGGAGCTGTAATCCAATGCATCTGGAAAGTGCCAGGTCATTGGGGAGGATGGTCTAGGATTTACCTCAGGTTACTAAGACGCTCTTGTTTATTTGCTAATTGCTGGAACAGGCCTACAAAACTGGTTTTGATGTGTGGAAGTCTCTTGTGTATAATTCCAAGATCCACCTTAGGGCAAACTTCTAGTAGGCCAACTCAAGAGGTGACAAAATCGCCTGCAAGCTTTCAAGATCTGCAGATCTCTCCGTCAGCAAGATGTTACAAAAAGCATGGCAGAAAGAGAGGGCAAGGGGGAAAAATAGGCTTGAGTTGAAGCCGTGGACATGGTTTGCAGTGGCTTAACCACCTTGCAATCGTGCAAATCGGATGAAGCCTGCATGATCAGAGCTTTAAGGTGGAATGTAGATTTCATTACTGTAACATCAAGCCAGTCTTTTTTGCCCTTCCTCTCACACACACCTCCCCCACATCCTTTTTGTAACATTTTCCCTGCCTAAGAGATCTGGAGATCTCAAAAGCTTGCACGCTATTTTGTAATCCTTGAGTTGGAATATTAATGGAGGCACAGTTGTGCCTCTATTGTTAAGGGCCGTCAGTAAAAAACACATTCCGCCATGTTAAAGTGATAATCGGGGGTGGGGGGGGGTCATTCTAACAGCCATGAAATCAAAAATATTTCACCAACCTTTCCGAAATTTGCAGGTGCCAGAAAGAAATGTTTGTTTTACATTACCTGAAAATTTCAAGAAGATTGGTGAAAGATTGAGGGAAGGAGAGCAGTTTAAGGTAGAAAAGGAACACAAACCTGTCTCCCTGCTTTTGTCAAATGACTTTCGGTTTCCAAGTTTTGTGCTCACAATTTGCATAATTTCTAGAGCCTTATTAATTAATCCAGTGGTGGGGTCTTCTTCCTCCTTCACTGTAGTTGGTGGAAAGCTTTTCATTTTTTTTTAAAGTCCCTTCGGTTGATTTTTAAGGAATATTTTAACCTCTCATTCAAGTCAATGCTTCCCTCATAGCGCGAGGCACGCTCAGTAGCCTGGCACATGCTCTGGTTCTAGATCTGTAATGAATAGTGCCCCTTTTGTTATCAAGAGTGCTGCTATATGCGAGATGTGTGTGAGAGAAAAGTATTGGGCAGACCCTGTATTTGGTAAGGGTATGGAACAGCATTCCCCATCCTGCTGCCCTCCAGGTGTTTGAGATGACAAGTCCCAGCATTCCTGACCATGAGACATACTGACTTGCAATGATGGGAGTTGTAGTCCAACACCTTTGGAGGGCACCAGGTTGGGGAAGGGCTGCTCTAAACAAAAAAAGAGAAGTAGGTGGCCCTAAGTTGTTCATGATCAGTTTTCCACAACCCCACAGTCACCTCTGCATATCATATTCTCCACCCTGTCCTCATGGTTTATCTGCTTTGGGAGAATGAGAATTTCACTTGCACTTTCTGCCTCCTTAGGGAGGATGTGGCGTTAAGGTTTGTGAGCCTTAACTCCCAATTTCCTTGCTTTTTGGTGATTGGTTGGAAACTGTAGAGTAGGGGTGTGCATCGGATCGGATCCGATCCACGATCCGAATCCGATCCGACCCAAAATCGGGAAAATCCGATCCGATCCGATCCGATCCGGACAACCTCCGATCCGATCCGATCCGATCCGATGAGGTCCGATCCGGATCGGACGCCATTTTGAATGCTTTTTCCCATAGCCAAGTATTGTTTTACAAAAACGCCTATAACTTTTTCATTTTTAAAGATAGAAGGATGAAACTTGGGCACATTGTAGACTGGTTAGGGGTAGTTATCTGTGAGAAATTTCAGAAAGATTGGTGCATGCATTTTGTGGCAATTAATTTTTTAATAAATACCCAGGAATGCCTATAACTTTGTCATTTTTAAAGTTACACACATGAAACTTTGCCACATTGTAGGGGGTACCTTGGGACCTATGTGTGTGAAATTTCAGAAACGTAGGTGCTTGTCTTGTGTGGCAATTAATTTTTAGAAAAATGGGTAGTAGTGGGGTAAATACAGTTACGCCTCCCATTTTTTTATTTTTGAAGATACAAACAGGAAACTTGGGCACATTACAGGTACCACTTGCCTTGATATGTGTGTGAAATTTCAGAAACATTGGAGCTTTCCTTGTGTGGCAATTAATTTTTGAAACAATGAGGAAAGAAACACCTATAACTTTGTCATTTTTAAAGTTACACACATGAAACTTTGCCACATTGTAGGTGGTACCTTGGGACCCATGTGTGTGAAATTTCGGAAACGTAGGTGCTTGCCTTGTGTGGCAATTAATTTTTTAATAAATACCCAGGAATGCCTATAACTTTGTCATTTTTAAAGTTACACACATGAAACTTTGCCACATTGTAGGCGGTACCTTGGGACCTATGTGTGTGAAATTTCGGAAACGTAGGTGCTTGCCTTGTGTGGCAATTAATTTTAGAAAAATGGGTAGTGGTGGGGTAAATACAGTTACGCCTCCCACTTTTTTATTTTTGAAGATACAAACAGGAAACATGGGCACATTACAGGTACCACTTGGCTTGATATGTGTGTAAAATTTCAGACAGCTGGGTCCAGGCATGTGGTGGCAAGGTATTTTTGAAACAATGAGGAAAGAAACGCCTATAACTTTTTTATTTTAAAAGTTAGAAGTCTGAACATTGCTCACTTTGTAGATGGGTTAGGGGTAGATATGTGTCAGAAATTTCAGAATGATAGGTCCAGGCATTTGATGGCTATGGAATTTTTAAATTACATGTTTCAAAAAAATTTCTACAGAGGCCAGGTCTTCCCCTCCCGCTTCCCGCGAAGAAAAGGAAACACTCTCTCGTCTCGATCCCTTTGAAGTTGCTAGTAGTATCCATTACAGGGCTCGTGTTTCCTTTCCTCCTTTCACTTTTCAAGCAGAACGGCTGAGCCTAGCTGAGTTTTGCAGCCATGCGTGCAAGGAAGGATCACTCTGGTCTCGATCCCTTTGATCCTTGGTAGTATCCATTACAGGGCTCGTGTCTGCTTTCACTTTGTACTCAAGCAGACACGAGCCCTGTAATGGATACTACCAAGGATCAAAGGGATCGAGACGAGAGAGTGTTTCCTTTTCTTCGCGGGAAGCGGGAGGGGAAGACCTGGCCTCTGTAGAAATTTTTTTGAAACATGTAATTTAAAAATTCCATAGCCATCAAATGCCTGGACCTATCATTCTGAAATTTCTGACACATATCTACCCCTAACCCATCTACAAAGTGAGCAATGTTCAGACTTCTAACTTTTAAAATAAAAAAGTTATAGGCGTTTCTTTCCTCATTGTTTCAAAAATACCTTGCCACCACATGCCTGGACCCAGCTGTCTGAAATTTTACACACATATCAAGCCAAGTGGTACCTGTAATGTGCCCATGTTTCCTGTTTGTATCTTCAAAAATAAAAAAGTGGGAGGCGTAACTGTATTTACCCCACCACTACCCATTTTTCTAAAATTAATTGCCACACAAGGCAAGCACCTACGTTTCCGAAATTTCACACACATAGGTCCCAAGGTACCGCCTACAATGTGGCAAAGTTTCATGTGTGTAACTTTAAAAATGACAAAGTTATAGGCATTCCTGGGTATTTATTAAAAAATTAATTGCCACACAAGGCAAGCACCTACGTTTCCGAAATTTCACACACATGGGTCCCAAGGTACCACCTACAATGTGGCAAAGTTTCATGTGTGTAACTTTAAAAATGACAAAGTTATAGGTGTTTCTTTCCTCATTGTTTCAAAAATTAATTGCCACACAAGGAAAGCTCCAATGTTTCTGAAATTTCACACACATATCAAGGCAAGTGGTACCTGTAATGTGCCCAAGTTTCCTGTTTGTATCTTCAAAAATAAAAAAATGGGAGGCGTAACTGTATTTACCCCACTACTACCCATTTTTCTAAAAATTAATTGCCACACAAGACAAGCACCTACGTTTCTGAAATTTCACACACATAGGTCCCAAGGTACCCCCTACAATGTGGCAAAGTTTCATGTGTGTAACTTTAAAAATGACAAAGTTATAGGCATTCCTGGGTATTTATTAAAAAATTAATTGCCACAAAATGCATGCACCAATCTTTCTGAAATTTCTCACAGACAACTACCCCTAACCAGTCTACAATGTGCCCAAGTTTCATCCTTCTATCTTTAAAAATGAAAAAGTTATAGGCGTTTTTGTAAAACAATACTTGGCTATGGGAAAAAGCATTCAAAATGGCGTCCGATCCGGATCGGACATCTGGTCCGATCCGATCCGACCAGCCTCCGATCCGATCCGATCCGACCCCCCAGGTCCGATTCCGATCCGCTATCCGATCCGATCCGGGGGGTCAGTGCACATCCCTACTGTAGAGCCTTAACGTTGTTTTTGTAAACCGTAGGTTTTTTGTTTAATGAATTAAAAGTATTGCCCTAAGATGGACTTCGGACTATTTCGTATGGCCAACTACCGCTGCTTTTTAGAATACGTAAAGTGTTTACTCCAGGGTTGCTTTGCACCTGGTGCATCTCCATCCTCTCCCTCAACTACATCTCCCAGCATTCCCTTCTGCTGCCATAGCTCATCCTCTTAAGGGCCCATGTGACTGAATCCTTAATGCACAAGCAGATTATTTCTCTACCTACATTTAGGTACACTGAGGGATAACCCTGAACATCACACTGAAGGACAGAAGGGCTTCCCCCTCTCCGCCCCAACTTTAACTGTTTCTGACAAACACCTAAAATAAGTGATTCATATTCCAAGTCATCAAGGACACCAGCTTGGAAATCCTCCACTTGCACGGTCATGTTTTAAATACAACCATCAAACCAGGGGGACGTTCTGATCTGGCCATGTTCAAGTACACATCTCTTTAAATAATCCAAGGCACAAGGAGAAGATGCTACGCCCGCACCCCACCCCATCCTACCCTACAGTTCCTTCACCAGATCCCTAACCCACCTGCCCCAATACATGCTGGATTCTTGATCCTAGCCTACATAGATGTATTGCACCTGTTCAGACAATACGCTAATCCATGGTTAGGCCACTAACTCTTTTGCAGCAAGTCGTTAGTGAGCGTGTTTAAACTGTGCATTCTAATAGGGCAAAGAATGCAAAGTTGAGATATAGATCCAGCTTCAGCAGTTATGTTCCGGGGATGTGTGTGTATGTGTGTGTGTACAGGAACACCAAAGATTTTGACGTTGAACGCTGCAGAGTCAACAGTTGAAAAGGGCAATCATATTCAAATAAAACTAGGAAGAATGGGAAATGGCAGGGCCACCTTTAGGTACGATAAGACACCCCTTAGTTCACCTAGCAGGGTCTGTTACTTCTAGCTTTAATATAGAACCTAGCAAAATAATATAGCAGCCTAGCTTGCCTTAGCCTGCGTGCAACAGGAGCTTTACAATGAATGCACATTTAATGAATGACAAGACTTGCACCTGAATGTTGCCAAAGACTGAAAATAGTTATCTACCTATTTCCTTATTTTTAATAAGAGAGTGCTTGCCCAGGAGGGCAAATACAGGATTTTAAATCTGGAAAAACTACCACAAGATGTGGTGATGGCCACCAATTTGGATGGCTTTAAAAGGGGGTTGGATAAATTCCTGGAGAAAGCTATCAATGGCTACTAGCCCTGATGGCTATGTGCTACCTCCAGTATCAGAGGAAGTAAGCCTATATGCACCAGTTTCTGGGGAACATGGGTGGAAAGGTGCTGTTGCACTGTGTCCTGGTTTGTTGGTCCCTGGTTGACGGCTCGTTGGTCAATGTGTGAACAGAGTGCTGGACTAGATGGACCCTCGGTCTGATCCAGCAAGGCTGTTCTTATGTCCTTATCCAGTCATAGATCTCTCATGAAATGTGTAATTCACAGTTCATGAAAAACAGACTAGGTTCACAGCTATCAGTAGTTCCAATGAGGAAACGCTGCTATCTAGTGGTCAGAACTTGAAACAAATTCAGCCCCGTCAAAATGCATGGTGTTTTACAACACTGGTAGGCAACCTGGTGCCACCCAAAACATCTGGCGGGAACTCCCATGATCTCTGACCATTGGGCAATGGTGCCTGGGCCTTACTGGAGTTGTAGTCCAAAATGTCTGGAAGGCATTGGGTTGCCTGGCCCTGCTGTGCACGTTTGCATAAGCAAATGAAGGTCCCTTCTCTTGCACCACTTACAATATTGGGAAACCAAAATGAAAGGCATCATATCCCATGCATCCTGTTGCTGGAGTCTTCCACACCTCTTCCTACGGCGTGGAAATGCAGCCACTGCTCCTCCGTCAGACGCCGAGAGGGTTCAGCCATTTCAAGGTCCAAGCTTCAAGGATGCTTTGAAGGAGCTCAAACACAACTTCTCCAGACCTGGAAAGCTTTCAAGCCATCGTTACAGCCTTGCCAGGAACCCATTCAGACCAAGTCCTTAACCTAGAGCTTACTTTGATTAACCGGTAATCCTGCCCTGATCCGCATTTCCCATCCCTAAGGAGCCAGGGAAACGCCCCAGCCTATTTGGAAACTCCAACTGGCTAACAACAAATGCCATTTATTTCATCAGCAACAAGAGATTTAGCACACAAAATCCCTCCTCCCCTGAGTTTCCATCATTCACATTACAAGAGTCCCTGCCTTCTGATCCACAAATAGAATTTCAAGGCCAGAGAGAGAAATCTCAATGCAAGGCAAACTTGAAAGGAACAGAATGAAGGGCCAGGAAGGGCCAGAAATATCCAGCCAGTGCAAAAGAAAAACGCAAAATAGAACCACAGAGGGATCAAAGTTAGAGATTGATGCTTCGTCATATAGGTACCAGGCCGGGGCGGGTGTGTGGCTGTGGGTGTCAGGAACTGAGGTGAGTGACTGTATCCAACTTCTCCTTTGCATCTCTCCAAGGAACACCCTTCTTATCACCTTTCACCACTTACTCTATAGCGAGGGGTAAGGGGGTTGTTTGTACACCAAGAAGCAGTCACACTGCTTTGGGGAGGGCCTTCAAAAACCATACAGGTGTGATCCCGTGGAAGCAGGCATGACCTAGAGAACGAAGGGTGTGTCTAGGCAGTTATATCTTGAATTCCACACTTGAGGTTAGCAGGGACCGCAAAATCTGCAGAAAATGAGAGGGTGGACACGTTACCCGAAGTCCGACATGAATCGCCCTCCGTCCGTGCCAGTGTGTGCAAATATTTTGGCACGAGAGCTGCAGTTAGTGCTGGGTGGTGTGTCCGGGGCTGCACGTGTGTGTAGACACACACATATTAAAGCCTCCCCACAACTAGGACCAATCACTCTTTCCTTGCTGCTCTTAGCGAGGGAAACAACAATCTGTTCTCTGCCCTCCAGCTGATGGCTGATCAGCTGTCATCAGCAGAACGCGGCTAGGGTACCTCGGGGTTCTGCGGGCCGCACAGGGAATGGCTAAAGGTCACATTTGGCCTGAAAGTTGTCCATAAGAGATCGGTGCCTGAACGCAGAAAGCAGGAATGCAGGATTTCTGGCCTTTAGACCAACCAGATCCATAACACCCGAACAGCTTATCCTATGCCAATTTACTCCTACAGAGTTTTGCGGGACCTGCGCCTGAGTAATGTCGTAAGATGACAACCTTGAGGCATACGCAATCTATGCATGTTTCCTCAGAAGTAAGTCCCACAGTATTCTATGGGTCTTGCTCCCTAGTAAGAGTGTCTTGGATTGCACCCTTAGGCCCCCTCCACAAGGATGCGCTTTTGCGCCCGGTTCGGGGATTATGCGCATTTTCGCGGAGGCGCATTTACGCCTAATCCCTCTGCACGGGAGGCGGCGAGAAGCGGCGAAGCGCATTAAAAGATGCCCAAAAAGCACTTTACAGGTAGTTAATGCGCATAATCGCTTGTTCACACAGCGAAAATGCGCTTTAACGGCCGGAGCAAAATAAAAGTCGCTATTTAACGCGCGTTCGAAAATGCGCATTATCGGGGAGATAACGCGCCTGTACGCCCGTTTTGCGCTCCGCTCGTGTGTAGGTAAAATTTATAATGAGCCTTCAAGGCTCATTAAACGTCTCGTGTGGAGGAGGCCCTAGTGGTAGAGAATTCCATTAGGAATGGTCATTCCTTTCCCCTGGAAGCCTTAGATTCTACGAGGAAGGCTAGGAGATACCTAGAATTTTCAGCACCCTAGCTAAACTACAATTCCCAGGATTCTCTGGAGGGAGCTATGACTATTAAGCAAATTAAGCGTAGAGAGGCCCTCCGGCTCTGCTCCTCCCCCTGGCCCCGGGAAGAGAAGCCAGCCTCACCAATCTGTTTGGGCTTGGGCAGGTTCAGATTGTTCATCAGCTCCACGAAGGCCTCCTTGGGCAAGGTCAGACGAGGATTCAGGGTTCGCTCTTCCTCCACTGTGGACATACTCTGGCCTGCAAGTGGGGAGGAGGGAAGATACGGTAAGGAGAACGGAGACACCAGAGAACAGGTTTACGGGAGAAAAGGTCTCGGGGACTAGAAAAGAAATGGGCAGATGTCAGGCTTTCAGGATCCACTTTGGTTTTAGTTTTTTAATAGAATGCTAGAATGCTAAGAGCTAGCATTCTAGGAGAGGCAGAATGAATTATCTATACTGTGCCTCATGAACCATACATAGGGATGTCCATTGCTGGGAAACCCATCTTGCGTTTTGCTCAACTGAGTTCCATGGCTTGCCCAACTCGTTTGGCATCTGCAGGCCAAGCTGCGTTTTTTTTCCTGAACTCTGGGAACTTCCTGAATTTTGTGTGTGTGTGTGTGTATGTGTGTGGCTAGCCATAATTTGTGTGAATTGCGCAAATTTGTGCAAACTTTAGCTGTGATTAAAAAATTCGGAAAGTCCGCAAACTGGACTAACTCAATGCAGATCAAGTCAGGTTCTGCAGCAGAAAACGGACTAAAGTCCGGGGGGGGGGGGGGGGGGGAGAAGGAAAGCTTGTGGAGCTTCACACACACACACACACACACACACACACGGATACCTCTGTCATCTCTAATCATACACTGATGTATCTATCTCTAAGTTATCAGAGATCAGGGATTCGAACACAACACTCTAAAACTGGCCAGCTAGCAGAGTTGCACAGAAAACTGATTAAAGACCACTACTTTACATGTGAGGGCTGGAAGATGAGGTCAGCCACAGCAAGGAAATCTTTATATTTGGATTTTTTACTTGTTAACCAATTGGGAGTCAGAAAGCCTTGTTGATCTATTGCAAATCACCCAGCGATCTACCAGTAGATCCTGATTTACCTTCTGTCCGCCTCTGATCTAGAAGACATGGAGGAAGAAAGCATGGAGAGGGTAGAGGAAAACAAACAAATGCAGGCACCAGCACTTAATGCAGGGGGTTGGACTCGATGGCCTTACAGACTCCTTCCAACTCTACCATTCTATGATTCCATGAGTGTTTATAATGACCCGCTTGCATGAAACCAATTCAGGAGGGGAAGGATGACATGTACCTGCTGTGGTGCACAATACTCTATGAACACTTATGCCATAGTAAATCCCTAAAGCACTGCAAGACTCTGTTTTGGCTGCAAGCAACTAATACAGGAAGATCTTATTAAGGAGGAGGTACGAGTAAGAGCCTGCATTTTCATCCACCACCGCTTGTGCCATAGCACTCCATCGCATCAGATTGGGATCACTAACTTACCAGTATAATCATGGGCAGGGAAGACTAAGCAGTCGCCAGGGAGTGTGAAGATTTTCTCATGGACTGAATGATACAAAGTCTCTGCGCTACCTGAGAGGAGAGATGGAGCAGCCTATGCTTAAAGGCATCAAGAGAATTCCTGCACCCGCCATTCCATTTGCAGCCTGGATCTCTATGAGAACAGCTTGACAGAAGGGGCTTCGCACGTTCCTCTGTGTGTTCAGGGAATGCACAGAGGGGAGATCAAGGATGCGTTTGCTGCCCACCCCCACTGACACTGTACCCTCTGCCCACCCACTCCACCTGTGCATTCAGCATATAACTGCTGAATGCACATAACTGCACATGCGCAAGGAGCCGGGGCAATTACTATGAAAGGCATCTGTGCACATGCAAAAGTCTCCTCCACGCAATCAGAAGCCCTTGGACAGTCAGTTTCTAGTCACACGGAGGAACTGTTCAGAAGTAAGCAATGGCGGGCTCCGTGGAGTTTTCCGTTGCGTTGCGTTGACTTTTCCCACTGGCTACAGAGTTCCCTGGCAAGAGCGGCGAAAGGAGGGAGTGCTGCTCTAGGAGAGCCGCCGGGATTGTTTTATCGCAGCAAGGGCTAATGGGATACCATTGGGAGGACCGGGGGAGGAGAGAGGCCGGAGGAACTGTCAGTCAACGTTGCGATGGATTTACTCAACCCCACAGTAGCCCACAGCCACACAACAGTGGAGTTAGAACATGTTGTGTGGGGAGCACCCTCTAAAAACTCAACCGTTGAGTGGAGTTTTCACACAGCATTGACTAACGTGTTGGCCGAACTGAGCCAATGTGAAATGGAATATGGCAATCCCTGTATTCATACGCTATAGAGACCCATCCTTCACCGCGATCTTGATGATGTCATCTCTTCCCATGAGGGCAGCCACTAAGCCTGGACCAAATCCAACTGGCCCACAGCAGATCTGACCCTACAAAGACATTTCCCCCCCACCACCACCCATATAAAGGGCTCTGCTCTCCCAGGCACTGCAGAGGTCCCTCCTCATCCACAGCCAGCACTGCAAGGCCGTTGTACCTTGCTGGAAGTCTGTTCGTCCACAGCCCCGGATCAGCAAGGCGTCCCCCGTGAAAGCCATGCTCTGGTCATTCAGCACGTAGGTCAGACAGCCATCCGTGTGTCCAGGGGTGGCACGAGATTCCAGGGCCTGCAGCAACAGCAAGACACGACATGGAGCCCTCTTTCTCATGTTGTATCAACCTACCAGACTGCCCATTGAAAAGTAGGCCCCCAAATCAGGTAACAGCAAAAGGATTATTAGCCTAAATAAAGCAGCTGGAGTCATTGCTATCTAGTTCTGCTAGAAGGCATACCCAGCAACTACGCCAAATCCAACCAACAACAGTCCTGCGAAGTAGATTGTTATTACTCCCATGGCAACTAAGGGAAATGGAAGCAGAGGCTTGCCCAAAGTTGCACAACCAAGAGTGGCTGTGAGCCCAATGCCAAGACATTAATCACTGAGAAACGCCTAACACATTGGCTTTAAAGATACATGCATGACTTGGAATATGGAGAGATGAGTGGGCAAGAGAAATCATCCCTCACGCTAACAGCGAGCGTCAGTGGCGAGTGCCAACAGGACTGAAACCCAAACGAAGCAGCTGAGAAACAAAAAGGAGGTATCGGCATGCTTGGGGGAAGTTTGCAGAAGTACCAAGAAATCCTTTTAATTTTTTTTTAAAAAGGGGGCAACAAGTCCCATCCCAGATCGGCCCAATGAGGACTGAGCAGGTTCAGTAGCCACAGGCAAGTTTAACTGTCTGTTGGAAGAGAAAACAGAAGACACAGGTGGGGAGGGGGGGAATGAAACACCCTGTTTGGAGAGAATGGCTGGCTGGAATCCTGAACAGGAACACTCTAGTTAGGCCAGGGGATACACTGCAACATTTTGTTGCGGGTCCCATTTGCCCTACTATCTGTTTCCCAGACATCTGCCAATGCACTTACGAAAGCCCCAAATTTGATGTTATCCCCTTCTTGGATTAGGATGTCAGCCAAGGCCCCGCTGTGCTTGGAGATGACACTCCGGCAGCCCGGTAGCAGCTTCTTCAGAAGTCCAGTGCCTGTGATGTGATCGGCGTGGCAGTGGGTGTTGACTGAGAAGGTGGGTGGGGGAGAAAAAGATGATCATGGTTCTTATTGCAAGGAACAAGATCTAGCATTCTCTTCCTCTCTCTCTTTTTAACCGGGCAGTCTTTAGTCCTGCCATTATGTGACTAGACTGAAAAATATGCTTAAGAATTATTTTTTGCACCCCAAAGTGACTTTTCAGCCTCATGTTTGCTTATAAGAGAGAGAGCCTTCTCCACGACCATGCCCAGAGTTTGGAGGGCCATAGCTCAGCACGATGGAGCACATGCTTTGCATGCAGAAGGTCTCAGGTTCAAACCCTGCCTTCTCCAGACAGGGCTAGGAAAGAATCCTGCTTAAAAGCCTGGACAACCACTGTTACCAGTCAGTGCCGACAATACTGGGCTAGATGGGCCAATGGTCTGACTCAGTGTAAGACAGCTTCTGATGTTCCTATGGAATTCTGCTCCGGGAAATCCGTGTGCTTTGCCCTCCATAGCATTAACATTCCACCACCTTAAGTACATAGTGACAACCACCAAATTGGATAGCTTTAAGGGGATTGGGCAGATTCCTGAAGGAGAAGGCTACTAGTCCTGATGGCTATATGCTACCTGCAGTATCAGAGGTAGTATGTCTATGTGCACCAGTTGCTGGGGAACATGGACAGGAGGGTGCAGTTGCAACCATGTCCGGCTTGTGGATTTCCCATTGACAGCTAGTTGGCCACTGAGTGAACAGAATGCTGACCTAGATGAACCCTTGGTCTGATCCAGCATGGCTCTTCTTATGTTCTGATAACAAGAGTCTTGCTGGATCAGACCAGAGGCCTATCTCAGTATGAGGCCTATCAAATAATGGGAGTTGAAACCCAACCCATCTGGAGAGCACCAAGCCGATCTAGTCCAGCATTCTGTTCCTACTAGGGGTGTGCACGGACCCCCCGGATCGGATCGGGACCCGGATCGGGACCTCCAATTTTGTCCCGGACCGGTTCGGACAAAATCGGAGGCCCCCCGGACCGGATCGAGTCCGATCCCGATCCAAAAATCGGAAATTTTTGGATCGGCCGCCATTTTTTTCCCCATAGACTTGCATTGCAATGCAAGTCTATGAGGAAAAAATGGCGGCGGGTGGGTAAGGGGGGGCCTAACTCCCTCCCCCCCCCGGGGCCGTCCGCTGTGGACGGCCCCGGCAGGTAAACCCCCTCCCCCGCGCTCCCTACCCCCCCTGGGGCCGCCTGCTTCCATCCGCTGGCGCCCGCGGGCGCCAGCGGATAGAAGCGGACGGCTCCGGGGGGGGGGGGGTAAGCCCCCTTCCCCGCCACTTACCTTCTCGGCACGTCCGGCGCCGGCGGCTACTACCAGCGGGCTCCGCGGCCTACTCTCGAGTAGCGCGCCGGGTGATGACATCACCCGGCGCGCCACCCTGGAGCAGGCCGCGGAGCCTGCTGGTAGTAGTAGGCGCCGGCGCCGGACGGGAGCCGCCGGGCCGGGCAGGTAAGGGCCCCCCTCCCCCCTCCCCCCTCCGCGCGCCCCCCTCCTCCCCCCTCCCCCCTCCGCGCGCCCCCTCCTCCCCTCCACGCACCCCCTCCTTACCTTTCCGGCCCGGCGGCTCCCGTCCGGCGCCGGCGCCTACTACTTCCAGCAGGCTCCGCGGCCTGCTCTAGAGTAGCGCGCCGGGTGATGACATCACCCGGCGCGCCATCCTAGAGCAGGCCGCGGAGCCTGCTGGGAGTAGTAGGCGCCGGCGCCGGACGGGAGCCGCCGGGCCGGAAAGGTAAGGGCCCCCCTCCCCCCTCCGCGCGCCCCCTCCTCCCCTCCACGCACCCCCTCCTTACCTTCCCGGCCCGGTGGCTCCCGTCCGGCGCCGGCGCCTACTACTACCAGCAGGCTCCGCGGCCTGCTCTAGAGTAGCGCGCCGGGTGATGACATCACCCGGCGCGCCACCCTAGAGCAGGCCGCGGAGCCTGCTAGTAGTAGTAGGCGCCGGCGCCGGACGGGAGCCACCGGGCCGAGAAGGTAAGTGCCCCCCTCCTCCCCCCCCCCGCTGTCCACTTTCATCGGCGGGCGCCCGCTGGCGCCCGCCAATGGAAGCGGCGGTGGGCGCCAGTGGGCGCCCGCCGATCCGCCGATCCGCCGAACCGGTTCGGAGCTTTTTCGGACCGGTTCGGATTGGATCGGCCGATCCAGCTGCGGGATCGGAAATCGGATAATTTATCCGATTTCCCACTGGACCGGACTCGGATCGTGGATCGGGTCCGATCCAGTGCACATCCCTAGTTCCTACAGAGGCTAAACCGACGCTTCTGGGAAACCCTCAAGAACATCACAGGTTTGTATAAAGCCATTAGGATACTGTCAGCTTGATTTTCAATTCCTTTCCTAATGATCCCCGACATGGGCTTGGTTGTTTTCACAGCAGTTGCACACAAGAGTCAACATCTTCATCAAGCTATCCACCACAACACCAAGATCCCTTTCCTAATCAGTTGCTGCCAGCTCAGGGTCATCAGCACATATATGAAGACAGGGATTCCCCCTACACCAACTGTAGCTAAACAGCCTGGGATCCAGATACCTAAAGGAACAGCAATTCCTGTGTGGATAATGACATTATGCAATTTCGTCACTAGGTGGCACTGGACTTCGTTATCTCTGGGGTGGAGTCAGGAGTTTCCTGCGGCTGTTCTGTTCTTGTGGGAGAGAGGCAATAAAGTTCTTATCTAGCTTCCTTAACTGGTGTGGCATCCACAGCTTTTACAACATGATGTCTAAAGTTTTAAACCCACAGCTTCCTAACAAGAAAGCAGAAAATGGCACAGTTCTCTCTACAAGAGGGCTTCCTCTAACTCAGCTTCATCCAACCTGGTGCCCTCCTATAACCCTCAGTCAGCATGAAAAGCAGCAGGTCGGAAAGACATTCGATTTTGTGAGTTTTAGGTGTTGTTTGCTAAGGCCTTTTGTGTTTAACTTGATTCCTGCTGCTCTTGAGTTTTATCTGTTGTTTTAGTTCCTTGACTGTTAGCTTTATTGTTTTATGACTGTGTTGTTGAGAAACTGTACTTAACAGGGTTTTAGCTTCTGGAGGATGTAAGCCTGATGAATTATGCTCTCTGGTGCATATCCCCAAATTACGAGGCAGAATATAAGCATTTTAAAATAAATACGTGGGTAAAGAAATAAGTATTTTAAAAGTACAAACAAAATAATGTACTCCAAATCCCCGCCTTGTCATCCCCAGCCTTACGGAACCAGACACTTTCCACTTCCTGAATCAAAACTAGATCCAGGAATTGTTATGTTACGTAGTGGTAGAGAGTAGCATCTTCTATTTCCTTCCCATTCCAACTTTACCTGTCCTTCCCAGGGAGGCCAGATTAGACATCTCACTGCCTTTGGAGCTGGACAGTTTCTATACTGCCCTAGGAGCAGTTTATGTTGAAAGTACAGGATAAAGAAACGAAAAAGAAGCTAACTCTTCTCATCCAGGACTAGATAGAACTAAATAGAACTCACCTGCGTACAGCAAATTTAGCCCCAATTGCTTCACCAATGTTGAATCTCTCTTAGCTGTTTCCAGAACTGGGTCTATCAGAACAGCTTCTTTAGTCTTCGCATCTGCCAGCAAGTAGGTGTACGTGAAGCTTTTTGATTCAAAGAGCTTGCGGAAAGGAAGAAGACCTCACGTTAGCCCTGGAAAGGAGCAGGTGGGACGTTTCTGGCTACCGAGAAGGAATATTTTAATTCAAGGTCTTTATTAAATGCACGTAGACAAATATACACCCTTCCTGTCTGGTGTGGCAGCCACAGCTTTTATGACACAGCTTTCATGATTGTAGAAGATGTCTTATATGTATTCATACCCAATTCATCTTTCAGATGTAACACGATTAAGGATAGGTTCCATGATCTTTGAGATGTGTACCCCAACTGGTTTTTGTCACTGTTGCAACTGTCTTGCGGGTATACATAGCCACTTTTGCCCATTTGGCATCTCTCCAGCTCTTAGCAATACATTTTTCCAAGGCCACAATTTTTATCTTCATGACATTTCCAGCCTTAGTATTTCAGTATTTTTATCAGTATTTATCAGCATACTGATATAGTACAGCAGTATTTTTTGTAATTGCATTTCATAAGTTGCTGATCGTCTTATAGTACTTGTTTCATGATATTCCATATGTATCCGAGCAGGATAGTATTGAGAAGATATTAGTCCCAGAGCCAGACCAGGATTTATTTACCCCAGCGAGTGCAAAAGCTTAGTGAATATTTTTTGTTTATATATGACAGAAGTGTCTCAGGAAAGTGAATCTTACAAAATTCCAGTGGGGGGGTGGGGGTGCATGATGACATCATCAATATGGCTGCCACGCTATTATGTAGTTGCCACTTTTAAATACCGTTTATGCTACAGGGATGATTTTTTTCTGAAATGTTTCAAATTTAATGACAAATACTTTTTGTAATTACACATTTTTGTTAACTCTATTAGTTTTTGAGATTTCATTTTAACGTATAAAACCAGTCCACATTGGTTATGTGTGATGTTTAACCATGATTTACTCAAAAGCTATACAACTTTTGAATGAATACTCGATAACAAAAAGTTGCATTTTTAATGATTAAGAAAATGAATAATAACATAGGGTTTACCCCAATGCTTAGGGAATTACGAGCGATATCTTGTTATACGTCCACTTTCTCAGGATTGTATGATTTTACAGTTTATCATACAGGGCTTTCATTTCAAAAGTATCCACCCTAAATACCACTCGATCTGATGCTCAGATCATTTTGAACATGTTCAACTGTGATTTTTACAGCTGAACATGTTCAAATGTTCTTTACAAAATTTCAAACAGGACGAATACGATGATATATAAAAAAAGACTTTATTAGGTTGAATTCTTTTTAACAAATGTTTTTTAAATGTTCAGCAAAAATTTACAATTTACAAAATAAAAGCTATGTTCTGTGAGAAGGGTTAACAAATAAATTTCAATGTATGTCCTCTTCACTTTCATTGGAACTGCTATCGTCACTGTCAAAATCACTTTCCTCGTCTTCTTTTTCACTGTCCTCTTCCGTCTTCTTTTTCACTGTCCTCTTCCGTGGCCATTTCAAGATTTTCTGGGAGTGTTGGAGCATCGTACCATTTTATGTGGTACCTGCCATTTTCCAAGTACCATTGAAAAAAATCACAGTGATATTGAAAAAATAATTTCAACCCCGAATAGTTTTTCAAACCCATTTCAAGAAATGGATCCTCAGGCACCTCTAAGGAGCATTTCAACTGGACAGACAATCGATGAGAAAGTCACACTGGATCTTCTTTCATTTTCTTCTAAAAGGTAAGGAGCTCCTGAAAAGTTCAAAAAAAAAATTACGTGCAAGATCCAAAGAATGTTGAAAAGCCCATGCCCCGAAATTTGGTAGCTAACCGCGCATCTTCTATTGCATCCAGTAACCTGAAAACGGAACAAAAGAAACTAGAGATTGCCAAATGCACTTTAGATGCTTTCGGTAAAGTAATTCATATGGCAGCTGTTCAACAATGTGACGTGAAAAAAGGGATTGAGTATCCTCTAACTCCTGTGCTATTCTCTCTTGCTCAGATCGGTGGATCAATGAATAAAACAGACAAAAGTAAATTGATGAACAGGCTAGAAAAGTACCAGAATTTAGACGAGGAGCATGATATAACTACAGGTCAACCTCACATAGATGTGGCTGTATATGATGCTATGTTCACGTTGCACGCTTTGAAGTTCCCGGAAACTTACGGAGCTCTTGCACGTAAATTACTGGAGCACATTACTAGTAGTACACCAGCTAAGGAAGTGCACCTGGTGTTTGACACTTATGGCTATCAAAGTATAAAAGATTGTGAACATGAACGGCAAACAACTGTAGTGGCATCAAAGTAACAGGCGCAGATCAGAAGACTCCAAAAAAAGCAGTTGATGCATTTTGGAATGAAAACATCCCTTACACCTTTCCTATGCAATGAGTGGAAAAATCAGAAGTATGCTTCACTTCTGGCAGGCAAAATTCTCTTTGTCGGAGCAGAGACTGTGTGTTACAAATACACCAGCAAGGATGTCAGTGTTGAGGCAACAGAGGTGCCTGATCTTGCTTGCCATCATCAAGAGGCAGACACAAGGATTATTTGGCACATCCAACATACAGTACATCACATGGTAGTGATCTGACAAAGAATATCCTGGTTAGAGCAAATGACACTGATGTGTTGGTTCTGTTAATTTACCATCAAAAGCACTTCCTAAACTCTCGGATTTGGTTTGATTGTGGCGTGTCTTCTAACAACAGCTGAAGGACACTCAATGTAACTTGTATCACAGAGGAGCTCGTACACGATCTGGTAGAGGCCTTGTCTGGCTACCACGCTTTTACAGGGTCTGATTTCACAGCTGCATTTGCAAGACAGGGAAAAGTTAAACCATTTGAAATCATGAAAAAGAATCATGCATTCCAAGAAATTCTCAGCCAGCTAGGTGAGTCATTAACTTTAACTGAAGAAAATATAGCTGGGTTGGAGAAATTTGTCTGTGCCATGTACGACCACCCTAGATACTCCTCTGTGAGTGAAGTAAGGTACAGTCTATTTATGAAGAAAACAACAACTAAGAGCCAGTCTAAGGCATTCTCCAAAGTTAAAGGGATTGACCCAACAATGCTGCCTCCATCTAAACCTGCATTGATCCAAAAGATTAAAAGAAGCAATTCAGTGTCATGGCTGTGGAAACGCGCAGATTGTAGAAAACCCGACGACGGGCTTGATCCTACTGAACACAGCTGGTACTTGGAAAATGGCAGGTACCACATAAAGTTATGCATATTTAAAAGTGGCAAATACATAATAGCGCGGCAGCCATTTTGATGATGTCATCACGCAGCCCCCACCACCACCACTGGAAGTTTGTAAGACTCACTTTTCTGAGACACTTATGTCATATATAAACAAAAAATATTCACAAAGCTTTTGCACTCTTCGGGTAAATAAATCCTGGTCTGGCTCTGGGACAAGAAGGTAATAGTTAATCATCACATCTCTCTCTAGGCAGCATTCTTCTGCTAGGACTATTCACCTCTTGCACACTTGGATTGTGTGATGCTCCTCCTTCAATCCCTACGCTGCCTTACAGAATGCTTCCGGATCTGGCACAAGCTCCTCACACTCACCTTGCTGCCCCAAACCCCTTTCACTTCTCCGTTCCTCTAACCCGTAGAACAGCTTTCTCCCAACCTGGAGCCTTATGTTGAAAGTGCAGGTGTGTTGGACTACAATTCCCAGCATGCCCTGGCCATGGAAGGCTAGCGTTCTTCCAGCTTCACCACCCACCACTAAGGTGCCTGTATGGAAAGGAGGACAGGGCTTCTGCAGCTTTAAGAGTTGTCTCGAAAAGGGAATTTCGGCAGGTGTCATTTGTAGGCATGCAGCACCTGGTGAAACTCCCTCTTCATCACCACAGTGAAAGCTGCAGGAGCCCTGCCTTCTTTTGTATCTGGTCACGCTAGGCAGGGCTTCTGCAGCTTGAACTGTGGTGATGAAGAGGGAATTTCACCAGGTGCTGCATGCCTACAAATGACACCTGCTGAAATTCCTGTTTCAATACAACTGTTAAAGATGCAGGAGCTCTGTCCTCTTTTCCATATGGTCAGCCTACCCACCATCTTCCCCTGCTCCCTCAAAAGGCTGCCCTTCTTCCCTGCTTCCCCATATTCTTGGAACTGCCTTCCAGGGCACCTGCTTGATGCCACACCCCTCCCTTCCATTCCCTCCTCAAAATCCACCTTTTCTATGACACTTCTGGCACACACCCTTAGCTCCCGTGACCTCCTGTAACTTATCCAGAAATCCAGGGGTAGTCCATTTGTTTCCCTTCAGATATTTGGGCCTACAACTCCCGTGAACCATCACCATTGCCTATGCTGGCAAAGGCCGTTGGGAGCCACAGGCCAGAACAAAGGGAGAGCTACAAGTTGCCCAGGCCTCCTGTAACCAGTTCTACACATGTGTAACTGAAATAGGCTGACCAGATAAAATCCAGGTCAGGGCTCATGTAACTTTAACAGTTGTAGAGAAAAGGGAATTTCAGCCAGTGTCATTTGTATGCAATTAGTCCTGGTGAAATTCCCTCTTCATCACAACAGTTAAAGGTGCAGGCACTATACTAGAGTGACCAGATACAAAAGAAGGCAGGGCCCCTGCAACTTTAACTGCTGTGATGAAGAGGGAATTTCACCAGGAACTAATTGCATACAAATGACACTGGCTGAAATTCCCTTTTCTCTACAACTGTTAAAGTTACATGAGCCCTGACCTGGATTTTATCTGGTCACCCTAAACTGAAACAAACTCATAAGTTTACCCCCGTCTCCTCTTCCCTTCATTTTCCCTGTTGTTTTGCTGGGTCAACTGTAGATTGGAAACTCCTTGGGGCATAGACCTGACTTCTAGTACTCTGTAAAGCAGCATGCACACTGATGGTTTAATAATAATAATATAACCTGGAATTGATTAAGGCATGCATGACCAAGGCCAGATGATCCTCTGCAAAACCCCTAACCTCAATCCTACATATTCGGGAAGGGGCTACAGTCATGGTTATTAATCAGAGGTTAGGAAGGAAGAAGCTGAAAATACTGCATTAAGGTAAGAAGCAAATGCACACGTTTTAGGGCATACAGGGAAGAGAGAGAGGGAGAGAGAAAAGTTAGGATCATGCAGTTCTATACATCCCTTGAAAGAAAGCCAAATTGAAGTCAGTGGGATGGGCTTATGCACCTACGTGCAAAGGGTCAGGCAGCTAAAAGGAAGTTTTAGACACCCAGGAAATAGAATCCACCAGTCGGGACTTCCAGCTTTACCCCATTCTGATTTGCGAAATTGAGAGAGAGAGACAACATGTTGTTATTTATTAAAGTCACACTATAACAAGAATTACCAGTTTTGTTTTGGGGGTGTTCTAGTAGGGCTCCTGTGTCTTTCTTACACACCTTGGTATTATAACTTATTATAACCACACCCCATGTAACAGGCAGATCCCGGAAAGGAAAAAACCTCTCGTTTAAATTTCTGCCCGCGGAGAAACACCTGCTTAATTTCTGCCTGCAATGCCCCTGTTCGAGGCAGAGGCTCCCTATCAGAAGAGAAAAGTTGGCAATCCACGGCAAGTATGGCGATGCTTGGAACGTTTCCTTTAGCTGGTGGCCTTCCAGCTCCCCTTTTTCTTAGGAGGAGGCCGGCGGCGGTGCGGTCCTGCATCCTGCCCGGTGCCAACCAGGGGGAGGCGGAGCGGGCGCGTTTCAGCCCGGCTTACCTGTCGGAAAAGCAGCCCTTGGCGCTGGGCAGAGCGCGCGCAGTAGCATCGCTGGGGGAGGCTGGCCCGGGTAAAAGCAGCGAGGCGCGCCTGGCTCAGGATCTGCACAGCGGCGGCCAGGTACCTCCGGAGCAGCCCCATCGCGTGTCAGACTTCGAGGAAACGCAGGGAGGCAGAAGCGACGCCCTTTAAAAGTTCCAAGGCTGGGGCGGCGGGGCGGGGTGGGGCCTGGAGGCGGGCCAGGGAGGGAGGAGAAAGCCTCCCCTTAAAGGGCCAGCTTCACAGAGGCAGGCAAAGCACTTCTTTATGTGCGACAGCCTCCCCCCAAACGAGTGCCTTCGAACCGATAAGAAGAGCAGACCAAGGTAGGGTGACCAGATAAAATCCAGGTCAGGGCTCATGTAACTTTAACAGTTGTAGAGAAAAGGGAATTTCAGCCAGTGTCATTTGTATGCAATTAGTTCCTGGTGATATTCCTTCTTCATCACAGCAGTTAAAGTTGCAGGAGCCCTGCCTTCTTTTGTATATGGTCACTCTAGTATAGTGCCTGCACCTTTAACTGTTGTGATGAAGAGGGAATTTCACCAGGAACTAATTGCATACAAATGACACTGGCTGAAATTCCCTTTTCTCTACAACTGTTAAAGTTACATGAGCCCTGACCTGGATTTTATCTGGTCAGCCTAGACCAAGGGTCCATCTAGTCCAGCACTCTGTTCCCAAAGGTTCAGTCTCTGGCATCTCAAATCGAAAAAGGACCAGGTGAAAGAAAAGAACCTTCTATCAGGCATTTTGCAGAGCCCGTTGGTCAGTGTAGACAGCTGGATGGATGCTCTGACTCCATTTAAGGCAGCTTCACGTATTCACAAGTATGCCTAATACGGGTTTTAGACACACATGTAGGCTGACCAGATAAAACCCAGGTCAGGGCTCATGTAACTTTAAGAGTTGTAGAGAAAAGGGAATTTCAGCCAGTGTTATTTGTATGCAATTAGTTCCTGGTGATATTCCCTCTTCATCACAACAGTTAAAGGTGCTTGCACTATACTAGAGTGACCATATACAAAAGAAGGCAGGGCCCCTTCAACTTTAACTGCTGTGATGAAGAGGGAATTTCACCAGGAACTAATTGCATACAAATGACACTGGCTGAAACTCCCTTTTCTCTACAACTGTTAAAGTTACATGAGCCCTGACCTGGATTTTATCTGGTCAGCCTACACACATGCAACCTACGCAGCCTCGTATTGATTCAAGAGTTTTTCATCTATTCCAAGAGAAGGGGAAAAATCAATCAAAGAGTCCCGTGGCAACATAAAACTAACAGATTTGTTGTGGCAGCTTTGATGGACTACAGCCTTCTTTCGATACAAGAAGGGAATAATAAGAACCATTCCTGAAACTCAAGGATGCCTCAGAAATACTCCAGCCCTACTTTTCCCTGCTAATCAGAGAGCCTTTTTTATGAATGCAAGAGCAAGGGTTAACATGGAGACGGAAAGCCCTTTTTTATGCGGCTGTAATCATAGGTTTTACTGACAACAAACCTAAGGTCTTAAGCCATCATCCATAAAACTCTTGCCTGGAGTCACGTAAACGGCAACAGAGCTGCCTTGTCTAGATAAACACATGCTAGCCACGGGAGTTCTTATGCACACAGGTTGATACGAACATGTTCACGTGATTGATTGCACAGAGAAGGGCCTAGATTTCTTTATTTATTTATACATTTTGTAGGGTGAGTCCCTCTAACACACTCACACATTTACTGCTGTTCACAGATAAAAATCAAGAACCACAGATACTACTCACAATGTATTGCGCCTTTTTACTAGCCGGGATTTATCCAATTAAGAACATAAGAAGAGCACTGCTGGATCAGACCAAGAGTCGATCTAGATCAGCATTCTGTTCACACAGAGGCCAACCAGCTGTCGACCATGAACCCACAAGCAGGGCATGATTGAAATAGCACTCTCCTGACCATGTTCCCCAGCAAACGGTGCTTACTGCCTCTGCTACTGGAGGTAGCACATAGCTATCAGGACTGGTAGCCATGGATAGCCTTCTTCTCCAGAAAATGGACGACACTCATATTCAGTTTTCTATGTACAAAGGGCAGCCCTGCATTTGTGTTTTACAGGGCAGAAAATGTGTGTACTTTAGATGGATGTTAACTGCAGTTTACATGATGTTTAAGTACACTGTGAGCAGCATGCAAGAAAGACTTAGGCTGTGAAATGTACAAGATGAGACTGTGGGGCACATTATTGAAATACATGGCCAACCATAGTCAGAACACACAGTTGAGTACTATGCAGTACCATGAGGTTGAAGAGTTACAAATTCTAACTAAGAATGCAATTCAACGCATATTTAGACAGAATAGAAGTCATACAACTCCCAGCATTTCTCAGTCAGGACTTTTTTTTCTGTCTAAACATGCATAGGATTGTGCCTTAACAGTTGATCCACCATTTTAGTGTTTAACCTTGTTTTCCACAGATACAAGGTCAAGAAATCTAGGGTGGTTTTACATGAAGCATGCAAAGCCACATTTCTTTATTATTTAAGAAATCTTTACCTGGCTTTTCCCATCCCAAAAAAGAAGCCGCTTGAAGCAGCTCACAAAATATAAAACACAAATACAGGAACTAACTGTTAAAACTCATAACAAACTAAAAGCAACAGCAAACAGTAAATGAAATGAAGCAACAGCAGAGTCAAATGTTTGTTTAAAGAGCTTCTCTTGCGTTATTGCTGTGATCATTAGTGAGGGAGAGAATGGATTGTAAATCTTAATCTTGATTGCAATGCGCAATCACACAACAGAAGGTGGTGGTAGAAAAATAAAGTGATTTCCACCTTCTTTTTGCATAGAAACACTCTCCTTCTTTTAATGAAAATAATGCAATCTGAAATCCTCTGTTTTATCCAGGGAAGTATCTGCATATGAGGAGGAAGAGAAGATTTGGAAGCCAGTGTGATGTAGCAGCTAGCATGTTGGACTGCGAGCCAGAAGATCCGGGTTCTAGTCCCTACTCAGCCCTGGAAGCTCTCTGGATGACTTTGGGCCAGTCACAGATTCCGAGCTCAGCCTACCTCACAGAGTTGTTGTGAGGATAAAATGGAGAGGATTATGTACGCTGCCTTGGGTTCTTTAAGGAGGGTAAAAGGCAGAATATAAATGTAATAAACAAATAAATTTGACAAATTCTGGCAGATCTGAGCACAAGGTTCAAGTTTCTAGCTACATCTGTGCCCATTAAAGAAGGAAGAATAACTAGGAGACTGGGCAGGGCTACTTTAGAACACCCAACAGATTATGTATATATAATGCATACACTATTTTTGAGACACAGAAATTCAACAGGTGAAGCTTTTCCCATTTTATATCTCCATGCCAAGAAAGCAACTTTTCCCATTGTATATCTCCTTCCAGGAAAACCTTCACTGACTTGCTAAATTTCTGCTTGCCGGGCTGGCGTCCGTAGCATTCCTCCTATCCACCAGGCTCGGAAAGGCACAGGGAAACGTAAACTTCAGAACCCCAGCTCGTTAGCAAACGAAGCGCTTCCTTTTGTCCTCTCCGAACCACCGTTGCAACGTCGTTCCTTTGCCCTCTTCGTCGGGTGAAACCATTGCGCAAAGGAGTAGGGAGAGTCGTCCCTGAAGGTGGTTCTGCCCGGGCGCGCATTTTCTCAGCAAGGCGTGCTCGCTCGATTCTGCCGCAGGTAGTTCCGCTACATTGCTTCTGTTTTATTGCGTTTGCACGCCTCTCGTCCGGTTGTTTTGCACTTCCTCTCGGGTGTAATTCTGATACCGATTATTATTATTTTATATTTTTTTGCATACGGATATACTTTTAAAAAAGCAAGCAAGCAAACAAACAGAAACTCTCTCTTCTACTCTCTATGCTGCCTTTAAAAAGGTTCTCGTGGTACATTCCAGTCGAGCTTTGCATGCCAAATACGCAAATCCCTTTATGTTAAAAAAGCAAAAAGGAGGGGAGAATAAAAGCGGGGGCGGGCGAGGAAGAACCGTTTTTGGCCCGTGTGGATACCGTTCCATTGCTATCGCTATTAGGAGATCTAAAAAAAGTAATTAAGAAACGCTCTTATTCCTCCTCAATGTTTTCTTCTTTTGCTGTTTAGGCTCAGTCCTGTACAATTTACCTGGCCGTAAGTCCCGTTGACTTCAAAGGAGCTTACTTCTGAGTAGACATGTATAGGGTTGCGCGGTTAATCTGGATTCCTACTCCAAAATGGGCCTCCCTCAAAATCCCCACCCAGTAATTTGAAATACTGCCTTTTGCATTGCAATCTTATGCGCGCTTGCCTGGGAATAAATCCCAATTTAAAGTGGAGGGGGCTTACTTCTGAGTAGGTCTAACCTCTACTTGTGTGGGTTCTATGGGCCTTAATCAGAATAAAACTTGCAAAGATATAACCGGACAAACACACCTTTAGTAAGAGCTAAAAATATCTAAAACATGCAACCATTTACCAATACAAATAAATGCAACACTTAGTCCCTCTGAGTCCAAACACAAATGTGGAATTCTTGCTTGCAACTTTGCAGTAGGCTGGTCCTAAAGTGCCTTTGGTTTTACAAGATGCAGGATAGTTCAGTAGTCCCTTCTGTAGAATCCTTAACTTTAGTCCACTGGACAATCCACCATTTGAGCTTATACATTGCAAATCAAAGTATTAGCTCTGCAGTAATAATATAATTGTAGCAAACATCAAAGATACAAATGTGATGCCCTGTCCCCTTGCAATTCTGCACACAAATATCAGTTCAGGTTACCTTATACAAGGTGATGTGAGCCCATAGATCACAAATCGATTCTCCATCTTTCAGTTTCTCAACAGGAAAAAAAGAACTTTGTTGTTATTTCTTCTCCTACCCCCCCCCCCCTCGCGTGCGGACTCCGCCCATCCGGTCTGTAGGGGTTACATAACCTTGTATAGGACTGGACTGTTAATATCCCGGGTTGCCTTCCCCAACTTGGTGCCCTCCAGATCGCTTGGACTACAGCCCCTATTGGCCCCAGTCACCATGGCCATGCTGTCTGTGGATGATAGGAGGTCTAGTCCATCCCATCTGCAATTGCCATGACTTCCTTGGAAGAAAGTTTGGATAGAAATAAGTTTCCCTTCTTTTTAGCCCTACCCCCATGCTTTCCCATTAGGGGGAATTGTTTTGTGGAGTTCTCTATCTAGGGCCGGGTGATCTGTCCGCCGGATACTCCTGGTGGGCGGGACTGAAACCAGTAATGGGCGGGTCCAGAGCCAAAAGTGGGCAGGGTCACAAGTTGATCATCGAACTGGTCGCTTACAGAGGGCTTCTGAAATTAGGCCGCACGTGGTCTACCTTGCTAGTAGTATTCCATTCCATCTGCAGAGTATTGAGCTTTCAAACAGGCAACACGGGAAAGAATTTTAAAGATTTGCTTTTTGCAACGGAAAATAGCTGTTTAAATTCCTAAGAAATTTCATGCAAGGTTTCATGATAGTGGATGGAGGCAGGCGAAAGTGCGGGTTGAGGGAGACGTGGGGTTTAGCAGCAGTTTGGGATGATTAGAGCTCTACCCCCTCCCTTACCGAGCGGGAGAAAACTATGGCGTTCCTATCCTGCTCGTGGGATTTCCCATTGCGGTTTAAATACCTCCTGAAAACCTACCTGTTTACGCTTGTAATTGATATCGTACTGCTGCACCGTTTGTTTATTTTTATTGTTTAATTGCTTGCTATTTTTTTATTGACGTGCCTGTAAGTGTTTATTAAATGGGCATTTTAAAGAGTGGTTTTAAAAATATTTTAGCAAACAAATCACTTCGAGAATTTGTTAAATCAAGCAGTGAGCTACTATTATTATTATTAAAAAAAGGTATACACCCTCCAGGTGGCTCCCAAGGCATTGGGATTGATTGCTTGGACTAGGCCCTTTATTAATGTAGCTCCCATTCTCTGGAATTTCCTGCCACTACAAAATGAGGGATTAATCATTTAGTGTGACCAGATAAAATCCAGGTCAGGGCTCATGTAACTTTAACAGTTGTAGAGAAAAGGGAATTTCAGCCAGTGTCATTTGTATGCAATTAGTTCCTAGTGATATTCCTTCTTCATCACAGCAGTTAAAGTTGCAGGAGCCCTGCCTTCTTTTGTATATGGTCACTCTAGTATAGTGCCTGCACCTTTAACTGTTGTGATGAAGAGGGAATTTCACCAGGAACTAATTGCATACAAATGACACTGGCTGAAATTCCCTTTTCTCCACAACTGTTAAAAGTTACATGAGCTCTGACCTGGATTTTATCTGGTCAGCCTAGATTAATCCTTCTCGGGTTTTGGATGCCAACTGAAAGCATACTTTTTTTCCAACCAGCATTCCCAAGAAGGTGACATTCTGTATTTTTGTACATTGCTTAGAAACTTGTCACGTAAATGATTTATAGTTATATTGACACATACATATGCACTTTTTGAAGTATGAGGCATTGCATAAATTGGGCTTGTTAGGCCGCAATGCTAAGTGCATGCTGACTTGAAAAATGTTTACCTTTGGGGAAACACACTGTAAATAGGATCAGGCTGTTAATTTAGTACCTTTGTAAATCCGCCCAATAACTAATGTTCGCGGGGCGCATTGCAACCAGTTAAAAAAAACAAAACCTAAAAAATATCTATGTTAAACCATCTGCGGGTAGGAAATGTCTTTTCCTTGTCGTGGGGCGGGGAGCAATGCAATTGAGGAGCCCCACGGCCGTCGCTTCCGTCACTGCTACCTCATTACGCACACACGATTCTCCCTCCCACTCCCCCAAATAATATTGGGAAAGCGCCGATTGGCCGAGCCAGCTGCAAGCGAGAAAGACGCTACCCTCCCCTCCAGCCGGCCTGCTGCCGCCGCCGTCGGTGGTGTTGCGCCCGCGCATCGCTGGAGAAAGGGATGCGGTGGAGCGCACCGCCTGGCCCCCAGCGGGGACAGCATGACCCGGCGCGATCGGTTCATGAAGGGGAGACCCCAGAGGCAGCCTGAGGCCGGGGGAGGCTCCCGGGCGGGTGAGTGGCGGGAGGAGGAAGGCGCAGAAGGCCCAGCTGGAGAAATGGATGGGGTGGGGGAGCGGCGATCGGTGCATCGGATATGAAGGCAGCCCCGTGGGTTTGCGTTGCTCTGGGCCTGGCACGGGCAGAGGGGTGGGCGGGTGATTAAGGGGCAGCAGTTCCGTCTCTCCCCCCACCCCATTGTAAACCTATTTAAGCCGGCATAAGATAGGAAGACGGTGCAAACCGGGCGCATTGCACCAAATCCAGATTTCCGTCGCGTGTAAATGCATCGCACACGCAAACACGCAGAGAGGATTTCATTAGGGTCCTATCCGTATAGAGATGGCGGAGGAAGTCAAGCTGCTTTCCTCCGGAGAGGGACAGGGCTCCAGTTGCAGATCGATCCCCCCCAGTGTTTTACTCGGAAGTAAGTGCCACTGTGTTCTGCGGGGGCTTGCTCTTTTCCCCCCAGGTAAGCATGCACAGGATAGCAGCCTTGTTAGCAAGAAAAACTTCGCTCTGTCCAGGACCAGAACCGGCCAGCTTCCCTAGCAGGTGCTGCAAAATGTACATGCACCTGGCCTGCTGGACTAGGTCAGGGGAGCTCATGCTTAAATGGGTTGTGTGTGTGTGTGGGGGGGGGAGCCCACCCACTCACTCATTTCCTGCAAAAAGTCAGCGTCCACCAAGTCCTTCAGTTCCACAACATTTATGCATGTTTACTCAAGAGTAAGTCCAGTTGGTTTCCTTTGTGGTGCTTACTTCCACAGGCTGACACACTGAACTTTCCTGCTGCTCCAGAAATCGTACTTTAACTATCGATAGGCACAGCTTGAATATGATGTGTTTTTGTTTCTTTGCTTTTTCTTGTGGTGTATACTCAAGGCGCTAGTGTTGTGTCCTCTAAAAATCTGGTTGCTGAAACCGGTACCCATCAAGAGACAGGGTAGCTCTGAAGTTAAACGGGTGTGGTTTGATCAGGCATACTCTAGACCGGTGGAGGCTGATGGCTCCAATGTCAGCGGGGTGTGTGTGTGTGAATCTGCTCTGGGTTTCATTCAGAACCAGTTAAAACCCTAAAGGAGCTGTCAAAGGTGCAGAAGCACCTTGAAAAGTTCCTTTAGAGTTCTGACTGGAAGCCGGATTCACCGCCCCACTGACATCGGTGCCACCAGCCTCTACTGCTCTGGCCCTGATATTTGACAGTCCTGAACTCTGCTGGAGTAAAATAGACCATTGTTGTTGGAAGTGAGGGTGTGGCCCCCTCTTTCCAGCCCTTAATCTCTACACAGCCTTCCCCAATCCAGTAGCCTCCCGAAGTGCCAGACTACAACTTCCAGCACCCACAACCATACTGGTGGGGATGATGGGGGTGGGTTGCACTCCAGCTCATCTGGGGGGGCACACCAGGTTGAGGGAAGAAGCTTTAGTAAGAATGAAGAAGACTGGAACTCAGGGCCATCTGGATATACCACTATCTAATCTGAAAGCGGTGTGTGCGGCATAGCTCAGTGTAGAGCACCTATTTTGCATGCAGAAGGTATCAAGTTCAATCCAAGTAGGGCAAAAAATCTCCTGCCTGAAACCCCAGAGAGCCACTCCCACACAGTGTTGACTAGGGTAACCATATGAAAAGGAGGACAAGGCTCCTGTATCTTTAACAGTTGTGTAGAAAAGGGAATTTCAGCAGGTGTCATTTGTTTGCATGCAGCACTTGGTGAAATCCCCTCTTCACCACAACAGTTAAAGCTGCAGGAGCTATACTAGAGTGATCAGATACAAAAGAGAGCAGGGCTCTTTCAGCTTTAACAGTTAAGAGGGAATTTCACCAGGTGCTGCATGCCTACAAATGACACCTGCTGAAATTCCCTTTTCTGTGCAACTGTTAAAGATTTAAGAGCCCTGTCCTCCTTTCCATATAGTCCACCCTAGCTGTTGACAATACTGGGGCTAGATCTACACAACTGCTTTGTAGCAGCATTGAAGGGCATTGATAATGTTCCACATACCACTTTCATAGTGTTATTTCCTGCTTTTCAATTCCACCTTATCCAAAATACTGTCACAAATGTCACCGTGTGCCCTGTGAGGTATAAATGTGCAAGAGGGATACAACATGGTCATGATGGAATCGCAATGATTTGACACAAGGTGTAGATCTGGTCCAGGTTAGATGGACCGATGGTCTGACTCAGTATAGGGTAGCTTTCCATGTCCCTCTAACTCTCCCTGTCATCTTTGACATTTGAAGGCTATTAGGGGCACTTTTATCTGGTTTTACCTGATACCTTTCAGGTTCTAGGTCTGACACTGGAAATGGACGCCAGGGCCAAACCCTGGCACGAACAAAGTGGCCTCTTCAAGGGGGGTTGTTTTGTTTCTGTGTACCCCCTTTTTTAGGTGAACTGTCCCTAACCCTCCCAAGTCCCCCCCCCCACTTATTTGGGCAAACACACAACCCTCTGCTTGACTTCTGTGGCACATCTGTCTTCCTCTCTCTCTCTCTCCTCCTTCCTGGCCTGTATTCCGAGGAAGTTACCATAGCAACTCCACACTTAACGCCATGTTGAGCAATAGCAGAATGTAGCAGTAATTGGATCCCGGGGCCTCGTGGGAGACAAGAAGCCACAAGAGAATTGTGCCACTGAAGTACCGGTAGTTAATGCAGGTCTAATCCATACGCCGCCAGCTTGCCACGTGCCAAGCTGAGGCCGGACTTGCAAATGAGTACACAAAAATGGCCAGCCTGCTTGCTGACACATTCTGACGGTGGTTAATTGTGGCTTAGGAAAGAAGAGCCAACTTCTATAAAGCTGGTCTGCCTAGTTGCCTGGAGCCAATTCTTATTCACCACAGGCCACTAGGCAAAGGGGCTCGTCACAAGCTTACCTTGGGGCCAAAATGTTACATGGGAGGTTGGATTTCCCTATTTAATATTTCAATTTAAAAGCAGCGTCCGGAGATAATAATGGGGTAGCTGGAGATTTCCCGTTCCTATATTTTTCTACAGCAAGATCAGCTTCGAAGTTGTAAATATGCATATTGGACAGCTATTTGGGCATGTCTCCTCCCTCCCAAGGCAGCCCCTCCAGTTCCCTGAAAATGCTATGCAGAGTCAGGAGACTTTACAGGATGGGGGGGGGGGTGAGTTTTGGGGCGGGGAAGGGGGAGGAATTGCCAAAACTTGGGTGGAGAGGAGATCCTGGGCCCAGCCCATAGAAATCGATACAGGCCACAACATTTAGCTTTTCTCAGGGCAGATTTGTTTTGGCAGGATACACACAGCCTATGCCTCTCTATTGAATCCTCTCCCCACCTGCACCTTGTCCCATTATATGGACATAAGAAATGCCCTGCTGGATCAGACCGAGGGTCCATCTAGTCCAGCCTTCTGTTCACAGTGACCAACCAGTTCCCCACAGGAAGCCCCCAAGCAGGACATGAGTGCAACAGCACCCTCCTGCCCATGTTCCCCAACAACAAGTGTACATAAGCCTACTGCCTCTGATGTAGGACAGCAGGACTAGTAGCCATAGATCCTATCGTTATGACTGACTGCTGCATGTGATACTGGACTCATTTTGTCTCCCTCTCCCCTCCCCTCCCCTCCTTGGTGCAGGTTACATTCTCACTCGACCAACCCTTGTCCTCATGCTGGAAAGGGGAGAACAGCCCTGCATGAGCAACAGCAAGAACGGAGTGGCCAGCAACCCTCTGAGCGGCAACGTTGCGGGTAAGGAAACGCCCTGGGTGCGAGGCTGGGATGTTGTGACCTGTTCTGCCCTTGAACTCTCTGTGCCCTGCTATATCTCCAAGGGCTGTAGTGTTGTCAGGCCAGGGACCAGGTGCGAGCTGCCGGTTGGCCCCCTTGAACGGAAGGGAATCGTGGAGCTGAGAAAGGAAGGTATGCTGAGCCTACAAAGCTACACCATACTGAGTCAGAAGGCCCTCAAGTTCAGTGTTTCTAGCTCATTGCTGTCTTCACTGGGGTGGGGAACCTTTTTTCTGGCGAGGGCCACATTCGCTTGGGGTAACCTGTCAGGGGCCGCATGTTGCCGGTGGGTGGGGTGTTCTGCTCAGTGGTTTGCCAATAGGCAATAGTTCTTTTTGGATATTCAGAGGCAAAGAACACACCAGTGAGAGAGAAAAAAGAAGCCTGTTTCGTTAAAATAGGATAATAAAGCGAGAAAAAAACAAGATAATTCATTCAAAGCAAAAAGCATACATCCTTTCAGCTAGTGGGAACCCCAGCATCTTATCTGATCAGCACATCCAATAAGAGTAGCAGGCATATATGACCCCATAACAGCCTGGCCCAGCAGCATCTGTCCTGAATCAGCCTGCGGTAAAATTGGGCCGCGGATCATTCAAAAAGAACAATTGCCAATTGGCAAAACATGAGGTCAGAACCCAAAATGGGCAGGGCCACCGCTATTACTTCCCTCTTTCTCTCTCCCTCTCCCAGTGGGCTCCCTGGGGTTGCTGAGGCAAGGAAAAGGGGTGTCCGGTGGACGGCGTTAGTTTCTGATTTTTCTCCTTCCCTTCCAGACCCACAAGCCTTGAAGGAGAACACTAAGTCACCTTCGCCCACCGCCCTGTCTTCCCCGCCCGCCACGGAGTCCCCTAAACCCGCCCGCCCCCGCCGTCCCCGGCCGCCCGCCGTGCTGCCCTCGGACCGCCCCTACCAGTGCAAAGACTGCGGCAAGCGCTTTGTGTACCGCTCCAAGCTGGCCACGCACCAATGGACCCACTGCGCCGAGCGGCCCTACAAATGCCCCGACTGCCCCAAGAGCTTCAGCTACCCGTCCAAGCTGGCGGCCCACCGCCGCACGCACACCGGCGAGCGCCCGTACCCCTGCACTCTCTGCCCCAAGCGCTTCGGACACCGCTCCAAGCTGGCCGCCCACCAGTGGATCCACACGCCGGAGCGCCCCTACAAGTGCGCCGACTGCCCCAAGAGCTTCTGCTACCCGTCCAAGTTGGCGGCCCACCGCCGCACGCACACCGGGCAGCGCCCATACCCCTGCAATCGCTGCGGAAAGAGCTTTTGCTACCCATCCAAGCTGGCTGCCCATCAGCAGATCCACGCGGCGGCTGCAGCGGGGCGCCCCTACCCGTGCATGCGCTGCAGCAAGAGCTTCCGGCAGCTCCGCAACCTCACGCTCCACCAGCGGGTGCACGAAGATGGGGAAGTGGGGGATGACTTATCTCAAAACAAGGGCCACAGCAATGGAGAGAGGCCCTAGGGCACAGCATTCAAGTGTCTGGACAATGTGGGGGTGGGGGGAGGAGCAGAGGAAATTGGTTAATTTGGACACATGGTGCCTGCGGTGGGATCATTGTAAATAACTGAATACGAGGGAGGGGTTTTGGGGTTAACCATGGTGTTAATGTTCTTGCTGCTGTTCCTTCCCCACCCCACAGTGCCAAGTTGACCCCCCCACACACACACAGGCAAAACGGTGTATATCATGCTGAAAAACAATTTAAAATGTCTGCGAAGAGAACCCCCATCCTCCACTGAGAAATGGCATATTCTGCAACCTGAACAAATGATGCAAATTGCAGCTCCTTGTTGCTTATTACATTAATCTTCTGTCTTGCACCCAGAGGTGTGCAAAGCACCATGGTCTACGATCTCACCATTCCATACCGTGCTCTGATTCAGCAGAAAACAAAAACAGCCCTCAAACATCCGTTTCGCCAGAAGCTTGCATAAATTCACAGAAAACAAATGCACGCACACCAACGTTTCGTAGTGTCGTTGAGAGCAGAGGTTTGCATTTGCTTTGCTTCTCGCTCAACTGGTACGTGCTTGCATTGGAATCTAGAGTATGACACGTAACAGTAGATTGTACATGGCATGTGTGGTTTAAGGAAAAGTTTCTAGTCCTTATGAAGGCAAAGGCAAGCCTGAAAATGTGTTTTGTGATGCCCGTGTGAAATTTGCCAGAGGGGGTCGCTCTCCACAAGTGGCAGTAGGATACTTTTGCACACTTATGTGTTGTATTCAGGCTGCCCTGATCTTGCTTTCCCAGGCATAGAACCTGAGCCTGACCCACCTCCTGTTGCAGGCTGTTTAGTCCCACGTAAAACCTGGTGGCTCAATTTGGGGCCTGTGTGAGTCTCACTCTACAGACAGGCAAGGGCATTGATAATGTACGTGGAAAGCTGTTTAGGCACATGGCTTTCTCTTGCTGGATGGGGGCTATCAGATTTTTGTTTTTCACCACTTGGTATACACAACTTGATAGCCTGGGCCCATGCTCCTACTGTGGCTGTTCCACCATATTTAAGGGGAGGGGGTTTCTCTCCCTCTCCTGCCCCTCCCCGTTTCAGGGTAATTATGCCCCCTCTCGGTTGAAATTTTGGATTTCTATGTCCGCACATTGCGCTGGTCTCCCATTTTCTAGTCTTCCTTCCTGGACTAATTGATTATACACATATTCCTTTCTTGAAACTTGCCAAAGCATCTTTCTCTTCGTTCCCTTCCCCACAGCACAGCACAGCACAGCACAGATCAGTTCCTTAATCTTCAGGGCAGGCATTTGTTCAAATTGTTGTGAGGGGCAGGGGAACAGGATGGGGGTTGTGGGGAGGGGGGGGGTCATTGGTCCATGATATGTTCGTAGTTGAGAGCCAGGAGTTTTTGTCTTATTTTTTCCTTGGGAAAATTAATAAAACATAAAAGCAAACTCAGTTCTGTAGTTAAGATCAGCTTGGAGCACATGAAAAATGCTGACTTTTCAGATTGAAGATCACAAGAGGACAGGTACATGGAAGACCTATACATTCATAAGCAATCTAGTCCTGTTTATCAGATGGCAGGGATAATGATCTGCACATGTCCACCACCTTGTAAGCTTTCCTGGCAAGCTACCAAAGCATTTTGTTGCTAGAAACCAAATGCTAGATTGGACGGGCCTTGATCAGATCCTGTAAAGCAATTCTGAACTATTGCTAATGCAAATCAAGCAGTTGTGTTTTAATAGTCCAGATTCTTTTAAAAAAAATAATCTAGAAGACCCCAAAACACATCTCTATAATACTTGTCATGCTAAATTAGACATTTGAGAAGAAAAATAAGATAAACGTTCACATAATCTCTAGGGATCTTAAAATATGTCTTATTTTTAAGCCGTTTGTGCAAACTTTGTTGGGTTTTTAAATTCATTGGGTTATGGAACTGGAAAGCTGTACGAGCAGGACAGGTAAAGGTGGAGAAACATGAACAAGCTGGGAATTGCCCATGGTTATACTGTGTGATATTCCACCTTGAAAAGACTTCCGTGCCATCTGTTGCCAAGTTCTGCGCAGGAATTTCCAACATTTTCAGAATCGTCCGTCCCCGCCTTTGCCAGAATGTTTAAAAGCTGAAGTACATGACTTTGTTCAGAACTATTCAAATCCTATTAGAAGTCACAGACAAATATTTTCTGACAAAAGCCCTAAGACGGCCTTTCCCAACCTGATGCCCTACAGAGAGGTGTTGGACCACAACTCCCAGCATGCTGGCTGGGGAGTGATGGGAGCTGTAGTCCAACACCAAGTCATGAGAAGCCTCGTAGGAATTTGTTGTCATCGCTCTGTTCCATAACGTAGAAGCAGAAGAGCAACCTAAGTCTTGGATTTTGTTTATTTTTATTTATTTTTTAAAAAACACAAACCAGAAAGAGGAGAGGAAGACATAAACACCACTACCCCTTGAAGGAGATTTGTCGCTGTCGTTACAGCCTCGGGCAAACTGCTGAATGATGGGTATAACTTCTAGAAAACGTAGGGACCTGGGAGCTGCAGCACAAACTTGATCCAGTTTAACTGCCACGCCGTGGCCTCCCCTCTTGACGCCAATGCTGAAAATGTGGTAGTTTCCAAAAAGGCATGCAAAATCTCTGTGCGCTCACAAAGCCACTTCCTCTAGAGAAGCCATGATCGCTTAACCAAAGATGTCCCGTTCAATCATTTGGACAGCCCACCTCCATTAGACCTGGACTACACAGATACTTGGCAGGCCGTTATTAGCACCTAGAGAAGAATCCTGCTAGAAATGTAGACAAATGAGCAAACTCCCCTGGAAAGTGGAGTATTTTACTACTTTGAACAACTCCGCTAATGCTACAGCGCCCCCTACCTGGAAGAGGTCTGATTTTCCATGCTGAGGCAAGTCCAGCTGCAGCCAAGATCCCGTTGCGTTACATCTTTTGATGAAATAGGAAACCAGGCAGCTTCTTTTGCCTAATTCTTCCCCACTCCAGTCATCTGCTCAGGGATTCCCAGTGTGCCACATGGCAGAGCTGAGTGGGGCATGGACAGGAAAGGGTTCAAGAGGCTAAACCCCCAGTTCAGCATCAACATCAAAAGGTTCAGGGGAAACCTTTGGGTTACTGCTTGCCCCTTTCTGCTGGGGAGTTGGTAACTACGTTTAGGCCAAAGGTTACAGGGCTATGTTTGGCTGCTGCTGCAGCAGCAGCAACCCACCCCCACCCCCACCCCCGGCAAGGCTGGAAAGTTCCCATGAGGGATGAACTTTACTGTAGTGAAATACATATGAACCCAAGAGTAGAAAGAAAAGTTTCTGGCTTGATCTCCAGCACTGAGGGGTAGCACCATGAGGCTGGAGCGGTTGGGGGAAACCAGCTTTAAAAACGAGGTAGATTATTCAAGGCCTCCCAGTCCAGTTCACAGCCAGCGAAAAGCAGGAAGGAGAATGCATTTTAATTGGGGGGTGGGGGTGGGAGCAAGCACCTCGAAAAGAACATGGAAGGAGCTTGAGTTGGGGCTGCTCTGCTGTGTTTCCCCAGTGAAAATCAGCAGAGGGTTTTTTGCCCAGAGGGAGAAATGGACTGCTCCCTGCTGAAATTAACCAATTCGTAATGAAATTAACTCCACTCACTGTTTCTTGTTCGCATACAGGCAAACAACGTGTTCACATTTACTGTGCTTAGTCCGAAAGCCAAATTCATTGAAAATTCAAGCTGATGAATCTTGGGCCATATGAGCTGCCAAATACACTTCATCCAGTTTAAATGGTCATGGCTTCTCCCAATAGCAACTCTAAATACTGTGGTTTTAAAATGCGTGGGTGTGAGAGTATTATCAGCATTAAGATGGCATGTGGACCAAGCCCTCCCTACAGAATGGTCAGCCACTGAAGAGTGTCAGTTTATCTCCCACACACTGAAACGGAGACATAGAGAGGTGAAGTATGTAGACACCTCTTAGAAAGGCGCATGTGAATTGGAACAAGCAATTTGTGAACACGAGAGAGTACTGGATGTTGGCTGTGGGCCAGTGAGGATGTTATTTTCCACTGGAGTATCTGCAAACACGGGGAAGAGGAATGCACAAATTGGTAACGCGCACACAGGAGACTAGTGAATCTACAGATTCTAAAAACGGGATTGGATTGGTTGAGAAGTTGGAACTGCGTATCGCCAATTCATGGGTGCGGGTTTACCACTGTCTAGAGATGAAAGGACGAATCCCCTCTCTCTGAAAGGCTAATGTGCGATCCGGTCTTAGGTGCCGAACCGCAAAAAGAAAACGGATCAGGGAGTAGGAGGCAAGATTCTCTCCTACAAAACCCCGAGCAAGCCAGAGGCTATAGCGGGACAAGTTCCACCACTCCAGGGCAGAGTGTTTCAAACATTAAGGAACAAATTCCCAAGTTTCCACCATCCTCAGCAAAGGAAGGGGGGAAAGGGGGTGGGGCATGAGTACACAGGTGAAGAGAAGGTGCCAAGAATAAAAAGTATAGGTGTGTGGACATGTGTCTCCCATTTTCAGCTGGGTCCTGGCCCCTTAACTTCAAGCCCAGCTCCTTTCACCTTCCAAGCCCTTGAGGTTGACGCTGGCCCTGATCCAAAGCAGCAAACAGCAAGGCTGTGGAGCTTGTTAAATCGTTTTCTCAAGAGCAGCAGTTGTTTCGTGAAAGTGAAAATGGCACGTGATGCAATCTGGGAAAGCTACTATTGGAGGGAAAAACGCACACAGAGATCGTCAAAAACGCTGCTACGTCTGCGGAAGCCCGCGTGACAATGTGTGGCTGGACCAGGCTTGTAACAGGAAAGGAACGTTCCAGCGAGAAACACTGAAGTGTTGGGTCGAGCGGACCAGAGACAAAGAGGACAGTTTGCTCTGGAGGGAGTATATATTATACACAAACGCCTGCAGGGAAGCCTCTCCTACGCCTGCGGCACCACGACATACGGCTGGTGGGGGATCAGCTTCTGACGCTCGTTGCAGTTGTAGATCCAGCGGGGGCGCACAAAGGAGAGGTTGGCGTTCTCATTCAGAGCCTGCAGCGGAAATCAGAAAACAATCAGTGCTTGAACGGACCCCTGCTTTCTTCCAAAAGCTGGAGCCGGTCCATCCAAAGGTGAAGCGTTTCTGCCAAGTTCCTGCATTAGCATTCAAAGGTATCCCCTCTCCTCCAGTTAAAATGTCATCTCGGCCACAAGCCCAGAGCCAGCAAGGTGCAGTACTTAAAGATGGTTGGGATAGGCCCGGGAGACTCGGGTTCAAATGTCTCATTCAGCTATGAACCTCACTAGTTGATCTAGGGCCCTCTGCTAATTCTCCGCTTGGAGGGGAAATTATGCATAGGCTGGAGGGGAGAGGTGAGATATAAAAGCTACAAGCAAGCAATAAATTAGCTCACTGCGTTGCCTCCGGCGTATCACTGTTCCTTTCATCCTCAGTCCCCTCCTAACCTTAATGGGCTGTTGTAAGGATGGGATCAAGTGTCACGGACCTGACAGCGCTTTCTAAATGCTCACATTTATCATTATGCAAATCTGTCCCTGCTAACGTTTCGTTCTGGAAAAGGTTGTTCCACAGATGCCTCCATTAATTTCGTCAGGGGCCCACCTGAGACCACAGAGGTATACAGTCCCCTACGAGGCTGGCAGGGTATGCTCACCTCCTCAAACGTGTCATCCCACTCTTGAGCCGTGATCACGTAATTCACTCGCTCGTTCATATAGTCCTCCACCTCTCTGCAAAGCAGAAGAGAAGCATTCCCTTATTCACATTCTTTACAGACAGCTTCCCCCCCTTGTATCTTCCGGAGAAAAAGCAGAAGTGATCTACATCTTAACGTATATTTGACCAGAATAGAGACAGCATTATGAAACAGCAGAGAGGGAATTAGCACACTCGTCTTTTATTAGAATCTAATAACAATGAACATCATAGGCTGAATTCGGACAACACGATAGTCAATGGTGGGGTAATAATCAACTTTACAGTTGTTCATCTAGGGGGTACTCCCCACACAACATGGTATTAAATAATCAACTGTGGTGTGGATTAGGATCAGCGCTGAGTTGACTATGGTAGCATTCGGACGACATGATAATAAATACAACTGACGATTATTCCCCCCGCCCAGTTGCTTATTGTATCGTCCGAATGAGGCATTTTTAAAGATTGTGCTCATTACACACACACACACACACACTATCCCATGGGCACCCTCTTGTGAACGAAGAAAGTCTTTCAACAGCTTGACCTGTGTGTAGGCAAGTAGTGGGCCGCATGTTATGATGTGCTGTTATGTCATGTTGTCTGAATCATACTTTTTTTTTAAAGCTGCCCCTGACACAGAGAGTGCAACATACTCAAAACAGGTTGAACGGGTGGATTATCAGGACTCTGAAAAGTTTCTGACCCCTCCTATGTCGAAAGAAGCGTAAGGATGGAATCATAACCTCTTACGTTGCAAAATTAGAGTGTAGAATTTGGCTTTTCTTCTTTATTTACTATACACACCTTAAACTCTCCTGCCCCAATAAGCCCCCAATTATAACACAATGGCTCTGTTCAAACAACACACTAAACCATGATGGGTAAGCATTTTGAGCTAAACATTATGGCTCAGCATGTTGTGTGAACCGTTCCTAGCCATGGTAGCTACCTAACCATGGCTTAAACAACACTCACTAACCACTTGCTGCAAAAGGGTTAGAGGCCCAACCATGGCTTAACGTGTTGTCTGAACGGGCCCAGTGCAATATAACTCAGCATTCCACCTGGGCAAGATATTACTAACAAAACTCACCCATTAAAAGCTGTGATGTACCGGTTCAAGAGGCGTCGCTCCTGAGAAGGGAATTCGCCATAAAGGAAGAAGTGTTTGCCCCCAAATAAATCTGGCAACGAGAGGGTTAGGTTAGCAGAGAGCGCAATGAAGACTCAATACCCTGTGCATGCCCCAGAAATTGAATCTGGAATCTCCGAGCGTTAATTCTGTAAGAGGATTGTGATGCTGGCCATTATGTTCCAGCGCAAAGTGGACCACATTTTTACTAACAAGGAAGGGCGATCATGCAACCTACAGCTCATCCCCAAACCTCATTTTCCCTGAGTCCTTGGACCCCTAAATAAATCTTAATTCAGTCCAGAGGGAGAGGCGAGTAAGAAATAAACATATTATTATTATTATTAAATTGTATTATTATTATTATTATTATTAAAGAATTTATTACCTACGTTCAAACTGATTCAGCTACACTTTAAATAAAACCACATTAAATAAGCCTCAACAGAGGTGTCTTTTTAAGGATATTGCAAGAAAAGCAAACTACAATTAAAGTAAAAGTTGTAACCACTCACTATTAGAAGCAAAAGGTCATACTTAATATTTTCTTCTCTATTCCCAGTTACAAGAATATCCAGGAACGAAACAGCCTCACAAGCTAAACAAGCGTGCCATGAAACTCTCTGTCCTGATTAACATTCAGCCCCGCAGGTTAATCAGGAAGAGTGGAAAAGGGCAAAAAACACCCCAAAACGGAATGCACGAAAGAAGGAAATATCACCTTTGGGGTGGAATAAAAATCCAAAATATTTAATAGTTATATCCACATTGAAAAATGATTTGTTTCTTTAGAAAAGAGAGACAGAATTGTATATAAGCTCAACGTTTCAGGCCATAAGGTCCTTCATCAGGACCTGAGGGCCCGAAACGTTGAGCTTATGTACAATTCTGTCTCTCTTTTCTAAAGAAACAAATCATTTTTCAATGTGGATATAACTATTAAATATTTTGGATTTTTATTCCACCCCAAAGGTGATATTTCCTTCTTTTGTGCATTCCACAGGTTAATCAAGCAAAGGTTGAGTGGATTGCTCTACTGGTGAAAACCTGTAGTCCTCGACCAAAACACACTTCCTCATATCCCATTAGTTGTGACATACCCGGCAGCTCTGGGATAGGCTGATCTGGCTCGCCCTTTTCCTCAATGTCCGTGTTCTCATCCGTGGAGCCGCCGTAGGGATCGTCGTCCGGATCCGGGCCAGCCCTCCGCCCTCCTTGTTGCTTTTTGCGGTGCTCCTCTTCTACTCTAAAGCCAGGGGGGAAGAAGAGAAACAATGTCATTTAGGGCAGTGGGCTTGATCCGCTCTCCCTTCACCACAATTGGCATCAAGCCTCTTGTCCTCAAAATTGAAGTGCACGCTGGCAGCTTCTGCAGGAGGCCTGGAAAGCTTATAAGGTCTACGTGAAGGGAGGAAGTTTCTCCCTTACGCAGCGGCTTCCTGTCCCTTCCCATCGGTACCAAGCCCTCCCCACCCCCCGATACTTGTTCATCTGCTGGCCGCATGAGTATCCAGCTGCCATTCAAGCCCCTTTAGACACAAAATCCCCACACTTTCCCCCCTCCGTAACTCATGGAAGGACCAAGCACCGTGACCTTCGCTTGACCAACCTCCTTAGCTCATCGTCGGTGTCGCCGGAGCCGGAGCCCCCGTTGTCTCGAACGCCTGAGAGATTGCAGGGGGAGAAAAGGGAGAGGGAACGCTTAGTGAGGGACAAGCTCCTACGGTGCATGGGTGGGCTAGCCCACTCCCGGTCCACAACCCGAGAACCATCACCTGTTCATTCCGCCTGCAGGGCAGATGCCAGGGAGCCAATTCCCTAGGACTGCAACTCCCATCATTCCCGGCCAGCACGGCCATGGGCGTTGCCAGGTTACTCAATGATACCTTACAAAACCTTGGCAGGTCCATGAGAAAATGGCAACAGGAAGGGATAGGGACGTACAGAACGATGCACGGTGTGGAGAATGTGGATAGGGAGAAGTTCATCTCCCTCAATATGAAAACGCAACGGGGTCATCCCGTGAGGCTGGCTGACTGGTGAGAGAGTGAAGGCAGAGAAAGGAAGGACTTCTTCCCACGGTGCATAGTTAAATTATGGGATTCGCCACCACAAGATGTAGTGATGGCCGCCAATTGGGATGGCTTTAAAAGGAGATTGGACAATTTCCTGGAGAAGGCTATCAATGGCTACTAGCCCTGATGGTTATGCGCTGCCTCCAGGATCTGAGACAGTAAGCCTGCCTGCACCAGTTTGCTGGGGATCATGGGTGGGAGGGTGCTGTTGCACCATGTCCTGCTTGGTTGGTCCCTGGCCAACAGCTGGCTGGCCACTGTGTGGACAAAGTGCTGGACTAGATGGACCCTCGGTCTGATCCAGCAGGGTTCTTATGTTCTTAACCGAGGCCCAATGGCTTAATAAGGAGAGGCTTGGAAGGCCTGACGGGGCCCAGAGGCCATACCTTGAGGAACGGGGTGTGTGTATTTCTTCCTCGGATTGGAAGGTCAGGACATCAGGCAAGCTTGTAACATTTATGAACATCTATCTAGTTTTACAGGATTGTGACCTGCATGGGGAGGGACCTACTTTTCCTCCTTTTCCAATAATCCTGGAACTCAACGGTCAGGTAACGAAATGGATCGTCAGCAGGGCTGAGACCTCTGCACCCCATGCATAATCTTAACTACCCCTAAAATGTGGCGACAACCATTTGCTTACACGGCTTAAAAAGATTTAAAAAAAAAAAAAAAAAAGATCCAACAGATTCAGGGAGAGCGGCTCTAGCCGTCGTGACTGGCTATGGAAATTGCAGGACTGCCACGAGCGGAGGTAGCGAGACTTCCCCACGATCGGATGACGAGGACCAACAGAGAGGGATGGACATCCGCTCTATGCCCCATTCGCCAGCTCCCAAGGGGATGGATGCTGCTGGAAGTGGAATGCTCGACCCGCCGAGCCTTTCGGTTTGACCCAGCGTGGCAGCTCTTATGCAGAGACAGAGGCTCTTAGCCCTACCCGTGGCATCCTCATCGTCGCTGCAGGACGCTGCAGAGTCAGCCGCCGGGGCCTGCGAGTTGTTTTGGATGCCGCTGTTCCGAGAAGTGGTGGGCGCCGCCTCCTCCTCTTCCTCTTCAGAGGAAGCCCTCCTTGGCACCGTCTGTGCTACCTTGGGGCTGGCGGGAGTCTTGGGCTTGTGGTTGGAGCTGGGCAGATTGGATCTCTGTAAAATCAAATAAAAAACACTGCTTGGATGACAGGCAGGGAAAAGTGGGCCTGCTCGCCTTTTGTACCAAGCCCTTCAGCTGCAGATTTTACAAGGCTACCGGGGGCGTTCAGGATTTGGCTAAATCTGGGAGAAGTGAGGATGGGACGTGCAGATTTCACACACCAGCACAGTTTAAGCACTCAACAAAGGCCCTGTGAGCGGGGCTGTACGTCTGCCCTGCACAGCTCCTTGCTCAACATTGCCCCGTCCCTCAATCACCAACAGCCTAGTAACTTCTATCGAATAACTTCTATTGTCAACTTCTATTGACAGTTTGCATAAGTGATACAAATCGCAAAATCCAGCTTTTCCCTCGGTTTAGAATTTGGCACCCACTAAAGCAGGATTTCTTTTTAAAAGGACTGTCACACAATTTTTAAAAAAACATCCAGCGGCATCAAACTCATGTTAAATCACTCGATCGGTTAATCAATTTAACCTGCATGTGACTAGTACAAGCCTACCCAAACCCAGTGCTCTCCAGATGTCTTGGGCTGCAACACCCATGGTCATATTGGCTGGGGATGATGGGAGTTGTGGTCCAAGTCAACCAGAGGGAACCAGGGAAGGCTGGACCGATGCACTTATTTGGATGGGGGAGGGAAAAGATATTTCCTTTATTTTTAGATGTATTTGTCGCGGTAGATGTGGTCTTAGAAGAGGCATTTCTTTTTTAAACTCAGGTAAGAATGCCTCTTCTGAGATGGCATCTGCAAATTACAGTTTTTCTAAATACGTATGGTAACAATTAAATATCTCCATTTATTTAGAATTCTTATCCCCTGCCCTACCTCCAGAAAGAACAGAGACAGGTTTACAGTATTAACGAAACCGGTGCCAATACGGCAACCATAAAATCACACTAACACGCTCAAACAATTAAAACACACGGCACACACCTATTTTAAATGCTCTGCCCCATTAATCACAGTGGCCTTGTTAGTCATTTAAAAAGGGTTTATAAGGAAGTAGTCCAACCGAAGCTTGGAGAACTACTTAGCAAGCACAGGGTACCCATCCGGATCTAAGGGTGCCAGCAGAACAATAGCAACTCCCCTCAAAACGAAGCAAGGTACCCCGATGAACTGAAGTCCTGCATTACCTGTTGATGAGGCTTGCGGTGCCGGCTGGAGGTCTCTTCGTCACTCTCCTCCTCCTGCTCGCTGCTGGAGGATTCTGGGCTGACCATCAGGTAACTGGGAAAGAAAACTCACCAGCTGTAACCCCAGACGCAGCTAAAGCCAGACCTCCTATCCCAAAACAATGAGAACAAGGGCCCCAGACGGAGGAGGAGTGTTTTGAGGTCTACTCTTACTCCACTCACCGCTTGCAGGGCAGGTGCCTCCGAGTACGGTAACAGTCCAGGATCCACTCCTTGCGCACAATAATGCCCCCGAGCCCTTTCACCTGGCTGTACTTGGGTGTGTTGGCAAAGGCACAGCTAGGAAGAGAGAGGGAAGAGCGTGATGTATGGAACATCACACAAGTGCCAGGAAGCCTGCGTCGAAAGCAGAAGAGCTGACAGAGATCACGGCGATCAAATCCATCATCTTAAAGCAAGGGGTCGGGAGGGGGGGGCATTTGCGTCTCCCAATTCCCCACCCATTTATGGACTGCCCTAGGTCTTTTATTTTCAAGAAGTTATATTAAAAATGGATCTCGGGAGTGCTAAAATGGACAACCTTCGCTTGCAACCAAGCTAAATTTGACCCTGTTAGCGCCCCGTAGCTGCTATGGAGTGCCATTTTGTTTGCAAATTAAAAAAAAGTAGTAATAATTCAGGTGCATGGCAGGGAGCGGCAAAGGCAGCATGGTGAAGGTTACAATGCTGAGCAGACTTGCCTGGGATTAAGTCCCATTGAAATCAGTTGAGTTTACTCTAGTGTAGACATGCACAGGATCGGGCCAATTAACTGGAATCGCAAATGAGCTCACAGTCCTGGTTTTCTGTGGCGTCTTGGCAACTAGGAACTCCCTCCTGCCACCTGAGTTTCCCAAAACTGGATACATTTTGGTGGGGAGGGGTTGGGGAGGGCGTCGAATTTTAAAACATTTGCTTTTGGCACCAATGCTTCAGGACTCGTCACGATATTTGAGAAAACAGGACGTTAACAAGATGCGAACGGATGTCTTGACCTGTCGGGTTGGAGCCTTTGGGACGACGCAGGCTTTGAAATTGACGGCTGAGGATTAAAAGGTGCGCAGCTTTAGACGGGGCGGGAAGGTCCAGCGGTCGGCAGGACAACCTACATGAGGTGAGTGCTGTCCGGGGTCCAGTCTGGCCGGTACTTGCCCCCCATCTCTAGGGCCTTGTCCCGCAGCTCAGAGCGGAAGGGGTTCTGGAAGCCGCTCAACACGAACACGGCGCCCTGCAGGAGGTGCTGGAAAGACCCGTTGGCTGCTGCCTCCGGAGACGTCGTTTGAGGAGGCTTTTTGGAAGGGAGCATCTTCTGGGGAGCCGGCGTTGAGGGAGAAGCTGTAAACGGGGAAAGATGGAAAGTAAAAAAAAGTTACTTAGGACTAGAAGGGAAGGGGGAAAAATCATTATTCACTCTTCCACACAAACCAATCAAAATTACGGAATTTGCTACCGCAAGGTGTGGCGATGGCCACTCATTTGGATGGTTTCAAAAGGGGGGTGGATAAATTCCTGGAGGAGAAGGCGATCCATGGCTACAGGCCCTGATGGCGATGTGCTCCCTCCAGGATCAGAGGCACTAAGCCTAGATGCACCAGTTGCTGGGGAACATGGGCGGGATGGTGCTGTCACACCGTGTCCTGCTTTGTTGGTCCCTGGCCGACAGCTGGTTGGCCACTGCGTGGACAGAGTGCTGGACTAGATGGACCCCCGGTCTGATCCATCAGGGCTCTCCTGATGTTCTTATGATGCAGAGAACACACAACAGATTCCCTCCACAGCTGTTTGCTTAGAATTCCTACATAAATAGCTGCTGGGGCTAAAGCAACATGTGGGGAAGCGGCCATGTCCAGCGTTGCCTAATCCAGAATTCTGCCATCACTTTACGTGGAATTTGGAACTAGGTGGCAGTATATGAATTGGTCATTTCTACCAGATACGTCACACAATGCACAGTCAGGTACTACCATGCTGGTCATCAGCAGCTGCCATTCCAGCCCCCCACCCCATTCCTCTTGCCTTGCGTGTTGTGGCTTTTTATTTACTTATTACATTTATATCCCGCCTTTTTTCCTCCAAGGAACATAATACATAACCCTCCTCTGCCTCTCCATTTCGTCCTGACGACAACAACCCTGTGAGGTAGGCTGGGCTGAGAGTCGGTGACTGGCCCAAAGTCACCCAGTGAGCTTCCAGAGCCGAGTAGGGACTAGAACCCGGATCTTCCAACTCCCAGCCCAACACTCTAGCCACTACACCATGCTGGCTCTCTTTTTCAGACTCTAAGCCTGCCGGCAGAGACTCTTTGTTATTTTAATGATTATATGTAAGCAGCTCTGGGAACCTGTTTGGCTGAGGAACGGGATAAAAATACTTTAAATAAATGCAAATAATTGATTGTGGATTTATGATGCAGATAGTGTAACAAAAAGTAGTCATTTGTCTGTGAGAGAGAAGGGAGAGTGCTTATGATGGCATATGCCGCTTGCAGAGTTTAAATATATTTGAATTCATGTTAAATGTATTATTTAAGCAGCTGTCCCCGAGATCAGGGCACCTTCACATTGATCTTGCAGTACTAGCCCCGCCAGGGCCTTCTCTGCTGTGGAATGAGCTCCCTAGAGAGGTTCGCCTGGCACCTACATTATACTCCTTTCGACACCAGGTGAAGACCTTATTTTCACAATGTTTTAATAGTTTATTAGCATAGTCTTTTAACTCCGCTGTTTTAAATCTGTATTTTAAACTCGTATTTTAAATCTGCACTGCTGCGTGGCTTTTTTTTTTTAAAAAAAAACCCTGGTTGTGTTTTGATATTGCATTATCATATCATGTTTTTATACTGTTTTGTTGATGGTTTTAATTTTTGCGGACCTCCCAGACAGCTTCGGCTATTGGGCGGCGTATAAATGTAATAAATAAATAAATAAACCAGGCAAGACAGGAACCAGGAGGGTCTCTCTCTCTCTCTCGAGCAGGGATGGCGCTGATTTGCAAAGCCCTGTTTGTTAGAGAGAGAGAGAGAGAGAGAGAGAGAGGAGCTACCCATACGCAGCTATCCTCCTGGAGGAAAAGAGCAAGGTTGCAAACCTACACACACTTACGAAGCATCCACGTGGAAGGATTTAGCCCTGGGCAAACCTCCTTCGACCTACACTCCAAGGTTACTCATCAACGCAAGCAAGTTCAACCAATCCCAAATATAATCTCCAGTCTCCCGCAAGGGAAAGGACTGTGAAGCCTCGTTTCCAAAATGCACTCCCCACCCCACCCCCCCACCCCCAGGCCGCACACACACCTTTGAGTTTCTTGGAGGGCGGCTGCACGGGCCGGGGGGTATCGGGGTGAGTTTTCTTGGCCGCAGTTGAGAGGCTCGCGTTTTCCTTGCTGAATTCAAACTTCCTCTTGACTGGCGTGGGCTCCTGCAAGTAGACAGAAACTAAGGCAAGGATCCCGTGCCCATTTACCTGGGAGCAAGCCCCACTGAACTCAACGGAATGTATTTCTGAGTAGACAAGGGGCGGATTGAGCTGTCGGTGTCCCCCTTAGCTTGGGCCTCCAGTTCACGCGCCCAGAGAGGAGATGCAGTTGACGCTGCGACGGATCCGTATCTCAGTCAACACATCACATATCTACTGGGTGGCAGCTGTATTGTGTCTGTCTGTACAGCCCATTCCTGCCAGAATTTCACATCCTCCTGTTACCTGGTCTATCGTTTCTTGGAATTGATGGCATTTCCTACATGAAACTGTTGTTACACTGTTATCTCTTGGGATGTATTTTTGGTAGCCGTTGCTCTTGCTGTTATTATTTTCATATCTATACTGCCCAATAGATGAAACTCTCTGGGCAGTTTACAACAATTCATACAATGATAAAATACAGCCTAAAATTATAAATATACAACCTTTAAAACAATTAAAACACCTAAAAACAATTTCAATCAAATACTAGGCACGTTCGGGCAGCTGGCATAAATGCCATTAAACACCTGGGAGAAAAGGACAGTCTTAACCTGGCGTTGAAAAGCTGACAGTGTTGGGGCCAGGCGAGCCTCAGTGAGGAAATTGTTCCACAGTTTGGGGGGGGGGGTCACCACTGAAAAGGCCCTCTCCCTCGTAGCCACCCTCCGATCACCCGAAGGAGGTCCCCAAATGTTGAGCATAGTGTCCAGGTATGTCCAGGTCAGGAGAGGCGTTCCGTCAGGTATTGCTGTCCCAACATGTAAGACTTGATAGGTTAAAACCAGCACCTTGAATCGGGCTCGGAAGCATACAGGCAGCCAGTGCAAGTGCCTAGATAATGCAGAGGTGCGAAAACTCAAGCCCAAGGGCCAGATCTGGCCTGCCTCGGGTAACAACCCCACCCTCCAGGGTTCTCCATATGGCAAGGCCCCGTTTCCCTTCGTTCTCTGAACATTCTGTAGTCTCCTGGCTTTTGCACAGTCTTTTCCCCCATTCTAAAGAGTTGAAATGCCTCTCCTTAAGGCTTAGTAGCGTGCAGCAAGAGCTTTAAGCTAAAAGATGCTGGGATTTGTAGTCACCATAACCACACACCTTTTGCCTTCAGCCCCCCTCACTACTAGAACATGCCCCCCACAAGCTTTTATTTATTTATTTACAACATTTGCACACCGCTCCATATCTATAGGTATAGAGTGGTGGACATAAAAGGGGCAATGGTACAAAGATAAAAAGACTCAAACACCGTATTCAAATTATTCATTTCCAAACTGGAATTCCATCCTTGAGCTGAAAGAGGTTCTATACCCCTGAGATAATGCACAGGAAGTACTATAAAGACTGATCTCTTCTGGCAGGCCTACCCAGTCGAATTTTAAGACTTTGTTGATTTTAATAAGGCATTAATTTTATATGCTTTTAATCCGTTTACGTATTTTATATTGCTGGCATTGATGCGGTTCCACTCCTCGATCCGGAGGGAGAGGCAGGTAAGAAATAAATATTATTTCAAAACTAGTTCAAAATATGGCAGCCAGGTTGGTCACCGGTACATCTAGGGGTGAGCATATTACGCCAACATTAAAATCACTCCACTGGCTGTCAATTAGTTTCCGGGCAAAGTACAAAGTACTGGTCAACTACAACTGGGGGGGAGGGGGGACCTAGTCAAGGCTAACATGTGGGAATGACTGCATAGCCACACCATCCATATGGTACCCAGTTCTTACCTTGGGTGAGGCCTTGGTGGTGGGTTTTTCCACGGAGGACGGTGACGGGTCAGGGGAAACGGACGTACCAGTTTGCAGCGAGGCAGCGGCATAACTGGGCGAAGGCTGGTCATTCTGAGAGGCTGCAAGACCAAAGAATAACGACAATGATTGTAACCCTCATGAGTGCGCACAGGCTCAGTTCAGACAGTTCACGCAGTACTCCCCACACAATGTGTTCTACCTCCACCTTTGTGTGGCTGTGGGCTACTGTGGAGTTGAGTAAAAACTATCGCGACGTTGACTGACAGTTCCTCCACCCTCTCTCCTTCCCCCAGTCCTCCCGATGGTATCCCATCAGCCACTGCTGTGGAAAAAACAATCCAGGAGGCTCTCCAAGAGTGGCACTCCCTCCTTTTGCCCCTCTTGCTAGGGAACTCTGTAGCCAGTGGGGAAAATCAATGCAACGGAAAACTCCACGGAGCCCGCCACACAACACGCAGCACAACGGTCGTGCAGGAACAGCGTTGATATTCTGCGTGGAGTGTTCTCCCAAACAAACCTCCACCATTGCGCAGAGTTTTCCCGCCAGACCACACATTTCTCAACGGTGGTGTGAAAGCTCCACCGTGGAGTTCTAAAACCACCGTTGAGAAACGTGTTGTCTGAACTGAGCCACAATGGTAGAGCTGATGCTTTGCATTTCATGGCCTAGCGTTCAATCGAGAGCCAAAGGGAAGCCAACAGATCCTGTCTTTTAACCCCACTTATGCTAACTCCATTCCACCAGTCTTGCTGAAAGTCTACTTAACGTTTCCCTCTTCCCTCCCCATCCCTCTTTCCTTGTGTGCCATGTCCTTTCTCGATTGCAGGGACGAGCTTTTTTTACTAATTGTAAACCCTCTGGGAGCTGTTTTTTTTGCTCAGGAACAGGATAAAAATACTTTAAGGGCTTAACCCTATGTCTGTTTAGAAAAAAAAAAGCCCTAGTCCTTTTTTGTGTTGAAACATGCATAGGATTGCACCTCAAATAAGTAATAAATCCATACACACATCAGTCAAAATTGGTAATAGCTACTAGTCAAGACGGCTAAATGGAATCCCACTGGGCCAGGGGCAGCATGCCGCTTGATATCCATTGCCAGGCAGCCACAGCAAGGGGAAGCCCACCGCCTTCATCCTGCCCTGCCGGCTGGCCACTGGGGGAAACACAACGCCGGACTTGATGGGCCTTTGTTCCGATCCAGCAAGGGTTATCCGCCAGCCGGAGGCAAGACACCGACCGGTGCGCTGCAGCTACCTTTAGGCGGAGAGACCAGGGGCTTGCTGGTGCGGCTGAAGAACAGGGCGCCAGGCTTCAAGGCGTCGCTGTCATCCTCCTTCACCTTGAACTGGCCCAGCTTGGTGACTTTCTGAAGGGTGCAGAGCAGGGAGAGAAGAAGACACTGGTGACGCTCTGGCCAAGGGGAAAGAGTCAAGAGCGAAGGGAGGATGGAAGCCAAGTCCCTGGGATACTCACCGGCGAAGCCGCTTTGGAATGAACTTCGTTGTTTTCTGGCGGTGAGTGGAACCTCACAAAGGAGAGGCCATAAGCCAAGGACTGGGGAGAAAAGCAGACGGCTCAGGAGAACTGGGGTGGGGAACCTGGGGGCCCTCCAGTATTCCCTGGGTAGCCACGCCCTCACTCTCTGGCCCCACCCCTTTCCCCCCAACCACCAATCAGTTGGCCGTTTCCCAACTTTGGTGCAGTCCCCCAGTCCATTCAAAAAGCTTGAAATGCCTCTCCTAAGGACGAGTTACCGACAGTTAAGCGCTTTAAACTAAAATATGCTGGGGTTGTTTTGGTATTTTGGCCCCATCGCTTTTGCCTCTGGCTCCACTGTCTTTTGCATTCAGCCCACCCCTGCTGGAACGTGGCCCTGAGAGCTTCTCCAGAACGGAATTCAACCCTTGGGCTGAAAGAGGTTCCTGACCCACGCAGAAGAAGAACCAGTTTTATCGATCAAGCAGTCTTCAGCGGTTGTTGATAGCCTCCCAGGCTGCTCCTTTCTCCAATCATCATCCCACACTCCTTCCAAAGCTAGGGGCAAGTGTCAGCTCTGCTAACAGATGCATGTGAGGCAGAGATAAGAGTAATATTCCTGAGTCAGAGTAACGTAACAGCTCCGTTTATAAACAACTGTGCTGGCAGTAAGTACTTGCTCATTATTTATCTTTTCATACTGAGGACACACAAACTCTGAGGCTTCTGCTCTCTTTTGCTGGAGGTCAGCCCCATTAAAAGTACAACCCCAAGCATATCCACTTGAGAGCAAGTCCCGCTGAACTCAGTAGGATGGATCTGCACAGGATCACGCTCCAAAAAGTATCCCATGACCAGATTCTAACCGTTTCTGGCAGCGCACTGCATTGATGCGGATATGCCCATCTAGAGATGAGGTGAAAGCCCAAATGTGAAGTATGCTTCCACATCTCTAGACAGGGGATACTCATAGATTTTGGGGAGCTCTGAGAAAGAACAAAAAACAGTCACACTCTCCATTTTCCAGACATAGCCACAGGTAAATGTCCCAGACTAGTTGAGATGCCCGATTCAAGGTGAAGGTTTTAACCGATAAAAGACTTACACAGCTTGGGGACCACAATACCTGACGGAACGCCTCTCCCGACACGAACCTACCCATACACTACGATCAACATCTAAGGTCCTCCTCCGAGTGCCTACTCCGAGGGAAGCTCGGAGGACGGCAACAAGGGAGAGGGCCTTCTCAGTGGCGCCCCCCACCCAACCATGGAACGTTCTCCCCAACGAGGCTTGCCTGGCACTAACGCTGTCATCTTTTCAGCGCCAGGTGAAGACTTTTCTCTTCTCCCAGGCATGTAACAGCATATGTTGAGCTTTTTAAACTGAGTCCTGGACAATTTAAATGAGATGTCGTTTGTTTTTAGGCTTTTATGGTTTTAAATTTTGTATATTAGTTTTTAAATGTTCAATGAGAGAGCTTGAGCTTCAGCTATGGGGCGGTATATAAATGTAAATAATAATAATTAGTCTCTCTTTGCCTTCATTAACATCTTCTATTACAACACACAAAGTCCTTTGCAATAAAACTCAACCTCAAAATGCTCCTGTAATACAGGCCAGTGTGAAACCAAGAGAAATGACAACTACCTTACCACTACTTAGCAAGTCTCTGACCAAGTCTGACACTGGTCAGCATCCCTTATATCGTGCCTCATTTTGCTCTCCAAAATACAAACCTTAGTATAGGGCTGGGTACAAACGATCTTAACCCGGTCCCACTTCCTCTCCGTCGTGGCTTTCACCAGCTTATCTGGCCCAAACATACGGACCCTGTTGAGGTTGGTGCCGCTCTTGCTCTCTGAGGGGGACATGAAAGAGGACGTGCCCAAGAGCACCTGAGGTGGAAGAGAAAGGATACGGTGGATATCATGGTGCAGACTTTGAAAGGTTACATATCCTACTAAGTGCCGTTTCAAACCCAATGGGCTTGAGGGATGGGTTAGAGTATAGAGCTGGGGGGGGGAGAGATACTGAGCCACGCGCCTGGCTCCCAATGGAAATTGCCACATGCAGGGAAGAGGCACAATACAGACATTGTGTTGCGTGTCTTTATGGTACCCTGCCGTATTTGGCTAGCATTGATTGTTTTGAATGTAGCTGCATTCAATGAGTAGCTGGCTTACATTGCTGGAGTCCTACCCATCTGTGACTCTACTCCCTCCCACCCACTCCCGGATTCAAATTTCCTACTACTGATTTTAAGCGCCCTTTCAAGATGGCTCCATCTCCCTTATAGGCTGCTTCAACACCACAGACCAAAAATGACACATCCAACAGCAACAAGGAGATAACTCTGATCCAGCATAATTGGAAACATCAGCTCTTGCTACAGAAGAGCCAGCTTTGAAATCAGGATGGCACATGAGGCCCTGAGTACCATCCAGTTCACACACACACACACACACACAAAACGCCCCCCGCCCGTCACCTCGTAGTTCTGTTCGCTGGAGGAGGCAGAGCTGCCAGCCAGTACTTCCACAAACGCGGAGCCTTCATTACCAATGTCGATGCTGTGGATCTGCTCCTCTTTCTCAAACTGTGGGGAGACAGGACAGCCTCAGCAGGGGATTAGAGGAAACACACGAAGAATACCCTGCAGCCCAGGTCTGTATGGTAAGCCAAGATACATGTCCCAGGCATGTACAATAGCCTACTATATTAACCTGTATCACCATCTTATACCAAGTGAGATTGCTGGTCATTCCAGCCCAGTATTGTCTAAACTGACTGGCGGTGGCTCGCCAAGGTCTCAGCAGAAGCCTTCCCTTTCCCAGTCCTGGTACCCAAGATCCTTTTAATTCATGATGTCAGGTTGAAGCACTCTGCTAATGAGGTACAGCCTCTTCACTGGAGGCCTAACAGAGCTTCTGATTTTGCTGCCCGAGACAACGAAAATATGGAGGTTGAATGCATGATGCTGGGCTGCATTCAACCTGGTGGATCATTTGCAAAAGCAGGCTTACTACATCCAGACAAGCTGCTAGTCCAGCGTATGGTGCTAGAGATAGGAATTCAGACCCCAGTTTACAAACTCCGTGCATGACCTCCCAAATCAGAGTTTTTTTCAAAGCGATAGCCTGGAAGCAAAAGCAGCTTGATAGGGAGCGTGGACACAAGAGCTGCGGCAATTCACACACCTTGCCCAAGCATCCATAATGTCCTTTTTAGAGCAATGTGTCTACAGTCAGACACAAGGCCAAATTACAACACACTGAGAGGGTTGTCATTTGTCAGTACTACAGATCAGTTCATACAATATGCTTTGCCTCCACAACCATGTACATGCCTGCAGTTACGTGGCGAACCATCACCATGAACCAGGCGGTACCTGGATGTGGTCAATAGCAACCTCCACCACTGGACCAGGGTTCTTTGCAGCTGCTACCATTCGCCTACAGCTCATTTCAAATTAATATCCTTTTGCAGGAGATACTTAGGTGGCCGAGACAGAGCCACGGCTATTCACGGCTCTGAGAAACTAACTGCATGAGCCGGACTTAGAGCAATTCGCTACAATAGAAGCGTTTCGCAAGTATTTACACTCACAACAGTCCTGCAGGAGAGTCAGGGCTAATTTCAAAACAGGACCACACAAGAGACAAATGAAAACTCACCTGTAATATGACAGAGACTTGTTTCTCCCCTGCTTGGGCGGCCTTCCACTTGCGGTAGGTGTCGGCCTTGAGCAGGTTCTCGGCACAGTGAGTCTGGGGGGTAGAGAAAGTTGGGGAGATGGGAAGGGGGAAAAAAGAGAGAAACGGATGGCAGGATATAATCCCTCCAACCCCAGTGATTTCACTCCACCCCACCTCCACGGTCTATTCCCCCCACATCACTTCCCCACCATAGCCTGCTCCCCCCACCCACATCACTCCCCTTCTCTTCCTCACCATGGTCTGCTCCCAACTCCATAGATCTCTTAAGAACATCAGAAGAGCCCTGCTGGATCAGACCAAAGGTCCATCTCGTCCAGCACTCTGATCACACAGTGGCCAACCAGCTGTCTACCAGGAACCCACAAGCAGGATACGGGTGCAAAAGCACCCACCCACCCATGTTCCCCAGCAACTGGTGCAATGCTAGGCTGACCCTATGAAAAGGAGGACAGGGCTCCTGTATCTTTAACAGTTTCATAGAAAAGGGAATTTCAGCAGGTGTTATGTGTATATATGCAGAACCTGGTGAAATTCCCTCTTCATCACAACAGTTAAAGCCGTAGAAGCCCTGCCCTCTTTTGTACATGGTCAAGAGGACAGGGCTCCTGCCGCTTTAACTGTTGCGATGAAGAAGTAATTTCACCAGGTGCTGCATGCATACAAATGACACCTGCTGAAATTCTCTGTCCTTTGCAACTGTTAAAGATACAGGAGCCCTGTCCTCCTTTTCATTGGGTCACTCTATGCATATAGGCTTAATGCCTCTTCCCCCCCCCACACACACATATGGTATCTCCCCCCTGCCATCCCTTCCCCCACCATGGTCACTTCATACCTCCAGACGCCCTACAAACGTTGGCATTGAATACAGCAATTCCTGCTCCATCGCCCCCCCCTCCCACAATACCCCTTTTCAACCACCTGCCTCCCTCCCCCTAATCCCCCACACTGGGCTCTTCCAGGGCCCACCAATCACAAAGCGCCCACCCCCCCTGCGAATGGCCGCTTCCAAGCACCAACGGAACGCATCGCCCTCTCTCCCCTGCCCCGCACGGAGGCGCCTCCCAGCCAAAGGCGGCCCGCGGGCTCGCCTACGCTCCCGCCCGCACCGTGTCCGAGCTGCTCGCAGACACCACATGTCGGACCGCGATCTCCGGCATCTCCCCGCCAGTTTCTGTCACCGCCGTAACCCGGAAGCAAAATGCCACCCACTGCCCGGAAGTACTGGACGCCCACTTCCCCTGGTGGGCGTTCTCTACTAACAACCACCGCGCGCGTCTATGATCCGCTCCCCACCACCTCCACAGTCCTCCAAACGCTTCTGCGCAGGCGCAGAGCCGCAGCGGCGTTCCTCCAATCCGCAGCCTCGGATGGAGCGAGTCTTGCCCCTCCCGCCGCGTTATGTCGGCGCATGCGCTCTGGGCTGGCTTTCGATTCCCAGCTGTCGAGATAAGAAGTGATGTTGCTGGAAATTGTTTAAAACTAATCATTGCAACATGTAGTTCCCGGGAAATGCATAATAAAGTAGGAATGGATCATTATTAAGTTAATCATTAATTAGTAATTAAGTTATTTATTTATATTTTATTTATAAAATAAATGCATCTAGTTTAAGTAGCGCATCAATGTAATGATAGATGGATTGTGAACGTATGCATTTATTGTACATTTATTAAATAAAATATCCGTGTGTTGTTTTTTTAAAAAAAATTAGGATAGGAAATGGCATTTTATAATATATGAAACCATTGTCCTATACCCGTCTTTCCCAACCTGGTGCCCTCCAGATGTTTGGGGCTACAATTCCCATCATTCCCATTGGCCAGGTTGGGTAGGCTTTTCGTGGTAGCAGCTACATTGCCCGGATCCTACACCGATCAGACCTAAGAAATCCCTTGTATTTGTGTGCTGTCACAAAATGTATATCCAAATGGACTTTCTGGACTCCTCCACCAACTGGTGTAAGTTCCCATGGCTCATGCACTCCTCCTGTTACCCAATTCCTTTTGGAACAGGCTACAGCTCAACTATTTTGCCAGGCTCTCTGCCCCAGCACTTGAACCCTTTCAGAGTCTGGCTCCAAGCTCGTCCCCCAGAAATAGCATTCCGGTGTTTGCTTCTTTGTCTATTACCTCTGCCAGAACTTCATTTAAGAACAGAAATTGGAAGCAGTTGCTGCCATGACTCCGTAGCTCTGTGTCTGATTTAATTGCCATTTTCAAGCAGGTTGTTGGCTTCTCAAATCCAGGTAGTCTTGCAGGATAGTGTTTATTTAGATCCAATCCAGGTTCAGGCCTGATTTGGGGGAGAATAACAGGCTTGGTCACCCTGGTGGATGACTGATGCCATGGGACGTGTGACCCTGTTGATTCTGGATCACGCTACAGCTCGTGGTAGCATTGTCCATGGTATCCTTCTGGGCCACCTGGCTGGGTTGAGTTTAAAGCTGTGGGAAGGGAGGATCCAAATGAAGTCCCAGCTAGCCCCCTGAAGGGGGTCTCACTCCTTTTGCTCTCTCAGAGCCTATTCTCCATCTCTTTCTCGAAAGAGAGTCCAGGAGATGTACTCAAAATTTACCCACTAATCCATTAGACTTCATTCTCCTGCCAGAGTAGTGAACAGAGCCCAGGAAAAAAACAAGAGTTGTGAGGATAATGCTCCTCACAAAAGAATCTCCTCATGAGACTCTGCACGTGACCCATTTTGCAGCCTTGATCCAGCCACAAGGCATATTAAGTTAGAGCACAATAAATATCATTTCTATTAGAAGAGACAAGTAATCTGAACCTCTTGCAAAGGACAAAAACGTTGCGGCATGGCCTATTTCTTCATCCTCTCAGAATTCTTCCTGGTGGTCACTTGAGACGCATTCGGATGTTATCTTTAGGAGCAATTCCTCTTCTAAACCATGGCTTCCAGGGCCTAAAGTGGTGTGCCAGGAAGTTCCTTTTCTAGTGTCCTAAGTAACATGGTAATTTTTCAGAGTCATTCAAGAAGTCACGATACTCTTCCTACACAGACATACAAACAACCACCAGACATAGGCTGTAGGATCCAGGGCTGTCAGAAAGTTATCTTGCTGTACATTTTAATTCTCCACACTTCTTTCATCTCTAGATTCAGTCAGTCAGTAAATTTTATTGTATATAGCCACCAGCCATTTATACACTTCTCATATACATGAAATTACATCCCTAGAGTCAACACTATTTACTCTCACACGCATGGCCAAAACCAGAAATTTCGCTGTTCTAAAAGTTACATATTTACTAAAATCACGCAATAAAAAACACAACTTTTCAGCAGTTGTTCTTCCAGTCAGTTGTGTCAACAATGGGAGAATATAAATTTTCCTAATATCTGAGTAACTTTCACAAGTTAAAATAAAATGGGCAGCGTCCTCCAGTATCAGGTGATTGCAATGACAACTTCTAACGTCCTTTGGCATCTCTAGATTCACTATTGGAACTTCTCGGAGGGAGGGGGCAGGATTTGAACCAGGCATCTTCAGTTGCTGATCCCACCGTATGTCCAGATTTGAGGACCACCCCATCAAAAGACTACGGTGGTGCCCCTCCTGTATTGGTGCCTTCCCCAGAAGATTCTCCCGCTGGTAAGTAATAAGCAGCTCTGCAATCTGTCAGGCAGCTGCAAGTCAACCTCTATTTTTAATGATCTCCAATGCCTCTGCCATAGCATCACCTCAGGGCATTGTGGGTAATTAAAATGGTGTATGGCTCACAGACTCAGCTGCTCGTTGTGTGCACTTTGTTGAGGTCTTAGAAACTGCCCAAGGATATTGGATGCTGATTCTGACCCTGTCCTGCTGTAGGATTTATGGAATTCCTAACCACTAGTGTTTGGGATCTCCTTCAGGGATTCTTACATCATGTTAGCATTACTTGGCTAATTTTCATGTTTGAAAGGAACATCCAGTCTTGTTTTGAAAAACCCATCTCTTCTCTTGGTGGTAGTCAGTGGTGATGATTCGTTGCCATCGTTGATCCTAAAACAAGCCATACCCTGCTCAGAAGTCCACTGAATAACTCAAGCAATTCATTAGAAGCTGTCCGGCTTCCATGCCTAACAATTGGATTCTGTGTATTTTTACTTGAGTGTACATATTTGCCGTGCCTGAGCCATTTCAAGATCAGTCAACAAGCCCAGGTTCTACGAAGCAAAGCCATCAGTATGAATTGGGCTTCGCCTTTCCTCACAAAAAGGTGTTTGGCTCCAACTGCCCTGTGAGAAAGTGGATGAGGACAACTGTCTCCATCACCATCAGCTGCGTTGGGCTATTCCCTTTCATATCTCTTTAATTAACAGCTCCATTGTTGTTGTGTTTTAATGTTCTGTTTTCTTGTATGCATATTTTCTCGGGGGGAAAAAATCTCATCTGAGAAATTTCCGCTCAGCTCTACCCATTTTACCTCAAGCTGCTTGTTGTTATCTTTGATCTTTAACCCTGGGAATGATGCTGAGGTATAGTCTCAGTGCACTTGTATATTCAAAACATGGCTTCATCTCACTAAAAATCCTGGTGGCAGAGAATTTGGGGGGGTCATTTTCACTGAATGCAAAGTCTTCAACCGGCTGCTCTACCGTGCCAAAATCATAATGAAAACTCAACTCACTGGGACATGACCACGCAGAAAATGGGAAATGGCCGCCAGAAGGCCCCTTTCTGTGGAACAAAAAAAAAAGCAAGCTGGCTTTTAGATAGGGAAGCATTCCTCTCTTTCCCATGGCTTCTTTGTATTCCACGAGTTGAAACCCAAAGCTCTCTGCTTCCTTGCCAAGAGCGAGAGAGGTCGAAAAGGGGTCGCGTTCTCTTGGTTATGGGAGAGAACCAGCTGATGCACAAAGGGACTCCTTGAGGCAATCAATAGACAAAGAGAATCAGCTGTCAAGGTTGCCCAGGGACTGCCCAGGAGCTTAAGTGCCTCTCATCTAAAGCCACAAGCCCAATGCCAAGCTCATATTTACTCACTCGTTCTTACGTAACCAGCCCAGCTTATAACTTCCACCGGGTCTGCTTGTCACAGCAGAAGGTACAGGTCTGAAGAGATCTTGCCTCCTACCACCATGATGACTCTGGTCAACCTCTGCCTCCTCCTGTCTGCTCTTCTAACCAGAGGTGAGTCCATATCGAACTTTTATGGCCAATTGTATCCAAGAGAGATACTGGGGTTAAGGCAAGGGAGATGTTGCAGCTGGGATTGAAAGACCAATCCATGTTGCTTGCTTGTATGGTGGGTATATTGCAGCCTTCCCCAACATGGTACCTTCTAGATAAGAACAGAAGAATGTCCATGCTAGATCAGACAAAGAGCCCATCTTGTCCAGCATTCTGTTCACGTAGTGGCCTACCAGCTGCCTGGACATGTGTACAATAGCAATTGGTATGTATAGGCATATTTCTTCTGCTACTGGAGGTAGCATATAGCCATCAGGACTAGGAGCCATTGATAGTCTTTTCCTCCATGAAATTGTCTAACCTCCTTTTAAAGCCATCCAAATTGGTGGCCATCATGACTTCTTATGGTAGTGATAAGGATTTTTGATCTGGGCATTGATATAAAATCAAAACTCTAATTTCCCCCAAGCCTCTAAAGAAACATTTTAAGGTAAAGTAGAAACATATTCCACTGCACCAGGGTATAGTTCAAACCTCACATTCTAGCATTTCAGAGGAAAAACACAGAATGAAATGACCCAAAAATCCTCCCCTAATAACAAGCCTCACAATCTCTTCCTCCGAATAGACTGCAAATTAGACATGACTCAACAGCCCTCAAACACAATCTTACAGACAAGATCGCACCCCCAATGTAAACATTTTCAGTTCTTCTCAAGGAAAATTATTGGCCATTAGAGAAAACCAAATAACACCAAGTTACAGTGATCGAAAGTTATCAGGAAACAATAAATTTCATTGAGGTGTCAAATGCCCCGGATGTTGTTTTATTATGGTTTAAGATATTGTTTAGTTGAAACATTTATTGGCATGTATCCATCACAGGAGGGAGGGGGTGTGAGTGATATGTGACTGAACTCTGCCTGTTCCTGGTGATTTTTTTCAATTTGAGAGTTAGGGAACATTCTCTTAACAGTAGTAAATCCCACAGTTTAACCATGTGCTGTGTGAAGGAGTCCTTCCTTTTATCTACCTTGAAGTTCTCACCAATCAGCTTCATGGGATGACCCCATTGGGATGAACAGGGAGAAAAATGTTCCCTTTCTCCACTTTTTCCACACCTTGCATAATTTTGTACACTTCGATCACATCTTGTTTTCCTAAGCTAAACCGTCCCAGGCGCTGTAACCTTTCCTTGTAGGGGAGATGCTTCAGCCTCTTAAATCATTTTAATTGCTACTTTCTGCACTTTTCCCAATTCCTTTAGAACAGATTCACAGCCCCACCAAAATAGGAGCCATCGGTCTCCCCTGGTTGTAAGCATGGTGGTGTTGCAGAAGCAGCCACACTTTCCCATCAAAGGCCAATTCCAGCAAATGTGTGAACTGGCCCACAGAACTGGATGAAATTGAGCAAGGCAATGTTGTGATTGCATTTACGTGACGTGTATAGGATGGGGAAAGCTCCTGTTTTTAATAAGATGTCTTCTCTTAATATCTTTTAACTCGCTTTAACCTCTTAGCAAATGAGAGGTTTGATGTGCATCAACTATGAAAACAAATTGCACTGAAGGACCTTCTCTTCTGCCACTCCCAGTCTGTGGAATGGCCTGCTGGGAGAGATTTGTCAAATTAACAGTCTTTCCGAATTTAAGAAAGCATGAAGACTGATCCCTTCCGGCAGACCGACCCAGTTGAATTTTAGGATGTCTGGCTGTTATTTTAATAATGTATTAGTTTTATACGTTTTTAATCCGTTTTATGTATTTTATAGTATTTTTGTATTAATTGTTGTTCCCTGCCTCAATCCAGAGGGAGAGACGCATAAGAAATAAAATTATTATTATTATTATTATTATTATTATTATTATTTTGTGTCAAATCCAGTTGATTTTAGATTAGATTTTGTTTTAAATTATTAAAGTAGTAACTTACAACAGGTAAGAGAACATGATATAGATACAGAATATACATCGAGAAGAATTATTAATAATAGAGGGTTAAAAGCCAAATTTTGTAGAAAGTTAATCAGACATAGAATTAATAAAGTTAATAAAATTAATTAGTAGAGCAATCAAATATGCTATTTATGTAAGGGTGATACATCTCTGCTCCAGGAGAATGGTTGCTGTATTCCTACTTGCTATCACTAGGGGGCAGCAACAGCGCAGGTGTTGGAAGTTTTATTTATTTTTTATAATCCCGTTGGCTTGCACACAACCCTAAAGACCTCTGAATGACTCTCTTAGGCCCCCTCCACAAGGATGCGCTTTTGCGCCCGGTTCGGGGATTATGCGCATTATCGCGGAGGCGCATTTACGCCTAATCCCTCTGCACGGGAGGCGGCGAGAGGCGGCGAAGCGCATTAATTGATGTCCAAAAAGCTAGGGATGTGCACTGGATCGGACCCGATCCACGATCCGAGTCCGGTCCAGTGGGAAATCGGATAAATTATCCGATTTCCGATCCCGCAGCTGGATCGGCCGATCCAATCCGAACCGGTCCGAAAAAGCTCCGAACCGGTTCGGCGGATCGGCGGATCGGCGGGCGCCCACTGGCGCCCACCGCCGCTTCCATTGGCGGGCGCCAGCGGGCGCCCGCCGATGAAAGTGGACAGCGGGGGGGGGAGGAGGGGGGCACTTACCTTCTCGGCCCGGTGGCTCCCGTCCGGCGCCGGCGCCTACTACTACTAGCAGGCTCCGCGGCCTGCTCTAGGGTGGCGCGCCGGGTGATGTCATCACCCGGCGCGCTACTCTAGAGCAGGCCGCGGAGCCTGCTGGTAGTAGTAGGCGCCGGCGCCGGACGGGAGCCACCGGGGCGGGAAGGTAAGGAGGGGGTGCGTGGAGGGGAGGAGGGGGCGGGGGGAGGGGGGAGGGGGGCCCTTACCTTTCCGGCCCGGCGGCTCCCGTCCGGCGCCGGCGCCTACTACTCCCAGCAGGCTCCGCGGCCTGCTCTAGGATGGCGCGCCGGGTGATGTCATCACCCGGCGCGCTACTCTAGAGCAGGCCGCGGAGCCTGCTGGAAGTAGTAGGCGCCGGCGCCGGACGGGAGCCGCCGGGCCGGAAAGGTAAGGAGGGGGTGCGTGGAGGGGAGGAGGGGGCGCGCGGAGGGGGGAGGGGGGAGGGGGGCCCTTACCTTTCCGGCCCGGCGGCTCCCGTCCGGCGCCGGCGCCTACTACTCCCAGCAGGCTCCGCGGCCTGCTCTAGGATGGCGCGCCGGGTGATGTCATCACCCGGCGCGCTACTCGAGAGTAGGCCGCGGAGCCTGCTGGAAGTAGTAGGCGCCGGCGCCGGACGGGAGCCGCCGGGCCGGAAAGGTAAGGAGGGGGTGCGTGGAGGGGAGGAGGGGGCGCGCGGAGGGGGGAGGGGGGAGGGGGGCCCTTACCTGCCCGGCCCAGCGGCTCCCGTCCGGCGCCGGCGCCTACTACTACCAGCAGGCTCCGCGGCCTGCTCCAGGGTGGCGCGCCGGGTGATGTCATCACCCGGCGCGCTACTCGAGAGTAGGCCGCGGAGCCCGCTGGTAGTAGCCGCCGGCGCCGGACGGGCCGAGAAGGTAAGTGGCGGGGAAGGGGGCTTACCCCCCCCCCGGAGCCGTCCGCTTCTATCCGCTGGCGCCCGCGGGCGCCAGCGGATGGAAGCGGGCGGCCCCAGGGGGGGTAGGGAGCGCGGGGGAGGGGGTTTACCTGCCGGGGCCGTCCACAGTGGACGGCCCCGGGGGGGGGAGGGAGTTAGGCCCCCCCTTACCCACCCGCCGCCATTTTTTCCTCATAGACTTGCATTGCAATGCAAGTCTATGGGGAAAAAAATGGCGGCCGATCCAAAAATTTACGATTTTTGGGTCGGGATCGGACTCGATCCGGTCCGGGGGGCCTCCGATTTTGTCCGAACCGGTCCGGGACAAAATTGGAGGTCCCGATCCGGGTCCCGATCCGATCCGGGGGGTCCGTGCACACCCCTACAAAAAGCGCTTTAGAAGACGTTAATGCGCATAATCGCTTGTTCACACGGCGAAAATGCGCTTTAACGGACGGAGCAAAATAAAAGTCGCTATTTAACGCGCATTCGAAAATGCGCATTATCGGGGAGATAACGCGCCTGTACGCCCGTTTTGCGCTCCGCTGGTGTGGAGGTAAAATTTATAATGAGCCTTCAAGGCTCATTAAACGTCTCGTGTGGAGGAGGCCATACACACAGTATGCCATTTCCCTCAGCCATTGCACTAACCAGTACTAATTCATACTTCCTGATTAACACATGCTCTGGTCATAGGCAGGCTTGATTACTGTAATGAGCTTTACATGGGGCTGCCCTTGAATACAGTCTAGAAACCATAACTGGTGCAGAATGCAGCAGCTAGAATTCTGGCAGGAGCTAGGCATTACACCTATTCAGTGACACTTACTTTGGTTGACTCCAGGGCCAATTTAGAGTGTTGTTATTAGCTTTTAAAGTCCTAAAATAGTTTGGAATTGGGTTATCTGAAGGAGTGCCTTCATCGTACAAATCTACCCAAGGTTTAAGATCAGGTTCTGAGGACCTGTTCTTGGGCCCAGCAGTGAAAGCTGTGAAATTGGAGAGTACCAGGGACAGGGACTTTCTCTGGTGGCTTCAGCTCATCTTCCAAGTGAGAGAGAATGTGGTTATTACCAGGCAGACCTGATCTTAACCCAAGTACACCTTCCTATGTAGAAATGTAGTACTCCATTCATTGAAATCCCTGTTTCATTTCACTCCCTTTCCCAGTCTCCTGCCTGATCTGTGAGACCTGTATCAGCCCTGGCGAAGGCTGTACTGGCTTGTCTCATCCTTGTGGAGCGAATGAAGACACCTGCCTTACCGTCGTCGGAATGAACTCTTTGGGTGAGTCAAACAAAGAGGAACCTGCAGGTCTTGTCCTGACCCAGCAGCAAGAGAGAGGGAACCTGATTCCCATAAATTCAGGCCTTTATGCGGAATGATTTGTTTTTTGCACTTGGAAGGCATATGTTACTCCTGGGTGGTAGACCATCCACAATTCTTCCCCCAAAGTTGTACAGGTATACTGCTGTGAAGGTTTGAGGCCTACATAGGCAACATAATCAAAGTGGAAACAATCGTTTCTGTTTTGGGGGAAGAGCATATAAAAGATTGAGCAGAAGGATGCAGCTTGAAGAAATCTAGGTGCAGTTTAGGGTAAAAGAACTTGCGTTTTTGCAACGTTTGTTTTCTTTTAATGCCTTTGTATCACTCAGCTCTATTGGCTAAATAATTTTACTTGTAATTTGCTCGTTTTACTTTACTAGTAAGCAATTGTGTTAAAGCCACAAGTGTCTGGAGTGTCACTCACTCCATGTCTACGGACTAAGCACCACGTTACTGGGAAGAGGCAGGAAAAAGAAGGAAGGTGGGACTCTTAAGGAGGCATAGATCCTTAAGGAGATGCTCAGGGAGTCCAGGTCATAGGATAGGGTGACCAGATAAAATCCAGGTCAGGGCTCATGTCACTTTAACAGTTGTAGAGAAAAGGGAATTTCAGCCAGTGTCATTTGTATGCAATTAGTTCCTGGTGAAATTCCCCCTTCATCACAACAGTTAAAGTTGCAGGCACTATACTAGAGTGACCAGATACAAAAGAAGGCAGGGCCCCTGCACCTTTAACTGTTGTGAGGAAGAGGGGATTTCACCAGGTACAAATTGCATACAAATAACGCCGGCTGAAATTCCCCTTTCTCTACAATTGTTAAAGTGACATGAGCCCTGACCTGGATTTGATCTGGTCACCCTATCATAGAACGAACCCTGACAATCACATTTTCTAAGCATCAATATTTTGAATCTGGGGACAAAGTGCGACAGAGGAAAGGGCTGTGTTATGTCAGATTCAAACGGCCTTCCTTTGCTGGCAGTCTTGAAAATGTTCGCAAATGCCTTTTCTTTGGAAAATTCCATTTCAAATCTTCCTCTCTGAACTGAACCTCTCCGAACGGCTGTTTGGCTTCTCCAGGTGGCGGTGATACCGTGGAGACCCTCAAGACTTGTATTGCCGCTGATGATTGCTATGCAGGTTCCATCAGCTTCACCACCAATGATGGGCTACACCTACAGAGCATTTCCAGCTGCTGCCAGGACGACAACTGCAACCGCTGGGAGCTGAATTGTACGGAACAATCTGCCTTTCGCCTTTGAGCCCGTTCAGTCATCGTTCCAGAAAACGCACACCCCACCCTTCACTTCCTCATGCATCTCTCTGCCTAACTTTGTATATCCAGTTTGAACAGCAGATGGGCCCAACTTTGCTCAAACCTTTCTGGAAGCTCTGAAACGGGTACACCTGAGGTCCGAATCAGGGGTTCCCCAGTTGGCCATCTTCCCTCCTCGTTTCCCTCATTTGGTGGTTTCTCAGCTTTTGTCAGTTTTTCTCTCCGTTCTAAAAAAATGGAAATGCCTCTCCTACGACTTAGTTACTGGCACTAAGAAGTTTAAGCTAAAATGTGCTGTTATTTGGGGTAATTTGGTCTCCGTTTCTTTTTGGCCCACCATGTTTTGCCTTGGGCCCCTCCCACCAATGGACGTGACCTCTGATTGCTTCCCCGAAATTGTATTTGTCCCTCACACTGGAAGAGGTTGAACACCCCTGCTCTTAAAAATAAATAAATCTAGTCCCGGTTGAACAGCTTCCAGACCAACCTGGTTTCCTCCAGATGTTTTGGACCTCAACTCCTAGCATTCCTAACCATTAGCCACTTTGGCTGGACCTGAGGGCAGCTGACATCCAAAACATCTGGAGGACACCAGGTTGGGGAAGGCTGTTCTAGATGTTGATTCAGACAGTGTTTTTTATATATTTGGGCCTCATCTACACCAAGCAGGATATTGCACTATGAAAGCGGTATGAAAGCGGTATATAAAAGGCAGGAGCCACACTACTGCTTTATAGCGGTATTGAAGCACACTGACAACTGTTCGTTTATTTATTTATTATTTATTTACCACTCTCTGGGCGGTTCTCTGGGGTCCATTGACACATACCATATACTGTGATATCCTGCTTAGTGTGGCTCCTGCCTTTTATATACCGCTTTCATACCGCTTTCATAGTGCAATATCCTGATTGGTGTAGATAAGGCCTTGATTTATTTCCCTTTCTATCCCATGGGCTCAGAGCAGTTTACAGTAGGTTTTCAAGATATTAATCATTCTGTCCTCAAGGGGCTCACAGTGCAAGGAAAACCTAATTGTTTGGGGGACAGAGGAGGATCGAGAATGTTTAAAAACACCTGTGTGTGTGTGTGTGTGTGTGTGTGTATACCAGTCTGGATTCTGAGTGCTGATCACTTGACAAGCGATTGCTCTTAAAGGCAATATGAGTCCCAGGAACCGTGCACCTCCTAGCATCCCCATTTAAACCCTTAACAACCGCTTTCACATTTTTTTTTCTGGTCCCCCATCAAAAGGCCACAAATACTAGTAGGTTAATATTCAAGTCCCAGCTAGCCCATATAAGTCAAAGGGAGGCTAGCAAATATGAATAGCTACTTGCTAGGGTTTGGCACACATAGCCTGTTTTTTGTGATCCAAGGCAAACCGCAAAAAACAAAGGTTTATCGAGGCCCTGACAAGCCGATGTATGTAGCTGTTGGGTCAGGTTTGACTTGATGAGTCGCAAGTTATGTCGGTCCATTCAAGTTCTAAACTCTTTGATTTGGTCAATCCTTTGGCTACAGCGCCTCCTGCTGGTAACAATCGGAAGGCGCCCTTGCTTGCTGTCACCCCATGTGACTAAGGGTGCCTCTACAAGAGCGATTTAAAGCTCTTTCAAGGCGCATTAAATTTTTTACCTCCACATGAATGGAGCGCAAATCGGGGGTTGAGGCGCGTTTTCTCTCTGATTATGCGCATCTTCACATTCGCGTTCAATAGCAAGTTTTCATTTACCGCGGCCGTTAAAGCGCATTATGACCATGTAAACAAGCGATTCTACGCATCTCAACAGTTTTAAAGCGCGTTTCACACAGCCAGTAGTGCACTTCACCGCCTGTCGTTTATCGGAATTAGGTGTAAAAGCGATCAGGAGAAGATGTGCATAATCGGGCAACCGGGCGTCAAGCCGAATTCTTGTAGAGGGGACCTTATACAGCAGGGCTTCCCAGATATCTGATAGCTGAAGTTTATCCACCTTCAGAGGCTATCACCCAGTGCAGTTTCTGTATGAGTCACTGTTCTGAGCATGGCACCTCCTTGGAAGAAGTGACTCATACAGAAACGTCATGGGCGGGTGCACAGGGCTGCGGTTCAACTGCCTCTTCTGCGCCAGGTGTGGTTGGAAGGATGCGAGGCCAGAAGAGTGAATCATGCAGATGTGTGCAGCCAGGCATCCACCTCTGCGGGTGGGTGCTTTGATTGATATCTCGTGGCACACAGGTTGAGAAGGACTGAACTATCCTCTCCGTGTGGCTTTCTTCGCAGTGCCACCTATGAACCACACCTCTAATGGGCTGCAGTGCCCCGTATGTTTTGCATTTGGTTTGGATCGCTGCGAGGGAACTGAGACTCTGAGCTGCACAGGAGTGGACAATCGCTGTATCACTGTGTCTGGGATGCTGAATACAGGTGAGTTCCGCCTGCCTACAATGAGGTTCATCGGACGAGCGTTTGATCGCAAGCTCGCTACTGCCCGCTTACGGATGCACGTGCGTCCTTTAGACGACGATGTCCGCCTCCCACATGTCTCCAGCTCCTTCTGCTTGTCGGTCCATAGTAAAATAGACCCCTTTTGATCTCTTTGTTTTTAAATCGAAATGTGCCATGATCTGCTGTGTGCAGGAAAACAGCGTGATACAAACAGTCCCTGGATGGGTCACATGGTCTTTGTTTATTTCCTTTTTCCCCCTCTGGGAAGAATGAAGAAATGCGGAGAAGTGACGGTAATGAAACACTATTTTCCCCCGTGTGATGATGCTCTATGTCTTTGAACAATAACAACAACAACCCTATATCAGTTGCCTGCTTATGGATTTTTAGTCTTCCTTTCAGCGCATAGCTCTCCGAACATCTGACAGAATTAAAAGGGCATAAACAATTAAAATACATACATACTAACAACATCCTCAAGCTAAAAATAGCCGCATTAAAAAAAAACTGATACACACCATATTTCAATAAGAAGACTTCGAGCATCTCTACAAAAGGGGAAATCACATTGCTTACCCGGGGCTTTGTGCTTCCTGGTTCTTTGTCATATTTGTCATGGGCTGTGTTACACAGAAGGAAAGTGGCGGCCATGTGCTTTGAATTGAATACTTCTCCCTTTACTTCTATCGAGACAACACCACGTAGTGGTGGAAGGTCCTGCTTTTTTCCAGATATTACCACATTAAAAGTGGTTCTTTTCATACCAGGATTTCTAGGGGATACAGTGGGAGGAGTCCTGGTCATTGACAATGTCATGTACCTGAAAACTTCTGTGAGTGGTCAATCGTGAGTGTGCAATAAATCACTCATTTAGAGGAGCCCTGAAACAGAAATGTCTTCAGAGACTGTTTAAAGGCCAATATGCACTTCTCTAGGGGGAAGAAAATCAAAACGTGTGGGGCCACCACTGAAAAGGCCTTGGATTGTCCACCTCTGGAACGTATGATATTGCCCCTCTGTTGCATACAGGGCTCTAAGGATGGCAGATAGTGGTTTCCCTGAAGCTGCCTTGCATGAATGGAGAGGTGAAACTTGAACCTGGGACTTCACGACTTGCACCTCATTCTTGTAGCACAAGGGTAAAGAAAATCAGGCCCTTCCAGCATCCCATTTTTTGCCTCCAGGATTCCCCAGAGGGCCACGCTCCTTTCCCTTGCCCTGTCTCTACCCCCTTTCTTTACCCTGTCCCTATCCTCTTTCCCTTACCTTGTCTCTATCCTCTTTCCCTTACCCTGTCCATACCCTCCTTGTCCTGACCATCAATTGATGGTGTCTTCCCAGCTTTTGTCCATTTTCCTCATTCCGAATGCTTGAAGTGCTTCTCCTCAGGCTTAGTTAATGACAGACCTTGAAGCGAAAATATGCTGGTATTTTTTGGTATATTGTTCCCATCCCTTTTGCCTTTGGTCCCGTCCACCTCTAGGATGTGGCCCCTGCGGATTCCCCCAAAATGGAACTCGGCCCTCGAGCTGAAAGAGGTTCAACGCCCCTGCTGTAGCAGCTACGTTGCGTGATCTCCCTGACAACCTTGACTGACTTTGTTCTCTCTGCCCGCAGGTGGTCTTCCCTCCCTCTTCACGGCAAGGGGCTGCAGCACAGCGACTGCCTGTTCCCTGCCCCTGGGGATGGGCCTTTACTCTGCAGGAGTCCTCTTTAAGCTCGACCGGGTTGTGTGCAACCCAGCGTTGAAGGCCAGCCATGCCTGAGGGGGAAGCTGGCTTGAGGGCCGAAAGCCCCACCAACACCTGACCCTCACGCCCTGCCCCCTTTGCACTGCTCTGCCGGCCTTCCGGAAGAAGAGCCGCTCTTTCTCTCGCAGGCCCTTTGTCGTATTCCCTTCAGGGAATGACCTGAATAAACTGGCATGAAAAAAAAAATACCAGCAGAAGCGTACACTTCATTTCTGACGGTGCTGCCCGTCAAGCCTACTCTTATTATTTCTTACATTTCTATACTGCCCCGTGGCCGAAGCTCTCGGGGGGGGGGGTTTACAAAAGATTAAAATCTTAAAGACGATATACAAAATTTAAAACCATAAAAACGTAAAACACACAAAGATAGCAGGCGGCCTGGTCCAGGAAGCTGGCCTCTGAAACCTAAAACACAGCAGCAGCCAGCTCGAGGCCAACTGAACGTTGAAAGCCTCGCCCGGAAGCACCCCAGCAAATCGAGAAACCGAAATGTGTGCGTGAGAGCCATTTTGTAAAATGAAATGTATGCTGTAACCAATGCACCTGGAAGAAGCAAATACCCACTTTCCCCCATTTGGCATCATTTCAGTAAACATCCTAGACTTGGTACGGCCTGTTCAGAGTTCGCTGGCGTCCAAAGTCCACAGGGGAAATAAAGGGGACTGCTACAGATGCAAATATTTATGTCTCTAAGAGAATAGTCATAATATTCCTAGATCAGAGGTAGAAAAATTGGAAGCCCCGAAGGTCTCAGTCTGGTCCTCAAGAACTTCCTATTCACATCGCTCCCCCTCAGTGGAGCCTCCAAACCTTCCCTTAATAGTTCCTTCAGCTTCTTACTGGGAAACAGCCTCTCCCTTCCAGATGTGTCAGGCTAAAGGCAAAGCCAGCTCAGAATTATGGGAGTTGTAGTCCGACACATCTGAAGGGCATAAGGCTGAGGAAGGCAGCTGTAGGACATACTGTGGCCAGAAGAGCTCCTCAACTCCCCTATGAGGAAAGGTTACAGCTTTTTTAGTTTATAAAAAAGGAGAGTCGGAGGGGACATGATGGTGGCATAAAAAAATTAGAAGCCTGCTGAGGCAAGGCCTTAGAGGCCTGGAGTTTTTCTGTTGCAAAGGGGTATCTCTGAGAGGAGTAGTTTCATTTCTCCAGTTAAGATTCACCTCCCAATTAAGTTTCATTTCTTCAAGATTGAAACAGTACTTTCAGCTTTTGAGGAAGAGGTAATAAAAGGGGAGAGCCAGCCAGAGAGGGAGAGAGAGAGAGAGAGAGCAAAAGACCAGACCGTGCAGGCAGAGTAGAAAGATGCAGCTTGAAGAAGTCTAGGTGAAGCTTAGGGTAAAAGAACTTGTATTTTTACAACTTTTATTTTCTTTAGTGCCCTTTACATCACTCAGCTCTTTTGACTAAATACCTTTGCTCATTTAAAAATATTAGTAAATTATTGTGTTAAATCTCAAGTGTCTAGTTTGCCAGTCACCCCACATCTGCAGCCTAAACTCCATGTTACTGGGAAGGGGAAGGTAAAAGAAGAAAGGATCCAGGTCACAGAAGGAACCCTGACATGCGGAAAAAGGGAATAGGAAAATGTTTTTCTCCATCCCTTCTAATTAGGCTGACCATATGAAAAGGAGGACAGGGCTCATGTAACTTTAACAGTTGTAGAGAAAAGGCAATTTCAGCCAGTGTCATTTGTATGCAATTAGTTCCTGGTGAAATTCCCTCTTCATCACAACCGTTAAAGTTGCAGGGGCCCTGCCTTCTTTTGTATATGGTCACTCTAGTATAGTGCCTGCAACTTTAACGGTTGTGATGAAGAGGGAGTTTCACCAGGAACTAATTGCATACAAATGACACTGGCTGAAATTCCCTTTTCTCTACAACTGTTAAAGTTACATGCGCCCTGTCCTCCTTTTCATATGGTCAGCCTACTTCTAATACCAGAACCAAAGGTCATCCAATGGTGGGAGATTCAGGACAGGCAACAGGAAATACTTCTTCATACAGCACAAAGTTTAACTAGGGATGGGAGAATCCTCAAGGCCTGAGTTTGAAGAGTTTTTCCCAATTCCACCTCATTCCTATTCCTGATTGTTGAGCTTTTGTCCCCCCCACCCCGCATTTCAACAGGAAATGTATGCCAACAAGCCACTTTTAAACCAACATCAAATACAGTGACCACATCTTGTATCAATTAGTTCCATAAGGGCACAATCCTACGCTCCAAATGACAGCCCAGATAGATGCGACGGCCAGGAGTGCCTACTATCAGCTTCGGCTGATACACCAGCTGCACCCCTTCCTAGAGCTGGAAGACCTAAAGACGGTAGTGCACGCGCTGGTAACTTTGAGGCTCGACTTCTGCAATGCGCTGTACATAGGGCTACCTCTGTGCCTAGTCCGGAAACTTCAACTAGTTCAAAATATGGCAGCCAGGTTGGTCACCGGTACACCTAGGGGTGACCATATTACGCCTGCTTTAAAATTGCTCCACTGGCTGCCAATTAGTTTCCGGGCAAAGTATAAAGTGTTGGTCATTACTTTTAATGGTTTGGGTCCAGGTTACCTATGGGATCACCTTCTCCCATACAATCCGCCCCGCACGCTCAGGTCCTCTGGGAAGAACTTACTACAGTCGGCCAAGACTAGGCTGACAACCGTTACCCAGACGACCTTCTCTTCTGCCGCTCCCAGACTGTGGAATGACCTGCCTGAGGAGACTCGTCAACTTAACAGTCTTTTAGAATTTAAGAAAGCTATAAAGACTGTTCTCTTCTGGCAGGCATATCCAGTGGAATTTTAGAATGTTTTTAGAATGTTTTTAGGATGTTTTAGGATCTTTTAATGCAGTTTTAATAACATGTTTTATGTTTTAATCAGTTTTATGTATTTTATCATATTGTTGTTCCCCGCCTCGATCCAGATGGAGAGGCGGGTAAGAAATAAATTCTTCTTCTTCTTCTTCTTCTTCTTCTTCTTCTTCTTCTTCTTCTTCTTCTTCTCCTTCTCCTTCTCCTTCTCCTTCTCCTTCTCCTCCTTCTTCTTCTTCTTCTGCATGTTTAGACACACAAAAAAGTCCCACAATCTCCAGCATTCCCCCAGACGGCCATGTTGGGAGTTGTAGGCCTTTGTTTTTTTCTGTCTAAACAGGGGGGAAATGCACTGTGTGCAGAAGGACATTCTTACATGTGTCCCAAATCTTCTGCTGATCAGTTTCATTGGATTGACAAGAGATTAAGGACGGACAAAAGAAAGTACCCAGTATGCTGCCTTGCTGGCTTTTTTTTTTTTTTTTTTTTAGCAAATGAAGAGATATTAACATTCATAATAAATAACGGCAGATGTGCAAGCAAATTATGAACCTTTTCCTACTGCGATGGGGCTGCGATTCCACAAAAGCCAGAAAAATCACCAGCAACCTTCCCACAATTGGAGGGCAGAGTTAGTTGCACCGGCGACACTTTTCTATAAGAAGCCTTTCCCCCCCCTCAAAAGTTGAGGAACCACTTCCTTCTTTGCCCCACCTGGAAATGCATCACCTTTTTTGCAAACCCTACACCTTCCATGATAAGCAGTATTTGCTTGCCATTCCCTAGAGAGTATATATAGGCGGCACCAGCCCAACACCACCTAGCGGGACTCTTTGCCTGAAGGCATCACATTGACAGGGAACCCAAAGAACCAGTGGAGAGAAACCAGGTAAGAAAGGAATGCTTCGCTCTGGATATTAGTGAGCCTTCCAGTCAGGATGTGCTGGTGTTTGGGCAGGGCTATTTGCTTGCGACATGCAATGGCAAAGGCAAGATATTCAGACAAGTTATCAGTATGCTGCCTCTGTACAGTGTGGTGTCTCTGCTTACGGCAAATCCTTCCCGTGTTGGCCTATCCGATCTCTGTGTGTCTATGCCTTGGAAACCCTGTGTGCCTATGCGTATGTGACTCTTATGTGTTTCTATATGACCCCTTTGTGTCTATACGACCCCTATGCATCTATGCCTATGTGATCCCTGTGTGACCCTTGTGTCTATGCCTTGGAAGCCCCGTGTATCTATGCCTGTGAGACCCCCGTGTTGCAGAAAATTCTGGCACATATTCTAGGCTGCTGATGCAGTTTGTGTGGGCTGAGGCGAGCGTGTTGAGTTACACTGTTATCCCACATGAACATCTAAGAACATAACCAACACTCCCCTGCAGTTCTGCATTGCAGGGGACAATTTGTGCTGGTAACATCCCTAAAAGCCAGGATGGACACAGTGTAGAAACCGCAGCCCTAGCCTGCTGGTTCGTAATGCCCCTCGCTCACTGCATACAGCTGCTGTCTTCTCTCCCCATTAGCCATTTTACTCCCTTTCCCAAGTAGTGAATTGAAAGAGTGACTTTCCCACCTCCTTTTTGCCAGATCCTGTTTCACTTAAGGGTTGAAGAATACTACCGGGAAGGCCAGGCATTGGTGCATGCCCCAGGGAGACATATCCTGTTTACAAATAATGTGGGCTGGCACTATTCAGAAGTGCTGAGAGTCTATGACCATGTCTCCACCAGGGATTTATCCCCAGGGTTGCCCCTAGGTCATCCCTGCGCGTCCACATGATGGACAGGGGATCCCAGGGGCAACCGGGGATGACCCTGGGATAACCCCAGGTAAGCAACTGAGGATATCCCATTTTTTCCACCGTCCTGGGTCCTAAAACAGGCACAGAGCCATGCGGGGCAGCAATTTTGCCATTCCCAGAATGGTGGGGGGGGTGGGGGGTGCCTTTGTTAGTTCCCCCGCTTTTTGCATGATCAGAGCCGCGTGTAGCTCCTCTTCATTTTTCTTTTTTTTTAAAAAAAATGGCTCCTGTGACGTCCCTCTTCCCTTTCGGGACGTTGCACGGTCATATAGATGCTGGGGAAGGATCGTGGAAGCAGGTAAGTCCGCGATCCTCCCCCTCCCTCCCTCCCTCCCTCCCTCCCTCCCTCTTTCTACACCCTTTGGTGTAGATGAACCCTATGACTGGCCCAAAGTCACCCAGTGAGCTTCCATGGCTGAGTGGGGACTAGAACCCAGATCTCCTGACTCCCATTCCAACACTCTAACCTCTACACCAGACTGGCTCTCCTTTGGGCACTGCTGTCTCCCACCAGGTAAGCAACAGTGGATGGGGCCCACGGAGAGCACTTTGCCCAGGACCACCTCCAACCAGAAGCTGGGCCAGAGGGTTGTACGTTCATTAGAAACCGAGCAACGTTCTGCTCCCATTGATTTCATACCTGACAACATTTCACAGAAGAAATAGGGTCGTACTGCTAGAACCTGCCAGAACCCAACACCATGACTACTGACGTACACATTCAAGAAGGTGCTTTTTGCCCTTTGTATGCAGAGTGGATTTTTACTCTGCTAAAGCTTGCCCTGCAGCGATTAGTACAAAGAACATATCTGTTGTTCTTTCAAGATAGGCTAGAACAAACATAGACTTATCAATGCAATTAGCAACTGCTCACTATATACTTCACCAGCCACTCTGCATGAAATAATGGAACATGTGCTGCATGGTACCATCCACGTGAACTCGTTGGTTAAGTCCACAAGAATCAGGCTGTATCCATACCTACCCTTAAGAGCTAAACTAGGTCTTCCTAGAGTTGGAAGACCTAAAGATGGTAGTGCATGTGCTGGTAACCTTGAGGCTTGACTTCCGCAATGTGCTGTACATAGGGCTACCATTGTACCTAGTCTGGAAACTTCAACTAGTTCAAAATATGGCAGCATCTAGGGATGACCATATTATACCAATATTAAAATCACTCCACAGGCTGCCAATTACTTTCCGGGCGAAGTACAAAGTGTTGGTTATTACCTTTAAAGCCCTACATGGTTTGGGTCCAGGTTACCTGCAGGATCGCTTTCCCCCGTATAATCTGCCCTGCACACTCAGGTCCTCTGGGAAGAATTTATTTCAGTCAGCCAAAACTAGGCTGACAACTGTTACCCAGAGGACCTTCTCTTCTGCCTCTCCCAGACTGTGGAATGGCCCTCCAGGAGAGATTCGTCAACTTAACAATCTTTTTGACTTTAAGAAAGCCAGAAAGACCGATCTCTTCCGGCAGGCCTACCTAGCTGAATTTTAAGAGTTTTATTGTTATTTTAATAATGTATTTGTTTTATATGTTTTTAATCAGTTTTATGTATTTGTATTTGATGTTGTTCTTCGTCTCGATCCAGAGGGAGAGGCGGATAAGAAATAAAATTATTATTATTATTCACAACACCCAGTGTCAGCTCCAGGTTTTTGAGGGCAAAGTAGTCTCTCAATGTGTCCCCTCACTCAGCGACTCTCCTTTCTCATCCCCGTTGTCATCAGCTCTATTGTTCCTCAACCTCTTTCTCATCATGGCTGCTGCTTGCTTGCTTGGCAGGCAGTGAGCATGTCCGCCAGTTGCATCTATTGCTTCTCCTTCTCATCGCTGTCTGGGCCAGAAGCAGGAGAACAAGCAGGTTGTAATGGGGAACAGGAAAAGCAAGGCCAGGGAGCTGTTCTCAGTGGGCCCTTGCTGCAATGTGGGCCCCTGGCAAGGGCCTGACCATGCCTACTTTGGAAGCTGGCTCGGACGACCCCATAAACGCAATTAGCAATTGCATGGATGGCTTTTTAAAATTGCAGATGGTGTGTGTGTGTGTGTGTGAGTGATCTGGACTAGGACCATAGCAGACAGACAAAGGGTAAGAGACAGGCATACTCTCTCCTCTAAATTCTTTAGAATCATAGAAGAGTTGAGCTGGAAGGTGCCTCTAAGGCCATGGAGTCCAACCCCCTGCTCAGTGCAGGAATCTACCTTAAAGCATACCTGACATGGTTGTCCTGCTGCCTCTGGAATGCCTCTAGTGTGGGATAGCTCACCACCTCCCTACGTCATTGTTTCCATTGTCATGCTGCTCTTACAGTCAGGAAGTTTTTCCTGATGTCCAGCCGGAATCTGGCTACCTGTAATTTGAGCCCATTATTCCAGTCCTGCATTCTGGGATGATCGAGAAGAGATCCTGGCCCTCCTCTGTGTGACAACCTTTCAAGTATTTGAAGAGTGCTATTAACCACATTACAGTTGTGATCTCACCTGCAATTTGCTTCTAAAAAGCTGTGATCTCACCTGCAATGTGCTTCTAAAAAGCCATCCATGTAGTAACTGAATATGTGTGTGTGTGTGTGGGTGTGGGTGGGTGGGTGTGTTGTCTCATTTTGTTTTCTAGAAACTCAGGGCAGGGAGCCAAACCTTGAAGAATTTCAACTTTAACATCTCACAGGAACAAAATTGTGAGAAGGCATTTCCCCAAAGGCAAAACCAAAACAGAACAAAAAAAACCTCCAATAAAATGGGATAGATTAGTTTATCAAGGTCAAGAACAAACAAACAGGGACCATTTCCAGAAAACAGGGCTAGTTGGAGGATCTGCCATTTCAATATGATTTTTATTTGCTTTCTCTGGATTGCTCTCATTTGAAGAATAATCATAATGCGGCGGCTCTTCAAAGGAACCAGGTGAGATGAGTGCTATGGGCAATTGAATCTCCTGGGTCTTTAGATTTTTGTAAAAAGGAGCCATTGGCTGGTGAGATTCTGCTTGGAACTATGCCACTGGATGAGGGTATTTTAACCCTTTCCTCTTGCACCATTTTCCTGAAAGAAGCCCCTCCTCAAACTTGTACTTGCCCTATTAGGGCAAAACATACAGGTGGATATGTTTCTTTAATGGGGCAAATAAGAGCTTTAAATGGGTAGCGTATTGGAGGAATGGATTACATTTAACCCATAGCTGCTTTTTACAAAATGTCAAAGAGAATCATGGATCTCTCTTGTCTCATCCAGTTTGGCCTAGAGGTTTTTCATACTTCAGATACTTTAGGGATGCAGCTCCAGGCGTCCATATAATCACTGTAACAGTAAACTCAGATGGTGTATGCCAATGACGAGGTATCCAAAATGCCCCCTCTCCACCTGAAAAACAAGGGGGATGTATCAGCATGATTGGGGCAACCCTGAGGTTTGCAGAAAAACAAATATAATTGTCAATAAAAGTAAAATCTAAGGTGGCAACTTTACAGTGACCGTATGGAAAGGGCTCCTGTACCTTTACCAGTTGAAGAGAAAAGGGAATTTCAGCAGGTGTCATTTGTATGCATGCAGCACCTGGTGAAATGCCCTCTTCATCACAACAGTTAAAGCTGCAGGAGCCCTGTCCTCTTTTGTATCTGGTCCAGAGGGCAGGGCCCCTGCAGCTGTAACTGTTACGATGAAGAGGGCATTTCACCAGGTGCTGCATGCCTACAAATGACACCTGCTGAAATTCCCTTTTCTATGCAACTGTTAAAGACACAGGAGCCCTGTCCTCCTTTTCATAGGGTCACCCTAGGCAACTTCCCATCCAAAATACAGCCCAACAAAGGTTGAATATCCCTGGTATGAGTGTTGGTGTGTGTGCGTGTGTAAAAGGGGAGGACAATGCAGCATTTGTTGCAGGAAGGCATGGCTGGCTAGCAGTTACCCTTAACAGGAGCACCCCTGTTAAGGGTGCCCTTAACAGGAGCACCCCTACAGGAGCACCCCTGTCCTTTCAAATACAGAACCTCTGACAAACATAGGGACCAGGATGCCTGAAATGGTGCTAGGTGTTTATTTGGCAATTCTTGTGAGACGTCAGGGACTGAAGGAAAAAAGAAAAGAAAAAGCGTCATGAGCTTGAGTGCAACGTTTGTCCTTAGAGCGGTACAGAGATAAATTCTGACTTGGGAAAACACTAGGGGTGTGCACGGACACCCCGGATCGGATCGGGACCCGGATCGGGACCTCCAATTTTGTCCCGGACCGGTTCGGACAAAATCGGAGGCCCCCCGGACCGGATCGAGTCCGATCCCGACCCAAAAATCGTACATTTTTGGATCGGCCGCCATTTTTTTCCCCATAGACTTGCATTGCAATGCAAGTCTATGAGGAAAAAATGGCGGCGGGTGGGTAAGGGGGGGCCTAACTCCCTCCCCCCCCCCGGGGCCGTCCGCTGTGGACGGCCCCGGCAGGTAAACCCCCTCCCCCGCGCTCCCTACCCCCCCTGGGGCCGCCCGCTTCCATCCGCTGGCGCCCGCGGGCGCCAGCGGGTAGAAGCGGACGGCTCCGGGGGGGGGTAAGCCCCCTTCCCCGCCACTTACCTTCTCGGCCCGTCCGGCGCCGGCGGCTACTACCAGCGGGCTCCGCGGCCTACTCTCGAGTAGCGCGCCGGGTGATGACATCACCCGGCGCGCCACCCTGGAGCAGGCCGCGGAGCCTGCTGGTAGTAGTAGGCGCCGGCGCCGGACGGGAGCCGCCGGGCCGGGCAGGTAAGGGCCCCCCTCCCCCCTCCGCGCGCCCCCTCCTCCCCTCCACGCACCCCCTCCTTACCTTTCCGGCCCGGCGGCTCCCGTCCGGCGCCGGCGCCTACTACTTCCAGCAGGCTCCGCGGCCTACTCTAGAGTAGCGCGCCGGGTGATGACATCACCCGGCGCGCCATCCTAGAGCAGGCCGCGGAGCCTGCTGGGAGTAGTAGGCGCCGGCGCCGGACGGGAGCCGCCGGGCCGGAAAGGTAAGGGCCCCCCTCCCCCCTCCGCGCGCCCCCTCCTCCCCTCCACGCACCCCCTCCTTACCTTTCCGGCCCAGCGGCTCCCGTCCGGCGCCTACTACTTCCAGCAGGCTCCGCGGCCTACTCTAGAGTAGCGCGCCGGGTGATGACATCACCCGGCGCGCCATCCTAGAGCAGGCCGCGGAGCCTGCTGGGAGTAGTAGGCGCCGGCGCCGGACGGGAGCCGCCGGGCCGGAAAGGTAAGGGCCCCCCTCCCCCCTCCCCCTCCTCCCCTCCACGCACCCCCTCCTTACCTTTCCGGCCTGGCGGCTCCCGTCCGGCGCCGGCGCCTACTACTTCCAGCAGGCTCCGCGGCCTGCTCTAGAGTAGCGCGCCGGGTGATGACATCACCCGGCGTGCCATCCTAGAGCAGGCCGCGGAGCCTGCTGGGAGTAGTAGGCGCCGGCGCCGGACGGGAGCCGCCGGGCCGGGCAGGTAAGGGCCCCCCTCCCCCCTCCCCCCGCCCCCTCCTCCCCTCCACGCACCCCCTCCTTACCTTTCCGGCCCGGCGGCTCCCGTCCGGCGCCGGCGCCTACTACTTCCAGCAGGCTCCGCGGCCTGCTCTAGAGTAGCGCGCCGGGTGATGACATCACCCGGCGCGCCATCCTAGAGCAGGCCGCGGAGCCTGCTGGGAGTAGTAGGCGCCGGCGCCGGACGGGAGCCGCCGGGCCGGAAAGGTAAGGGCCCCCCTCCCCCCTCCGCGCGCCCCCTCCTCCCCTCCACGCACCCCCTCCTTACCTTCCCGGCCCGGTGGCTCCCGTCCGGCGCCGGCGCCTACTATTACCAGCAGGCTCCGCGGCCTGCTCTAGAGTAGCGCGCCGGGTGATGACATCACCCGGCGCGCCACCCTAGAGCAGGCCGCGGAGCCTGCTAGTAGTAGTAGGCGCCGGCGCCGGACGGGAGCCACCGGGCCGAGAAGGTAAGTGCCCCCCTCCTCCCCCCCCGCTGTCAACTTTCATCGGCGGGCGCCCGCTGGCGCCCGCCAATGGAAGCGGCGGTGGGCGCCAGTGGGCGCCCGCCGATCCGCCGATCCGCCGAACCGGTTCGGAGCTTTTTCGGACCGGTTCGGATTGGATCGGCCGATCCAGCTGCGGGATCGGAAATCGGATAATTTATCCGATTTCCCACTGGACCGGACTCGGATCGTGGATCGGGTCCGATCCAGTGCACATCCCTAGAAAACACCTCTTTCTGCAATCTCAAAGAGGTTCTTTGTCCAGGTCCCAACCCCAAAAGCCACCAAGTTGACTTCTGGGTCCATTAATCAGCATGGCACAGACGTCAGTCCCGATAAGGCCGGTGGCGTGAATGCTGCGGTACCATTCGCTTCCTTGCCCTGCTCTTTGGTTCCCTCCAGTGCTGCCGCTGCCCCTCAGATATCCATTCCGTTCAGAGCTGCTCTGCTGTGGCTGCTCTGAGAATATCCCTCCCCTTTCCCGGCTGCTTCTTGCCGCCTTGCCGTCTCCCCTTCACAGGATTCAGCAGAAATTTTCCATTTTCTCAGGCAGATTTGCTATGAGGGTGTGAGCTCCTTTGGCACAGTGGCTTTGTTTGCTCTTCCGAGGCATTTTACACACACACACACACACACACACACACACACACACTGGATCCAGCCCCAAATTGTTTAGAGAAGAGGGCAGGGCAATCATTTATGTATTGGCCATGCCCAAATATTCACCCGGGTGGGTCCAATTGAGATTTTGATCTGAAATGTCGTCATGCAAACCACAGGTAGCAGGTAACCCCTGGCAGAGTTGCGGGTGAAGGTGTGGAAGGCCGGGAGGGTCCATAGCTCAGTGTGACAGAGCCCCTGCTTTGCATGCAGAAGGTCCCAGGTTTGATCCCCAGCTTCTCCAGGTAGAACTACGAAAGAATCCTGCCTGAAACCCTGGTGAACTGTTGCTGCCAGTCAGTGTCGACAATACTGGGCTAGATGGAACAAGGGTCTGACTTAATAGAAGGCTGCTTCCTATGTTCCTAAGGCTGGAGAAGCAGCCAGACTCCATATCCCTTCCAACTTTCCTTGTAATGGGGACTGTTCCTGGGGGAATGCTATCGATGTTCGTGTTACCCTGGCCTTGGGAAGGCACTTCTGCCATCATTATCTGTGCAAGCCAGGCCTTTTGGGGACCACCAGTGACTCGGAGACTGAGGAACCAGGCCTGAGCACTACTATGGATCTAGAGGACCCCCTCCCAGCCCTAGATGTCAGAGGCCCCTGAGTTCAAGATCTTCAACCTGGTCTGACAACTGCAGGCCCTGAGTGAAACTGCAGCCCTGGGCCAGCACACCAGTTTCCCAGAGCTCCACCCTCCTTGGAGCTGGTTTGCCAAAGCAGGCCATGCTCCCACCACTATGCGTCTTGGAGAGTGAGAAGGGCTAGGCTCCATGCCAGAGGCCTGCCCCTTCAAGGCAGAAGGAGGGAGTGGAGCTGAGAGGGGGCTCCTGGTGTGTATCATAAAATGTTATTTATTTATTTATTTATTTATTTATTTATTGCATTCTTATAATGCCCTATAGCCGAAGCTCTCTGGGCGGTTCACAAAAATTAAAACCGTGAAATCATTTTAAACAATATCAAACAGACAACAATCTAAAATCACAATATGACATACAATATAGAGAACACAACCAGGATAAATCCAAGCAGCAGAGATTAATTCAGATTAAAAAGTACAGATTTAAAACAGCAAAGGTTAAAATTGGGTTAATTTAGCTGTTAAAATGCTGGGAGAATAAAAAGGTCTTCACCTGGCGATGAAAGGAGTGCAAAGTAGGTGCCAGGTGAACCTCTCTGGGGAGCTCATTCCACAGCCGGGGTGCCACAGCAGAGAAGGCCCTCCTCCTGGTACCCACCTGCTTCAGTCTGACCTTGCCTGAGCAAGTGGCTCATTCAGAGCTGTCCTTGGTGCTGCAACAACTGGTCAGACCTCTGAATTTTTTTGGTGTTCGTTTGCTGTATTGCTTCTATCTTGCTCTTGCCATCTGCTATCATTTCATTTCTGCAGGCAAAGAAAACCTCCTGGTCCCCTGTTCAGACTAGACGTTGGCAGTTCCCAGAATCATGAAGTTGCTTCTCCTCTGTCTTTTTGCTGCCCTGGTAGCTTCAGGTGAGTCGAGAAGGAGGGCTAGGAAGAAGTGACCTGTCCTGGGCGTAACGTATTGGAGGGAATAATGCTTTTGTCAATGTTGCTTTCTCTAGTATCTCACCAGCTCTAAAATCACTCCACTGGCTGCCAATTAGTTTCTGGGTGAAGTACAAAGCGTTGGTCATTACCTTTAAAGCCCTACATGGTTTGGGTCTAAGTTACCTGTGAGATCGCCTTCTCTCATATAATCCGCCCCGCACACTCGGGTCCTCTGTGAAGAAATTACTCCAGTCAGCAAAAACTAGGCTGACAACCGTTACCCAGAGGACCTTCTCTTCTGCCTGTCCCAGACCATGGAATGGCCCTCCAGGAGAGATTCGTCAACTTAACAATCTCCCAGAATTTGAGAAAGCCATAATGACTGATCTCTTCCAGCAAGCCTACCCAGATGAATCTTACGATGCCTTTTAATAATTTATTTGTTTTATATGCTTTTAAACAGTTATTTGTATTTTATGGTGTTTTGCATTTGTTGTTGTACCCTTCTCCAATCCAGAGGGAGAGACGGGTAAGAATTATTATTATTATTATTATTATTATTATCTCATTTCATCAATCTGAAGTTAGGTTAATCTCATCATGAAATCTGAGATGTGGGTAGTGTTTTGTTTTTTAAGTTTGCATGAAAATTCATAAGCATTTTTGTGCCAATTTCTCCTATACATGCATTTCTGTATAACCATTTTTTTCCTCCTAATATAATTCATTTTGTATGTGATTTCCCTAATGTATGCATTTTTGAACCGGAGAACCCTATTGCAATCTTTAGAGAACTGCAAATTTTGAAGGAAGTCTGAGATTCCATTTGCATAGTGGTTTGAAAGTGTGAAATTAGGTAAAGTTGCTTTAAAGTGTGAAGTGAATGAATTTTCTGCCATCCTTACAATGTAGAGAGGTGCGCAGTGAGAATAAACCAGAGTGTGGTTGGCCAGCTGATAGCCACACATTCATATCTCACGATTGCCTTTCTACTCAGTGTCCTTGTAGCCATATATATATATATATATATATATATATATAATCAGTCTTTTGATTTGTGTTCTTCCCCCCTTCCCCCCCCCCCAAAGAAAGTGTTTTAGCACAATTGTTTAAAAATATCAACCAGTGCCACCTTTCTGGTCTTTCCAGTTAATGTCATTCATTTCTGGGTTTTCTTTAATTGTCTACTTTTTAACATTGTTCACATAATTTTGCAATAATGTCGAAACTGAACGAGTGTTTTCGAGCATTTTTTTAATGGTTGAAAAACAAAATCCAAAATCCTGTTTTAAAATGGGCAGGTTCATTGCGTTGTCCCTTCCTTGCCCCCAGGGCTGTGTCACGCCCACGGGGCGGCGGTGGTGGTGGGACATAATGGGATGTCCACTCAAGATACGTGCTCTTTTCCCAAAGTGTGGACAGTCGATTGCAACGCCACCTGTAGTTTACCATAGACATGCCACGATTGGGCAGTGTTAGGTGTCACCAGTGTGGAAATTCTCCTGTCTCTCAGCCTGACATGCCTCACAGAATTATTGTGTGGAAACAAGCAGAAGAAGAAGGGCGCCATGTACACCAGAGGTGGGAAAGCAGAAGCCTTCCAGATGCTGTTGGACTCCAGGTCTTATCATGCCCAGCCAGTATGGCCAGTGGTCAGGGATGATGGGGTTTGTAGTCCACCACCACCTGGAGAGCTGCAGATTACACCAACTCAAGCTCCTTGGACGGAAGGTGAGATTAGAAAGTGGGGAAAAAGAGAAAAGAAAAACAAATAACGAACACTGTTACTGCCATTATTAATTCTTCTTGTTATTTCTGCCTTAGCAAACTCCCTCACGTGTAACTGTACGGATGGCACAACAGGATGCAAAGCAGATCATACCTGTACAATTGAAAAAGGATCCTGTGTTTTGATGGTAAACAGAACTGCACTAGGTGTGTCTCCGATTTCCAATAACTGTGACTGAATTCTTGCTAAAAAACATCAACAACAACCTGGCTCAGTTTGAACATAAAATGAAACCAAATCACATGCTTAATGTCAAATTCTTCACATGACAAGTGCAAATGTACCAGCATCTTAAAGAGGAAGTAGAGGTGCTTTGGTGAAAGTAAAACACAGCTGATCATATACAAAAGATCACTGCCTGAGACCCTTTCCACACCAGCAATTTTCTCCCGGGGTCGTCCCTCGGTCGGGAAACCCCAGGATGGCGGAAACCACACATATCCCAGTTTCCCCTTCATCCCAGGACGTGCAATGGGCACGGAGCTGTGTGGGGTGGCTCCATGCCGATGGGTGGGGGGAGGGTTTTTCCCTTACTTTCTCTGCCGCGTGAGAGCTCCAGTTGCTTTAATGAAACAAAATGGCAGGCGTGATGTCCCTTTTGTCCCGGGAGTTACATTTCCGGTTTAGAAGATGGGGGATGATCCCGGAAGCTGGAAAGTCCAGATTTCCCCCTCCCTCTACACCCATAGGTGTAGAAAGGCCCCCCAGACTCACCCACTTCACCTCCCACTCTTCATGGCAGGTGCCAAAGTGTGGTAAAGTTGGACATTTGACAGGGCCGCAAGGCTAGCAACCCTAACCATGCACAGAGTATCCAAGAAAATCAGATATAACCAAGTGCAATTTTCATTTGCATGTTCCATCTGTTCTAGGAGATAGTGTGTGCATGCACAGGGGACGGGGGGTTCTAATGAGGGTGTCATGCACTGAGGACCCCCCAAAATCCTAGAGTAGGCACTGCCACTATTGAAGGTACTCCTTTGGCTATTTTCAGAGGCGAAGGTGAATTTCCAGTCTGTGGGGGCACTATTCACCAGCTGTTACCGGCTGCCGTTTTGGGTTCCTGAGAACCCCCTTAGAACAACAATATGCTGCAACATAGCATTATTCTGGGGCATTCTAGGGAAAACAAAACGGCAGCTGGTGTCAGCAAGGAACTAGGGGAAATGCCATTAAGTTCTCCATCAGCAACTTCCTGCTAGCTCCTGAAAATGCAAAAGAAAGGAGGCAATTTCCCATTCTTTTTCACATGCAACCTCCAACCCAAAAAACATGCCCAGAGGTTCTCAGATGAGAACATCTGGCCAGACGCTAGGTGGAAGGGAAAAGACACACCAGACGCACGTACATTAGATGTGTTTTGTGAAGAGGATGCCTCCGGCCGGCCTCCATCTCTTCCCTTTGAAGATTTAACAAGTAGGGATCTGATCTGGGTGAAACGGCTGCAGTGAATGCATGTGTAGGCTGACCAGATAAAATCCAGGTCAGGGCTCATGTACCTTTAACAGTTGCATAGAAAAGGGAATTTCAGCTGGTGTCATTTGTATGCAGTTAGTTCCTGGTGAAATTCCCTCTTCATCACAACAGTTAAAGGTGCAGACACTATGCTAGAGTGACCAAATACAAAAGAAGGCAGGGGCCCTGCAACTTTAACTGTTGTGATGAAGAGGGAATTTCACCAGGAACTAACTGTATACAAATGACAATGGCTGAAATTCCCTTTTCTCTACAACTGTTAAAGTTACATGTGCCCTGACCTGGATTTTATCTGGTCACCCTATGCATGTGAGCCCAAGCAACCATTCAAAGAGACTTCCTCACACGTGAGGAAGTAGGCAAAGTAGGCACTCGATTGCCTATATATTTTTTGCTTTCGATTCAGTTGTCAGAAAAGGCCTGGCCCAAGAAACATGGCTCTCTGAGGCAAACATGGTGCCCCTCCCATCCCAAGATGGCCGGCAGTTTAAGCTTACTTCAACACTAGTGATGGAACAGTATCCTCAACCATACTGGAGGGCAGCCTAGGGGGCAGAAGGCAGGCTGCCTAGCACACCCAGCTCTATCCTCCACAACCTCACCTCTGCTCCCCGCATCCCTCCCCATCTATTTATCACTGCCTAGTTGTTGTGAGCCACCCAGAGAGCTTCAGCTATTAGGCAGTATGGAAATATAATAAATACATAATACAAAATGCTCCGTGGGCCAGCCTCAGGCATTGGACACCTGTCATTCACATGTCAAAATGTGCTAGCCTTTGCTCCTCCTCCCCACCCTCAGCCTGCTTTAGCTCTGCCCCTGCCTTCATCCAGGTAATATAGATCTAGGTCGGCACCCTTTACAGGTGGATGTAAAGGGTGGATGCAGGAGGCAAACCCCCTCCTTTCTCTCTCCCTCTGCTGGATTTCGCTCTTACCTATTCCTTTCTCTTTAGCTCATAGGGACTATGTGGCCCTTTCTACACCTACGGGTGTAGAGGGGAGGGCCTGGGGGACAATCCCGGACATACCTGCTTCCGGGATCATCCTCTTCTTTCTAAACAGGAAGTGTGAGGTCCCAGATTCTTCCCGGGATGTCGCACAGTCACGCCCACCATTTTTTTAAAAAATGGAGCCGAGAAGAGCGCACTTCCGCTCCTTCGACAAGGGTAGTAAAAACAAAAAAACAAAACCCCTCCTCACCATCCCGGGGATGGTGGACTTGCTTCCGCCCCCTCCCCTGATGGGCACAGAGCTCCTTGGCACAGCTCTGTGCCCATTTGTGGTGCCCGCTTACTTCCCAGGACCTCTGGAAAAATTGGGAATTCCCAGGGATCCCTTATCCCTGGGAAAATCCGTACCCATTCCCCCCCTCCCCCCCCGGTGAGTCCTTGTGCATCATCTAGACTCACAGGGAGCACCCAGGGGCAGTTCCGGTAAAAAAGGGCCGGTGCAGAAATGGCCTTATCGAGACAGTCAGTTTCCAGGATGAGGTGCCAAAGACTTGGAGCTATCCCTAAGAAATAGGGGTGGTTGGAGCAAGTGATTCCATTGGAGACTGGACGGACATATACACAGATGCCTGAGCACACGCCTTAAGAGGACACTTTACTGCACAGGGGATTGGGGCCATGGATTTCAAAACATGCTGATATTTGAGTTTCCTAGCTCCTTTGTGATTTGTGATTGTTGTTATTATTATTATTATTATTATTATTATTATTATTATTATTTTGAAACAGAGGGATCCAAAGAAACGGAAACTATATTCAGAGCCTGCCAGAGTAGCACGGCCCTTCCAGATTGGTGCAAAACAGGGAACACATCCATCACGACAGAAGAAGGATTTTATTTGAGCAGCATGACCAGCTGTTGCAACCATACAAATCACTGCAATAACGGTACCCTTCCAGGTATGTGTGTGCGGGAGCCCAAACCTGTTTAAGTTTGACTGAGGAGCTCAGGTCCACGTTAAGGTCGTGATTGTTTGGATCTGTTTCATTTGTGTTTCATTGCTATTTGTTTCTCCACCCGGCATTTCCTTTCCATATAAACCAATCCTGGGAATTGTTTCGATTGTTGGGCAACACTCAGAGAGCTTTGGCCATTGGACAGTATAGATATGTAATCAATACATTTGATTGAAAGGTTGTATAAATATATTTATGATACACCAGTAGAATTAAGGCTGCAGAAAACATAAGGTATTATTGTTGATCATTGTTAATGGATCTGCTGCTATAGATTTGCAAAAGCTGACATTTAATGGTAGACAAAAGGGCTTAATGTTGCTAAAGGCACAATCCTATGCACGTTTAGACAGCATAGCATGGCTGCCTGGGGCATGCTGGGAGTTGTAGGCCTTTTTACTGCCTAAATACGCATAGGATGGCAGCCTTAATGACTGGGAAACTTTCTCGAGCCTTCGGAATGTCCCATTCTTTAGGTGGCTTGAGAGGAACATGGAAAATTTGTAGTAGTTTGGGGTTAGGAAGAAAGAATCGGAGAGTAGGCATGGGCAATCTCACCAAGGTCCTCCAATTTCCACCTGGATGCTTAATTTGCCTTCTCATTCCCAAATGTGAGGTTCCCCCCCCCCCCTGAACAGGAAAAGTGTGCATTTCTGAGCGGAGAAAAAATTATTATTATTATTTTTTAAAAAGGCACCCATATTGATTAAAGTGTGAAAATACATCTTTCGGGGGGGGGGGGGGCAGGAATTGACAAAGTTGAAAACATCCATTTTTCAAAAAGACACATTGTGTGAACGTAACTGTGAGGTCTAGAAAGTGCAGTCTTGGCCCGTTGTATTTGCATCCAGGGTTGCAATCAGGGCATGTTGTGCTGGTATTTTTGGCCCCTCCCCTTTGGCTTCAGCCCCGCCCACCACTGGAAGAGGGCTCATAAAACCTTCTCTGAAACAGAATTCAGCCCTCAGGTTGAAAGAGGTTCTGCACCATTGCCCATAATGGGCACTGCTTTAGGGCCATATGTTACTTTAAATCCCTCCTTGAATTCCATGCTTGGGATTCCCCCATTATTTAAAAATCAAAAACAACTGCAGGGCTTTTCCATCTAGATCCCTCTCCCTGTGCATGGATTTCAGTGGGACAATGGTGCAGAGGGAAACGGTTTGACCTCTCCTTCTCTCTGTTGTAATCTGTATTTCATCCACCCCATAGCTGGTTTTGTTTAAATAAACAGCTTGGGACTTTGGGACCTGAGGGAGCTCCTCTCCCTTTATATGCCTGCCCAAGATTTGAGATCTGTGGGAGGAGCCTTCCTCTGTGTCCCACCAATGCAAGACATACATCATGGTGGGACGTGGTAGAGGGCTTTCTCTGTGGTGGCACCTCGGTTGTGGAATACCCTCCCCTTGGAGGCCTGACTGGTGCCAAAGCTGGTTTGATTTCAGTGCCAAGTTAAAACAGGGCTTTTTATTAAAGCCTTTGAAGGCTAAAATTCTCCGTTGCACATGGTTCTAACTGTTGAAATTGTTCTTATTGCTTTTAAACTTTTCTACTGGCTTTATTTGTTAATGATTTGATACACCTTTAGCAGTATATATTCGTTTTTTATGTTGCTCTGAGTTTATCTGTATGTCGCCCTGAGATCCTAGTGTTGTAAGACGGGATGCAAATGTTTTAATAAAATAATTTTTTAAAAAAAGATATGAAGGATCCCCTGCACAAAATTGAAAAAGTGATTTTTAGGTTGCAATCCTATACCTACTTCCCTGGAAGTCAATCCCCTTGCACTCAATGGGACAGCCTTTTGAGTAGATGTGTAAAAGGTTGTGCTGTGAAAGTAATAGGGCTATGGCAGGAATGCCTCTGATCAATCGGAACCTGCATGTTTCTGTAGTGCCAGCAGAGGGTGTACAAGCAAAGGTATCACCCAAAAATGCCGCATTCGCAACCCCACAGGCGAATGCACGCATTAGGAAATTCTCAAATTTGCGTTCACGTCCATAAAATACCTGACTTGGAGAAAAATGCCCAACTTTGTTTGGATGAGCTGGGGGGGGGGGAAGGTTCGCAAATGACCCCAAATGAGTTCAGAGCATTTCAGTGAACTTGCGCATCATTGATCAGCAGCGTCGCTAGTCTGCAGGGCTTTAGGCAGGATTTTTTCCTTGCCCTATCTGGATGTGCCAGGGGTCGAATCCGGGATCTTCTACATGCAAAACAGGAGCCTTACCATGGAGCCAAAGCCTTTCCCTGGTCCTATGGCATGATGCAGTCTCATTCCAAGGGGTCTTTTGAAGGGGAAGGAATGGGGGGGAAGATCACCTGTAGGGGACCCACAGGTGGAGGTGAAGAGAAGTAAGGAACGGCCACTGACAAAGGTAAGGGAGTACTGAAAACGTTCTGAGTTTTAGTGATGTTGACACACACATGCACACGTGAACAACCCTCACTTTCCCATTTTCACCGCTTGCAAATGGGGTGGCGAATTCGGGGGGATCATTTTGGCTCAGCAGTAAGTGTACTCATGCCTTCATTTCTTCATGTTTGTAGCACCAAAGGTCGCCAGCGTGAACAAATGGACATGCCCCTCCTGTTTCGCTGCTGATTCGAAAACCTGCGATACCGTGGTGATGGAGTGTTCTGATTCCCAAAATGACTGCATCAACTTCACTGGGAAATACACAACAGGTAAATCAGAACACAGCACCCTGGGAGGGGAAGAATTATTTATTTATGTATTTAGTTGTTTGTTTTATTTTGTTCAATTTATAACCCACTTATATACCAAGTACTCTAGGTTGCATGCAGAGTTAAAAATAGTTTAACAAACAGAATAAAAACCCTCAATAAAAAAATACAGCCTAGAAGCTATATATATATATATATATATATATACACACACACACACACACACACACACACACAACTAGCAAATACAAATAAGAATTCTAAAACGGGAAGGCCTGCTGGATGAATAAGAGTCTTTAATTCTTTCCCCCAAGTTCACTCTTGGCCGAATGGAGATTTGACAAAATCAAGAAAGGGAAACGTACCGCAATATACAGCAACAGAAAAAGTCACAATATTACTGCAATTTAAAAATCACTAATACAATAAACTATAAATATAGAGCACAAATTTATTCAAAATGGGGGGGGAGGGTGATTCCGAAATACTACTACTACTACTACTAAAAATAATAATAATGGCCATGGAAGTCAAAGAACTATGGCATCAGGAAAAGGTCACAATTATTCCATTTGTTACTTCAGTCATCGGCATCACATCAAAAAACTATACAGAAAACCTTCAGAAACTGGGCCTACCAAAATACATCCACACTGACATCCAGAAAGCAGTCATATTTAAAACATGCTCAATTGTCAGGAAATTTCTGAATCTGTAAAAGACAGCATGACTTGGCAAAGCCCGTCATGTCTGTATAGAAAAAACACCATGAGTGAGAAAGAGATGAAATAATAATACTAATATGCAGTACAATAATGTATACAATCCTGTGCAGTTCAAAATAGTGTGAAATAATGTATGACAATATATAGCCCATAAGATGAAAATAATGTGAAATGCAGTTCAAATCACTCCTTGCTGATGCTCACGGAAATAAGAGAGGAAAGAATTTTTGGCATGGTGGTCTCTAAGTGCGTTTCGGCCTCTGTGGCCTTTCACAGTGGCAAATCAGATCTTAACATGCAGCCCAAATTGGATTTTTATAACCTGAAGCCCAGCTATCCAATTTTTATTGGTGTAGCTAATAGAAGAGGCACTCACTCCATGTTCCACATTCAGTAAACCAAAGTCTGTGACTAGGACTGGGTGTGTTTGTGTGTTGAACCTGAGCTCTAAACGAACACTCTAACTGCTGCTTTTCACTGAGGTGGCTTCCAGATGGAGGGCTCCTCCTGGCTTTATTATGGAAATATATTTTCTGGACAGAAAAAATGACTGAAGCAGCGGAGGGGAAACACGGGAGGTTACCAAATTGAAGGTGGCGTCATCTGAATCCCCATAACATTCCACATGTGACGCAGTACGATTGCACAATAAAAAGATCATCTGGAAGCCTCCCTGGCTCTCGGCCTATCCTTTTGTCAAGTCTCTGGCACAAACTGAACCCAGTTCTGCCCCAAAGGAGACCCTGCTAGAGAGAGCCAATGTGGAGCAGGCGTTGAAAGTATTGAGCTGGGAGATCCAGGTTCTAGGCCACGCTGGGCCACGAACCCCACTGGGTGAGTGTAGACCAATGCCTGACTCTCAGCCTAATCTACCTCACAGGTTTGTTGTGAGGATAAAAATGGAAAGGAGGACAATCATGTAAGCTGTCTTGAGTTCCTTGCAAGAGGGAAAAAGTGGGATATAAATGTAATAAATAAACAAAGAAAGTGAGAACTCTGACTGGTCCTGCAGAAACACTGCCCAATGGTGGGTCTCTGTGAGATCAAGAAGTTTTCAAAAGGCTTTGGTTGAAAGGAAAGGGGGGATGCATGCCTTGGGGAGGAGAAGTGGCCATCCACTCCCAGTCTGAACTGTGATTATATCTTTTCCTGAAGTGTAGTCAAGTCAGTAAGAGAACATTGTTCCTGTGATGAAAAGGAGCTACGTTACCATTTCCTTTTCCCATTGTCTCCTTCCACAGAATCTAAAACTTATGGATTTACTGCGAGGGGCTGTGCCAACTCTACAGCAGGCAACCTTCGTCTTCATACAGACATGACCTTTGGAGATGTCACTTACGTCTTTGAAAAAATCACCATTGGGAAAGGTAACAATGGTGCCAGAGAAAGTAAGGTTGGCCAGCAAATAGCCACACTTTCATACCTCACGATTGCCTTTCCACTCAGTCTCCTTGTAGCCATATATATATATATATATATATATATCTTTTAATTTGTGCTCTCCCCCACCTTTTCCCCCCCTAATGAAAGTGTGTTTTAGCACATTTTAAAAAAAAATATCAACCAGTGCCACCTTTCTGGTCTTTCCAGTTAATGTCATTCATTTCTGGGTTTTCTTTAATTGTCTACTTTTTAACATTGTTCACATAATTTTGCAATCGTGTCGAAACTGAACGAGTGTTTTCGAGCATTTTTTTAATGGTTAAAAAACAAAATCCAAAATCCTGTTTTAAAATGGGCAGGTTCATTGCGTTGTCCCTTCCTTGCCCCCAGGGCTGTGTCACGCCCACGGGGCGGCGGTGGTGGTGGGACATAATGGGATGTCCACTCAAGATTAGGGATGTGCACTGACCCCCCGGATCAGATCGGATAGCGGATCGGAATCGGACCTGGGGGGTCGGATCGGATCGGAGGATGGTCGGATCGGATCGGACCGGATGTCCGATCCGGATCGGACGCCATTTTGAATGCTTTTTCCCATAGCCAAGTATTGTTTTACAAAAACGCCTATAACTTTTTCATTTTTAAAGATAGAAGGATGAAACTTGGGCACATTATGCACTGGTTAGGGACAGTTATCTGTGAGAAATTTCAGAAAGATTGGTTCATGCGTTTTGTGGCAATTAACTTTTTAATAAATACCCAGGAATGCCTATAACTTTGTCATTTTTAAAGTTACACACATGAAACTTTGCCACATTGTAGGTGGTACCTTGGCACCTATGTGTGTGAAATTTCAGAAACGTAGGTGCTTGTCTTGTGTGGCAATTAATTTTTAGAAAAATGGGTAGTAGTGGGGTAAATACATTTACGCCTCCAATTTTTTTATTTTTGAAGATACAAACAGGAAACTTGGGCACATTACAGGTACCACTTGCCTTGATATGTGTGTGAAATTTCAGAAACATTGGAGCTTGCCTTGTGTGGCAATTAATTTTTGAAACAATTAGGAAAGAAACACCTATAACTTTGTCATTTTTAAAGTTACACACATGAAACTTTGCCACATTGTAGGTGGTACCTTGGGACCTATGTGTGTGAAATTTCAGAAACGTAGGTGCTTGCCTTGTGTGGCAATTAATTTTTAAATAAATACCCAGGAATGCCTATAACTTTGTCATTTGTAAAGTTACACACATGAAACTTTGCCACATTGTAGGCGGTACCTTGGGACCTATGTGTGTGAAATTTCAGAAACGTAGGTGCTTGTATTGTGTGGCAATTAATTTTTGAAACAATGAGGGATTCATTGGACAGCACTTGCCCATAGGGATTCATTGGATAGTACTTACTCTTAGGGAATCATTGGACAGTACTTGCCCATAGGAAATCATTGGAAAGCACTTGCCCATAGGAAATCATTGGAAAGCACTTTCCCATTGAGAAATACAGTTATGCCTCCCACTTTTTTATTTTTGAAGATACAAACAGGAAACTTGGGCACATTGTAGACTGGTTAGGGATAGTTATCTGTGAGAAATTTCAGAAAGATTGGTGCATGCGTTTTGTGGCAATTAATTTTTTAATAAACACCCAGGAATGCCTATAACTTTGTCATTTTTAAAGTTGCATAAAAGAAACTTTGCCACATTGTAGGTGGTACCTTGGGACCTATGTGTGTAAAATTTCAAAAACGTAGGTGCTTGCCTTGTATGGCAATTAATTTTAGAAAAATGGGTAGTAGTGGGGTAAATACATTTACGCCTCCCATTTTTTTATTTTTAAAGATACAAACAGGAAACATGGGCACATTACAGGGAACACTTCACTTGATATGTGTGTAAAATTTCAGAATGATAGGTCCAGGCATGTGGTGGCAAGGTGTCTGCACACACCACTTTGAAGACTGTAGAAAATTTCTCCTGTAACGATCCTAGCGAGAGAGAGTGATCCTAGGCTCAGCCGTTCTGCTTGCGTAAGTGAAAGTATCAAAGCAGACACGAGCCAAGTGCTACTTTGTTTCTCCTTTTGTAATGTATACTAGCTCAGTTGCAGCCAAGCGTGCAAGGATCAAAAAGATGAGAGAAAGTGTTTCCTTCTTCTTCCCGGGAGGCGGGAGGGTGCAATTGACAGCCCCAGCCTCTGTGGAAAAACGTTTATAACTTTTAATCTAAAAAATTCGTAGCCACCAAATGGCTACGAACTATCCCTAACCAGTCTACAATGTGCCCAAGTTTCCTGTTTGTATCTTCAAAAATAAAAAAGTGGGAGGCATAACTGTATTTCTCAATGGGAAAGTGCTTTCCAATGATTTCCGATGGGCAAGTGCTTTCCAATGATTTCCTATGGGCAAGTACTGTCCAATGAATCCCTATGGGCAAGTACTGTCCAATGAATCCCTAAGGGCAAGTGCTGTCCAATGAATCCCCCATTGTTTCAAAAATTAATTGCCACACAATACAAGCACCTACGTTTCTGAAATTTCACACACATAGGTCCCAAGGTACCGCCTACAATGTGGCAAAGTTTCATGTGTGTAACTTTACAAATGACAAAGTTATAGGCATTCCTGGGTATTTATTTAAAAATTAATTGCCACACAAGGCAAGCACCTACGTTTCTGAAATTTCACACACATAGGTCCCAAGGTACCACCTACAATGTGGCAAAGTTTCATGTGTGTAACTTTAAAAATGACAAAGTTATAGGTGTTTCTTTCCTCATTGTTTCAAAAATTAATTGCCACACAATGCAAGCTCCAATGTTTCCGAAATTTCACACACATATCAAGGCTAGTGGTACCTGCAATGTGCCCAAGTTTCCTGTTTGTATCTTCAAAAATAAAAAAATGGGAGGCGTAAATGTATTTACCCCACTACTACCCATTTTTCTAAAAATTAATTGCCACACAATACAAGCACCTACGTTTCTGAAATTTCACACACATAGGTCCCAAGGTACCCCCTACAATGTGGCAAAGTTTCATGTGTGTAACTTTAAAAATGACAAAGTTATAGGCATTCCTGGGTATTTATTAAAAAATTAATTGCCACAAAACGCATGCACCAATCGTTCTGAAATTTCTCACAGATAACTGTCCCTAACCAGTGTATAATGTGCCCAGGTTTCATCCTTCTATCTTTAAAAATGAAAAAGTTATAGGCGTTTTTGTAAAACAATACTTGGCTATGGGAAAAAGCATTCAAAATGGCGTCCGATCTGGATCGGACCTCGTCGGATCGGATCAGATCGGATCGGAGGTTGATCGGATCGGATCGGATTTTCCCAATTTTGGGGCGGATCGGATTCGGATCGTGGATCAGATCCGATCCGATGCACACCCCTACTCAAGATACGTGCTCTTTTCCCAAAGTGTGGACAGTCGATTGCAACGCCACCTGTAGTTTACCATAGACATGCCACGATTGGGCAGTGTTAGGTGTCACCAGTGTGGAAATTCTCCTGTCTCTCAGCTTGACATGCCTCACAGAATTATTGTGTGGAAACAAGCAGAAGAAGAAGGGCGCCATGTACACCAGAGGTGGGAAAGCAGAAGCCTTCCAGATGCTGTTGGACTCCAGGTCTTATCATGCCCAGCCAGTATGGCCAGTGGTCAGGGATGATGGGGTTTGTAGTCCACCAGCACCTGGAGAGCTGCAGATTACACCAACTCAAGCTCCTTGGATGGAAGGTGAGATTAGAAAGTGGGGAAAAAGAGAAAAGAAAAATAAATAACGAACAATGTTACTGCCATTATTAATTCTTCTTGTTGTTTCTGCCTTAGCAAACTCCCTCACGTGTAACTGTACGGAACATGCAACAGGATGCAATGCAGATCATACCTGTACAATTGGAAAAGGATCCTGTGTTTTGATGGTAAACAGAACTGCACTAGGTGTGTCTCCGATTTCCAATAACTGTGACTGAATTCTTGCTAAAAAACATCAACAACAACCTGGCTCAGTTTGAACACAAAATGAAACCAAATCACATGCCTAATATCAAATTCTTCACATGACAAGTGCAAATGTACCAGCATCTTAAAGAGGAAGTAGAGGTGCTTTGGTGAAAGTAAAACACAGCTGATCATATACAAAAGATCACTGCCTGAGACCCTTTCCACACCAGCAATTTTCTCCCGGGGTCGTCCCTCGGTCGGGAAACCCCAGGATGGCGGAAACCACACATATCCCAGTTTCCCCTTCATCCCAGGACGTGCAATGGGCACGGAGCTGTGTGGGGTGGCTCCATGCCGATGGGTGGGGGGAGGGTTTTCCCCTTACTTTCTCTGCCGCGCGAGAGCTCCAGTTGCTTTAATGAAACAAAATGGCTGGTGCGGCATCCTTTTTGTCCCAGGAGTTACATTTCCGGTTTAGAAGATGGGGGATGATCCCGGAAGCTGGAAAGTCCAGAATTCCCCCTCCCTCTACACCCATAGGTGTAGAAAGGCCCCCCAGACTCACCCACTTCACCTCCCACTCTTCAAGGCAGGTGCCAAAGTGTGGTAAAGTTGGACATTTGACAGGGCCGCAAGGCTAGCAACCCTAACCATGCACAGAGTATCCAAGAAAATCAGATATAACCAAGTGCAATTTTCATTTGCATGTTCCATCTGTTCTAGGAGATGGTGTGTGCATGCGCAGGGGACGGGGGGTTCTAATGAGGGTGTCATGCACTGAGGACCCCCCAAAATCCTAGAGTAGGCACTGCCACTATTGAAGGTACTCCTTTGGCTATTTTCAGAGGCGAAGGTGAATTTCCAGTCTGTGGGGGCACTATTCACCAGCTGTTACCGGCTGCCGTTTTGGGTTCCTGAGAACCCCCTTAGAACAACAATATGCTGCAACATAGCATTATTCTGGGGCATTCTAGGGAAAACAAAACGGCAGCTGGTGTCAGCAAGGAACTAGGGGAAACGCCATTAAGTTCTCCATCAGCAACTTCCTGCTAGCTCCTGAAAATGCAAAAGAAAGGAGGCAATTTCCCATTCTTTTTCACATGCAACCTCCAACCCAAAAAACATGCCCAAAGGTTCTCAGATGAGAACATCTGGCCAGACGCTAGGTGGAAGGGAAAAGACACACCAGACGCACGTACATTAGATGTGTTTTGTGAAGAGGATGCCTCCGGCCGGCCTCCATCTCTTCCCTTTGAAGATTTAACAAGTAGGGATCTGATCTGGGTGAAACGGCTGCAGTGAATGCATGTGTAGGCTGACCAGATAAAATCCAGGTCAGGGCTCATGTACCTTTAACAGTTGCATAGAAAAGGGAATTTCAGCTGGTGTCATTTGTATGCAGTTAGTTCCTGGTGAAATTCCCTCTTCATCACAACAGTAAAAGGTGCAGACACTATGCTAGAGTGACCAAATACAAAAGAAGGCAGGGCCCCTGCAACTTTAACTGTTGTGATGAAGAGGGAATTTCACCAGGAACTAACTGCATACAAATGACACTGGCTGAAATTCCCTTTTCTCTACAACTGTTAAAGTTACATGTGCCCTGACCTGGATTTTATCTGGTCACCCTATGCATGTGAGCCCAAGCAACCATTCAAAGAGACTTCCTCACTCGTGAGGAAGTAGGCAAAGTAGGCACTCGATTGCCTATATATTTTTTGCTTTCGATTCAGTTGTCAGAAAAGGCCTGGCCCAAGAAACATGGCTCTCTGAGGCAAACATGGTGCCCCTCCCATCCCAAGATGGCCGGCAGTTTAAGCTTACTTCAACACTAGTGATGGAACAGTATCCTCAACCATACTGGAGGGCAGCCTAGGGGGCAGAAGGCAGGCTGCCTAGCACACCCAGCTCTATCCTCCACAACCTCACCTCTGCTCCCCGCATCCCTCCCCATCTATTTATCACTGCCTAGTTGTTGTGAGCCACCCAGAGAGCTTCAGCTATTAGGCAGTATGAAAATATAATAAATACATAATACAAAATGCTCCGTGGGCCAGCCTCAGGCATTGGACACCTGTCCTTCACATGTCAAAATGTGCTAGCCTTTGCTCCTCCTCTCCACCCTCAGCCTGCTTTAGCTCTGCCCCTGCCTTCATCCAGGTAATATAGATCTAGGTCGGCACCCTTTACAGGTGGATGTAAAGGGTGGATGCAGGAGGCAAACCCCCTCCTTTCTCTCTCCCTCTGCTGGATTTCGCTCTTACCTTTTCCTTTATCTTTAGGTCATAGGGACTATGTGGCCCTTTCTACACCTACGGGTGTAGAGGGGAGGGCCTGGGGGACAATCCCGGACATACCTGCTTCCGGGATCATCCTCTTCTTTTTAAACAGGAAGTGTGACATCCCAGATTCTTCCCAGGATGTCGCACAGTCGCACCCACCATTTTTTAAAAAAATGGAGCCGAGAAGAGCGCACTTCCACTCCTTCGACAAGGGTAGTAAAAACAAAAAACAAAACCCCTCCTCACCATCCCGGGGATGGCGGACTAGCTTCCGCCCCCTCCCCTGATGGGCACAGAGCTCCTTGGCACAGCTCTGTGCCTATTTGTGGTGCCCGCTTACTTCCCAGGACCTCTGGAAAAATAGGGAATTCCCAGGGATCCCTTATCCCTGGGAAAATCCGTACCCATCCCCCCCCCCCCCCCCGTGAGTCCCTGTACATCATCTGGACTCACAGGGAGCACCCAGGGGCAGTTCCAGTAAAAAAGGGCCAGTGTAGAAATGGCCTTATCGAGACAGTCAGTTTCCAGGATAAGGTGCCAAAGACTTGGAGCTATCCCTAAGAAATAGGGGCGGTTGGAGCAAGTGATTCCATTGGAGACTGGAAGGACATATACACAGATGCCTGAGCACACGCCTTAAGAGGACACTTTACTGCACAGGGGATTGGGGCCATGGATTTCAAAACATGCTTATATTTGGGTTTCCTAGCTACTTTGTGATTGTTATTATTATTATTATTATTATTATTATTATTATTTTGAAACAGAGGGATCCAAAGAAACAGAAACTATATTCAGAACCTGCCAGAGTAGCACGGCCCTTCCAGATCTGTGCAAAACAGGGAACTCATTCATCACGACAGAAGAAGGATTTTATTTGAGCAGCATGACCAGCTGTTGCAACCATTCAAATTACTGTAATAACGGTACCCTTCCAGGTATGTGTGTGCAGGATCTGCTGCTATAGATTTGCAAAAGCTGGCATCTAATGGTAGACAAAAGGGCTTAATGTTGCTAAAGGCACAATCCTATGCATGTTTAGACAGCATAACATGGCTGCCTGGGGCATGCTGGGAGTTGTAGGCCTTTTTACTGCCTAAATACGCGTAGGATGGCAGCCTTAATGACTGGGAAACTTTCTCGAGCCTTCGGAATGTCCCATTCTTTAGGTGGCTTGAGAGGAACATGGAAAATTTGTTGTAGTTTGGAGTTAGGAAGAAAGAGTTGGAGAGTAAGCATGGGCAATCTCACCAAGGTCCTCCAATTTCCACCTGGATGCTTAATTTGCCTTCTCATTCCCAAATGTGAGCTTTCGCCCCCTCTGAACAGGAAAAGTGTGCAGTTTTGAGTAGAGAATTTATTTTATTTTTAAAGCACTCAAATTGATTAAAATGTGAAAATACATGTTGTTTGGGTGAGGGGGGGCAGGAATTGACAAAGTTGAAAACATCCATTTTTCAAAAAGACAAATTGGCTGCATTCGGACAACACATTAGTCAATGGTGGGTTGAGTAGCCAACTCAATCTCTGAGGTCCACCTTTGATTAAATCACAGCCAGCACCCTTTCCCAACAAAGGGCCTTCCAGATGAGAATTTCATTTCAGTTTGCAAATCACCCAAAAATGCCGCATTCGCAAGCCCACAGGCGAATGCATGCTGTCCGAAAACATTAGGAAATTCTTGAATTCGCGTTCACGTCCACAAAATGCCTGACTTGGAGAAAAATGGTCAACTTTGTTCAGATGAGCTGGGGGGGGGGGAAGGTTTGCAAATGACCCCAAATGAGTTCAGAGCATTTCAGTGAACTTGCGCATCATTGATCAGCAGCGTCGCTAGTCTGCAGGGCTTTAGGCAGGATTTTTTCCTTGCCCTATCTGGATGTGCCAGGGGTCGAATCCGGGATCTTCTACATGCAAAACAGGAGCCTTACCATGGAGCCAAAGCCTTTCCCTGGTCCTGTGGCATGATGCAGTCTCATTCCAAGGGGTCTTTTGAAGGGGAAGGAATGGGGGGGGGGAGATCACCTGTAGGGGACCCACAGGTGGAGGTGAAGAGAAGTAAGGAACGGCCACTGACAAAGGTAAGGGAGTACTGAAAACGTTCTGAGTTTTAGTGATGTTGACACACACATGCACACGTGAACAACCCTCACCTTCCCATTTTCACCGCTTGCAAATGGGGTGGCGAATTCGGGGGGATCATTTTGGCTCAGCAGTAAGTGTACTCATGCCTTCATTTCTTCATGTTTGTAGCTCCAAAGGTCGCCAGCGTGAACAAATGGACATGCCCCTCCTGTTTCGCTGCTGATTCGAAAACCTGCGATACCGTGGTGATGGAGTGTCCTGATTCCCAAAATGACTGCATCAACTTCACTGGGAAATACACAACAGGTAAATCAGAACACAGCACCCTGGGAGGGGAAGAATTATTTATTTATGTATTTAGTTGTTTGTTTTATTTTGTTCAATTTATAACCCGCTTATATACCAAGTACTCTAGGTTGCATGCAGAGTTAAAAATAGTTTAACAAACAGAATAAAAACCCTCAATAAAAAAATACAGCCTAGAAGATATATATATATATATATATATATATATATACACACACACACACACACAACTAGCAAATACAAATAAGAATTCTAAAACAGGAAGGCCTGCTGGATGAATAAGAGTCTTTAATTCTTGCCCCCAAGTTCACTCTTGGCCGAATGGAGATTTGACAAAATCAAGAAAGGGAAACGTACCGCAACATACAGCAACAGAAAAAGTCACAATATTACTGCAATTTAAAAATCACTAATACAATAAACTATAAATATAGAGCACAAATTTATTCAAAAGGGGGGGAGGGTGATTCCGAACTACTACTACTACTACTAATAATAATGGCCATGGAAGTCAAAGAACTATGGCATCAGGAAAAGGTCACAATTATTCCATTTGTCACTTCAGTCATCGGCATCACATCAAAAAACTATACAGAAAACCTTCAGAAACTGGGCCTACCAAAATACATCCACACCGACATCCAGAAAGCAGTCATATTTAAAACATGCTCAATTGTCAGGAAATTTCTGAATCTGTAAAAGACAGCATGACTTGGCAAAGCCCGTCATGTCTGTCTAGAAAAAACACCACGAGTGAGAAAGAGATGAAATAATAATACTAATATGCAGTACAATCTTGTATACAATCCTGTGCAGTTCAAAATAATGTGAAATAATGTATGACAATATATAGCCCATAAGATGAAAATAATGGAATAGCGGTTCAAATCACTCCTTGCTGATGCTCACGGAAATAAGAGAGGAAAGAATTTTTGGCATGGTGGTCTCTAAGTGCGTTTCGGCCTCTGTGGCCTTTCACAGTGGCAAATCAGATCTTAACATGCAGCCCAAATTGGATTTTTATAACCTGAAGCCCAGCTATCCAATTTTTATTGGTGTAGCTAATAGAAGAGGCACTCACTCCATGTTCCACATTCAGTAAACCAAAGTCTGTGACTAGGACTGGGTGTGTTTGTGTGTTGAACCTGAGCTCTAAACGAACACTCTAACTGCTGCTTTTCACTGAGGTGGCTTCCAGATGGAGGGCTCCTCCTGGACAGAAAAAATGACTGAAGCAGCAGAGGGGAAACACAGGAGGTTACCAAATTGAAGGTGGCATCATCTGAATCCCCCATAACATTCCACATGTGACGCAGTACGATTGCACAATAAAAAGATCATCTGGAAGCCTCCCTGGCTCTCGGCTTATCCTTTTGTCAAGTCTCTTGCACAAACTGAACCCAGTTCTGCCCCAAAGGAGACCCTGCTAGAGAGAGCCAATGTGGAGCAGGCGTTGAAAGTATTGAGCTGGGAGATCCAGGTTCTAGGCCATGCTGGGCCATGAACCCCACTGGGTGAGTGTGGACCAATGCCTGACTCTCAGCCTAATCTACCTCACAGGTTTGTTGTGAGGATAAAAATGGAAAGGAGGACAATCATGTAAGCTGTCTTGAGTTCCTTGCAAGAGGGAAAAAGTGGGATATAAATGTAATAAATAAACAAAGAAAGTGAGAACTCTGACTGGTCCTGCAGAAACACTGCCCAATGGTGGGTCTCTGTGAGATCAAGAAGTTTTCAAAAGGCTTTGGTTGAAAGGAAAGGGGGGATGCATGCCTTGGGGAGGAGAAGTGGCCATCCACTCCCAGTCTGAACTGTGATTATATCTTTTCCTGAAGCGTAGTCAAGTCAGTAAGAGAACTTTGTTCCTGTGATGAAAAGGAGCTACGTTACCATTTCCTTTTCCCATTGTCCCCTTCCACAGAATCTAAAACTTATGGATTTACTGCGAGGGGCTGTGCCAACTCTACAGCAGGCAACCTTCGTCTTCATACAGACATGACCTTTGGAGATGTCACTTACGTCTTTGAAAAAATCACCATTGGGAAAGGTAACAATGGTGCCAGAGAAAGTAAGGTTGGCCAGCCAATAGCCACACTTTCATACCTCACGATTGCCTTCTCACTCAGTCTCCTTGTAGCCATATATATATATATATATATATATATCTTTTAATTTGTGCTCTCCCCCACCTTTTCCCCCCCTAATGAAAGTGTGTTTTAGCACATTTTTAAAAAAATATCAACCAGTGCCACCTTTCTGGTCTTTCCAGTTAATGTCATTCATTTCTGGGTTTTCTTTAATTGTCTACTTTTTAACATTGTTCACATAATTTTGCAATCGTGTCAAAACTGAACGAGTGTTTTCGAGCATTTTTTTAATGGTTAAAAAACAAAATCCAAAATCCTGTTTTAAAATGGGCAGGTTCATTGCGTTGTCCCTTCCTTGCCCCCAGGGCTGTGTCACGCCCATGGGGCGGCGGTGGTGGTGGGACATAATGGGATGTCCACTCAAGATACGTGCTCTTTTCCCAAAGTGTGGACAGTCGAATGCAACGCCACCTGTAGTTTACCATAGACATGCCACGATTGGGCAGTGTTAGGTGTCACCAGTGTGGAAATTCCCCTATCTCTCAGCCTGACATGCCTCACAGAATTATTGTGTGGAAACAAGCAGAAGAAGAAGGGCTCCATGTACACCAGAGGTGGAAAAGCAGCAGCTTTCCAGATGCTGTTGGACTCCAGGTCTTATCATGCCCAGCCAGTATGGCCAGTGGTCAGGGATGATGGGGTTTGTAGTCCACCACCACCTGGAGAGCTGCAGATTACACCAACTCAAGCTCCTTGGACGGAAGGTGAGATTAGAAAGTGGGGAAAAAGAGAAAAGAAAAATAAATAACGAACACTGTTACTGCCATTATTAATTCTTCTTGTTATTTCTGCCTTAGCAAACTCCCTCAGGTGTAACTGTACGGATGGCACAACAGGATGCAAAGCAGATCATACCTGTACAATTGAAAAAGGATCCTGTGTTTTGATGGTAAACAGAACTGCACTAGGTGTGTCTCCGATTTCCAATAACTGTGACTGAATTCTTGCTAAAAAACATCAACAACAACCTGGCTCAGTGTGAACACAAAATGAAACCAAATCACATGCCTAATATCAAATTCTTCACGACTAGTGCAAATGTACCAGCATCTTAAAGAGGAAATAGAGGTGCTTTGGTGAAAGTATAACGCAGCTGATCATATACGAAAGAACATTGCCTGAGGCCCTTTCCACACCAGCAATTTTCCCCCGGGGTCGTCCCTCGGTCGGGGAACGCAAGGATGGCAGAAACCGGGAAATCCCGGTTTCCTTGCCATCCCAGGACGTGCAATGGGCACGGAGCCGTGTGGGGTGGCTCCATGCCCGTGTGGAGGAGAAGCAATTCCGCCATCCCCAGGATGGTGGGGCGGGGGTCACCAGGGGTTTCCCCTTACTTTCTCTGCCGCATGAGAGCGCCTGTTGCTTTAATGCAACAAAATGGCAGGCGTGATGTCCCTTTTGTCCCCGGAGTCACGTTTCTGGTTTAGAAGATGGGGGACGATCCCGGAAGCTGGAAAGTCCAGGATTGTTCCCCTCCCTCCCTCCCTCTACACCCACTTCACCGCCCACTCTTCAAGGCAGGTGCCAGAGTGTGGTAAGGTTGGACATTTGACAGGGCCCAAGGCTAGCAACCCTAACCATGCTACCATTTCCACTTTGAACAGAGTATCCAAGAATATCAGATATAACCAAATGCAATTTTTATTTGCATGTTCCATCTATTCTAGGTGATGGTGTGTGCATGCACAAGGGACGGGGGGGCTTCCAGTGAGGGTGTCATGCACTGAGGACCCCCCAAAATCCTAGAGTAGGCACTGCCACTATTGAAGGTACTCCTTTGGCTATTTTCAGAGGCATTGGTAAATTTCCAGTCTGCGGGGGCACTATTCACCAGCTGTTACCGGCTGCCGTTTTGGGTTCCTGAGAACCCCCTTAGAACAACAATATGCTGCAACATAGCATTATTCTGGGGCATTCTAGGGAAAACAAAATGGCAGCTGGTGTCAGCAAGGAACTAGGGGAAACGCCATTAAGTTCTCCATCAGCAACTTCCTGCTAGCTCCTGAAAATGCAAAAGAAAGGAGGCAATTTCCCATTCTTTTTCACATGCAACCTCCAACCCAAAAAACATGCCCAGAGGTTCTCAGATGAGAACATCTGGCCAGACGCTAGGTGGAAGGGAAAAGACACACCAGACGCACGTACATTAGATGTGTTTTGTGAAGAGGATGCCTCCGGCCGGCCTCCATCTCTTCCCTTTGAAGATTTAACAAGTAGGGATCTGATCTGGGTGAAACGGCTGCAGTGAATGCATGTGTAGGCTGACCAGATAAAATCCAGGTCAGGGCTCATGTACCTTTAACAGTTGCATAGAAAAGGGAATTTCAGCTGGTGTCATTTGTATGCAGTTAGTTCCTGGTGAAATTCCCTCTTCATCACAACAGTAAAAGGTGCAGACACTATGCTAGAGTGACCAAATACAAAAGAAGGCAGGGCCCCTGCAACTTTAACTGTTGTGATGAAGAGGGAATTTCACCAAGAACTAACTGCATACAAATGACACTGGCTGAAATTCCCTTTTCTCTACAACTGTTAAAGTTACATGTGCCCTGACCTGGATTTTATCTGGTCACCCCATGCATGTGAGCTCAAGCAATCATTCAAAGAGACTTCCTCACTCGTGAGGAAGTAGGCAAAGTAGGCACTCGATTGCCTATATATTTTTTGCTTTCGATTCAGTTGTCAGAAAAGGCCTGGCCCAAGAAACATGGCTGTCTGAGGCAAACAAGGTGCCCCTCCCATTCCAAAATGGCCAGCAGTTTCAGCTTACTTGAATACTAGTGATGGAATAGTATCCTCAACCATACTGAAGGGCAGCCTAGGGGGCAGAAGGCAGGCTGCCAAGCACACCCAGCTCTATCCTCCACAACCTCACCTCTGCTCCCCGCATCCCTCCCCATCTATTTATCACTGCCTAGTTGTTGCGAGCCACCCAGAGAGCTTCAGCTATTGGGCAGTATGGAAATATAATAAATACATAATACAAAATGCTCCGTGGGCCAGCCTCAGGCGTTGGACACCTGTCATTCACATGTCAAAATGTGCTAGCCTTTGCTCCTCCTCCCCACCCTCAGCCTGCTTTAGCTCTGCCCCTGCCTTCATCCAGGTAATATAGATCTAGGTCGGCCCCCTTTACAGGTGGATGTAAAGGGTGGATGCAGGAGGCAAACCCCCTCCTTTCTCTCTCCCTCTGCTGGATTTCGCTCTTACCTTTTCCTTTATCTTTAGCTTATAGGGACTATGTGGCCCTTTCTACACCTACGGGTGTAGAGGGGAGGGCCTGGGGGACAATCCCGGACATACCTGCTTCCGGGATCATCCTCTTCTTTTTAAACAGGAAGTGTGACATCCCAGATTCTTCCCAGGATGTCGCACAGTCGCACCCACCATTTTTTTAAAAAAATGGAGCCGAGAAGAGCGCACTTCCACTCCTTCGACAAGGGTAGTAAAAACAAAAAACAAAACCCCTCCTCACCATCCCGGGGATGGCGGACTAGCTTCCGCCCCCTCCCCTGATGGGCACAGAGCTCCTTGGCACAGCTCTGTGCCTATTTGTGGTGCCCGCTTACTTCCCAGGACCTCTGGAAAAATCGGGAATTCCCAGGGATCCCTTATCCCTGGGAAAATCCGTACCCATCCCCCCCCCCGTGAGTCCCTGTGCATCATCTGGACTCACAGGGAGCACCCAGGGGCAGTTCCAGTAAAAAAGGGCCAGTGTAGAAATGGCCTTATCGAGACAGTCAGTTTCCAGGATAAGGTGCCAAAGACTTGGAGCTATCCCTAAGAAATAGGGGTGGTTGGAGCAAGTGATTCCATTGGAGACTAGAAGGACATATACACAGATGCCTGAGCACACGCCTTAAGAGGACACTTTACTGCACAGGGGATTGGGGCCATGGATTTCAAAACATGCTTATATTTGGGTTTCCTAGCTACTTTGTGATTGTTATTATTATTATTATTATTATTATTATTATTATTATTATTATTTTGAAACAGAGGGATCCAAAGAAACAGAAACTATATTCAGAACCTGCCAGAGTAGCACGGCCCTTCCAGATCTGTGCAAAACAGGGAACTCATTCATCACGACAGAAGAAGGATTTTATTTGAGCAGCATGACCAGCTGTTGCAACCATTCAAATTACTGTAATAACGGTACCCTTCCAGGTATGTGTGTGCAGGATCTGCTGCTATAGATTTGCAAAAGCTGGCATCTAATGGTAGACAAAAGGGCTTAATGTTGCTAAAGGCACAATCCTATGCATGTTTAGACAGCATAACATGGCTGCCTGGGGCATGCTGGGAGTTGTAGGCCTTTTTACTGCCTAAATACGCGTAGGATGGCAGCCTTAATGACTGAGAAACTTTCTCGAGCCTTCGGAATGTCCCATTCTTTAGGTGGCTTGAGAGGAACATGGAAAATTTGTTGTAGTTTGGAGTTAGGAAGAAAGAGTTGGAGAGTAAGCATGGGCAATCTCACCAAGGTCCTCCAATTTCCACCTGGATGCTTAATTTGCCTTCTCATTCCCAAATGTGAGCTTTCGCCCCCTCTGAACAGGAAAAGTGTGCAGTTTTGAGTAGAGAATTTATTTTATTTTTAAAGCACTCAAATTGATTAAAATGTGAAAATACATGTTGTTTGGGTGAGGGGGGGGCAGGAATTGACAAAGTTGAAAACATCCATTTTTCAAAAAGACAAATTGGCTGCATTCGGACAACACATTAGTCAATGGTGGGTTGAGTAGCCAACTCAATCTCTGAGGTCCACCTTTGATTAAATCACAGCCAGCACCCTTTCCCAACAAAGGGCCTTCCAGATGAGAATTTCATTTCAGTTTGCAAATCACCCAAAAATGCCGCATTCGCAAGCCCACAGGCGAATGCATGCTGTCCGAAAACATTAGGAAATTCTTGAATTCGCGTTCACGTCCACAAAATGCCTGACTTGGAGAAAAATGGTCAACTTTGTTCAGATGAGCTGGGGGGGGGGAAGGTTTGCAAATGACCCCAAATGAGTTCAGAGCATTTCAGTGAACTTGCGCATCATTGATCAGCAGCGTCGCTAGTCTGCAGGGCTTTAGGCAGGATTTTTTCCTTGCCCTATCTGGATGTGCCAGGGGTTGAATCCGGGATCTTCTGCATGCAAAGCAGGAGCGTTACCATGGAACCAAAGCCTTTCCCTGGTCCTGTGGCATGATGCAGTCTCATTCCAAGGGGTCTTCTGAAAGGGAAGGAATGGGGGGGGTGAGATCACCTGTAGGGGACCCACAGGTGGAGGTGAAGAGAAGTAAGGAACGGCCACTGACAAAGGTAAGGGAGTACTGAAAACTTTCTGAGTTTTAGTGATGTTGACACACACATGCACACGTGAACAACCCTCACCTTCCCATTTTCACCGCTTGCAAATGGGGTGGCGAATTCGGGGGGACCATTTTGGCTCAGCAGTAAGTATATTCACGCCGTCACTTCTTCATGCTTGTAGCACCAAAGGTCGCCAACGTGAGCAAATGGACATGCCCCTCCTGTTTCGCTGCTGATTCGAAATCCTGCGATATCGTCCAGACGGAGTGTGCTGATTCCCAAAATGACTGCGTCAACTTCACTGGGAAATACACAACAGGTAAATCAGAACATGGAAACCTGGGTGGGGAGGACTTATTTATTTATGTATTTAGTTGTTTTATTTTGTTCAATTTATAACTCGCTTATATACCAAGTACTCTGGGCTGCATACAGAGTTAAAAATAGTTTAACAAACTGAATAAAAACCCACACTAAAAACAATACAGCCTAGAAGATGATAGATAGATGATAGATAGATAGATAGATAGATAGATAACAAATAGAAATAAGAATTTGAAAAAGGGAAAGCCTGCTGGAATAATAAGAGTCTTTAATTCCTGCCCCCAAGTTCACTCCTGTCCGAATGGAGATTTGACTAAATCAAGAAAGGGAAATGTACAGCAATATACAGCAACAGAAAAAGTCACAAGTATTTCAATACGACTACAATTTAAAAATCACTAATACAATAAATTATAAATATAGAGCACATATTTTATTCAAAATGGGGGTGGGGTGTTCCCCAAATAATAATAATAATAATAATAATAATAATAATAATAATAATAATAATAATGGCCATGGAAGTCAAAGAACTATGGCATCAGGAAAAGGTCACAATTATTCCATTTGTCACCTCAGTCATCGGCATCACATCAAAAAACTATACAGCAAACCTTCAGAAACTGGGCCTACCAAAATACATCCACACCGACATCCAGAAAGCAGTCATATTTAAAACATGCTCAATTGTCAGGAAATTCCTGAATCTGTAAAAGACAGCATGACTTGGCAAAGCCCGTCATGTCTGTCTAGAAAAAAACACCACGAGTGAGAAAGAGATGAAATACTAATACTAATATGCAGTACAATAATGTATACAATCCTGTGCAGTTCAAAATAATGTGAAATGCGGTTCAAATCACTCCTTGCTGATGCTCACGGAAATAAGAGAGGAAAGAATTTTTGGCATGGTGGTCTCTAAGTGCGTTTCGGCCTCTGTGGCCTTTCACAGTGGCAAATGAGATCCTAACATGCAGCCCAAACTGGATTTTGAAGCCCAGCTATCCAACTTTTATTGGTGTAGCAAATAGAAGAGGCACTCACTCCATGTTCCACATTCAGTAAATCAAAGTCTGTGACGAGGACTGGGTGTGTTTGTGTGTTGAACCTGAGCTCTAAACGAACACTCTAACTGCTGCTTTTCACTGAGGTGGCTTCCAGATGGAGGGCTCCTCCTGGCTTTATTATGGAAATATATTTTCTGGACAGAAAAAATGACTGAAGCAGCGGAGGGGAAACACGGGAGGTTACCAAATTGAAGGTGGCGTCATCTGAATCCCCCATAACATTCCACATGTGACGCAGTACGATTACACAGTAAAAAGATCATCTGGAAGCCTCCCTGGCTCTCGGCTTATCCTTTTGTCAAGTCTCTTGCACAAACTGAACCCAGTTCTGCCCCAAAGGAGACCCTGCTAGAGAGAGCCAATGTGGAGCAGGCGTTGAAAGTATTGAGCTGGGAGATCCAGGTTCTAGGCCATGCTGGGCCATGAACCCCACTGGGTGAGTGTGGACCAATGCCTGACTCTCAGCCTAATCTACCTCACAGGTTTGTTGTGAGGATAAAAATGGAAAGGAGGACAATCATGTAAGCTGTCTTGAGTTCCTTGCAAGTGGGAAAAAAGTGGGATATAAATATAACAAATAAATAAAGTGAGAATGACTGATCCTGCAGAAACTCAGCCAAATAGTGGGTCTCCGTGAGATCAAGACGTTTTCAAAAGGCTTTGGTTGAAAGAAAAGTGGGGGAGGGGGGTGCATGCCTGGGGAAGGTGAAGTGGCCACCCACTCCCGGCCTGAGCTGTGATTACATCTTTTCCTGAAGTGTAGTCAAGTCAGTAAGAGAACTTTGTTCCTGTGATGAAAAGGAGCTACGTTACCATTTCCTTTTCCCATTGTCCCCTTCCACAGATTTTAAAACTTATGGATTTACTGCGAGGGGCTGTGCCAACTCTACAGCAGGCAACCTTCGTCTTCATACAAACATGACCTTTGGAAATGTCACTTACGTCTTTGAAACCATCACTCTGAAAGCCGACAGTGACAGACAGGCTCCCGGGAGCATGGTTTTTGTTGTTCTGCTTCCCAGTCTCTTTGGGTTCCTGCTGGACAAATTCCTTTACTGATCTCTGTTTGCCTTCTTGGCTCAAGACGTCTTCTTTACTGAAGCTGGGGTAGGGTGGGGACATCCCCAAGGGAATACAATGAAAGAAGATGGTCGTTCCCAGAATTTCAGCCTCTAGCATACGCTAGCATCTCTGTGTGTGTTTCAACAGGCAGATTAGCAAAACAGAGGGGATCCTAATGCGGCATCTGTGTTTGTGCATCTTTGTGGTGGTGATGAATAAGCAGTGGCATTAGAGATGTCACACAATTAAAGAAATCTTACGGTGCAAATCCTGCTCATCTCTATCCCCAGGTACATGTGTATAGGATTATAGGTTTAGTCAATTGAGCCAATGAGTTGAATTGATTAAGCAAGAAATTATTCTTTTAAACCTGCATAGGCTAGCATATAGCTAGATCAATAGTTTTGAAGTGGGGGAAGGTATATTTTCCCTATTTTTGTTCTGAGGGGGTATGTACATGTCACAAAGGGTCCCCGCCCTAGAAGAGGCATCCCTTCCCATGTGAAAAAGGAGATATGCCTCTTCAAGATGTAGCTGGCCTCCTGCAGTTTTTATTGGTACTTGTGTTTCATTTTTTTAAAAAAAATATGTGCTGCCTCATAAATTGGGGATGTCTTTTTAGTCAAATAACAAAGCGATCCTATCCATGTCTACTCTGATGTAAGACTTATTGCTCCCAGGTAAATGGGTAAAGGGTTACACCCTAAAAGGGATTTTAATCATTTAATCTCCATCAATTAAGCATCGCAGCCTTTTGATGTCGTGATTTGATTTGTTGTGTCAGGTCAGGTGAGTTGAGTGGTAGAGTGTGTGCAGTGCTCATGGCAGACCCAGGTTCCATCTCCAGCTAACAGATCTTAGGTATCAGTACTGGATGACACCCTGAAGAACCGCTGCATTCAGAGAAGACAGTCCTGGGCTAGAAGGACCAGTGGCCTGACTCAGTATATTGTAGTTTTGTATAGCTGCGTCTGGAATAAACTGATTTCACTTGAATCATTTCCTCTCTCTCTGTCTCTCCTATCTGTTTTAAGATTGTTAAACATTGCAGACAATGGGCAACTATTTTGCAACACATTCTACATCCTGCTGGGAGGAGCAATGGAAAACTGTGGAGGAGGGGGAAGGGATGAAATGGAGTCTGTTCAAAGAGGGCCTGGGTGACTGGCTGGAACACTGAACAGGAGCACCGCACACCGCATCGTTTTGTTACAGGACCCACATGTTAAGGACACACGAAGAACCATGTTGGATCAGGCCAAAGGGTCCATCTGGTCCAGCATTCTGTTCACACAGTGTCTAACCAGCTGTCGACTTGGCTTGCTGGGGAACATGGGTGGAGAGTTGTTATATTGCTCCATCCATTTGAGATGAGCTGCTACTTTATGACATTGGCTAATGTGCTGCTACTTTATCACAAAGGTATGACATAGAGAGTATTCCCTAGAGTGTCCCCCATCCAAAGCCTATGTTCTACCTTTATCTCTTTTCATATGCCAGCCTTTTGGGGGAGGGGTGTTTCAAACACCACTGCTTGGGGACCAGAATGGAGAAAGACTCCGTCAGCTTCCCTTCTCACAGCTGAGCTCTTCTTTTGCCAACAGATACAAATCCTTTGGAAAAGTTCTGTACAGTTGGCTGCCAGGTCACAAAACAAGAGCCTGCACTGATCACAAGTTTTTGTCAGGAACATATCTGGCAATATTGGGGGTTGGAGAGGGGGCAAAAGGAGAGTGCCGTTTTCACTGTCCTCAATCTCATCTCTGGCTCAGAGGAAGATGTGAAAAGGGAGGAGGCTTCATTCAGTATCCCATCATCTGCTACTCCAGGAGCTTCTGCGCTAGAAGATGTGGCTTTACCCGACTCCTCTGATTCAGAGGGCACCCCTCCAATGCGGTGCTCACTGTGCCCATGGCATACAAGTAAGAAGCTGCAGAATTGAGCAATGGGACTTTAAGAAATGGGCAGCCTCTGGGTGGGGTGGGAGGTGGACTTAGCAGCAGGTCCAGACTGCCAGCCTTCAAAAGACCCCTGAATGTTGCTGACACAACTGCTCTTCTTGAGTGAGTTCTAGCCCATATCTGCCACAGTGATCTGTCCAGGGTCCTGACAGGCCTTGCCTTGCCTATTGGATGAGCCCTTGCCTGATTGGACATGATCTTCCTTTGCCAGAGCTGGATGAGGAAAAACAAACTGAAGCTGAATCCAGACAAGACGGAGGTGCTTGCTGTCAAAGGCCGCAACCTGGGTTTGCAGGTGTGTCAACCAGTTCTGGATGGGGTTACACTCCCCCTGAAAGGCTGTGTTTGCAGTTTGGTGGTACTCCTGGATCCGTCGCTCCAAATGACAGCCCAGATAGTTGCGACGGCCAGGAGTGCCTATTATCAGCTTCGGCTGATATGCCAGCTGCGCCCCTTCCTAGAGTTGGAAGACCTAAAGATGGTAGTGCACGCGCTGGTAACTTCGAGGCTCAACTTCTGCAACGCGCTGTACATAGGGCTACCTCTGTGCCTAATCCGGAAACTTCAACTAGTTCAAAATATGGCAGCCAGGTTGGTCACCGGTACACCTAGGAGTGACCATATTACACCAGCTTTAAAATCGCTCCACTGGCTGCCAATTAGTTTCCGGACGAAGTATAAAGTGTTGGTTATTACCTTTAAAGCCCTACATAGTTTGGGTCCAGGTTACCTGCGGGATCGCCTTCTCCCATACAATCCGCCCCGCACGCTCAGGTCCTCTGGGAAGAACTTACTGCAGTCGGCCAAGACTAGGCTGACATCCGTTACCCAGAGGACCTTTTCTTCTGCCGCTCCCAGACTGTGGAATGACCTGCCGGAGGAGACTCATCAACTTAACAGTCTTTTAGAATTTAAGAAAGCCATAAAGACCGTTCTCTTCCAGCGGGCATATCCAGTGGAATTTTAGAATGTTTTAAGGATGTTTTTAGGATGTTTTAGGATGTTTTAATGCAGTTTTAATAATGTGTCATGTTTTAATCAGTTTTATGTATTTTATCATATTGTTGTTCCCCGCCTCGATCCAGACGGAGAGGGGGTAAGAAATAAATTATTATTATTATTATTATTATTATTATTATTATTAGTGCCCCAACTGCAACCCAGAACTCATCTACACCTGCAGGATCTCAGACTTTCCAGCTTCCAGGATCGTCCCCAGGGTCCAAACACCAGTGTGTCTTCCGAAAAGTGAAGAGGGTCTTTCTGGTGAAGATATATATTTTTAAAGAAGTAGATGTTTGCGCAATTGCATGAGCGTGATCCTGCACCAAAAGTAAGGTTTTTGTTTTTGTTTTTAATGGAAACTTGGTACCAAAAACTGCCCAGAGCCATCCCAGGGATGGCAAAAATGCTCCCACTCTCACCCCCGATGGGCATGGACTCTCCCCACAGAGCTCCATGCCTGTTTGGTGAGCCCCGCTACTCACGGAGAGGAGGGACAACCCAGGAATGAGTGCCACATCACCTGCGGACCTCAGGGTTGTCCCAAGACCATGGGGAAAACCATGAAAACTCCAGTCCCAGTTATCCCAGGACAACGGAGAGCTCATCCCTGGTTGACCCCAGGATCACCTGTGTATCATTTGGATACATAGGGACGATCTCAAGCTGACCCTGGGATAATTGGCTGGTGTAGACATGGCCCTAGTCTTCCCAGCTAGGACAGGACAGAGAGGAGAAAAATACTTTTTGATGGGCAGGAGAAAACTGGGCAAGGCGAGGTGCTACCAGAACATCTGATGGGCACTGCTAGCACCCATCTAGTGAGCACTGCCATCCTTTTTGCCCATCAATGTCTTCGGAACAACGCTACATCATAATATAGTGTCATTCCAACTAAGCCATTGTGAAGACAGCTTGGAGTGACCAGAAGAATTTGCTTAAAGCAAGAAAGGGAAAGGGGACACTATCGGATTTTCTCTTGCCCACCCGAGAGAATTGCCAGAAATGCTCTCTAACATTTGCAGCCTACAGATAGAGCTGCAGCAGCAGGAGGGTCAACCCCCCACCACACACACACACACACAGTTCTAGTAAATACAACAGACAGGGAGGTTCGAGCCACAGAACCTCCTACTCACCAGAAAATGTTGGATCCATAATAAATGGTACTAGCAAATGTTTAACACCTGCCGCAAACGGCTTATCAGATAACAGCTGTTGGTTCGCTCATTGCAATACGCCATATACTGACAGTTTAATGGATTGCATGTGAAATATTGCTCAATGAATGTGTGACTGAAAAGAGGGAAACACTTTTTAAAGCAGCGAGGCTAATTCGGGTACACCCTTCAATCGAAACACTCCCTCCTTCAATCTAATCACACCTTCCAGCTACCGTAGGAGAGGTCATCAAAGGGAGAGGAAGCAGCAGACCTTAGATCCATCTCCATGACCTGTTGAACTTTGCAGCTAAGAAGTAGCACCCAAGTTTGCTTTTCACCTCCTCCCTCCTAATCCCTTTTCCTTTGTGTCATGGTTTTTAGATTGTAAGCCAGAGGGCAGGGACTTCTTTTTTTCATTGGGGGGGGGGGTCAAAATGCTTTAAATAAACAAACTTTAGATAGCTGCTTTAGAATTCTAATAGGTTCTGACTGAAACCTGGAGTGGATTCACTGCCCCACTGACATTGGAGCTACCAGCCTCCACTGTCTGCACTGTTATCTCCGATCTGGGATTGGAGATAACACTAAGGATTCCTCTGCAAACTGCTTCCCCACCCTGTGCATTTTTTTTTTTTTGCAAGATGATACTATTACCTAACCCCATGGATCTTGTTTGTCATAAACATCTCCTATTCCATCCATTCCAGCTAACCTTCAAAAGCACTTCACAGTGCAGCCACATACCATAGTGATAAAGCTCAATACGTAAAGCAAGCAGGCAACCGAACCATTCCACAAACACAATGCTGGGTGCATTCTTTGCCTTCTGCCTCCTCTCTGTTCTTTTAATGAGAGGTGAGTATGCCGCCTGCACATCCTTGAGATCAGAGAGGTCTGGGGGATGGGGACAGGATGAGTGGGGGAAGGATAAGCAGATAGAGATTGTGGATGAAAAGGTGGAGCTCTCTACTGCTAGAGATCCCCCCTGGATCATCTTTGGCTTCTCTGTTTTCAGCAAAAACTGCTGAGAGGTTTTCAGGATTTTTGGAATCATGAGGACCAGAAAGTTGCTTGTGGATGCTGCTTTATGAGAAAGCTGAGACTGATCAGTGTCTTGTCTCACAGAGATTCCTATATCCTTTCTTGAAACTTTCCAAACACTGCTTCCTTCTCGATCTAAGGGATTGTACAACCAGGATCCCAAAGAACTGTTGCTGCTTCGTTAATGTGGCTTTTGTAGAGTGATGGGAACACCGTTGGTGTCACAGCGGTTGTTCCTTATGCAGTTGCATGAATTTGCTGCATGAATCTAGGCATCAATCTTTCAAGTACTTGAAGATGGCTATCATGTCTCCCCTCAGTCTTCTCTTCATATCTCTCAAGATGCATATCTCTCAAAATCAAATTTTAAAATTGAATTCTGAAATTGCACATTTTGAATCTTAGGGTTGAATTTTGAAAGTTTTGCACAAGATGCATGGAAACATTTCACTATCTATTGTACACGTTGCTGTGGCAGTGGGGTGGTCTTATTCCAGTGCCCCTAAGCAGAACTTACTAAATGATTCATTTAGCCTGGAGATGGAGACAATTGCCGGAGAAACATTGATGCCTAGGGCAAAGCAATAAAAATGTAATGTCCCTCTATGGTAGGGGTGGGTAACTTGTGGGTCTCCAGATGTTTTGTCCTACAACTCCCATCATCCCTCACTATTGGTTATGCTGGCTAGAACTGATGGGGGTTGTAGGTCAAGACAACAGCAAAGCAATCTGATCCCCATTTCCCTGACAGTAAGCTCCATTGAACCCAATAAATAGACAAGCATAAGGGTGTGCTGCAAATGACTGAGAAATTGCTGTCTTTTAATGATCTGAAGAGAAACCAGTCGCCATCACAAGACAATTTGTTGTTAGTAATTTCTGCAGACATTATATAACAACCTCTTGAAGAAGGCCTTAAAAAACCAAGAGGCCGAAACGTGTCTGGCTTTTGTACAATAAACTTTTCTACAGAGTCCTGAGACTTCTTTCCCCTTATGGATGCTCACCTGCCTTGCACCCTTCCTTTTAATGTTACCCGAAAACATTCTGCCTGAAGTGGCTTTCGTCACCCAACTTAATGGGGGATTTTCTTTCTTTCTTTTTAAAGGGAGAATTGAAAGGGATTTGAAAGACGGATCATTCTTCATGGTGTATGTTCTTCATCCATTTTCTCCTCTGGTAAACAGGTTTGTAAGTTTTTTGTAATATTTGACAAAATACTTTCAAGACCTGTTTAACCAAGGTTGAGACAGTAAGACAAAATAAATACGTGAGTGGGGGGGGGGAGCAAAGCCTCTCCCAAACCACTTTCTTGAAGATCTTTCAGAAGGTAGATCTCCAGATGTTTTGGATAGGGCTGGAGCCCCTGAAACACCCCTGATTCACCTCGGGGTGCTTTGGCGGTTGCCTGCCTTGCCTCGGTGCTGAAGCTGAGGCAAGATTCTGGGCCCCTGGGGTGACTCGGTTTTGTGGGTCCCTGGGTGCCAGCCACGCAGCTGGGACCCAGGAAAGCTGGTAGCAAGGTTGGGCATTGGACTCCTGCCTTCCTGCTCCCTCCCATGTCAGCCCTTGCCCCCCCCAAACCACAGGTGCTGCCACTAGGACTTACCAGCTCACCTGCCGCCGCTGACTTGCCGCCACCATCGCTGCCGCAACCAGGAAACGCGTCTTCCTCCTGAGAACCAGGTTGCAATTTCAAGCTGTCACGGTGATAGAAAAATAGGTTTTTTTAGTAGAATAGGCATTGTAGCAGCGTAATAATTGAACCAATGCAACGCCATTTTAGACTAACTTTGCACCCTGTATATCTGGCAAACCCTGTATGTCTCTTTGTTCTTTTGTCTCCTTGAAACTGCAGCTTCTGCCTTATCAGCTACAGAGCTGCAGAGAGAGAAGGGGAGTTGAATTCCATGGGAATTAGCTCATAGTTTGAGAAAAGAGTATAAAAGGCACCAAGTAGCCATTTTCTCTTTGTTAGCCTTGCTTCGTGGCGTTAGCCTACTGGGCTAACCTGTTGTACAACATTTTGTAATAAATCTGTTTTCCCACTGATTTGCCTGCTTCGATTCTGGTTCTGGATATTGACAAGCCCGCCAGAATAAAGATCCACAAAGCAATTTATGCAACAGTTTGGCACCCGCAGATGGGACAGTTCTGAGCCACCCCGGGGTCGAATGGTCGTCTCTGTTTGAGGTTTGTGTGAAGCGGCCACCAGGTTCCCTTGAAACCTCATCACTCAGACTTCACGGAGACTTATCAGGACACCTGGGAGGATAAGGGGCCATTCCATCGAACAAAAGAACCAGGCACAGTGTGGATTCTGGGAGCAGCCATTTGGAAAAGGTGGACGCGCCGTGGGGAGCCACGTCTCCGAGTGAGTATTGTATTTTTTTGCATTTGGGACTCTGTCTGAAAGGGCAATTCTGCTTTGCAATTGGGAATCAGCCTGAAACAGGGCATGGGTTCAACTCACTCCAGTGAAGGGAAGGCAACTAACCCCTTTGGGCTGCTGTTACGTAACTTGAAAGGATTTATGAAATATGTTGATTATGCTGTGAAATTGAATAAAGATGAGCTGATCAGACTATGTGAACTTGAATGGCCACAAATACGTCCATCTTGGCTGTCGACGGGAAGCTTTAATTCTGAGGTGATCCGGACATTGTATAATAGTGTTGTAAATAAGAGTTTATGAGATCAATTTCCTTATATAGATATGTAGCAATATTGGGTACAGACAAAACCGGAATGGTTAAAGAAATGTTTGGTTGTGAGCTGTAAGATCATGATGGTAAAATCCACAGGGAAAGCGAGTAAACCTGTGCTGCCCGATTCCAGTTAATGGGATGAATTGCATGGATTGTCTATGGGAAAAAGTAGACTTCAATCCTTGATTAGAGAGACAGGCATCTCCCTCGGAATCCCCAAACTTGAAATTCAGCCATATGCGCACAAGATCAGAGGGACTTGCTACAGACAGGCAGATAGAAAGGGGGGCGTGAGCCAAAGTGCTCCTGAGCTATGCAGCGCTTCAGAGTTCCTTGGCACCTCCTCTTCCATATAGAGGCTTATTGAAAGAAGCAAGAGAATGTGCTGGGGGGGGAGCGTGGTGAAACACTAACAACCCCATTGAAAGAACAAGATTTGTTTTGAGTAGTTGGAAAAAAATAACGGACGTCCTTAAGAGACTAGAGAGGGCATACAGCCTTAAAAATCTGGAAAGCTCAGACCTCCTTAAGAACAGAGGACAGTCTGTAATAGAACAAATGCCTCTCCTGCAAGTGGCGGAGCCCCTATTTTTGTTCATTTGTCATTAAAAGAGAAAAAACTTTGGATTTGTTTAACTGGAAAAATCAGAATCTCTCCTTTTGACAAACACTTTTCTAACAATGGCTGAAAAATGTACAGTGCTGGCAGACAGTGAGAAGGTTGCCCGGGATCAGTTGGCTGTAGCAGCTTAACCTGTGTGCTGTTTCCTTTGAAAAAAAGCTATATGGGTGACGGAGGATGCAGACAGAGTGGTGAGCGCCACCTGTTTGAGTCTTGTTGTTGGAAGAATGCAGAGAGCTGTGGTGAAAGTTCAAAATATGTCTGGGATTTGTGAGGTGCGCCCAGAGAGAGACGAGCCTGGCTTTTGTTTTGGAGCATCTTTGATCTGCAGAGGCTGAAAAGGGGGGGCAGGAAAGCCCATGACAAGGTTGTTGGAAGTGGCACAGAAAGTGTATGAGTCTAAAGATCAGAAAGAAGAGAGAGACAGGTTCAGAAGTGTGTACTGCCGGGGGCGGGGCCACTAGAAAATGATTGACAACCTGGAGTCCCTCTAGTGGCAGCTAGTAAAGTTGTTACCTAAGCCCCTTTGAAAAAAGCAGCACGGCATGTAGTTATTGAAGGCATAGAAAGAAGAAAGCAAAACCCTCCCCATCAGACCCCTCCTAACCAAAATTGGAGCAGACTTTGTGCCATGAACTTGTGATATCCCCTTCGTGCCCTGCTGCCCTATTGGGACGTGACTTGCTGACAAGCTACAGGCAGAAATATATTTTTTGTGGTGAGAAGCCTTTTGTCTTGAGAGAATGAAGCTTCAAGTATGAGCTTGGGCATGCATGTCTTCAGCCAGATATGCCAAGAGAGTGTCAAATTCCTTGGCCATGAACAGATATAAGCTATTCAAAGAGTGCTAGTCCCTGAAAACCCAAGGCAACAGTGTCCCCTGTGCACAAGCCAGGTGTTTTATCAACATTATGGTTCATATTATGCTGTCAATTCAACCCAGTTACATCTGTGGGAAATCATTCTAAAGCATAGATTTGAATCGCCCAGAGAGCTTCAGCTATGGGGCGGTATACAAATGTAATAAATAAGTAAATACACAAGAGAGAATAGATTATTGCCTCCACATTGGGCAGCATTATAAAGACTGAATTCACAGCTCCACTCTGGGCAAGGACGGTCTATTCCAATTTTCCATCCCAGACTGCACCGTCTTTGTGGCCAACAGAACATCTGAACTCTTTCATCATGTACATGAATTACAATTTTGTACCCATGTTAGAGAGATGAAAACACCATTTCATTCCAAAGAGAAAAGCGTTTTTGGGATTGACAAGTTTTTGTATATTATAGAAGCGAAAGTGCTATATGAATCTTTGATTAAAGAGAAATTGCCCCAGTGGAAATAGACTAAAGAGATGAATAAAGCATTTATAGACCTTAAATCAGCCCTAGTGAACTCTCCAGCACTGGCCTTATCAAATCTTTGAAAACCCTACTGGTTCTATGTCCATGAGAACCAAGGGGTAGCATCAGGTGTTCAGACACAGCCATAGAGGCCAACATAGAGGACTAGTTGGCTACTATTCCACATAGAAGGCCACAGATTTTGGGCTGTGAAAGAGAAAAGTTGTTGAATCCAATTAGGCAGTCCAGGTACGAGATTTTTCTACTGTCAGATCCAAGCCTTACCTACCAAAGAGTGGCAGCACTCAACCCCGCATTTACCTACCTGTTGCCTCACCAGGCGAGGCTCACGATTGTTTGATTGTCCTGAACCAAGTGACAGTAGCCTGTGTAGATCTCCAAGATGAACCATTGGAGAATCCAGATGAAACCTTGTATGTTGATGGTTCCAGCTTTGTCGAGACTGGGCAAAAGTATACAGAATGTGCAGTGGTTTCCCAAAGGCAACCCTTATGAGAAGAGGCACCATCCCCTAACCTATCAGCGTAAGCGACTGAACTCATTGCTTTGACACGGGCGCTTCAAATCAGCAAAGAGTACATGTCCATTGAGGTATTGTGAAAAGAAAGAAGATTCATCACTTCATCAAGTCAGAAGATAGCAAATGGACCCCAGATTGTGGAACTCCTAGAAGCTTTAATGTTGCAAAAGGCTGTGGCAGTCATGCATGTGAAAGCTCATGAGAGGTGTCTCATAGAAGAAATCCGGAAAAGAAACCCTAAAGCAGATTTGGCCTCCAAGCAAGCAGCTTGAAGGAGTGAAACAACTCACGTTCTGCTCAGCAAACTTGAAACTAAAAGCTCCCAGCTATTCTGAAGAAGAAAACCAACTGGCATATGAATGTCGAGCAACGCTAACACCAGAGGGATGGTGGATTGTTACAAGAGAGAAAGTGATCGTTCTGCGCCCTCTAATAGTAAAGTTGCTGACAGATTGTCATCATCAAGCTCACATAAATGCCAATGCAGTGAGAGATTTGTTTATTAGAACCATAGTTGCCCCGGGACTGTATCTAGAGGTTCAGCGCATAGTGACAAGATGTGTAGTGTGTCAGAAGACTCATCCTAAAGAGAAAACACCCCCAGCCCCAATGAGAGGGTGTCCATAAGCACACTATCCATTCCAAAGACTGCAGATTGACTTTGCTGAATTACCACCTCAGGACGGGTTCAGATATTTACTGGTCTTGGTCGACCAGCCCAACTAAGACCTGCATGGTGAGAGAAGTAGCAAAGAAACTATTGAATAAGGTGATACCTAAGTTTCTTTTGCCCGATCAAAGAAGCCATTTTATTTTGTCTCTGGCTCAATTGGTCAGCAAAGCATTGAGAATTAATTAGAAAGTTCATACTCTCTGGCACCCAGAGTTTTCAGGACAGGTAGAAAAAAATGAATTGCACTTTGAAAACCATGTTGACCAAAATATGTTCAGAGACCAGGTTAAAACGGGTTCAGGCATTGCCAATCGCCTTAAGCCAAATCAGGTGCATGCCTAAGAAAAGAATCAAATTGACTCCGTTTGAGCTGTTGTATAGATTCCCCCCCCCCCCAGGATTTTGCCGCCTGGTCAAAAGAAACTTGTAAATAGAGAAGTGGGAAATGTAATGCTTGAAGAACATATAACTGCCTCCAGTCTGTTTTATCCTCTTTACACAGATACGCAGCTAGATTCCAGAGTTTGCCACTTGATGTTCCTGCACATTCCTACCTGCCAGAGGACCAGGTGTTGGTGAAAAAGTAGAAGAAGCAGCCGCTGTCTGACAGTACCAACAAGCAAGACAGACGACACCTCTAGGAGAAGCCACACTGGAGGCTGGCTCTCCTGCAGGAGAAACAAGACCCACACCACCACAGGGACTGACACACCAGAAGCTGCCAGCCCCTCTGGAGAAGAAGCCAGTAATTGGATTTCAACTCCTTTAGATAACTTAAAATTAGAACTTAAGCAGGCCTGAATTCCAAAATAGAGTCTCTTGCATTGTTTTTTTTGTATTGCAGAGACACTGAGCAAGATGGCCCTGCCAAAGAAAAGAGTAGAACAAAATGAATTTAGAAACTTGGTGACAGCCATACAGCACACTTTCAATATGAGTAATTGTTAGATCTGTTTGGTGAACTCCCTTTTAAGTGAACAAGCTTTTCCTTTCCTAGTAAACCCACTTGAGAGAAGAAGACATAGCTAGCCCTGTAGTGGTAAGCACTGACATCTCACATGAAAATGATACTTGGAAGTCCCTGGGTTTTACAAATACCAAAGAATTTTGAAAAGTAAGAAGACAAATAAGTAAATAGTGTTTCAAAAGAAAGCCCAGACCAAATGCCACTATAGCAATAAGATTTTCCAGCTGTCTATGGACAACTGGATGAGACCCAGTGAAAAACTATTAATTGTACTTAGAATAGTACTCACTTGGGTGAGATTAAATGCAATGCTACTGAGAAGAGTCACTTTCCAGCCCAATTCACAGAATAGTGTGCAAATCGAACCAATGGTAAAGTTCCTGATCCAGCTCTCTTTTGGTGTAGGGTGCACAGAAAAACCCACAGAGAGATAATACAGAACTATCAACATTCTAGGTAGAAGAAAAAAAATGAGACCTTTATATTGGGCTTCATAAAAACTGTAATGGCTAATAACTCCTGAAAACAGAGAATATGCTGTCCAACTTCAGAAAATCCAAACCCCCAAAACCTGAATTGCAAACATAACCCGAATTGCACAAAGTGTATTTAGAAGTCTCCCTTTACTGGAAGACATTATGAGAAATATTCATATGAAAATAAGAAAGAAGCCAAGGCTAAGCACTTTTTTTTTGTCTGTGAGAACAAAGAATACCACTTTCTTCCTCCACAGTAGTATAGAACATAGTATTTGAGAGTCATCCGTCCTCCATTTCTTCTCATAAAAAGAGAAGAGGAGACATACAGACGGATGATAAAACTGAGAATGTGTGCAAAATGTAGTGAAATCAAAAGTATAGCTCCTAGAGAAAAGCAACATTGAGGCTTTAATGAGTGGCCGCCTCAGAAGATTATTAAACATTACAGACCTGCTACTTGAGACCAGTATGAGTTAGTAGCAGGAATGAAGTCATCAAAATATTTGACCAATCAAATAATAAGATTGCAAGCTGTAATAGAAATAATTGCAAATAAAACAGTAGATGCTTTAGACCTAGCAGCTAATCAAATAACACAACTTAGAGCTGCAGTGTTGCAAAAAGATTAGCTGCTGATGTCCGCAAAGTTGCCCATGTCCCAGTACAAACTTAGAAAAGTTAGAATTTTGATTAGTTAACCTCTTAGCTACCAAACGTTGGTTAGTTAAAACAGAATTTATGATTTTTTGTGTGATATTGCTTATTTAGTTAATTTTACCATGCTGTTTACCTTGTATTCATGCATTGATATGTCGAATTGTTAATTTAGTAGTTCAGCAAGAAATGTATGTTCAATATGCTTTGCTAGCCTAGAATAACCAAGATGTAGAAGTAGATAAACCTAGAGACACAGAAACTTAATGATCTGCTATTCTTTTCAGAAACTATGGCATTGTATGGTCATAAAATCGAATCCTAATAGAAACTAGAGAAAACAATTAGATAAGCAAGCATCTCCATACCTTTCAATTTGCCAGGTATAATACTGAAATCATTGTGAAACGCTTTAAACCGAAGAGAATATCATAAGTAAAAGTATATGAGATAACTAGAAATACTGATAAAGCTTTAGTGAAATATGCTGAACAACCTACTTATGATGACCCATAAGAAAAATTGTATTTTTAGAGACCGAAGAATTATTAAAAAGATAGTGCCTCAGAATTGCATGTGATACAAGAATTTGATTAATGTAGTCCACCATTGCCTTCTTTATTTATGCTTTGTAATGAATTAAAGTCTATAATTGCTTTAAGGGGGGAGCTTGATAGAAAAATAGGTTTTGTAGTAGAATAGGCTTTGTAGTAGCATAATAATTGAACCAATGCAACGCCATTTTAGACTAACTTTGCACCCTGTATGTCTGGCAAACCCTGTATGTCTCTTTGTTCTTTTGTCTCCTTGAAACTGCAGCTTCTGCCTTATCAGCTACAGAGCTGCAGAAAGAAAAGGAGAGTTGAATTCCATGGGAATTAGCTCATAGTTTGAGAAAAGAGTATAAAAGGCATCAAGGAGCCATTTTCTCTTTGTTAGCCTTGCTTCGTGGCGTTAGCCTACTGGGCTAACCTGTTGTACAACATTTTGTAATAAATCTGTTTTCCCACTGATTTGCCTGCTTTGATTCTGGTTCTAGATATTGACAAGCCCGCCAGAATAAAGATCCACAAAGCAATTTATGCAACAACAGGGGCTCCATTTTAGTACATCTATGGCTGCAAACTACGGCAGCCACAAAGGGCCATTTTCCCTTAACAGCCACCATGAGTTTGTGGCCATAGATGTACTAAAGCGGAGCCCCCGCAATATCTTGAAATGGTGGCCTGGTTCTCAGGAGGAGGGCACATTTCCTTGTTGCATCAACGATGGCTGCAGCAATGCGGTGGTGGCAGCAATGTGGCGGCAGCAGCAGTAGCAATGCGGCGGCAGTAATGCGGCAGCGGCAACAATGTGGCTGCAGCAGCAGGTGAGCTGGGAGGGTGGGAGAGGAAGGTGAGTCCAATGGACTCACAGCTGGTCTTGCGCCGGCTTTCCTTGGCCGGCAGGAGGGAGGGCCCAGTTCCACTCTGAAGTGGCCCAAGGTGTCTTCGGTACTGGTCTGCTTTGGCTTCGAGGCGCCTCGGGCCAACCTGGAACCAACTTGCCTTGGTTTTGGGGATTTGTCCCGAGGTGGTGCACAGCCCTAGTCTTGGACTTCAACTCCCAGAATGCCCTGCCAGCATGGTCAATGGTCAGAAATGCTGGGTGTTAAAGTCTGAAACATCTGGAGATCTACTCTTTGTTCACACCTGGCCTAGTTCCTCTTTGATAATCAGGCAATGGAGCCAAATCACTAACAGAGTGTTCACTGTAACCTGGAAATAGTTCATCATTACATTTAGATGGAGCTTAATTTGCAAAACAAAAAACAAAAAAAATATTGTTGAAGATAGGTGTTTTCCAATCTGACAGGACTCTCTCTTGTATGTCAAGTGTGTGAATCCAAAGAAGGAACCTCTTGCTCAGGAACACTACAAACATGTGGACCTACAGAACACACCTGTCTTTCACTTGCAATTGAGTATAAGATTGATCAGTATCAATGGGAATGTTTCTATATGAGGCATTTATTAGGGTGACCAGATAAAATCCAGGCCAGGGCTCATGTAACTTGAACAGTTGCATAGAAAAGGGAATTTCAGCCAGTGTCATTTGTATTAGGGATGTGCACTGACCCCCCGGATCGGATCGGATAGCGGATCGGAATTGGACCTGGGGGGTCGGATCGGATCGGATCGGATCGGAGGCTGGTCGGATCGGATCGGACCAAATGTCCGATCCGGATCGGACGCCATTTTGAATGCTTTTTCCCATAGCCAAGTATTGTTTTACAAAAACGCCTATAACTTTTTCATTTTTAAAGATAGAAGGATGAAACTTGGGCACATTGTAGACTGGTTAGGGGTAGTTATCTGTGAGAAATTTCAGAAAGATTGGTGCATGCATTTTGTGGCAATTAATTTTTTAATAAATACCCAGGAATGCCTATAACTTTGTCATTTTTAAAGTTACACACATGAAACTTTGCCACATTGTAGGGGGTACCTTGGGACCTATGTGTGTGAAATTTCAGAAACGTAGGTGCTTGTCTTGTGTGGCAATTAATTTTTAGAAAAATGGGTAGTAGTGGGGTAAATACAGTTACGCCTCCCATTTTTTTATTTTTGAAGATACAAACAGGAAACTTGGGCACATTACAGGTACCACTTGCCTTGATATGTGTGTGAAATTTCAGAAACATTGGAGCTTTTCTTGTGTGGCAATTAATTTTTGAAACAATGAGGAAAGAAACACCTATAACTTTGTCATTTTTAAAGTTACACACATGAAACTTTGCCACATTGTAGGTGCTACCTTGGGACCCATGTGTGTGAAATTTCGGAAACGTAGGTGCTTGCCTTGTGTGGCAATTAATTTTTTAATAAATACCCAGGAATGCCTATAACTTTGTCATTTTTAAAGTTACACACATGAAACTTTGCCACATTGTAGGCGGTACCTTGGGACCTATGTGTGTGAAATTTCGGAAACGTAGGTGCTTGCCTTGTGTGGCAATTAATTTTAGAAAAATGGGTAGTGGTGGGGTAAATACAGTTACGCCTCCCACTTTTTTATTTTTGAAGATACAAACAGGAAACATGGGCACATTACAGGTACCACTTGGCTTGATATGTGTGTAAAATTTCAGACAGCTGGGTCCAGGCATGTGGTGGCAAGGTATTTTTGAAACAATGAGGAAAGAAACGCCTATAACTTTTTTATTTTAAAAGTTAGAAGTCTGAACATTGCTCACTTTGTAGATGGGTTAGGGGTAGATATGTGTCAGAAATTTCAGAATTATAGGTCCAGGCATTTGATGGCTATGGAATTTTTAAATTACATGTTTCAAAAAAATTTCTACAGAGGCCAGGTCTTCCCCTCCCGCTTCCCGCGAAGAAAAGGAAACACTCTCTCGTCTCGATCCCTTTGATCCTTTGTAGTAGTATCCATTACAGGGCTCGTGTTTCCTTTCCTACTTTCACTTATCAAGCAGAACGGCTGAGCCTAGCTGAGTTTTGCAGCCATGCGTGCAAGGAAGGATCACTCTGGTCTCGATCCCTTTGATCCTTGGTAGTATCCATTACAGGGCTCGTGTCTGCTTGAGTACAAAGTGAAAAGTGAAAGTAGGAAAGGAAACACGAGCCCTGTAATGGATACTACTAGCAAGGATCAAAAGGGATCGAGATGAGAGAGTGTTTCCTTTTCTTCGCGGGAAGCGGGAGGGGAAGACCTGGCCTCTGTAGAAATTTTTTTGAAACATGTAATTTAAAAATTCCATAGCCATCAAATGCCTGGACCTATAATTCTGAAATTTCTGACACATATCTACCCCTAACCCATCTACAAAGTGAGCAATGTTCAGACTTCTAACTTTTAAAATAAAAAAGTTATAGGCGTTTCTTTCCTCATTGTTTCAAAAATACCTTGCCACCACATGCCTGGACCCAGCTGTCTGAAATTTTACACACATATCAAGCCAAGTGGTACCTGTAATGTGCCCATGTTTCCTGTTTGTATCTTCAAAAATAAAAAAGTGGGAGGCGTAACTGTATTTACCCCACCACTACCCATTTTTCTAAAATTAATTGCCACACAAGGCAAGCACCTACGTTTCCGAAATTTCACACACATAGGTCCCAAGGTACCGCCTACAATGTGGCAAAGTTTCATGTGTGTAACTTTAAAAATGACAAAGTTATAGGCATTCCTGGGTATTTATTAAAAAATTAATTGCCACACAAGGCAAGCACCTACGTTTCCGAAATTTCACACACATGGGTCCCAAGGTAGCACCTACAATGTGGCAAAGTTTCATGTGTGTAACTTTAAAAATGACAAAGTTATAGGTGTTTCTTTCCTCATTGTTTCAAAAATTAATTGCCACACAAGGAAAGCTCCAATGTTTCTGAAATTTCACACACATATCAAGGCAAGTGGTACCTGTAATGTGCCCAAGTTTCCTGTTTGTATCTTCAAAAATAAAAAAATGGGAGGTGTAACTGTATTTACCCCACTACTACCCATTTTTCTAAAATTTAATTGCCACACAAGACAAGCACCTACGTTTCTGAAATTTCACACACATAGGTCCCAAGGTACCCCCTACAATGTGGCAAAGTTTCATGTGTGTAACTTTAAAAATGACAAAGTTATAGGCATTCCTGGGTATTTATTAAAAAATTAATTGCCACAAAATGCATGCACCAATCTTTCTGAAATTTCTCACAGATAACTACCCCTAACCATTGTACAATGTGCCCAAGTTTCATCCTTCTATCTTTAAAAATGAAAAAGTTATAGGCGTTTTTGTAAAACAATACTTGGCTATGGGAAAAAGCATTCAAAATGGCGTCCGATCCGGATCGGACCTCATCGGATCGGATCGGATCGGATCGGAGGTTGTCCGGATCGGATCGGATCGGATCGGATTTTCCCGATTTTGGGTCGGATCGGATTCGGATCGTGGATCGGATCCGATCTGATGCACACCCCTAATTTGTATGCAATTAGTTCCTAGTGAAATTCCCTCTTTATCACAACAGTTAAAGTTGCAGGGGCCCTGCCTTCTTTTGTATTTGGTCACTCTAGCATAGTGTCTGCACCTTTTACTGTTGTGATGAAGAGGGAATTTCACCAGGAACTGATTGCATACAAATGACACTGGCTGAAATTCCCTTTTCTCTACAACTGTTAAAGTTACATGAGCCCTGACCTGGATTTTATCTGGTCACCCTACATTTATTGTGTACTTGTCATTACTCCCACTAGGCTGCTCCATCTGCCCAGTTGTAGAAGCAATAATCATAGCTTTTCTTTTTCTCTTTTAGAGGGACGGGTAATTGCACGAATTTATACAGAATGTGCATCCTCAGTATTTCCAGCCTGCCACGCACGCCTTTCAGCATGATGTTCCAGCCCAGCATCTTCCTGAGAATAAGCTTCAACTGCTGTAAAACCAACAGCTGTAACACTATGCCAGTTGAAAGTATGAATTAGCCAGCTGTTCCTTTCACTCTTCTAAAGTGACCAGGAATTCCTTTCTATTTATCAGCCATCTCATTCATTGAGTGAAAAAGAGACAGAGAGACAGAGAGACAGAGAACTCGTGATCAACTGATGAATGGTGGAAGATTCAGGGCAGGCAAAAGGAAATCCTCCTTCATGCAAAGCTCATGGTTGAAACTGTTGAATCCACTACCCCAAAATGTAGGACGAGTAGGAAAGGCCTCTGAAGTTCAAGCATCTCCTCCCCACAATTTTGGATAATGTCTAGGGCTGAGTGAAAGGAACCTCTCCCAGTCCCATTTGCAGGCCACATTGTTGTGTCTTTGGTGGCCACCGGTTCCCCCAGAATGCCTCTCAGAATGGGGTGAAGATGGCTGCTCCCAGCCGACTAGAGTTGCAAGGGAGCTCGAAGTAGATTTCAGCCCCCTTGCCCCATATCTGAAGGCCCCTCACCTGACATACAAAAAAGAGAAGGCAGGTTGTGCCTCTCTTTCATCTCCAACACCTCCCCTACCCAAATTCAGGCCAAACTTCAATATTTGACCCAGCTCTAGAAAGAGGTCTTAGGGCCAACGTCAGCCTAAAAGGCCCATCCTCTGACTTGGATGCCCCAAAACTTGATTGCCAAATTTCCTGCCAGCTGCCTCTTTAAACAGTAGACCTTTAGATTCAAGCTCTCTGCCCTCACCCCAGCTTATTTTGAAAATCTGACTTGTTCTTTTTTTCTTTTTTTTGGGTCCACTATGCCCCCAATGGCTTTGAGCGTTCTTCCTGTTTTGCTGTAAACGCCTCTTACTGTACAAGCATGGATATGTTGCCATGCACAGGGGATCATGACCATTGCCTTGACATTAGTGGGACATTAATGCTTGGTAAGTGGTAGTAAAGCCAGAGAGGCTTGCGAGAGGACAGACCTGCTCCTCTATTTGACCTGTGAAGACATAATGTTTATTCTCTCTTAACTGGAATTACCAAACTGGGAGCCAGTCCCACAAGATGTAGTGATGGCTACAGGGCTAGAATCAAGGGTAGATATGATTGGGCACAAGCCAAGGACCCACAAACTATCAGGGACCCACTGACAAAAGCCCCCTGTATTGGAGTGTTCCAATACAAAGTTGACCAGTATAGTGATCTTCTCCCCAAAAGGGGCAACTACCAGGCATTGTCAAAACATACACTTCAAAGAAGTGTTAGCTGTGTTATGCCTCCAACTATTAGCCAATTTAGACAAATCATTATTAAGGAGACGTGGTGGTGTCCAAAAGACACGAAAGAAATGTTTTGGCTGAACAAGGTGTGAGCCATAGACACATCAGATACAGATGCTTATCAAGATAGTTTAGAGGCAATGTGTTAGTGCTAACTAATCTGACAGGATGGTTCCTAATGTTCAAAAATTTCTTTATGGACCTTTTGGAGGCAATGGAATACATTTAGTTTATTTTTAATTCATTAATTTGTGTTCCATTCAGCCAATTCCTAAGGACACATTTCCATTCTTTATCAACCTGTGTCTAAATAATATCACTCCTTATCATGATAAATTACTATAACAACATACATATTAAAACATTCCAGAAACCCACGACATGTTCCAGGTGTGTTTGTGACACAAGAGTTATTTCTAGGGCTGTGCACGGACCCTCCGATCCAATCTGGATCCCGATCTGGGAGGTCTGGATTGGGCCGGATCAGATCCGCCTTGGATCGGAGATCTGGATATGCTCCAGGTCCGTGCAGAGTCCTCCCTCCCGTTCTCCCCGCTCCCTCCCTCCCTCCCTCCCTCCCTCCCTCCTTACCTGCAGCCTCCTCTGCGTTGTCCTCTGCGCTGTCCTGCCTCCTCGATGTCAGTCCTCCTTGTTATTGCCTTATCTCATGGAATTCTTGGCTTTATTATTCATGTCACTGTAAATTTAATATGGGCACTGATCCCACGGCACATCAAGTGTAAAACCTGGCACCTCTTTTCTGGGAGTATACCAATGAGCCAATCAACAATTACTGATGGCTTGGCACTTCGGTCTCCCATCTGGGAAACCTCAAAGATAAGACAATTTTAATTAGTCTTGTACCAAAAGACTGAGGCCAGATCTACACCAAGCAGGATATAGCGGTATGAAAGTGGCATATAAAAGGCAGGAGCCACACTAAGCGGGATATATCGCTATGAAAGTAGTATGAAAGCAGTATATGGTATGTGTCTATGGGCCCCAACAGTTGTCAGTGCACTTCAATACTGCTATAAAGCAGTAATGTGGCTCCTGGCTTTTATATACTGCTTTCATAGTGCTATATCCTGCTTGGTATAGATCTGGCTTGAGTTGAGTTGCATTGGGCTTTGGAATTCTATGTTTCAAACCAGAATTCTCTTGGAGGAATTTAATTATTGAATTTCCTACTTGGGTAGCAGAGGTAAGGTGCTGCAAACCTGAAAGATTTGCCACCAAAGGCAAGAGAAAAGGTGCAAACTAAGTGTTAATTTGTTCTTGGGCATTTTTTTAAGGATGCAATCCTATGCATGTTTAAGCAGAAAAAAGTCTTACAACTCCCATCATCCTCCAGCCAGCATGTGGGGGGTGGGGGTGCAAACATGACAGCCATGTTTTTCTGCTGATTTCCATGTTTCTCCCTATCCCACAATGCCCCTCAACAATGCTGCATCCAGGACATTCGGAGGTTAAAAATACGGCAACTAAGCCATTGAAAGCCAACATGTGTTCTGAGCATGTGATGCCATGTGCGTGGGTCAAGTAAAATGAATTTTAAAAGAACAAAGGAACTGCACACCCACAGCTGGAGTTAATCCTCCCTGATGGCAGCGAAGTCTGATGCTCACCCTCCAAAATTCCCTCTTCATTCAGGGACCTGGATTCCCTCTTTCTGTCCCCACCATGAGGGTTGCTCTGTCAATCCGTTCAGACGATCCCTGTCCTGGTCCTAGGTGAAGGAAAAGATCCCTCCCACAAGACTCCAGGGAGCCACTCCAGTTGGAACAGACACTAACTACACACACCCCTTGATACAATAAATAGATTATATAGGAATTCTCATTCTTTTTAATCTGTTACTGTTTTAAATTCTTTTAAAATGTTTTTAGTTTTAATTCTGTTTTAACTTTTGTAAATTTATATTTCTATGTTTTAATTGTACATGTTTTAGTCTTGTAAACCACCTTGAGTCCCAGCCCTGGGGAAAAGGCGGGATATCAATAAATCTAATAGTAATAAAAAAAAAATTATTTTTTTATTTTTATTTTATTTATTTATTGCATTTATATCCCACCTCATTTCTTCCAAGGAACTCAAGGTGACATACACAACCCTCCTCCTCCATTTTATCCTCATAACAACAACCCTGTGAGGTAGGTTGGGCTGAGAATCTCTGACTGGCCCAAAGTCACCCAGTGGGCTTCCAGGGCCGAGTGGGGACTAGAACCCGGATCTTCCGACTCCCAATCCAACACTCTAACCACTACACCGCACTCAGTAATAACGACAAACCAAATTCCCCCATTTTAGACTTGAATGGGACAGACGAACATGGCCACTTTCCACCACCGCCATATATAATTTGGTCCTCAGGATACAAAAAGCTCAAGGAAATGAATTATCCTGACTACAGGAAGGTGATGGCTTATCTCTCTCTTTTGCCAACTGTCGTCTTTTTACTTTTATTTCTGTCGACACACGTTTTCGGACCCCATCGTTCAGGGGTGGAGAATCTCAAGCATGGAGGCCAAATGCAGCCCTTCAGGTGCTCATGTTCCTTTTTCCTCAGACACTCTGTTGCGCCTTCCCTCCCGCCACCCATTCTAAAAGTCTGAAATGCCTCCCCTAAGGAGTAGTGAATGGCAAAAAGAGATTTAAGCCAAAAGTGCAGAAAAAGGGAAAAACTAAAATGATCAAAGGACTGGAGAATCTTCCCTATGAGGGAAAGGTGCAGCAGCTGGGATTGTTTAGCTTGGGGAAAAGGCAAGTAAGGGGAGATAAGGCGTACAGAAATATGTATGGTGTGGCAAATGTGAATAAACCTAACCCTAACCCTCGAACCCCAACGGGGTCATCCCATGAAGCTGACTGGTGGGAGATTCAGGGAAGATCAAACCAAGTACTTCTTCACACAGCGCAGAGCCAAACTAAGGAATTCGCTACCGCAAGATGTAGTGAGGGCCACCAATTCGGATGGCTTTAAAAGGGGGTTGGAGAAATTCCTGGAGGATAAGGTCATTGATGGCTACTAGTCCTGAAGGCTATGTGCTACTTCCAGTATCAGAGGCAGTAAGCCTGCATGCACCAGTTGCTGGGGAACGTAGACAGGAGGGTGCTGTTGCACAGTGTCCTGCTTGTGGGTCCCTGGTCAACAGCTGGTTGGCCACTGTGTAAACAGTGTGGACTAGATGGACCCTTGATCTGATCTAGCATGGCTCTTCTGATGTTCTTGTGTTCTTAAGAAAAGGTGGCAACCCATTGTACAATGTCCTTGAAGTCTGTAATGTAATGCAGTCACCCGCTGAGAGATCTGAATGGTGCCCTCCCCTCCACCCTGAGTCCAAATGAATCGCAGCAATAAAAGCGACGTGGACGTGCTGAAAGTACAACAATGTTTCCATTGCCCTCTCCTTGTGTAGGGCGACTCTCTGAGGAAAAGATCCTCTTGCCATGATGTGGTCGTTCCAGAAGTACAGGCAAAACAGGAAGCCTGTGTGCACCCGCTGCTGGGTAACATGGGTGGGAGGGTGCTGTTGCACTCATGTCCTGCTTGTGGCTCCCTGGTTGACAGCTGGTTGGCCACTGTGTGAACAGAGTGCTGGACTAGATGGACCCTTGGTCTGATCCAGCAAGGCTCTTATGTACTTAAAGATGCTGTTATGTTTTGGTCCCAATCTCTGGCCCACCTCCTTTGCTTTCAACCCCACCCAGCGCTACAATGTGGATTTTGCGAGTTTTAGGTTGAAAGAGCTTCACCACACCTGCATTTGCCTGACAGACCCTGTCTCATCTCCCTCCTCCAGAGAACTGGAATTTCACCAAGAGCGCCGCTGGCTATGCGTCTGTTGGGGTCTGAGTTAAAGAGGTTGGAATGATGAGGTTTTCCAAGAATATCGCGGGTATTTTGACAAAAGCTGTGTGCTTCCCCGCATTCGAGGTAGGAAGGACCAGATCAGAGCTCTGATGTATCTGCCCATCCTGGTTATCTGGTTTGCCTTCCGCTTACAGCCTCATGCTGACAGGAGGCTGGCATGGTTACATTTCATTGTTTGGGCAAAGGCAGTCATACAATACTCTTTCTTTGTGGGCGGGGCTTTGATTCAATAAGAATTCTTGGTGAGGTTTCTTTGAGCTAAGATTAAAATGAAAAAGAGGGTTGTTTCTTTGTGTGCATTCATTTTATGGGTGTCTGTACATTAAGCAAAATCCCACAACGTACCGGGCTTTCTTCTTTTGGAGCCCTTCTAGCTTTATGATGGGCTCCTTTAGACAGTGAACATGTGATTTGGAATTCAAAATTTCCTTTCTCAGCAATGTTCTATATGTTCAATGACACGGTGCCATTTAATTGCTGTATTATAGTGCTATGCCAACATTACACACTGCCAATATGCCATGCTGATTTTTATTCCAGTTTATCTCCTATTTTTTGAAAGCAGGATAAAGGGGGGAAAGCATGGGAGATGTCCTGGAGGATGACGACATTATGTAAAGGACCTGCAAACTTCAGTGTGTGACCAATCACATCTGTGAAATAAATTGCTCGTGTAGAGAAGCTTGCAATCTCTCTTGCATTGGGGTTGCCTGCATGACTTTTCAAGGGCATTTATAGAAGAGCAGCCCCCACCAGCTGCTTCAGCTCCTGATAAAGAAGGCAGCTTTTGTATCGATAACCTGATCCTCACGCGTTCATGGGTTTGTGACGCTTGGTAAAAACAGGGGTTCTGTCACCTCTCTGTTGTCCAAATTTAAGTAAACGTCATTGTCATCTTATGCTCTTTTATATTAGAGACTTGCTTGTCTCCAAAAGGTCCCAGAAAATACGATCTGCTGCCCCCGGCAAATGGGGCCATTTGGGAGCATATGTATGGGGATGGTTCTCAGAAATGGGCTTGGAACAGATGTACAGAAGGTGAGGTAATCACCTTGGTGCACTTCAGGACAATGTGGCAGGGGCATGCATCATCCAGTAGATCAGATGACACCAATGTGTAACCTAATCTTCCCATGAATCTGGTGCAATTGGAACAGGTACAGAGTTACATGAAACATTTCATCAAGATGCATCAGTGAGCTGACAGATTCAGAATAGCATATGGGGTGCTGTGAGATATGCAGCTGTCTGTTGCCATGATATTCCTGGCGCCCGTCTAGGCCCTGGGACATGTTTAAATTTGCCAGCTGAACAGTATCTTCTGCTGGCTGTATTTCATGTCCTGTCATTTTTATGGGAGCGTGGGCTTGGGTAGCAATCAATGGGCTGTAGTTGAAGCCTATACGATTCCTGGAATCCAGCACAGTTAAGGAGCAAGCAGGTAATGAGATCAAGGCAGTTTAGGACCAAGGCTGACTCAGTTCTAAGAGTACTTTTGCAGACAGGGTTTCAGCAAGTCAAAGGTTTTCCAAGGTGACTTACATGAGTTATATCAAGGGGGGCATCGTACTATGGACAGCAGGCAAGCATTCATCAAGAGCAGTGGTCCAAGGTGATTTACAAGGGTCTGCCAGAGTGGGTGCTAGGGAGACAAAGGCAAGATTATATTAGGTTCAGAGCTGATGAAGAGATGTTTTTCTAGCAGCTCTCCCAGCCTGGAATCAAGGCTTTGAAGCAGGAGCTGCCAGAACCCCACTCAAGGTAGCTCATCAGATGCTTTTGATAGATATCCTCCTCATGAAGAGAAACCTTCCACATAAGGAGATGGTTACTCATGAGGAGCCCTTTGCTACAACTGCGCCCTTCAGAGGTTGCCACTACCGGGGGCTGAATAGTCATTCCACCTCTGCCTCTGAAGCAGAGTGCCCTTCTTCCGGTGTGTGTGTGTGTGTGTGTGTGGACCCTCAACAGACTTCCCTGAAGATCCAGGCTCTTCCTGGATTACTGGTGTGGGTGGTTCCTGAGCACCATCAGTTATGGGGGCTCTAGGTCTTCCTAGATCTACCCCTGAAGAAGAATCCTCTAGCAGAATTATGGCAGGTTCCAGCTGAACCCTCTGGTTCCAGCTCAAGTTTTGAGTTCCAATTGAAGCAATGGAGAGCAGAGTTCCAGGATTGAAAAAACACACATTCCATGGCAGGATCATGGTATGACTCACCACAGCATCAGCCTGGCTCCACCAAGAAGCTTCATAAGGTTTATATGATTGAAATGGAGAAGAAATCAGTTCAGTCTACATTTTCATACAAGTGAATGCAGTTCACACATCCCAAATCTATACATGAACCATGTAGGATGGACTGCAAAAACAAAGGATACAAAAAAGTTTAATGGCGCTAACACCATACTGGCCCCTGAAGTTGGGCAACCTGTATGTCCTTTTTTGCTTCCATTGTGGGGCCGTGATGTTGCACAGAACTTTGTTAAACAGTTCAAAGTTAGGGCCTAAGGCAGCAGTAGATAACCGTGCTAGCTCCAGGTGACATTTTCACTAGGGGTGTGCACGGACCCCCCGGATCGGATCGGGACCCGGATCGGGACCTCCAATTTTGTCCCGGACCGGTTCGGACAAAATCGGAGGCCCCCCGGACCGGATCGAGTCCGATCCCGACCCAAAAATCGTACATTTTTGGATCGGCCGCCATTTTTTTCCCCATAGACTTGCATTGCAATGCAAGTCTATGAGGAAAAAATGGCGGCGGGTGGGTAAGGGGGGGCCTAACTCCCTCCCCCCCCCGGGGCCGTCCGCTGTGGACGGCCCCGGCAGGTAAACCCCCTCCCTCGCGCTCCCTACCCCCCCTGGGGCCGCCCGCTTCCATCCGCTGGCGCCCGCGGGCGCCAGCGGATAGAAGCGGACGGCTCCGGGGGGGGGTAAGCCCCCTTCCCTGCCACTGCTTACCTTCTCGGCCCGTCCGGCGCCGGCGGCTACTACCAGCGGGCTCCGCGGCCTACTCTCGAGTAGCGCGCCGGGTGATGACATCACCCGGCGCGCCATCCTAGAGCAGGCCGTGGAGCCTGCTGGGAGTAGTAGGCGCCGGCACCGGACGGGAGCCGCCGGGCCGGGCAGGTAAGGGCCCCCCTCCCCCCTCCCCCCTCCGCGCGCCCCCTCCTCCCCTCCACGCACCCCCTCCTTACCTTTCCGGCCCGGCGGCTCCCGTCCGGCGCCGGCGCCTACTACTTCCAGCAGGCTCCGCGGCCTGCTCTAGAGTAGCGCGCCGGGTGATGACATCACCCGGCGCGCCACCCTAGAGCAGGCCGCGGAGCCTGCTGGGAGTAGTAGGCGCCGGCGCCGGACGGGAGCCGCCGGGCCGGGCAGGTAAGGGCCCCCCTCCCCCCTCCCTCCTCCGCGCGCCCCCTCCTCCCCTCCACGCACCCCCTCCTTACCTTCCCGGCCCGGCGACTCCCGTCCGGCGCCGGCGCCTACTACTTCCAGCAGGCTCCGCGGCCTGCTCTAGAGTAGCGTGCCGGGTGATGACATCACCCGGCATGCCACCCTAGAGCAGGCCGCGGAGCCTGCTAGTAGTAGTAGGCGCCGGCGCCGGACGGGAGCCACCGGGCCGAGAAGGTAAGTGCCCCCCTCCTCCCCCCCCGCTGTCCACTTTCATCGGCGGGCGCCCGCTGGCGCCCGCCAATGGAAGCGGCGGTGGGCGCCAGTGGGCGCCCGCCGATCCGCCGATCCGCCGAACCGGTTCGGAGCTTTTTCGGACCGGTTCGGATTGGATCGGCCGATCCAGCTGCGGGATCGGAAATCGGATAATTTATCCGATTTCCCACTGGACCGGACTCGGATCGTGGATCGGGTCCGATCCAGTGCACATCCCTAATTTTCACGCTCAATGCCCTTCTTCGGGTTGCACTCCCCTCCACAGGTGCCAGAAGCAGGGCCTGAGGACACCACCCCTCCCCCCAAAACCAGAAAATGGTATCGAGAGCTGCTATGGAGTGCTCAGAGGATCAACATTAGCTTGTTATAGAGCCCCCAAATGATCAGCAGGTTACATGTTGCCCACTCCTGGTCAAAAAGGAGTGGCCTCTTTTTAGGTAACCCTGTCACAAATTCTTTATTTGGAAATTGTATTTATATTGTTGTTATTATTATTATTATTATTATTGTTATTATTCTTATTCTTCTTATTATTATTATTTGCAAGAAGTTTGGTCTCCCCATGTTGGCCATGAGTCCCAGGAGTTCAGTGGATTTATCTGGATATATCATCCATTTCGCTGCTTCCAGATAACTTGACACTAAAGACAATCTAGACAGCAAGGGGGTTTTACACCATTTTCAAATCTGTTAGCAAACTTTCCATGTGTTCCCAGATATCCGTGATTAACCAGCAAGTGAGCTCCTTTGCATTGGCCTTGCTCTGAAACACTATAAATATAGCTGCTCCAACACTTTCGCCTAATTTGTCCTTAGATCTAGTCATTCTGCCACTCGTGTGACTCATCTTGTGCTACTTGCTCCCGAGCTCCCCAGATAGAGCTGCCTCACGATTTCCCTTTCACCCTCCCCACTTTGTATTTGATTTACAATAATTCCCACATCTGTCATTCTCCTTCGCTATGATTAGTTTTAGAAGTAGTGTCACAGTCCATGCATGCTAACTAAACATACTTGTGTTTTGTATTAGGGCTGTGCACGGATCCAGATCCAGATCCCGAATCCAGAGTGGATCAGACTTATGCAGGCCTCCTGGATCCAGATCAGAACCGTGTCATATCGGGCCCAGATCAGGCCGGATCGGATCCATGATCCGGATCTGATTCAGATCTGGTCACAGCACTTCCTCCCGCTCTCCCCCTCCTTCCCCCACTCTCCCTGCTTACCTGCTGCCTCCTTCGCATTGTCCCCCGTCATCCTCTCTCCTTGCTGTGTGCCGCCACATTTCCCACTTGCGTTGGGTGATGACATCACCCACCGTGAGCAGGAAATGTGGCGGCACACAGCAAGGAGTGAGGACGATGGCAGGACAACGCGGAGGAGGCAGCAGGGAGAGTGGGGGGAGGGAGGGGAGAGCGAGGAGAGCAGGAGGGAGTGCTGTGCATGGAACCGGATTGTGCCCGATCCAGACCTGACAGATTGGGGTCTAGATAGGATCAGGGCATCCGTGCACAGCCCTATTTTGTACAGCATCTGCTTCCATGTTCATTGTGACACATTCACATGTGCAAGTTTATGTACTTCATGTATGAAGACATAAAGTAACAATAAGAGCCATTCTCACACTGGCCAAACATGTGACCAGTGGGTTGTGTGTCTTTGGAATCATGGAGAAAAACCAGAAACCGCTGGAATCCATTATGCAAAAACTAGTTTTTTAGTGTCCCAAGGAGTTTTTGCTGGATGTTGCTTAGGGTAACCATATGGACAGGAGGACAGGGCTCCTGTAGCTTTAACAGTTGTATAGAAAAGGGAATTTCAGCAGGCGTCATTTGTATGCATGTAGCATCTGGTGAAATTTCCTTTTCATCACAACAGTTAGACCTGCACGAGCCCTGCCCTCTTGACCAGATAAAAAAGAGGGCAGAGCTCCTGCAACTTTAAATAGTGTGATAAAGAGGGAATTTCACCAGGCGCGGCATGCATACAAATGATGTCTGCTGAAATTCCCTTTTCAGTACAACTGTTAATGATACAGGAGCCCTGTCCTCCTTTTCGTATGGTCACCCTAATGTTGCTGATACTACAAAAGTATGATGTCCGCATCCAGGACTAATCAGTAAAAGTCATGAAAGACAGACAGACAGACAGACATAACAAGTTGTTCAAGCATTCTCCTCACTGCTCATGGAACAGAAGCTGCTTAGTTAGGAAGTAATTAAGAGGCAATTCATCACTATAAAATAGACTGAAACTGGATTTTCCATAAAATGTGAGTGAATATTGCAGTTATAAAATAATGGGACACAGGGCCTATTCAGTAGGGTGACCAGATAAATTCCAGGTCAGGACTCATGTAACTTTAACAGTTGTAGAGAAAAGGGGATTTCAGCCAGTGTCATTTGTATGCAATTAGTTCCTGGTGAAATTCCCTCTTCATCACAACAGTTAAAGTTGCAGGGGCCCTGCCTTCTTTTGTCTATGGTCACTCTAGTATAGTGCCTGCAACTTTAACAGTTGTGATGAAGAGGGAATTTCACCAGGAACTAATTGCATACAAATGACACTGGCTGAAATTCCCTTTTCTCTACAACTGTTAAAGTTACATGAGCCCTGACCTGGATTTTATCTGGTCAGACTGCTGTTCAGAGGACACTTGAGGCTCTGTGGTTAGTGAAACTGTGGTTCTCTGGGGCTAGCACTAACCTCAAGCCATGCTGCCACACACAACACTTTAAGCCACAGTTAGAGCCACTAAACCTGCTGCAGATGGCCTGATTATTGCAAGTGCATGAGCAGGGTTTAGACAACTTAATCCCTGCTGCTTATCCAAAGGCCTTAACCAGAAGGGATTCAGCTGTCTTCTGAACAGGCCCACTGAGGGAAGACAGACACTGAGGGAATAGCAGCCAGCACAATAGCAAAGAGAGAGCTGAGAAGAAGAAAAAAGTTTTCTTTCCATGCTTCCAGACTGACCCTCACTTCGTGGCAATCACTTCTTGCAGCAGATACCAAGACGCCAGATTGCCAGGAAAAGAACAACGTGTACTGTACAATTAGATGCCTTTGGAGCTGTTTGTAGACCTGATTTCCAACATCCAGAGTGAAGAAACTGGTTTTAGGATGGATTGGATGGGGCACATGGAGAAATTTCATATGGTTCCAGAACCATCCCACCAGTTTCCATCACTGAAGTCTGGATACCTGTATCGTGTGATGGCATTTCTGGGAAAATACAGAATCTCACTTCAAGTCATTTCCTACATCCTGACAAATCAGTTGTTTCCAGCTTTTGCCCTTTGGGTCTGCTCCCTGCCCTATAAATTGCACTGCAGACGCCCACTTTGACTTCAGTCACCTTGGTTGATCCAGCTCTGTGGAAAGTTGTCCCTGGCTCCTGAGCTCTGCATCGCTATGAAGGCACACTTGAACACTTGCCTCCTCTTGGCCTTGTTTTCTCCAGGTGAGTATGAACCTGAAGTCCTGGGTTCTTCATGGGGAGGAGGCACCTGGGGAGGGCAGCATATAGATTATGAAGGGTGGTATATAGATATCCTAAACTAATAAAGAGGTCTCGAAATTGTAGCTTTCTCATCCTACAGAGTTTCTGGTTCAGATTTATTAAGCTCTTCCATCTTTCCTAGGATGAGTTGCTGGATGGCCAGATCTACACCAAGCAGGACATGACATGTTGAAAACAGTTTGAAAACTGTATATGATGTGTGCCCTTTGCCCCAACAGTTGTCACTATTAGTATAAACCATGTTAAAGCACTAGTGTGGAACCTGCCCATGACAGTTACAATCTATGCGGTCGACTTGTTGCATATATGGACATCGTATCCCTCCTTCGGGCATCCAGAATGCATGTGTGAAAGGGGAAACAGGGCCTCGCAGATTATTCCAACATCTGTTTCTCTGCAGAGGAAGCTTGAGAGCTTTGAAAGATGAGTGCAGAGGTCTTCCATGGCCCAAAGGTCAAGATGAGCACACAGTGGACACCTGAAAGATCAAGAGGCTGGAACTTCTGCACTATGTGGGAAGGTTACAACAGCTGGGGTTGTGTAGATTAGGGGAAAAGGAGGGTAAGGGGAGACATGATAGAGGTCTACAAGATTAAATGGCCTTTACAGCCACCATATGCAACATAGAACATGCAAAAATTTTGGAGCCTCCATTGTTTGTAGCAATTAGGGGTGTGCACGGACCCCCCGGATCGGATCGGGACCCGGATCGGGACCTCCAATTTTGTCCCGGACCGGTTCGGACAAAATCGGAGGCCCCCCGGACCGGATCGAGTCCGATCCCGACCCAAAAATCGTACATTTTTGGATCGGCCGCCATTTTTTTCCCCATAGACTTGCATTGCAATGCAAGTCTATGAGGAAAAAATGGCGGCGGGTGGGTAAGGGGGGGCCTAACTCCCTCCCCCCCCCGGGGCCGTCCGCTGTGGACGGCCCCGGCAGGTAAACCCCCTCCCCCGCGCTCCCTACCCCCCCTGGGGCCGCCCGCTTCCATCCGCTGGCGCCCGCGGGCGCCAGCGGATAGAAGCGGACGGCTCCGGGGGGGGTAAGCCCCCTTCCCCGCCACTTACCTTCTCGGCCCGTCCGGCGCCGGCGGCTACTACCAGCGGGCTCCGCGGCCTACTCTCGAGTAGCGCGCCGGGTGATGACATCACCCGGCGCGCCACCCTGGAGCAGGCCGCGGAGCCTGCTGGTAGTAGTAGGCGCCGGCGCCGGACGGGAGCCGCCGGGCCGGGCAGGTAAGGGCCCCCCTCCCCCCTCCCCCCTCCGCGCGCCCCTCCTCCCCTCCACGCACCCCCTCCTTACCTTTCCGGCCCGGCGGCTCCCGTCCGGCGCCGGCGCCTACTACTTCCAGCAGGCTCCGCGGCCTACTCTAGAGTAGCGCGCCGGGTGATGACATCACCCGGCGCGCCATCCTAGAGCAGGCCGCGGAGCCTGCTGGGAGTAGTAGGCGCCGGCGCCGGACGGGAGCCGCCGGGCCGGAAAGGTAAGGGCCCCCCTCCCCCCTCCGCGCGCCCCCTCCTCCCCTCCACGCACCCCCTCCTTACCTTTCCGGCCTGGCGGCTCCCGTCCGGCGCCGGCGCCTACTACTTCCAGCAGGCTCCGCGGCCTGCTCTAGAGTAGCGCGCCGGGTGATGACATCACCCGGCGCGCCATCCTAGAGCAGGCCGCGGAGCCTGCTGGGAGTAGTAGGCGCCGGCGCCGGACGGGAGCCGCCGGGCCGGGCAGGTAAGGGCCCCCCTCCCCCCTCCCCCCTCCCCCCGCCCCCTCCTCCCCTCCACGCACCCCCTCCTTACCTTTCCGGCCCGGCGGCTCCCGTCCGGCGCCGGCGCCTACTACTTCCAGCAGGCTCCGCGGCCTGCTCTAGAGTAGCGCGCCGGGTGATGACATCACCCGGCGCGCCATCCTAGAGCAGGCCGCGGAGCCTGCTGGGAGTAGTAGGCGCCGGCACCGGACGGGAGCCGCCGGGCCGGAAAGGTAAGGGCCCCCCTCCCCCCTCCGCGCGCCCCCTCCTCCCCTCCACGCACCCCCTCCTTACCTTCCCGGCCCGGTGGCTCCCGTCCGGCGCCGGCGCCTACTACTACCAGCAGGCTCCGCGGCCTGCTCTAGAGTAGCGCGCCGGGTGATGACATCACCCGGCGCGCCACCCTAGAGCAGGCCGCGGAGCCTGCTAGTAGTAGTAGGCGCCGGCGCCGGACGGGAGCCACCGGGCCGAGAAGGTAAGTGCCCCCCTCCTCCCCCCCCCCGCTGTCCACTTTCATCGGCGGGCGCCCGCTGGCGCCCGCCAATGGAAGCGGCGGTCGGCGCCAGTGGGCGCCCGCCGATCCGCCGATCCGCCGAACCGGTTCGGAGCTTTTTCGGACCGGTTCGGATTGGATCGGCCGATCCAGCTGCGGGATCGGAAATCGGATAATTTATCCGATTTCCCACTGGACCGGACTCGGATCGTGGATCGGGTCCGATCCAGTGCACATCCCTAGTAGCAATGGAGGCACTGGATCAGGGTGGACAGCTTCTGGGCACTCATCAGGCGCTCATGGACCCTTAAAGAAATTCACGGTTTATTTATTTATTTATTTATTGCATTTTTATACCGCCCCATAGCCGAAGCTCTCTGGGCGGTTCACAAAAATTAAAACCATGAAATCATTTTAAAATATATAAAACAAGGCACAATCTAAAAACACAGAATAACATACAATATAAAAACACAACCAGAATAAAACCAAGCAGCAGGAATTAATACAGATTAAAATACAAATTTAAAACTGCAAGGATTAAAATTGAGTTAATTTAACTGTTAAAATACTGGGAGAATAAAAAGGTCTTCACCTGGCGACGAAAAGAGTACAAAGTAGGTGCCAGGTTTGAGCTGGGGTGGGCAGTGGCGCTGGCTCGGGGAACATCCAATGAGCTGGATGTGGGTGGGTCTTTCCATCACTACCAATGAACCTAACAAAACTAAAATGATTTACCATCATCTGACACTCATTTTATTCAATGTAATTTTAGTCAACATACGATTACTTGTATTGAGGCTTTTTAAAATGTTTCATATGAATTTACACTCCTCTCTCAATCAGCGTACCTTCAAACCTATCTGTATCACCAGAACCATTCCGAGTACATGACTGGGAAAAAACAGATCATGGAACTGTCCTTGATGTTTAGAACCCTTTCTTGTATCTGCAGTGACACCTTTATGATGTCTAAACTGTGTTAACCTTGGAGGAAGATGTGATGATGCAGATGTGGAATCTGTGCAGTGTGAAGAGGATCAAGATGTTTGCCTTGTCTTCACTAGTGACACAATGCTAGGTGAGTGAGAAAGTGTCTTTAGTCCATTTAACATATTGAGCCTCTTCAGATGACATGCTAAGCCATGGTAGTTAAGCAGTTTGAGGTAAACATGATGGCTTAGCATGTCACGTCAACCATTCCTAAACGTGGTGGTTACAGAAGCATACTTTTAACAAGTTCACTAAGCATTTGCTGCAAAAGAGTAAGTGGCCTAACCATGGTTTAACATGGTTGTGTTTTCAGAACTTGGTCTCTGAATCGTCCAGAGATAACTCGCATGTGTCTGTGAGGACAGGGCTTCTGAATCTTTAACAGTTATATTGAAAGTGGAGTTTCAGCAGGTGTCACCTGCTGAAATTCCCTCTTCATCATAACAGTACAAGCTGCAGGACCCCTGCCCTCTTTTATATCTGGTCACTCGAGTAAAGCTTTAAATGTGATTCTCCCCATCCCCCATCTGAAGAAGCTCTTATACAGGCGACAAGACTGTGAGCCTGTCTACACACACAGGATAAAACACTTTGAAAATGTTTTGGAAACTGTATATGGAGTGTGTCCTGGGCCCCAACAGTTCTCAAAACTGTTATAAACCATTTTAAACCGTTTTAAACCGTTTTAATGCTGTAGTGTAGATAGGCTCTGTGATAGAAGCCACACAGCTCAGGACACTTTAACTGAATAAATGCTCTATCTCAATTCAGGCATCATTTTTGGGCTACTCTTCTGTTCCCCATTTTGCCTGACAACTAGATCTGAAGGTGAATTAGACATTAATGAGAACCATTGCTGTCACCAAAACTCGGAGTGCCAAATTAAGGGAAACCACCTAATTTCTCCAAAGATCACTGCGAGAGAGACATTTTCCCACCAATCTAGATGTTTCTTTCTGATTCTCTTTCACAGGTGACATTTTGGAAGGTATCTATTACAAGGCATGTGGCAAATCCAAGAACTGTTTCAAAGGGGATTTCTCTATGGCTTCAAATGAGAAATACTTTCGATCAAATATGTACTGCTGCTCGACAGATGATTGTAATAAACGAGATCTCCAGTATAAGTATCTGTATCCGTTTGGACTCTACTACATTGATATCTCACAGCCCAAGAAACAGAACCCAGGCTGAGGCTGTGTAAAAAAGGGCTGACTTGATTCTCAGTGGCTGAGGTCACCAGCAGCATGAAGCAGGATGGTCTGAACACGTCTCTCTCCTGCGTGCATGAATGGCTGCCATTTATTCCCAAGGGACAAATTTGGGGGACATTGTTGTAGTGGGAGCATTAAAAAAAACCCTCTCCTCATTGCACTGGTTGACTCACCAACAGGACTCCCACCAACAGGTGGTGTTCAGGCTATCTTACCTTGCTCTGTTCCATGCAATATGCAACCTCTGTTATCACACACAGATGCATTCACACAACACTTCACAATAATGCCTCTTCTGCATCCAGTCTCTAAGCCTGCTATTTATTTATTTATTTATTTATTTGTTACATTTCTATCCTGGCTTTTTTCCTCCGTAAGGAACCCAAGGCATTATATCCTCACAACAACAACCCTGAGGAGTAGGTTGGGCTGAGAATCTGTGACTGGCCCACAGTCATCCAATGAGCTTCCATGGCATAGTGGGGCCTACCACACATTTGCTCTCTTTCTCCCCAGTATAGATTTAAACAGAACAATGCCCTATTTAATTAGAAGGCTATTTATTATTGGGCATTATTAGGGACAGAAAGCCACACATTCACAATTCCTTCTTGCAGATCTTGATCTATATCTTAGGGGCCATAAACAGAGGATTTGTTTAAATTGAGGCACTGGAGTTCCACAGCCAGCTTGATGGACATTCTGGGGCAGACGGAAATAGATGTGGGGAGAAATGGAATGGTCATGGAAGTGTGTGCTGACTTTACGGGTTTGTTTTTGTTTTTGTAGTGCCAGATCACAACAGCCTTCCACTCAATGGGGTGAAGTGCCCAGTGTGCCTCTCAACAGGGTCTGAACCTTGCCAGGAGACAACCACGGAGTGCCGTGGCAATGAGAATCAATGTATCAAAACTAGTTTTCATCTCTCTGCACGTGAGTAAAATTGCAAACCAGCAACAGGCAATCTGGAAGTCTGCATGATTTCTCACTTTCTTGCTGCTTTCTGCAGGTAGAAGAGCATTGGAAAACGCTGGAATTTGCTATGCATTTACTTATTTATTTTAGCTTTTTTTCCAACATTAAACTAACCTCCTGGATCACATAGTCCCTCTTATGTGGAGCAAGTTCAGAAGAGCTGCCCATCTGTCAGAGGGGATGAGCAAAACAATCACCTTTGCTTTCTCCCATATTAGAATTTTTAAAATTTCACGTTCTTCCTCTTCTGAATAAGAGGAACTGTGCAAATGTTGGTAACATCTGATCATAAATGAGCAGAAACAAAACTCACCCATCTGCATGATCCAAATGCAGGATGGAGAGGACCATGATGTACCTGCCTGACATGTAACTGGTAAAGATGAGGAGCCTGTCAGAAAAGAGAGATGGCAACTGGAATTATTCACTAACGTGGTTGAATATACACGGATTCATTCCCAGACTTTGAAAAGCAAAGCACTCCGAAGCCTGGACATTATTTTTATCTGAAATTCTTTTTGTCCTGGACATGAAGAACTTTGTACATTTTGGTAAATCCTCCTAAAAACTGTAATTGGAAATATTTGCCTATCCTTAATGGTTAACTGCACAGACATTCAAACCAAGACCTTTTTTCGATACTCAAGTAGCCTAGATCGATGAATCTGTCAATTTCTGTTTCTCCCACATTCAGATTCTTTTCTTCAAGTTTTTTTGTCCCAGATAGGGAGAACTTTGCAAATGTTGATGAATTCTGCTCAAAACCTTGCTGAAATGAAACGTTCACCCTTCCATAATTGCCATTCTTATCTTCTGCATTCCATCCGTATCCGTATCTGAATGCAGCAAGAAGAAATCTCTCAGTCGTTTTTTGCTGCGACAGAAGAAATTAAAGTTTTACCTTCTCCTTGTTTCTCCTTGATAGTCACATATCATGGCCATGTCTACACCAGTGTTTTATCCCGGGGTCATCCCAAGGTCATCCCTGTGCATCTAAATGACACACAGGGATGACCTAGGGACCACCCTGGGATAACCCCGGGATAGTGGAAACTGGGGATATCCCAATTTTCCCACCATCCTGGGACCTGAAATGGGTACGGAGCCGCAGGGGGTGGGTTCGTCCCCATAGGAGGGAAGTAATTCTGCCATCCCCAGGATGGTGGGGTGCACAGAGTGTTCCCTTACCTTGTCCAGCACTCGCGGCTCTTCTGTAGTTTTTTTTTTTTTAAAGGCAGCCAAGATGGGTGTGACATCCCTGTTTGTTTCTGGGATGTCGTGCTTCCTGTTTGTATCCTGAGGGGACAATCCCAGAAGCAGGTAAATCCAGGATCGCCCTTCTCCCTTCCTCTACACCCTTAGGTGTAGAAAGGGCTCATGACTTTCTATCACTGATTATTAGGGTTTTAATTCTTCATTTGATGGAAGAGAAACTGACCCATCTATGGGAACTCTCAGAACTCCTATTTTTACAATGTTTAAGTATTTGCTTTTGATTTGTGCAGACTGTCTTGCTGCATACTGATTTGGAGGAGGACACTTCAGTACTGACCCAAAAACTTGGTAATCAGTAGGGCTCTCACTTCACCGCTGTAGCAGCCTGCCCCTGCTCGCTTGGCTGTGCAAGCCTCTTCCAAGCCTTGGCTTGGCCAGGCAAGTGCTCAACAGCCGTCTGCCCTGACACCGACATTGCACACTTCCCCTTCCTGTGTCAATGGCAGCTGCAGGTGGCTGCTGGTGGGGGTCTGTGCTCATATTGGGAGCCCCCAAGTGGGTCCGGGAGACCCCAATCTCCTAGACCCAGTTGGCTTTTGTGGAATCCCTAGTAGTAATCACTATGGTGCACATACCAACGTTGAGAAGTGACTTCAGGGATTTTGAGAGTGGGACAAGGCACCTTCATGGTTTCACAATTTCTACAAGATGAAGGACTCATATGCCCGTTCTCCTTCTTTTCCAGCTGGCCTTTTCGACGACAGATTTGTTTTACATGGCTGCACAACAAAGGACTTATGTGACTTCCGTACTGCAAAGACAACTACTGTGGACTATTTCACAGCAGACTTCTCCAAAAAGGAATGTAGTGGTGCCCAGGGTTCCAACAATCAAGCCAGACTTGAGTGGTAGATAGACGAGGGTCAAATGCACTTCTCCATGTATTCTAGGTGTTTCAGAAATGGGGAGGTTATTGGAGATACTATACGATACGAATCACCTACGATATTATCGGAGATGATAATTTTTTTGGTCCGAAATTCCGATGACGATACAATACATCCCTAACGTGAATCCAGCCCATATCTGTCTAAAACAGAAAGAAATACAAGTACAGCAGGTTTAGCTGCTTCATCAGCAGCAAATCTGGCATCATCTGGAAGCTCATGCAGGGCTTCAATCCAGCCATGATTTACTTTCAGTTAATTGGCCCTCATCTAGCCCATTTCTGAGTCTAGGCGCCAGTCCAGGACCTGCACAGCCTCACCTGATCCAGATGTCACAGGGAGACAGAATGGTGTTGTTCCATGATGTGCTCTCGTTAGACCCATGTACAAACTTGTCCACATTCTAATAAGACTTACATCTCTGCACGTGAGTAAAATTGCAAACTAGCAACTGCTGGCCAATGGCCACCTCTGCCAACCTGCCTGCCTACATCTTCCTACCTGCCTGGCTGCTGCCTTTGCCCAGGAATCGTCTAGCTTGACGTCTGGCTGGTAAGTCATACTGGTCCCGCCTTGCAGGGCTGCTTGTACTGCCTTTATTATGTGTGGTTTAAAAATCTAGTTTTGCCTGGAAGTGTTGCAAAGGAAACTCCCTCATCTTGAACATGCTATGTTACATGAGTCCACTAGATTAGTCCCCTAAGGTCCACAACTTTAAGGACTAGCTCTTTAAAAATGAGGATTTCTCTCAGCAGCAACTTACCACCAGAAAAAAACCGTGCATGTTGTCGGATGTCAAGTGTTTCATGGACAATTCAGAAGGCAGGCCTTGTGAATTGTGAGTTTAAAGATTGGGAATTGTTGTGAGAAAGTCTGTGTCAGTGTCTTATCACTGTTGCTGTTTCTCATGGGAGGCTTGCTAGCCAAGGCCTTGAGTTTCCTTGAGAACAAGAGATTGTTTAGAAAAGGTGGGGGCAATCTTGCAAGCTGTCTCTCACATAGTGTCGTCATCAAGAGGAGGTTGAACTGTGTCGCCCTGTTGGCACATGAGTTTGGGTTACAGGCCTGAGGTCCTGTCTGTCAAGTGGCTTGGAATAGCCAGCCTCCAGGCTATAAGAGGAATGAGCAAAGGGGAGGCCCTTTGCTAGGAATCATCTATTCTATGCTTGCCATGAAACTCCTCATGTTTGGGATTCTGTTTGGAGATGTTGGATGCACTCTGTACATGTTCTGTTGCTATTTGGACTTGTAATTTCTAAGGACTGTGCCATGAAAAGTGCTCTGAGGCTTTTCATAGACTTGGACTTGCTGTTACTGTTTCTGGATCATGTTCTATGGCCTGAGAGAGAGCTTTCCCTGCATGGCGCCAAAGTACAGGTACAAGGAAAGTTTCCTAGGCTGACTGTTGCTCTTCTGGATTGTGTGTGTGTGTGACCTGTGAGAGAGCCTTCCTCGGAGCCAAAGTTATGGGCAAGGGAGGTTACCTAGGTTGAAGAGGTTCGTGCCCTGATATCTTGCTTACGTGATCAGCTCAGTGTTTTCCGGCAGGCTGAGTCTGGTTCATGCAAGATGAATCTGTCTTTGCCGGGCTTCTTGCATCCCTGTGCTGGAGCTTCTCCCTGGGCTCTGGTCTTGTTCTTGATGAGGCAGCAGGTGTGGCACCACTGTTAATTGCTCAAATAGGACAACCCTACACGTCTCTCCCCGAGTGATTGCTGTTTCTGGTTCACATCAAGCTGCTGTACCTAAAGCTGTCTGGCCTTCATCAGCTTTATGTGGATGTATGCAGAAATGAAACCATTATGCTTAATTTCCATATGATTTCACAAGTAAAGGAGTCTCACTATTTGGAGCGTGTTGTCAGTTTGCCTAAGTTCGTGAGCAGAAGCCTGGGGTGGGGCTTGGGTCACGACACGTGTTGTTGAGAGAGCTTACTTCTGAGTAACAGCTGCAGCTGTGTGTCTGAAATTGGGCACAGATGAGTCCCCTCAAGGCCATCTGTGTGGAATGCCCATGAGTACTGGATGTCTCTTGAAAAAGGAGAACTTATGCCACCTGAAACAGTGTATTTTTGACAACTTACTTCCAAGTAACGCTTGCACCGATTGTTCTGTAATTTGGGACACATGACTAGCAACACTCAGTCTGCACTGTGACCAAGTTTCGTACCTGTAACTTGGAAAATGAAGAAGTTTTAGGCCTTTCAGACTCAAAAGCAACTCTCTCTAGGGCAAAATGTACAAACTATATAACATTGTATTTCCGATAATTATCAGAGATATGATACGATACGAATCACCTACGATATTATCCGAGATGATAATTTTTTTGGTCCGAAATTCCGATAACGATACGATACGATAATTTCAGGCGTGCACATCCCTAACGTGAATCCAGCCCATATCTGTCTAAAACAGAAAAAAGTACAGCAGGTTTAGCTGCTTCAGCAGCAGCAAACCTGGCATCATCTGGAAGCTCATGCAGGGCTTCAATCTAGCCATGATTTACTTTCAGTTAATTGGCCGTCATCTAGCCCATTTCTGAGTCTAGGCACCAGTCCAGGACCTGCACAGCCTCACCTGATCCAGTTGTCACAGGGAGACAGAATGGTGTTGTTCCATGATGTGCTCTCGTTAGACCCATGTACAAACTTGTCCACATTCTAATAAGACGTACATCTCTGCACGTGAGTAAAATTGCAAACTAGCAACAGGCTGCATGGTTTCTCACATTCTGGCTTGCTTTCTGCAGGTAGAAGTGCAATGGAAAAGGCTGGCGTTTACTAGTCATTTACTAATTTATTTTCTCATTTCCCCCCATTAAACCAACCTCCTGGATCACATAGTCCTTCTCACGTGGAGCAGAATTTAGAAAAGCAGACCACCTTGTCAGAAAGGATGGGCCAAGCAATCACACTGGATCCACACTGAGCCATTAATGCAGGAAGGGGAAGTGCACATTTTCAGCGTGGTGTGAAGGTGGCTGCTGGTGGGGGTCTGCACTCGGGAGCACCCAACTGGGTCTGGGGGGGGGCGGATGCTGGAAGGCTGTGGTCTCCCAGTTCCAGTTGGGCTTTCACAGCATGCCTAGAGCTTTGTTTTACATGGCTGCGCAACAAAGGACTTATGTGACTGCCGTACAGGAAAGACAACCGTTGTGGACTATTTCACAGTAAATATATTCAAACAGGAATGCAGTCGTGCCCAGGGTTCCTACAATCAAGCCAGACTTGAGTGGTAGAGAGACGAGGGTCAAATGCACTTCTCCATGTATTCTAGGTGTTTCAGAAATGGGGAGGTCATTGGAGCCCTAATTGTGAGAGCAACCTCTGTCTGAAATTCACGATTCTTTCATTTTCTTTTTAGAGGCTGGTGGAGGGTGTGAGGGATTCAAGGTGGAAGATGAAAGAGGGTTTAGATATGGTAATTTTGGGCCTCCAGGTATATGGATTAATTTTCACAGAATCATAAAATAAATTGGTAAGGCAAGTAAACTTGTGTTGGTATAGTTTTTCCCCCAGTGAATATTTTAATCCATGGGAGGTGGGATGTTGCTGTCTCATCTACGTCGATATAACAGATTTGGTCTCATCTCATTTCATCCGAAAATAAGTAATCCCATTTTTCTGTTAACAATTTCTTTCCCCAATAAACTTTTAAACTTCATAATTTGAATCTTTCTGGTCTCTTTTCATCTCAGAATATCCATCCCATGTCTTATAGCCAAATCCATATCATGACTGGCATCTCTGCAATCATTTAAAAGCAACTCGAGGTGTTTTTGTTTTTCATGGGAGCAAAGGGTGTTTATCTCATTTTCCAGTTGACAGAGTGTAGAAATATACCAGAATATACATGTATGATCAAAGCAGCTCTAACAGAAAGGTGTCAAGCCAAAGGACCGCATTTGAAGGGAAGGCAAGAATCAGTGTGGTCTAGTGGTTAGGGTGTTAGACTGGGAATTGGAAGATCCGGGTTCTAGTCACCATTTGATCATTGGAGGCTCATTCAGTGACTGTGGGCCAATCACAGGCTCTCAGCCCAGCCTACCTCACAGGCTTGTTTTGAAGACAAATGGAGAAGAGGATGGTTATGTCTATTTCCTCCTTGGGTTCCATAAGGAGGAAATAGACAGGATATAAATGCAATAAATAAATAATAAAATAAAAGATGGAGGCATCACAACCCCTCCTGATTCAACATGAGGCAGCGACTGAAGCATCGTTTTGCCAGGGAACAGGGCTGCACAGAACGTGATGGCTAAATTTCCAGAGAATGTGAATCCAGTTCATAGCTGATCCTCTCTACACACGCAAGATAAAACACTTTAAAAATGTTTTGAAAATGTTTTGAAGACTGTACATGGAGTGTGTCATGGGCCTCAACAGTTGTCAAAACTGTTATAAACCATTTTTAAGCAGTAGTGTAGATAGGCTCTCTGTCTAAAACAGAAAGAAATAGAAGTTCAGCAGGTTTAGCTGCTTCATCAGCAGCAGACCTGGCATCATCTGGAAGCTCGTGTAGCCACCCTGCGAGCAGGGGCTGTTGGTTAAGCAGCAGGGATTAGGGCATCTTGTGTGCTGCAGTTACAGAGTAATTGGACACAGGACCTGTTCAGACAAACACCCATACTATTTAGTTAGGAAAACTATAGTTTTCTGGGGTTAGCACTAACCACAAGCCGTGCTGTCGCACACAACACTTTAAGCCACAGTTAGAGCAAGGAGTATGCACGCCAAAAAATATCGTTGTTTATCGTTATCATCATTTCGGACCAAAAGAATTATCATCTTCGTTCATATCGTAGGTGAACCGTATCATCTTCATGATAATTATTAGCGGTTTGCATCGGATGTGATCTGATCCATGATCCGAATCCAATCCTCCCCAAAATCAGAAAATTCTGATTCGATCTGATGTGACAACCCTCCGATCCGATCCACCGAGGGCCAATCCGGATCGGAAAAAATCGGCGGATCGGACGCCATTTTGAATGCTTTTCCCCATAGCCTAGTATTGTGTTACAAAAATGCCTATACCTTTTTCATTTTTAAAGATAGAAGGATGAAATTTGGTCACTTTGTAGATGGGTTGGGGGTAGTTATCTGTGATGCATTTCAGAAAGATTGTGCATGCATTTTGTGGCAATTAATTTTTTAATACAAAACCAGAAATGCCTGTAAGTTTTTCATTTTTAAAGTTCCACACATGACACTTTGCCACATTGTAGGTGGTACATTGGAACCTATGTGTGTGAAATTTCAGAAACGTAGGTGCTTGCCTTGTGTGGCAATTAATTTTAGAAAAATGGGTAGTAGTGGGGTAAATACAGTTATGCCTCCAACTTTTTTATTTTTAAAGATACAAACAGGAAACTTTCTCCACATTAGACATACCACTTTGGTTCACATGTGTGATGACTTTTAGAAGCATAGCTTCAAGCATGTAGTGGCAAGATATTTTTGAAACAATGAGGAAAGAAACACCTATAACATTTTTATTTTAAAAGTTAGAAGTCTGAAAGTTGCTCACTTTGTAGATGGGTTAGGGGTAGTTGTCTGTCAGAAATTTCAGAATGATAGGCCAGGCATTTGGTGGCTACGATTTGTTTAGATTAAAAGTTACAACAACATGGAGTTTTGACAGATAAAAGAGGGAGGGGGAGGCAGGGGAGGGAGATGCAATTGACAGCCCAAGCCTCTGTGGAAAAACTTTTGTATCTTTTAATCTAAAAAATTCGTAGCCACCAAATGCCTGGACCTAACTTTCTGAAATTTCTGACAGACAACTACCCCTAAGCCATCTACAAAGATAGCAACTTGCAGACTTCTAACTTTTAAAATAAAAAAGTTATAGGTGTTTCTTTCCTCATTGTTTCAAAAATACCTTGCCACCACATGCCTGGACCTAGCTTTCTGAAATTTTACAGACATATCAAGCAAAGTGTTACCTGGAATGTGCCCAAGTTTCCTGTTTGTATCTTTAAAAATAGAAAAAGTTGGAGGCATAACTGTTTACCCCACTACTACCCATTTTTCTAAAATTAATTGCCACACAAGACAAGCACCTACGTTTCTGAAATTTCACCATCATAGGTATCAATATACCACCTACAATGTGGCAAAGAGTCATGTGTGGAACTTTAAAAATGAAAAAGTTTCAGGCATTTCTGGTTTTTTATTACAAAATTAATTGCCAAAAAATGCATGCCCCAATCTTTCTGAATTTTCTTACAGATAACTACCCCTAACCCATCTACAAATTGCCCAAGTTTCATCCTTCTATCTTTAAAAATGAAAACGTTATAGGCATTTTTGTAACACAAAACTAGGCTATGGGGAAATTCATTAAAAATGGTGTCCGATCCGCGGATCGGACATCCGATCCGCGGGTCGGGATCGGATTGGATCAGATCTGCCCAACCTCTGATCCAATCTGATCCAATCTGACCCCCCCAGGTCTGATTCCGATCCGCTATCCGATCCGATCTGGGGGGTCCGTGCACATCCCTAAAATTATTATGACAAAACGATTTTTTTTGCTGCTCTATTTTTAAAGAAAATTGACTATAACTTCTGTATTTTAAAAGTGATAGGCTTGAAACTTGGTTACAGCGCTTATGGGGTATGCCTAAGTATGTGTATAAAATTTGAGATCGATCCCTCCAACCAACAATTTTATATGAAATTTTAAACGATCATTTCTGTTATGACAGGTCTGAATGAACTCACGTGGCTTGCTATCATTCTGATCTCTAAGAACTGAAATGATCTTTAATAAATTCATATAAAATCGAGGGTTGGAGGGATCGAGCTCAAATTCGGCACATACGTGTAGCACATGTTGCTACACATATGTGCCAAATTTGATATCAATCCCTCCAACCCTCGATTTTATATGGATTTATTAAAGATTGTTTCAGTTCTGACAGATCAGAATGACAGCTCGCCACGTGCATTCATTCAGACCCATCAGAATGGAAATGATCCTTTTAAAACATCATATAAAATCAAGGGTTGGAAGAATCAATCTCAAATTTCATACACATACTTAGGCTTACCCCATAAGCACTGTGACCAAGTTTCAAGCCTCTCACTTTTAAAATACAGAAGTTATAGGTATATTTCTATGGCAGTCCGATAAAATGATAAAATCGCCCGAAAATTATCGTTTCCAATGATTATCGTAGGTTTTTCTATCGCATCGTCATTGTTAAACACATGCACGATAATGACCTTATTGTATTGTTAGCATACATTTTAATGATAAGATACACATCTCTGGTTAGAATCACTACCCCTGCTGCAGATGGTCTGACTATGGTTCGTGAGTGAGCAGGGTTTAGCAAAATGCAGCACACAAGACATCTTAATCCCTGCTGATTAACCAAAAGCCTTAACCAGCAGAGATTCAGATGTCTTCTGAACAGGCCCACTGAGGGAAGACACACACTGAGGGAATAGCAGCCAGCACAGTAGCAAAGAGAGAGCTGAGAAACAGCAATGACCAAGAAAGCCCAGCCTCTTAACTTAACAAGAAAAAAAAGTTTTCTTTACATGCTTCCAGCCTAACTTTCACTTTGTGGCAATCAGTTCTTCCAGTACATCCCAAGGCACCAGATTGCCAGGAACAGCAGAACATGTGATGTACAATTGGAGGCCCTTGGAGGTGTTCGTAGATATGATTTCCAACATCCAGAGTGAAGGAACTGGTTTTCGGCTAGACTGGATGGACCACCTGGAGAAATTTCATGTGGTTCCAGAAACCATCCCACCAGTTTCCAGCACTGAAGTCAGGATACCTGTATCATGTGATGGCATTTCTGGGAAAATACAGAATCTCATTTGAAGTCATTTCCTGCATCTTCCCAAACCAGTTGTTTCCCCAGCTTTTGCCCTTTGGGTCTGCTCCCTGGCCTATAAATTGCACTGCAGACGTCCCCTTTGACTTCAGTCACCTTGGTTGATCCAGCTCTGTGGAAAGTTGTCCCAGGCTCCTGATCTCCCCATCGCTATGAAGGCACTCCTGAACATTTGCCTCCTCTTGGCCTTCTTTTCTCCAGGTGAGTATGAACCAAAAGTCCTGGGTTCTTCATGGGGAGGAGGCACCTGGGGAGGGCAGCATATAGATTATGAAGGGTGGTATATGGATATCCTAACCTAATAAAGAGTTCTGGAGATTGTAGTTTTCTCATCCTACAGAGTTTCTGGTTCAGCTTTATTAAGCCCGTTCAAGAACTACACTTCCTAGGATGAGTTGGCTAAATGGGCAGATCTACACGAAGCAGGACATGACATGTTGAAAATGATTTGAAAACTGTATATGACGTATGCCCTTGGCTCCAACAGTTGTCACTACTGTTATAAACCGTTTTACAGCAGCAGTGTAGATCCTGCCCATAACAGTTACAATCTATACAGTAGACTTGTTGCATATCTGGACATCGTATCCCCCCTTCGGGCATCCAGAATGAATGTGTGAAAGGAGAAGCAGGGCCTCGCAGATTATTCCAACATCTGTTTCTCTGCAGAGGAAGCTTGAGAGCTTTGAAAGATGAGTGCAAATTTCTTCTATGGCCCAAAGGTCAAGATGAGCACACAGTGGACACCTGAATGATCAAGGGGCTGGAGCATCTCTGCTACATGGGAGGATAACAACAGCTGGGGTTGTGTAGATTAGGGAAAAAGGAGGATAAAGGGAGACATAATAGAGGACTACAAGATTATATGGCCTTTACAGCCACCATTTATGCAATATAGAACATGCGAAATTTCTGGAGCCTCCATTGTGTGCAGCAATGGAGGTGCTGGATCAGGGCGGACAGCTGCTGGGCACTCATCATGCACTCATGGACCCTTAAAGAAGGTCACGCTTTGAGCTGGGGTGGGCAGTGGGGGTGGGCGGCAGTGTCGGGCAGCAGCAGTCAGCAGCAGTCAGTGGCACTGGCTCAGGGAACGTCCAATGAGCTGGATGCGGGTGTGTCTGTCCATCACTACCAATGAACCTAACAAAACTAAAATGATTTACCATAATCTGACACTCATTTTATTCAATGTAATTTTAGTCAACATAGCATTACTTTTATTTAGGCTTTTAAAAATGTTTTATATGGATTTACACTCCTCTCTCAGTCAGAGTACCTTCAAACCTATCTGTATCACCAGAACCCCCAATGCAAGTCTATGGGGAAAACAAAAATGGCGGCCGATCCAAAAATCGGATGTCTGATTTTTGGATTGGGATTGGACCGGATCCAGTCCAAGGAGCCTCCGATTTTGTCCAATCCGATCCGGGACAAAATTGGAGGTCCCGATCCGGGTCCCGATCCGATCCAGGGGTCCGTGCACACCCCTACTTATGCTCATCAGTAAAAATAACAAAAATATCATCGATGAAACGTTTATAAAATGATATGTATTGGTAATAAGGATTGAACTCTGAATTACGTATAATGGTGTCTTCAAAGTGGGCCATAAACAAATTCACCACACTTGGTGCAAATGGACTGCCCATGGCAACTCCTTTTCTTTGAAAATAAAATTGATCTGAGAACCAAAAATAATTTTTCTCTAAGATGATCTCCGTCAAATTCAATAGAAAAAACGTGGGTGGATGTGGATCCTCTCGTTTTTCAAGAAAAATTTTCATTGCTGCGCGCGCTTCGTCATGTGGAATGTTGGTGTATAATGAGCTAACATCCATAGTGGGTGCAACACATTAAAACCCATTTAAAAAATCATCAAGACATTGGCATATTGTGGAAGAAATACCAGGTTGTATGAATATTCCATATTTCAGCTTGAAACGCACTAGGAACTTTAGAGATCTGCTGGTGCATTCGGATTTTGATCCACCTTCCAACATACCTTGTGTGACCCAGGGACATTATAAATGCGCCAGATGTTCCATATGCCCATTAGCACTCCAGACTAAGATATTTGAACATCCAAGAAATCACAGGCTTGTTAGATTAAAGCATTTCTCTAATTGTGCAACTAAATGGGTGATTTATCTTATAATTTGCACATGTGGACTATTATACATGGGCAAAACTTCAAGATCTATTGGAACACGCATTATGGAACATTGCTCAAAATTAAAACATCAAGTTGCAGAAGCACCTCTCGTTCAACATTTTCAGAACATGGCGCACAGGTATGATGACTTCCATTTTGTGGTGGTGGAAAGAATTTATCCCCACAAATACAACTGGCATGATCATGATAACATTCTCTTGGGAAAAGAAGCTGAATGGATTTTTAAACTAGGTACTGTACAACCACATGGCTTAAACATCAGTCTGGATTTTTCCCCTTTCCTGGGTAAATAATTTGTAAGAAATAGGGGGAACCTTACTGGTGGTATTTCCACCTGACAGTAGGTCCCAACTGACTCCACCCCTGAATAGACTAGTTAGGCAGCTGCAGCAAACTTTCATGAGGAAATTGGGCCGTTGCCAGAAGGAAAGCTGTTAGCTCAAAGCAAAGAAAAATAAAGGTTGGTGCAGGCAGGTTCTCACTGTTTATCTCTGCAGCGACAGCTAATTCTGTTGATATGCAGGCAGTAAATCTATGGGTTACTTTTGTATTATACAGCTTGCAATTTGGCAGATGAAGGACATGCCCTAATTAAAAATATGAGAGTGGTTTGCCTCCTATAAATCCTCCGGTTCGAATATATATGGCGACAATTAAGCATAATGATACCTGAAGAAGAGGATTTCTTGAAACGGGATTAACAATCTGGATTCCTGTTGTGAAATTAGTTTAGATATATTTGTTATATCAGGAGTGCTAACCCTATTGGGATTTATTGATTTGTGATAAGTAGTTGAGATACTGTTGTTACATTAGGAGTGTTAACCCCATTGGCACATACTGATTTACCCTTGTTTCACACACAAGGGGTTAAGCTTGTTAGTATGTTATCAATTAGTGATCATTGGCTTAATTGATGTAATCAACAGCAGGTGATCTTGAATGTGTTATATTGGTGTTAGTATTATACATCCAGGGAATTTAAATAACACTCATATATGTGATAAAAGTATTTACTATTGTGAAATATAATTCTATGTTGTTCATGTGGTGACTTTTAGTCATTTTTTCAGCGGTTTTGTGCCAATAGCACCTGTTTGTAGATCTAATTACAACTGCAGCCTCCAGTTTATGTTGTCCGTGTTCATTGTGACACATTTACATGCGCAAGTTCATGTACTTCATGTATGAAGACACACAATGGCCAAACATGTGACCAGTGGATTGTGTGTCTTTGGAATCATGGAGAAAAACCATAAACCACTGGAATCTATAATGCAAAAACTATTTTTGAGTGTCCCAAGGAGCTTTTGCTGGATGTTGCTGATACTGCAAAACTATGATGTCCACATCCAGGACTAACCAGTATAATTCATTTTAAAAACAAAAAGAAAGAAAGGGGGGAAATAACAAGTTGTTCAAGCATTCTCCTCACTGCTCATGGAACAGAAGATGCTTAGTTTGGAAGCAATTAAGAGGCAATTCATCACTATAAAATAGACTGAAACTGGATTTTTCTTAAGATGTGAGTGAGTGAATAAATGACTACAGTTACGGAGTTACAGGACACAAGGCCTTTTCAGACAACACGTCAGGCTCTGTGGTTAGTGAAACTGTGTTTCTCTGGGGCTAGCACTAACCTGAAGCCTGGCTGTCACACACATCACTTTAAGCCACAGTTAGAGCCCCTAACCCTGCTGCAGATGGTCTGATTATTGCAAGTGAGTGAGCAGGATTTAACAAAACGCAGCACATGAGACACCTTAATCCCTGCTGCTTATCCAAAGGCCTTAACCAGCAGGGATTCAGGTGTCTTCTGAATAGGCCCACTGAGGGAAGACACACACTGAGGGAATAGCAGCCAGCACAATAGCAAATAGAGAGGTGAGAGCAACAATGACCAAGAAATCCCAGCAGTCTTCGCTTAACAAGAAAAAAAGTTTCCTTTACATGCTTCCAGACTGACCCTCACTTTGTGGCAATCACTTCTTGCAGCAGATCCAAAAGTGCCAGTTTGCCAGGAACAGAAGAATATGTGTTGTATAATTAGATGCCTTAGGAGCTGTTTGTAGATCTGATTTCCAACATCCAGAGTGAAGAAACTGGTTTTCGGCGGGATTGTTTCCAGAACCATCCCACCAGTTTCCATCACTGAAGTGATAATACCTGTATCATGTGACAGCATTTCTTGGAAAATACAGAATCTCACTTCAAGTCATTTCCTGCATCCTTCCAAACCAGTTTTCCCCAGCTTTTGCCCTTTGGGCCTGCTCCTTGGTCTATAAATTGCACTGCATACATCTCCTTTGACTTCAGTCACCTAGGTTGCTCCAGCACTGTAGAAAGTTGTCCCGGGCTCCTGATCTCCCCATCACTATGAAGGCAGTCCTGAACATTTGCCTCCTCTTGGCCTTGTTTTCTCCAGGTGAGTATGAACCAGAAGTCTTGGGTTCTTCATGGGGAGGAGGCACCTGGGGAGGGCAGCATATAGATTATGAAGGGTGGTATAAAGCTTCAGAGCTTTGCAAGATAAGTGCAGAAGACCTCTATGGCCCAAGGGTCAAGATGAGCACACAGTGGACAACTGAATGATCAAGGGGCTGGAGCATCTCCACCACAAGGGAGGGTTACAACTAGGGATGTGCAGGGACTGCCCAGATCGGATTGGGACCTGGATCGGGACCTCCAATTTTGTCCCGGATTGGATCGGGGCCAATCCCAATCCAAAAATTGGACATCCGATTTTTGGATTGGCCGCCTGTTTTGTTTATCCCATAGACTTGCACTGGAGGAAAGTAAGCTTTCCCCCAATGCAAGTCTATGGGGGGAAATGGCGGCGGGTGGGTGAGTGGGGGCCGAACTCCCCCCTCCCTGTCCCTCCCCCCCACGGTTACCTCCTGGGTTCATCCGTGGGCATCAGCGGACGGCTCCAGCAGGTAAGCCCCCCCTCGCGGTTCTCCTTACCTGCCGGGGCGTCCTCTTCTTTCACCTGCCGGAGATCTACTGAGAACTAGGCTTCACGGCCTAGTCCTCAGTAGAGCGCCAGGTGCATGCCCTGCTCGTTTCCTCTCCTCCTCCAGCAATCTTCCACAAAGATATTGCATAGAAAGATCCTGTTGTTGCATAGATTCTCGACTCATAGTGAGCCCATCCCAACTCTCCGGGAGAGAACTTAGGATCACGTAAATTCTGTTCTCCTCAATAAACGGCAGACCCACTTCTTGCAGTTTGGAAAACAAAGTGCCCATTGAAAGCAGATGTTCAGACAGCGACTCTCCTTCATGGAGCTTTGTTCTATAAAGCTGACGCGTTAAACTTATTTTAGGACTTGCTGTTTGTCTCACATATACATGCTTTAATTTATCCCAGCACTCATTAGCTGTATCCGTCCGAGAAATATGAATCAATTACCTGTCATCGATACACAGCATAATATTTGCCTTGGCTCTTATGGCTAAATTGTCCCACTCCTCTTGTGCAGCAGCTCTCAGACCAGCCGGTCTTGGGACTTCCACGACATTCCAACATCCTTCTTTTCAGAGCAACATCTCTATTTTGAATGACCAAATTAGATAATTGTTGTCATTAAGCCTTTCGATAGGAACACCTCCGTGCAAGCTCATCTGCGCCATGTTTCCTGGCTGACTCAAAACTACAGCCTTCCTCTGGCCAGAAAAATAGCTTGACTCTTGATCCTCACTTGAATCACTTTCAGAGCTCAAATCCACTTCCTCCTGTTTATACATTAAACGATGACCATCATCCACTGCTGTATCAGGAATTCCTGAGACTCTGGGCACATAACCAGCCTGGGAAAGAAGTGCTCCCAGTTCACTTACAGCAGAGTAAGCGTGTTTCCAGAGATCCAATCAGTAAAATTACTCACACAGCAGCGGTTTGTGTATAATACAAGCCTTTTACTGTGATTCCAATAGATATATACAGCAGTCTGGTCCATCCAAATGTTATACAGGTTCCAGGAAGATTTTACATAGCATATCCGTCCATCCTCATAATTCTCATACAACCAGCCTCTCTCCTCATCCTCCATCAAATATTTACAGCTTATATACAGTAGACTGGACAATGACTAAGCACTTAATCAATTAGGAAAACTTCTAGAAAAAACCCACTATCTTCCTGGCCTTTTCAGCAGCAGATAGCAAAACTATTCTCCTAGCTAATTGACTTCAGGTGCACTAGTCAGTCCTCTGGACACTTTGCAACTGTCCAGTCCTTTTATTCATCGTAAATGAAATTTTCCCTGACAAGAAGAAGATGCCCCAGCAGGTAAGTGGGGCCCCCTCCCCCCTCCTCCCCTCCCTCCTTGCCCCATGATCGTCATCTGGCCGAGCTGTCCGCTTCCATTGGCGGGTGCCCGCTGGAGCCCGCCAATGGAAGCGGACAGCCCCCCCAGGTAAGTCTCCCCCCCCGCAATCCTCACCTTGCCAGGCTGTCCGCTTCCATTGGCGGGCACCCACTGGAGCCCGCTGATGGAAGCGGATAGCCCTCCCAGGTAAGGCCCCCCCTGCTGTCCCCTTGCATCAGCGGGCACCTGCTGGCGCCCGCCAATGGAAGCAGGGGCGGGTGCCAGTGGGCGCCCGCCAATCCTCCGATTTTTTCTGAACCTGATCGGGTCCTTCCAGACCTATTTGGGAAAGATCAGACGATCCAAAGGGGTGATCAGAAATTGGAAAATTGCATCTGATTTCCCCTGGATCAGCTCCGGATCATGGATCGGACCCGATCCAGTGCACACCCCTAGTTACAACACCTGGGGTTGTGTAGCTTTGGGCAAAAAAGAGGGTTAGGAGAGACATGACAGAATTCTACAGATTATATGGCCTTTAAACCCCCCATTTATGCAACATGGAACATGTGTCATTTCTGAAGCCTCCATTGTGTGCAACAATGGAGGCTCTGGATTAGGGTGTATGGATTGTGAGCACTCGTTGGACACTCGTAGAGACTTCAAGAAGCTCACGCTTTGAGCTGGGGTGGGCAGTGGGGGTCGGCGGCAGTGGTGGGCAGCAGCAGTCAGCAGCGGGCAGTGGCGCTGGATGGGGGAATGTTCAATGAGCTGGATGCGGGTGGGTCTGTCCATCACTACCAATGAACCTAACAAAACTAAAATGATTTACCATCATCTGACACTCATTTTATTCAATGTAACTTTATTCAACATAGCATTACTTTTATTTAGGCTTTTTTAAATGTTTCATATGGATTTAAACTCCTCTCTCAGTCAGAGTACCTTCAAACTTATCTGTATCACCAGAACCATTCTGTATACATGACTGACGTTTAGAACCCTTTCTTGTATCTGCAGTGACACCTTTAAGTTGTCAAAGCTGTATTAACCTTGGAGGAAGATGTGACGATGCAGATGTGGAATCTGTGCAGTGTGAAGAGGATCAAGATGTTTGCCTTGTCTCCATTACTTACACTACGCTACGTGAGTGAGAAAGTGTCTTCAGTCCCCTTATTGAGCGTCTTCAGATGACATGCTAAGCCATGGTAGTTAAGCAGTTTGAGCTAAATCTGATAGCTTAGCGTGTCATGTCAACTATTCCTAGCCATGGTGGTTACAGAAACATGCTTTTAACAAGTTCACTAAGCATTTGCTGCAAAAGGGTTAGTGGCCTAACCATGGTTTAGCATGGTTGTGTTTTCATCACTTCTTCTTTGTATCATCCAGAGATAACTCGCACGTGTCTGTGAGGAATCACTACAGAACTAGGGTGACCATGTGAAAAGGAGGATAGGGCTTCTGTATCTTGTAGGGTGACCATGTGAAAAGGAGGGCAGGGCTTCTGCATCTTTACAAGTTGCATTGAACCTGGAATTTCAGCAGGTGTCATTTGTATGCATGCAGCACCTGCTGAAATTCCCTCTTCATCACAACAGTGAAAGCTGCAGGAGCCCTGCCCACTTTTGTATCTGGTTACTCTGGTATAGCTTTAAATGTGATTCTTCCCCCCCCCCCCCCAATCTGAAGAAGCTCTGATACAGGCTACAAGACTGTGATAGCAGCCACTCAGTACAGGAGACGTTAACTGAATAAATGCCCTATCTCAATGCAGGCATCATTTTTGGGGCACTTTTCTGTTCCCCACTGTACCCCACAACTAGATCTGAAGGTAAATGAGACATTAATGAGAACTATTGCTGTCAGCAAGAACAGGGCCAGATCTACACCAAGCAGGATATGACACTTTGAAATCGGTTTGAGAGCTGTATATGGAGTGTGTCCTGGGCCCCAACAGTTGTCACTCCTGTTATAAACTGTTTTAAAGCAGTAGTGTAGATCCTGCCCAGGAGTGCCAAATTAGGGGAAACCACCTAACATCTCCAAAAATCACTGTGAGAGATACATTTTCCCGCCGCTCTAGATATTTCTTTCTGATTTTCTTTCACAGTTGACGCGCCAATAGGTATCGATTACAGGGGATGTGGCATATTAAAGGAATGTTTCAAAGGGGATTTTTCTATGGCTTCACATGATGACTATGTTCTGGCGAAAATGTACTGCTGCTCGACAGATGATTGTAATACACGAGATCTCCAGTGTAAGTATCTGTATCCGTTTGGACTCTACTACATTGATATCTCACAGCCCAAGAAACAGAACCCAAGCTGAGGCTGTGCAAATAAGCGCTGATTTGATTCTCAGTGGCGGAGGTCACCAACAGCATGGAGCAGGATTGTCTGAACATGACTATCCTATGTGAGCAAATGGCTGCAATTTATTTCTATGGGACAAAGTAAAGGCTTGCATTTGGGGGACACTGTTGCAGTGGAAGCATAAAAAAACCCCTCTCCTCCTTGCACTGGTTGATTCACCAACAGGAATCCCGCTAACAGATTGTGATCTGGCTATCTTACCTTGCTCTGCTCCTTGCAATCTATTCACACAATAGATTCACACAATCTGGACCCGATCCGGCCAAAATTGTATAAAACGATTTGATCCTGATTCCCAGCACCTGAATCGGCAGATCCAATCTGATCCGATCCAAAATGGACCCAATCCGGATTGGATTGGATCGGAGGATTGGACGCCCTCCCCCCACTCGCACTCCTTCCCTGCTGGGGCTGTTCATAGACGGCCCTGGCAGGATAGGAGAATGAGTGGGAGGAGGGATCTTACCTGTCGGAGCTGTCCACAAAAGACAGCCCCAGTAGGTATGGAGCATGAGTGGGGGGACTTACCTGCCGGGGCCATCCACTTCCATCTGTGGCCGCCCGCGGGCAGCTGTGGATGGAAGCAGACGGCCCCGGCAGGTAAGGAGCGCGGGTTGGGGGGCTTACCTGTTGGGGCCGTCCACTACCATCCGCTAACGCCCACGGGTGGCAGAGGATGGAAGCGGATGGCCCCACCAGGTAAGGAGCATGAGGGGGGAGGGGGAGGGCCCCACTTACCTGCCTGGACGCCCTCTTCCTTCTGCTGCCAGGTTGAATCTACTGAGAAACAGGCCTCACGGTCTAGTTCTCAGTAGAGCGCCAGGTTATGCATCCCCTGGCTCGCTACTGAGAAGTGGGCCGTGAGGCCTGATTCTCCGTAGATTCAACCCGGCAGTGGAAGGAAGTCAACGGCCCCGGCAGGTAAGGAGCACGAGTGGGGGGGAGGGACAGGGAGGGGGGAATTAGGCCCCCACTCACCCCGGCCCAGACTTGCATTGAGGGAAAGGTTTCTTTCCTCCAATGCAAGTCCATGGTGAAAACACCGACCGATCGGAAAATCAGAAGTCCGATTTTCAGATTGGAATCGGATCCGATCCAATCTGGGGGACCTCCGATTTCTTCCGATCCGGGACAAAATAAGAGGTCTCGATCCGGGTCCCAATCCAATCTGGGGGGTCCGTGCACACCTGTATCCAGTTTCTTCGCCTGTTCTTTCTTTATTTCTTTAGTACATTTATATCCAGGCTTTTTGCCTCCGTAAGGAGCCCAAGGCATTATATCCTCACAACAACAACCCTGAGGAGTAGGTTGGGCTGAGAATCTGTGTCTGGCCCACAGTCACCCAATGAGCTTCCATGGCATAGTGGGGCTAGAATCCAAATCTCTTGACACCAAGTCCAACACACTATACACAACCACACATTTGCTCTCTTTCTCCCCAGTATGGATTTAAACAGAACAATGCCCTATTTAATTAGAAGGCTATTTATTATTGGGCATTATTAGGGACAGAAAGCCACACATTCACAATTCCTTCTTGCAGATCTTGATCTATATCTTAGGGGCCATAAACAGAGGAATTGTTTAAATTGAGGCACTGGAGTTCCACAGCCAGCTTGATGGACATTCTGGGGCATATGAAAATAGATGTGGGGAGAAATGGAATGGTCATGGAAGCGTGTGCTGACTTTACGGGTTTGTTTTTGAAGTGCAAGATTACAACAACCTTCCACTCAATGGGATGAAGTGCCCAGCATGCCTCTCAACTGGGTCTCAACCTTGCAAGGAGAAAACCATGGAGTGCCGTGGCAATGATAATCGATGTCTCAAAACTAGGTTTCACATCTCTGCATGTGAGTAAAATTGCAAACCAGCAATGGGCCGTCTGGAAGGCTGCAAGGTTTCTCACTTTCTTGCTTGCTTTCTGCAGGTAGAAGAGCAATGGAAAAGGCTTGAATTTGCTATGCATTTCCTTATTTATTTTAGCTTTTTTCCCATTAAACCGCCCTCCTGGATTACGTAGTCCCTCTTATGCAGAGCAAGTTCAGAAGAGCTGCCCATCTTGTCAGAGGAGATAGGAGAGGGGAAAAAATCACCTTTGCTTTCTTCCACATTCGATTTTTTAAAATCTCAAGTTCTTTCTCTTCTGAATATGAGGAACTGTGCAAATGTTGGTAACTTCTGATCATAAACGAACAGAAACAAAACTCTCCCATCTGCATGAGCCAAATGCAGGATGGAGAGGACCGTGATGTACCTGCCTGACATGTAACTGGTAAAGATGAGGAGCCTGTCAGAAAAGAGAGATGGCAACTGGAACTATTCACTAACATGTTGAGTATACACAGATTCAATCCCAGGATTGAATGCCTGGCCATTCTTTTTATCTGAAATTCTTTTTGTCCTGGACTTGAAGAACTTTGTACATTTTGGTAAATCCTCCTAAAAATTGTAATTGGAAATATTTGCCTATCCTTCATGGTTAAATGCACAGAGATTCAAACCGAGACTTTTTTTGCAGATACTCAAGTAGCCTAGATCATAAACCTGTCAATTTCTGTTTCTCCCCCATTGAGATTCTTTCCTTCAAGTTCTTTTTCTCCCAGATAGGGAGAACTTTGCAAATGTTGATGAATTCTGCTCAGAACTTTGCTGAAATGAAGTGAAATAATTGCCATCTTATCCGCTGCACAGGGGATCCCAGGGGTAACCGGGGATGACCCAGGGACAACCGCAGGATAATGTACACCGGGGATATCCCAGGGTGTGTGGGGGTTTCCCTTACCTGGTCCGGTGCGCACGGCTCCTCTGTAGCTTTTTTTTAAAAAAGGCGGCCAAGACAGGTGCAATGTCCCTGTTTGTTTCTGGGACGTCATGTTTCCTGTTTGTCTCTTGGGGGACGATCCCGGAAGCAGGTACGTCTGGGATCAACCCTCTCCCTTCCGCTACACCCTTAAGTGTAGAAAGGGCCCATGACTTCCTTTCACAGGTTATTGGAGATTTAATTCCTCATTTGATGGGAGAGAAACTGACCCATCTAACGGAACTCTCAGAACTCCTATTCATTTAACGTTTAAGCATTTGCTTTTTATGTGTGCATACTAGGGGTGTGCATGCCCAAAAAATATCATTGTTTATCGTTATCATCATTTCAGACCAAAAAAAATATTGTCTTCATTCATATCGTTGGTGAACAGTATCGTCTTCACGATAATTATTGTGAAAAAACAATATTTTTCACAGCCCTATTTTTAATTTCTCTATTTTAAAAATTAGAGGTTTAAAACTTGGTCACAATGCTTATGGGGTATGCCTAAGTATGTGCATGAAATTTGAGATCGATCCCTCCAACACTCAATTTTATATGAATTTATTTAAGATCATTTCAGTTCTGACAGATCAGAATGTCAGCTCACCACTCGCGTTCATTCAGACCTGTCAGAATGGAAACGATCTTTAAAAAATTCATATAAAATCGCAGGTTGGAGGGATCTATCTCAAATTTCATGCACATACTTAGGCATACCCCATAAACACTGTGACCAAGTTTCAAGCCTCTAACTTTCAAAATACAGAAACTATAGTTATATTTATGTGGCAGTCCGATAAAATGATAAAATCGCCTGAAAATTATCGTCTCCAATGATTATCATAGGTTTTTCTATCGTATCGTTCTCGTTAAACACATGCACGATAATGACTTTATCGTATCGTTATTGTACATTTTAATGATACGATACACATCCCTAGTGCATACTGTCTTCCTGCACACTGATTTGGAGGAAGACATTTCAGTACTGACCCAAAGACTTGGTAATCAGTAGTGCTCTCACTTCACCACTGTAGCAGCCTGCCCCTGCTCGCTTGGCTGTGCAAGCCTCTTCCAAGCCTCGGATTGGCCTGGCAAGTGCTCAACAACCGTCTGCCCTCACACCGAAATTGCACACTTCCCCTTCCTGGGTCAATGGCAGCCACCATTGACCCAGGAAGGGGAAGTGCACCACTTTGGAGCAGTGGGCAGATGGCTACTGTTGGGGGTGGGCGCTCACATTGGGAGCCCCCAAGTGGGTCTTGGGGGCCGATCTCCTGGACCTAGTTGGGCTCTTGGGGAATCCTTAGTAATTGGGATGGTGCACAGGCCTTTGCTGAGAAGAGACTTCAGGGTTTTTGAGGGTGGGGCAAGGCACCTTCATGGTTTCATAATTTCTACAAGATGAAGGACTCATATGCCTGTTCTCCTTCTTTTCCAGTTGGCGTTTACCAGAAGAGCTTTGTTTTACATGGCTGTGCAACAAAGGACATATGTGACTTCCGTCCTGGACGGTCATATGATGGGGGCTTTTTCACAACACACATCACCGAAAAGGAATGCAGTTATCCTCAGGCTTCCTACAATCAAGCCAGACTTGAGTGGTAGATAGACGAGGATCAAATGCTCTTCTCCATGTATTCTAGCTGCTTTAGAAGTGGGGATGATATTGGGGGCCCTAGTGGTGAGAGCAACCCCTGTCCGAGATTCACGATTCTTTCATTTTATATTTAGAGACTGGTGGAGGGTGCGAGGGTTTCAGGGTGGAAGATGAACGAGGGTTTAGATATGCTAATTTTGGGCCTCCTGGTATACGGATTAATTTTCACAGAATCAAAAAATAAATTGGTATGGCAAGTAAACCTGTGTTGGTATATTTCTTTTCGATAAATATTTTAATCCATGGGTCATGCGGTGTTGTTGTCTCATCTACATCGATATAACAGATTTGGTCTCATCTCATTTCATCCGAAAATAAGCAATCCCATTGTGCTATTAACAATTTCTTTCCCCAATAAACTTTTAAACTTTGTGAATTGAATCTTTGTGGTGTCTTTTCTTCTTGGATTATCCATCCCATGTCTTATAGCCAACCCCACTGTGATCATTTAAAAGCAACTAGAGGTGTTTTTGTTTTTCATGGGAGCAAAGGGTGTTTATCTTATTTTCCAGCTGACAGTGGTAAGAAATATGCCAGAATATACACGTATGATCAAAGCAGCTCTAACTGAAAGGAGTCAAGCCAAAGGACCATATTTGAAGGGAAGGTGAGAATCCCTGTGGGGTAGTGGTTAGAATGTTGGACTGGGAATTGGGAGATCCGGGTTCAGGTCTCCATTTGGCCACTGGAGGCTCACTCAATGACTTGAGGCTTGCCACAGACTCTCAGCCCAACCTACCTCACAGGGTTGTTTTGAGGATAAATGGAAAGGGGGAGGGTTCTGTGCACTGCCTAGGTTTCCTAAAGGAGGAAAGAGACAGGATTCTGACAAGGAACAGGGCAACAGTGAACGCTAAGGCTTAATTTCCAGAGCAGAGGAAACCAGCCTGTATCGGGCTAAAAGTGAAAGAAACAGAAGTACAGCAGATTTAGCTGCTTCATCAGCAGCAGACCTGGCATCGTCTGGAACGGTGCATGTGGCGGCACTGCAAGAACTGGTAGTTGGCACCAGTGGCTTGGCAAGCTTCCAATGAAGTGGGGCACAGGTATGTCTGTCCCCCCCAGTCCACACACACACACACAGAACAAAACCCTGTTCAAGTGTTCAAAAAAAGAGTAAAAAGTACTGCATGAGAAGAGGCGTGTGACCTGCATCCTTGGGGACCCTCCACACAAGCCAGAATGTCGAGAAATCCTCCAAAGAGCATCTCCTGCAGATATTCCTCCCTAATACAATACAGAAGGCAGCAGTTGAGATAGTCCCAATAGAATAATGCTCATCAGCACACAACTACTAAAATATTAAACAATATCCCAAGAATGGGGGTAAGTAAACATTTTATATAACATATTAATTGTATATCAAGCCCGATAGAAACGAAACAAGTAGTTAATGACAAGAAACAACACAATAGATATGACAACCTAGCAAAAACGGTTTACAGAAACAAAAAGCTGACCTCATATACAGGTCTTTGAACATTTGGTCTTAAAAGATATTTGTCAACTGGGACAATCCTCTTTAAAAAGATGGCAGAACTTATCCAGGAAGGACCAACTCAGTGTGAAGCAATTTTCCCATGATCAATCCATATTAATTGAGGAAGCTGATAAGGGGGTGCTAGTGTACTATTAAATAGGGTGGACTATTTAAAACAGGTACCCAGACAATTACTAGATGAACAGTGTTACATGTCCTTTCCGTGTCTCATATGATGGAAGACATATTTCTTCCATCATATAAACAGTTGTGATTGCGGCTATACTTTTGGGACTAATAGATGAACAAACCTCAAAATTTTTACAAAATTTGAATCCACGTATACCAGTATTATACATTCTGAAGATCCATGAGCCAGGTTTTCCTCCCCCTGGCCATCCCATCATTTTGGATTCCAATTCAGTATCGGAGCCTTTGTCACAGTATGTGGACCATTTTCTATGTGTTTTCGTGATTCAAATGCCCTCCTATTTAAAAGATACTACTGGTTGAGGGCAGGAATGTTCCTTCTGATGCTATTGTGGTAACGTTGGATGTTAATTCCCTCTACAGAAGTATCCCGCATGAGGAAGCCCGAACAGTGGTGGAATCCTACCTGAATGCCCAGGAGGATCTTTCTCCACCAACATTTTTCCTTTTGGAACTTACGGACATCATCCTTGAGAAAAATTTATTTAGATTTTCCAACCAATTTCATCTTCAGGTGAGAGGCATTGCCGTGAGAAGCCCGTTTGCTCCCAATGTGGCTAATCTATTTACGCGTCTTTGGAAGAATCCATCATTTGTCATCCTAGTAACGACTCATTTTACGGTGATATTTTATTTTACAAATGATTCATTGATGATAGTTTTAAATTTTTTTCCAACACGCTGAGGTTAACAGACTTTTTTGAATGGATGAGTACAATGCACACTCGCGTAAAATTTTCTCTTCATTCAGATAAACACCAGATTCCATTTCTGGACACAGAAGCATTTCGGCAAAGTGATCAATTGTGCGTGAGAGTTTTCACAAAACCTACCGACAGGAATTCTCCCTTACATTCTGCATCCTTTCACTCTTTTCACTTACGAAAAAACTTACCATTGGGTTAATTTTTATGTCTCAAAAGCAACTCATCTCAGTTTATGGATTTTTCCAGGCAAAAAAATCAGATTCTGGCAGCAGTTACTTGACAGGGGCTATCCTCCTAGGGCCATTAGGGAAGCCGAAACACGGGCTGATGCCATTCCAAGATCCAGAATGTTGGAAAGTTCAACCAGATCCCCGGTTAACAGAATTACATACTCACTTGAACATTCCTATCTAATGCCATCATGAGAATCATACGAAAACATTGGCATGTCATCAGTCATCTTCCAGGATGAAACAACATTCCACAATTGGGATTAAGAAGAACTAAAAACTTAAGAGACCAATTGGTCCATTCCAATATTGATCCCCCCAAAGCACCATCAGGAGAAACCAGGGGACATTTCCGTTGCAGTGGATGCTCGGTGTGTGCCTTATCTATACAAACAAAGGTTTTCCAACATCCTACAGCTGGTCAGAGGTTTGTACTCTGCCACTCCTCTAATTGTTCCACAAGAAAAGTTATTTACCTCATCATCTGCCTGTGCAATTTGATATATGTTTGCAAAACAACACGCAGCATCCGCACACAGATTATTGAACACCACTCTAAATTAAAGCACCGAGTTGTGGATGCACCTCTGGTTCAACATTTCATTGATCGCTCCCATCACCATGATGGTTTTAGATTCTTAGTCATTGATAGAATCTATCCAAATAGCTACAATTGGTGTGACCATGAGAATTTACTTCTGAGAAGGGAGGCAGAATGGATCTCCCAATTAAGCTCCTTGCAGCCCAGTGGTTTAAACACCTGTTTAGAATTTTCATCTTATTTGGGCTAGTTATCATCTGTTCCTCCTTCAGAGATTTGCCTTTAAGAAAACTATTTAAAAAACTAGGACCATGAAGGGACCCCTCGATCTGATCTGGATCCCAATCTATCAGATCCGGATCAGATCCAGATTGGATCGGGCCCGATCCGATCTGACTCAGATCTGGATCTGGATCGTATCTGGTCCATCCACAGTACTCCCTCCCGCTTTCCCCTCTCTCTCCTTCCGTCCACTACTCTCCCAGCTTTCCGGCTGCCTCTTCCGTGTCATCCTGCCATCGTCCGCCATCGTCCCGCCATCATCTTCCCTCTTCACTGTGGGCCACCATGTTTGCCAGTTGCAGCAGGTGATGTCATCACCCACTGCAACCAGCAAATACGGCGGTTCCACAGCGAGGAGGGAAGACGACGGCAGGACGATGCGGAGGAGACAGCAGGTGAGCAAGGAGAATGGGGGGAGAGAGGAAGAGAGAAAGTGGGGAGAGCGGGAGGGAGTGCTGTGACCAGATCCAGATCAGATCTGGATCGCGATCCAATCTGGCCTGATCTGGGCCCGATCCGATCCGATTCAGATCTGGGATCCAGAGGTCCAGATCACCCGAGCCATCTCGGACTCAGAATCTGGATCTGGATCCGGTCACAGCCCTAATAAAAAACTCCTTCAGTTCCTAATGTTTACAGCTCGTTAAGAACTCACCGCTCCAGAAGATTAGCGTCTTTCTGGCTGGGGATTCAAGGTTTGAGGATTTGTTATTCCTTTTATGTACCGTATTTCATCGATTCTAAGATGCACTTTTTCTCCCATATTTACGTCTGTAAACATGGGGTGTGTCTTAGAATCAATGGTCTCTTGCAATCGCCGGATTTCTTCCGTGCTCTGCAGAACACACTAGGGCTCTGCATACCCCCCAGCGACTCACCCTAGTGGGTCCCGAGGGACCCCACAAGGCCGGCAGAAGTCCCCCCTTTCCCCCTCCCCACTTACCTTGATCGCTGCTGCCTTGGCCTGGCAAGGCATCTTTACTGAGAACTAGGCCGCCATCCTGCGAGAACTCCTCAGATCGCGGCCTACTTCCCAGTACTGAAGCCTTACCAGGCTAAGTTTCAGTGATCCAGGTAAGGGGGGAGGGGGAGGGGGGACTTGAGGGGCCCTAACCCTCCCCCCTCCCCTCCATCACCGTCGCCCATCCTCGCTGCAGCTGCCGCTGCTCCGTGCCACTGGCAACGCTCTCCTCAGCTTGGCAGGGCATCGTTACTGGGAGGCCGAGGCGAGCACTGTCAGTGGCACGGAGCAGTAGCGGTGGCAATGAGGGCGGGCGATGGTGATGGAGGTGAGGAGGGATGGGCGGAAGGGGTGCTGAAATTAAGGTGTGTCTTAGAATTGACCCAAAGCTTTCTCCCTGTTGGTGGCCCTGAAATTAAGGTGCATCTTACAATCGATGGTGTCTTAGATTCGATGAAATACAGCATGTTGGTAGCATTCTTGAGAATAAATAATTTGTATTTTTCTACAGTCAATCCTTTTTGGAGGGCTAATAAGTCATTTTGAACTGAGTAATGTAGTCTACAAATCTTCCCTTTTCCCCAACCATAAACATTGAGATACTGCTGAGTCATATCGTCATTACAGCTGATACATTACATTAACAATGTGGATGTGTAAGCTCTTTTCTGGGGTTTGTACTTTATTTCATTTTATTGCCAATTATGTTTTTCAGTCATAATAGTCTGAAGAAGCTGTTGCGAAACAGGCATAAGAAGCCGGTGGCCTGCAGTATTGAGTGCACCTCATTTCAGTGACTGCAACGAATGTGTTAGTTTTTTGTTTTTGCAAACCATTTTTGCTAGGTTGTCTTATCTATTGTATTGTTTCTTGTCATTAACTACTTGTTTAGTTTCTATCATGCTTGATATACCATTAATATGTTATATAAAATGTTTACTTACGCCCATTCTTTGGATATTGTTTAATGTTTTAGTAGTTGGATATTACTCCCCAGACAGATTCATAGCGATGTGCATCATTCCCACCTCTATCATTCACTATAATTAGTATTAGCATGATGGTCCATGCGCTAAGAGGGTTCATAGATGAACTAAACATTCTTTATTTCTGTTTTTGAAGGCCCTACAAAAAGTCCCTCAACCAGTAGACCCCATTATGGGGGAGGGGATGAATTTCTGAGTGCCCGAAAGAATCTTCAAAGGTTATAGGGGAGACTACAAAACTATCGTTTGCACATCCAATGCAAACTGGCAATATGACCCGGAGAAGCCATTTCTTCTTGGCTCTGATGGTCATTAGCACCACTTCCTGCTCTGTGCAGAAGAAGCGGCGCTACAGAAACACCCACTGAATGGGCTCCTCATCCCTATTGTGGGACAGAAGCAGGTCACAAAGCAATGGTAGGGAAACATGTTATCCACCATGTCTGAAAACACTCAAAGAGGGATTGAAGAACTTCAGCAGGTTCCTATAACTCTTTTTTCTTTACAGACTTCCTGAGTGATCCTCACTTGATAGCAAGCCCTTTTTGCACCAGGTCAGGGATGCCAGACTGCCAGGAAAAGAATATCAGGTACAATCAGGTACAAATAGCTGTACAATCAGAAATCTTTGAAGCTGTCTGCAGCGATATTTTCTCACAGCCAGAGTGGTGAAACAGATTTTAGGCTGGACTGGATTGGGAGTCTGGCATCATTTCATTGGGTTCTGGAAAACCATCTCATAGTTTTCCACAACGAGATGTGAATTCGTTTAGAGACACTTCCCGCATCCCATCAAACCAGTTGTTCCCAGCTTTTGCCCTTGGGCTCCTCCCCTTGGCCTATAAATGTTTCTGCATAAACCCTCTTGACTTCAGTCACCTTGATTGGTCCAGCTCTGACCCTAGTCCTCTGGTCTTTTGATCTTCCCATCGCTATGAAGACACTGCTGAGCACATGCCTTCGCCTTGCTTTCTTCGGGTGAGTATGAACCAGAACTCCTGGGTTCTTGCTATTCCTTTGGGTGCAAAGAGGCACCTGTGGAAGGCAGTATATAGGTAACGGAAGATGGTATATACATATTCTCAAAATAAATTAGTCTGGAAAATGTAGCTTTCTTATCATACAGAGTGTCTGGGTCAGTGCATTGAAGAATTCTCATTTCTATGATGATTTGGCTGAAACCTATGACAGTACAATCTATACTATAGACTTGTAGATAATTTACCACGTAGCATACCTGGGCAACCTAGCCTCCTTCAGGCATTGATCGAGATAACAATTTCCCTCCTTTATATAAGTCGAAAAAGAGAGAGAGAGAGATCTGGGTATCATCAATGTATTGATGGACCTAAGTGAAATCTCTGGATACACTTTCCACTTTAACATGGAGATGTTTAAAAGCATGGGGGACAAATAGAACCCTGATGAACCCCATAGGTGAAAATCTCATGGGCTTAGTAGTAGTACTTCCCCCAAAAAACCTTCTATGAATGCTCAGCCAATAGGACCAGAACAATTTGCCACATCGTTCCTCTGAGTCCATTTATTGGCCAAGTATCCCTGAAGGATACCATGACTGAAGGTATTGGAGAACATTGAGAGGTCCGGCAGAACCACAAAGGATGCATTCCCCTCTTCTTGCTTCTGTCTTAGGTTGTCTGCCAAGGCAATCAAGTCTGTTTTTTGCCCCAAAGCAGGCCTGAATTCTGACTGAAAAGGAGTCTGTTACTCTGTTCCATTCACCACCATCTCAAAAATCAAAAGGGAGATTAGAGAAATGGTCCAGACAGAAAGGTATCAATAAATGCCAATTAAATGAGCAGGGCTGTCATCACAGATGGGGTGGGAGGGAATGGCCCTCTTGGGGGACATTCGAAGTTCTATTGAATGTAGTGAAAACCAAAGTTAGCCTCTCAGGAAGAAATGAAACTTCTCATACCTTGGCCCACCCTTAGCCATTGAACCAAACAAAGCTGAGATGTCGGACTCTCATTTGACACTAATTTCATTGAATACAATTTTATTCAACAAACTATTACTTGTATTTAAGGTTTTTAAATGATTCATGGGAATTTACAGTCCCCTCTTCCTCAGTGTACCTCCAAGCTAACCAGTACCACCAGAACCATTTGGGGTACTTGACTGGACAGAAGGATGGTGACATTGTGATCTACAAGTAGAAATTCAGGGTCTTTTTGTCAAGATTTGCTTGAGTGAAATAGGTGGCCCTGAAGATTTACAACCCCCTCTCCTACCTGCAGTGGTCCCTCTGAGCTGTCTCATGTGTTTTGACCTGGATGTAAAATGCCATGAGCAAGATGTGAATACGATGGATTGTGATGCGGATGAAGATGGTTGCTTTGCTCTTAGTATTGAAATGAATTTATGTGAGTGAGATGTGCTTTCAGTCCACTCAGCACTCAGATTTCTTTTTACCATTTGGTCCAGAAAAGACTCAGATATGTATGTGAGGAATCATTCCAAAACCGTGACCCTAATGTCGAGAAATAAATAAGTATAAAGAACCTATGACTATTTCAACGGCACACTGTCACAATTTCAGTAATCTCCTCAAGTGCCAAACAATTACAACAGAGGGGCCAAATTACAATTTCAAGAAGAGTTTGAAGGGGGGATATATTCCATTGGTGGGCACAACCCAAGGCAAATGGGTGCGTGGGTGAGTGTGAAAAAGGCCCCAAAGGCCAGCATATTTTAGCTTAATGCTCTTACTGCCAGTAAATTAGCCTGAGGGAGGCATTTCAAACTTTTAAAATGGGAGTGGGAGGAAGGAGGGCAGAGGAAGGAGCAAGGCCTGGTGAAATATCACCCTTGTGAAATGTCAAGGAAGGATGTGAAAAAGGGGGGGCTATATTCAGTACCCAGATCCAAATTTACAACTGCCCTTGCCACACCAATTTCTCTGCCCCACAGTCAAGCATCTGCCACATCTGGGTTCTGCTTGCATTTGGATTTGGGGGTACCATTAGGCTAGGCAGCTTTGGCATCCCCCCTTAAAAAAGAAGATGCAGGGCATGAAAACCAAGAATTCATTCGCCCTGCCTCTCGCATTAAGGATGGTGGCTCTGTTGGGGGGTTGGGCCTGTTTCTGACCGTGGAATTCTTGACAAAGTTCAGAATGTCTTGACTTTGCCACTCTCTGCTCCTGGTGTGGATCTCAGGCCTGGACAGACATTCAGTTCATCTGAACCACTGATCAAACTTAGAGAGGCCTACCATCTTCCTGTGTGAACAGAACGTGTGTGCCTGAGCAGAATGGCCCTGGGTTACACACTGCAGAATTAGGTGGAAGCTGGAGAGGGGCCTAGACTTCAAGAAACCTTCTCCATCATCCTTTATGGTGGAGAAACATTTTTTTTATTATTTATTTATTTATGTATTTATTTATTTTATTCCATTTATATACCGCCCCATAGCCGAAGCTCTCTGGGCAGTTTACATCAGATAAATGTCAAGAATATCCCAGAATTGGCTTCCGAAAGCACAACTCAAAAACCTTTTCATCTATTGGAAGAGGTGCTGGCCATACATACAAACTGCAGATTTCAGTAACCTACTGTCCTGCTTATGTAACATGCTTATGGGAAAAGCATGTACCCATTTTGGTATTGCTTTCCATGTTCCGAAACTGAAGGTAGATAAGCCTGAACTGAGCAGGGGGTTGGACTCAATGGCTTTATAGGCCCCTTCCAACTCTACTATTCTATGTTTGTGGGGGATATAAGACATTTGATTACCCCAAAAGTAAGTGGTGAATATAAACTTAGTCTTAATTACTGTATTTTATTATTTTCTCTTATCAGCCAGCTTGTGTCAATACACTGCATCAATTCAGATCCCAAGTCAAGAGAATCATTAAATATGTAGAAGCTCTATCTCAATGCAGGCATCAACCCAGGCACCTATTTTTCCCCCCCTGTTGCTTCCCCCCTCACAACTAGATCTGAAAGTTAAACCAGCATTTTAGGGTTTCAGGAACTCTCTCTCCCCTTACCACAACTCACCCCATTCAGCAAGGTCTCCTGGCTACCAGTATAGCTTTTTCAGGGGGTTGGAGCCAATGACATGGGAATAGTCCATTCCAATGCCATGGAGAAGTCCATTCCCATGAGTTTAGTAATCCAGCTTGGATCTATAAATACCGCAGTAATTGCCCCGAATCCCATCATTTGCGTGCACTTTTCATAAAGGATGAAACAAAACCCTCCCAACTGGCCAACTTCCATAATTCGTAACATCACACTTTGCGTATTTTGGTTAGGGGGAGATTGACTTGATTTTAGGGATGTGCACTGACCCCCCGGATCGGATCGGATAGCGGATCGGAATCGGACCTGGGGGGTCGGATTGGATCGGATCGGAGGTGGGTTGGATTGGATCCGATCCGATCCCGATCCGCAGATCGGATGTCCCGATCCGGATCGGACGCCATTTTGAATGCTTTTTCCCATAGCAAAGTATTGTTGTTTTACAAAAACGCCTATAACATTTTCATTTTTAAAGATAGAAGGATGAAACTTGGGCACATTGTACAATGGTTAGGGATAGGTATCTGTGAGAAATTTCAGAAAGCTTGGTGCATGCAGTTTGTGGCAATTAATTTTTTAATAAATAACCAGGAATGCCTATCCCTCGGTCATTTTTAAAGTTACACGCATGAAACTTTGCCACTTTGTAGGTGGTACCTTACGACCCATGTGTGTGAAATTCCAGAACCGTGGGTGCTTGCCTGGTGTGGCAATGGATTTTTGAAAAATGGGTAGTAGTGGGGTAAATACAGTTATGCCTCCCATTTTTTTATTTTTAAAGATACAAACAGGACACTTCGGCACATTACAGGGAACACTTGGCTTGATATCTGTGTGGAATTTCAGACAGCTAGCTCCAGTCATGTGGTGGCAATGAATTGTTGAAAATTGTGTAGTAGTGGGGTAAAATACAGTTCTGCCTCCCATTTTGTTATTTTCAAAGATATAAACAGGATACTTTGGCACATTACAGGGAACACTTGGCTTGATATCTGTGTGAAATTTCAGAAAGCTAGGTGCAATATTTTAGTGGGAAACAAAGGTTTATTCATGGCATTTCACATGGCATTTATTTGTTTGTTTTAAGAGCTACAAAGCTGTAACTCGCACACATCGCAGAGAACGGATGGCTCCTCATACGCTGAAAATTACAGAAACTTTGGTGCAATACTTTAGTGGGAAACAAAGGTTAAACTTTATTATTTTAAACGTTCAGGAAGTATTCAGATCCTAGCTAATAGCTATTCAGATCCTAGTCTGGGAAGGGATCTTGCAGGAAAAATAAGTGATTGTTCTTTTCTTGTGTAGTAAGTAATTCTGAACCAGAAGGCTGCTTTGATGTAGAGCCAATCCACATGGTCTCTTGCAGCACCTAGTATTATTTCTCCTTCCACAGCAGAATCTGGAAGGCTGGAAGGCAGGCAGGCAGGCAGACATTCAAAGTCCATGGGGCGCTCCTTGAGGGAAAACCCCACGAACCCAGGCTTGAGCGAGGCGAGGGACTGGCCCGCATCGAAGGACGGTCGTGCAAGCACCAGGCAGAAACACAAGGGAAGAATCTGGAAGGCAGGCAGGCAGGCAGACATTCAAAGTCCATGGGGCGCTCCTTGAGGGAAAACCCCACGAACGAAGGCTTGAGCGAGGCGAGGGACTGGCCCGCATCGAAGGACGGTTGTGCAAGCACCAGGCAGAAACACAAAAGAAGGAGGCGCAGCAAAATCTGGAAGGCAGGCAGGCAGGCAGACATTCAAAGTCCATGGGGCGCTCCTTGAGGGAAAACCCCACGAACCCAGGCTTGAGCGAGGCGAGGGACTGGCCTGCATCGAAGGACGGTCGTGCAAGCACCAGGCAGAAACACAAGGGAAGAATCTGGAAGGCAGGCAGACAGGCAGGCAGGCAGGCAGGCAGGCAGGCAGGCAGGCATTTAATTGGCAAAGTCTCTCCTTTCCCGGGCACTGTGGCAGTTAGAGTTCCATAGGCTGCAAAAGAAGAGGAGGGGGAAAATGAATATTAGATGAATACTTTTATACTGCAAAAGAAGAAAGGAAAATAAAGTTTTGTATTAATACATGCAAGTCCTAGTCTCCCACCGGCACACTTTTCTTGTTTGTGAAGCAATCCTCCTTCTCCTGCTTCACCCCTCCCTTTCTAAATCACTCTTTTGAGCCCATTGTTAGAGTGATTGGCTATCCTTTTGTGTCTGGCTGGACACAGCTTACCGGAGCATTAGAGAATCACCATTTGTTTTGTCCTTGGGTTATCCATTCACTCCTATAATAGCACCCTACTTTAGGCTGACCAGATCAAATCCAGGTCAGGGTTCCTAACTTCAGCAGTTGTAGAGAAAAGAGGATTTCAGCCAGTGTCATTTTGTATGCAATTAGTTCCTGCTGAGATTCCCTCTTCATCACAACAGTTAAGGTGCAGGGGCCCTGCCTTCTTTTCTATATGGGCACTCTGCCTGCACTCTTACCTGAGTCGTACGGGCGACGTGAATCGATGGGCCACCTCCATGCAGCCGTGGCTGGGGCAGATGGGCAGTATGGATTCACGGGTCTGCTTTGCGCAGTGGCGAAGAGTTCCATAGGCTGCAAAAGAAGAAGGGGGGGGGAAAGAATGAATATGAGAAAAATGATACTTTTCCACCACTGGCTCCCTCCCACCCAGGACTGGCATCTGCCCGGTCCTGAGTGCCCATACCCCAGTAGGCACACGGGGCTGCCTGCTTACTCGGAAGTTAGCAGACAGACAGCCACCCTTCAGTTAGGTGGAAGGTGCCCCCCCCCATTCACAGAACACTTACCATAGTCCTGAGGGCGTTGAGGACTCGGTGAGGTTCTCCTTGAGGGAGGACCCCTAGTCCCATGGCTTATGCAAGGAGGGCATCAGCAGCAGGCAGGCAGACATTCAGATGGCAAAGTCTCTCCTTTCCGGGACACTGTGGCACAGAGTTCCATGGTCTGCAAAAGAAGAAGGGAAAATAAGGAATGAATATCAGACTACACTACTTCCTTCCCACCTAGGACTGTCACGTTGCCAGTCCCGATTGCCCATGCCCAGGAAGGCACACGGGGCTGCCTGCTTACTTGGAAGTAAGCAGGCAGACAGCCCCACTTCAGTTAGGTTAAAGGTGCCCCCCCATTCACAGAACACATACCATAGTCGTGAGGGCATTGTTGATAAGATGCCACTTCCAGGTGGGCAGTGATGGGCAGGTGGGCAGTCTGCATTACCGTCTCTCCCGGGCACTGTGGCGATGACTTACATTGGCTGAAAAAGAAGAAGGGAAAATAAGGATTACACACATAACACTTTAACAACTAGCCCACTCCCACGTTGGACTGGCATCTGCCCAGTCCTTAATGCCCACGCCCAACCGTTACGCACATGGAGCTGCCTGCTTCCTCGGAGGTCAGCTCTTAGAGAGAGCCTCTTACCTGAGTCGTGCGGGCGACGTGGATCGATGGGCCACCTCCTGTTGGCCGTGTCTTGGGAAAGACGGTCAGTTAGGATTCCCGTCTCTCCTGGGCACTGTGGCAAAGAGTTCCATAAGCTGCAAAAGAAGAAGGGGGAAAAAAAGAATGAATATTAGATGACCACTTTAACACAACTAGCTCCCTCCCACCCAGGATTGGCCGTTCCTGAGTGCCCATGCCAAAGTAGGCACACGGGGCTGCCTGCTTGCTTACTCGGAGGTAAGATCTCTGACAGCCTCTTACCTGAGTCGTGCGGGCGAAGTGGATCGATGGGCCACCTCCAGGTGGCCGTGTCTTGGGGAAGACGGTCAGTTAGGATTCCAGGGTTTACTGTGCACTGTGGCAAAGAGTTCCATAAGCTGCAAAAGAAGAAGGGGGGAAAAAAGAATTAATATTAGATGACCACTTTAACACAACTAGCTCCCTCCCACCCAGGATTGGCCGTTCCTGAGTGCCCATGCCAAAGTAGGCACACGGAGCTGGAAGCTGACTCGGAAGTAAGATCTCAGACTGCCCCACTTCTGGACACTCTCAGGTGTCCCTGCGTTGACTGCACACACTTACCTTAGTCGTGCGGCCACTGTGGATCGGAGGACCACTTCCAGTTGGGTCCCTCCAGGCAAAGTCACAGTGTGGCATAGGCTCCTCCAGGCAAAGTCACAGTGTGGCACAGGCTCCTCCAGGCAAAGTCACAGTGGCACAGGCTCCTCCAGGCAAAGTCACAGTGGCACAGGCTCCTCCAGGCAAAGTCACAGTGGCACAGGCTCCTCCAGGCAAAGTCACAGTGGCACAGGCTCCTCCAAGCAAAGTCACAGTGGCACAGGCTCCTCCAAGCAAAGTCACAGTGTGGCATAGGCTCCTCCAGGCAAAGTCACAGTGGCACAGGCTCCTCCAAGCAAAGTCACAGTGTGGCATAGGCTCCTCCAGGCAAAGTCACAGTGGCACAGGCTCCTCCAAGCAAAGTCGCCGTGTGGCATAGGCTCCTCCAGGCAAAGTCACAGTGGCACAGGCTCCTCCAGGCAAAGTCACAGTGGCACAGGCTCCTCCAGGCAAAGTCACAGTGGCACAGGCTCCTCCAGGCAAAGTCACAGTGGCAAAAGGCTCCTCCAAGCAAAGTCACAGTGTGGCATAGGCTCCTCCAAGCAAAGTCACACTGGCACAGGCTCCTCCAAGCAAAGTCACAGTGTGGCATAGGCTCCTCCAGGCAAAGTCACAGTGGCACAGGCTCCTCCAAGCAAAGTGACAATGTGGCATAGGCTCCTCCAGGCAAAGTCACAGTGGCACAGGCTCCTCCAAGCAAAGTCACCGTGTGGCATAGGCTCCTCCAGGCAAAGTCACAGTGGCACAGGCTCCTCCAAGCAAAGTCACAGTGGCACAGGCTCCTCCAGGCAAATTCACAGTGGCACAGGCTCCTCCAGGCAAAGTCACAGTGGCACAGGCTCCTCCAAGCAAAGTCACAGTGTGGCATAGGCTCCTCCAGGCAAAGTCACAGTGGCACAGGCTCCTCCAAGCAAAGTCATCGTGTGGCATAGGCTCCTCCAGGCAAAGTCACAGTGGCACAGGCTCCTCCAAGCAAAGTCACCGTGTGGCATAGGCTCCTCCAGGCAAAGTCACAGTGGCACAGGCTCCTCCAGGCAAAGTCACAGTGGCACAGGCTCCTCCAAGCAAAGTCACAGTGTGGCATAGGCTCCTCCAGGCAAAGTCACAGTGGCACAGGCTCCTCCAAGCAAAGTCACCGTGTGGCATAGGCTCCTCCAGGCAAAGTCACAGTGGCACAGGCTCCTCCAGGCAAAGTCACAGTGGCACAGGCACCTCCAAGCAAAGTCACAGTGCGGCATAGGCTCCTCCAGGCAAAGTCACAGTGGCACAGGCTCCTCCAAGCAAAGTCACAGTGTGGCATAGGCTCCTCCAGGCAAAGTCACAGTGGCACAGGCTCCTCCAGGCAAAGTCACAGTGGCACAGGCTCCTCCAGGCAAAGCACAGTGTGGCACATGCTCCTCCAGGCAAAGGCACAGTTTGGCACAGCTCCCTCCAGGCAAAGTCCCACTGGCAGAGGCAAAGTCCCAGTGGCAGAGGCAAAGTCCCACTGGCAGAGGCAAAGTCACAGCTGCATGGGCACCTCCAGGCAGGCAGGCAGGCGGGCAGAGGCGGGCATGATGCCAGGCGCTTGTACATTGCACAAGTAAGCAACAGAACCGTGAGACCAGCCCAAGCATTTCGGCTACTTCACAATGACGGCAACCTAGCAGGTGGGCAGGCAGGGAGGCAGGCAGGCAGGCAGGCAGAGGCGGGCATGATGCCAGGCGCTTGTACATTGCACAAGTAAGCAATAGAACCATGAGACCAGCCCACGCATTCCGGCTACTTCACAATGACGGCAACCTAGCAGGTGGGCAGGCAGGCAGGCAGTTTTTTCAGTCATATAGCCAAAATAAACACAACACACAGTGACAGCCCTGCAAGGCTGCCACATAGGTCCAAAAGACACAGTCAGAAACAGTGTAGGATGCTGCTTTGTCATCCACTCAATGTAGGAGCCTGGAAGAGGAATCCTATCGCGTCCTTCGTTCATAGTCAGAGAGGTGCATGCGTTCCTTGGCAATAAAATTAAGCCTTCTTCTTATCCAAAGTTCTCATGAGCCTCTGACGTGGACTTTTACAAGAAGAAACGGCCATGGAAGTGTGGGACCTTACAGAAGGCCTGGAGGGAGCCATCGGAGTCCAATTTCAGAGGCACACGTGCAAGCACATTGGTTCAAGTCAAACAACATAGAATGTGTGAGATGCTTGTGCATCCCCTCAATATAAGAGGCTAGGAGAAAAAAACTAGATCCCTTCGGGATCCTTCATTCAGAGTTGAGTTACTGAGCTGTAAACACAGCCAGTAAATTAAAGAAAATAAAATTAACCAAAAATAAGAATTAAAAAATCAAGGGCCTGCCAGAGCCTGCCCAAAGGTGTGGAATGGATGGGGGGTGCCTGCCAATTACTCCCCCGAGGGCATGAGGGTGGGGTATCCCAGCAGGGGCAGATTGACCTTGAGGAAGACCAGCTGCTCCACAATCTCAGCGTCCAAGCGAGAGCGGTGGGGTGTGACCACGTCGCCCGCCATGGAAAATACCCGCTCGCTTGGAACGCTGGACGGTGGGCAGCTGATTCTGTCCATGGCCACCCACGCCAGATCTGGCCACATCTGGCGCCGAGATGACCAGTAGGCCAGGGGTTCGATGGAGCCGTCCTCCATCTGCTCCGCCAGGTAACGCTGCACTGCTGCTGCAGCGTCATCCTGGCGGCGGCTGGGTTGTGTGCCTCTATGCCCAACCGCTGCCTGCAAGGCCTTTGCTCAAAACCCCTGACCTGTCCCCCTGCTGGGTGTGGTGGTGCTGCTGCTGCTGCTGGTGATGCTCAGCAGACTCAATGCCTGGGCTTTGGTGGGCTCCTCCTCTGCCTGCCAAATCCTGGCTTCCCGGGCCTCCCGAACGTCCGCCACCAGCATTTCCACCCAATCCGCCCAGGAATTCTGCCCACACAGCCCATTCTTGATGCACAGGTCGCACATGGTGTCCAACATGTACTGTCTCTCATTGTAGAGAGGCTGGACCCGGTGGGATAGGGCTTCCCTCAGCCTTGTCACCACTTCCTGAACCTCTGGCAGGAAGCACCTGCCGGTGACGGGATCCCCGGCCTCCAGAAATTCACCCATCTGCATCTGGAGATGCCTGGCCATGGGGATCACCTGGCTGAGGAGGGCAGTGCTGCTGCTCAGGGTCTCGGTGGCATCAAGGAACGGCTTGAGGACCACCAGAAGCTGGGACATGGCCTCCCACTGCTGCCTGGACAGTGGGGCCTGGATGCCGATGTCCCCGACCCTGAACATCTCGTGGACAACATGCTGTTGTTCCACCATGCACTCGAGCATGTGGTAGGTGGAGTTCCAACGTGTTGCCACGTCCTGCACTAGCCGGTGCTGCGGAAGTCCCAGCTCCTGCTGCTTCTCCCGCAGCAACCGACTGCCCTTCACGCTGTGGTGGAAATGCCCAGCCACCTTCCTGCAGCTCTCTAGGAGATTACGGATTTGGGGAGAGAGAGGGGCCTTGCTGCCTCCAAGGCCATCCCTCACAACCAGGTTGAAGATGTGCGCGATGCAGCGGATGCCTTCAAATCTGCCATCGCGCACCGCCTTCACCATGTTGGCTCCCCCGTCCGTGACCATGTAACCGCGGGTGTGCTGGTGCCCACCCAGCCACCCTGCCACCATGCGGTTCATGGCCTCCATAATCTCCTCCGCCGTGTGGGACTGGTCCATGACTGCGGTATGAAGGAGGGCCCAGCAGCAGCCCTCCTTCCCAGTCCCAGAAGTCCTGGGTGCTTCCTGCCCTGAGGCTCCCCACCAGTGAGCCATCAGGGACAGGTAAGCGTGCACTCCTCCTTCGCTGGACCAAATGTCCGAAGTGAAGTGCACCTTCTGTGCCTCTGCCTGGCACAGATGACCCAGAACTAACTCCCTGCATGCCTGGTACAGGGAGGGCACCACACGCCTGCTCAGGGTGGTGCGACACGGCGGCTTGTAGTATGGAACCACAAGAGCCATCAGCCTCTTGAAGCCTGCGTTCTCGACGAGGCTGAATGGCTGGTCATCCAACGGCAATTGGTGATCTGGTTGGGCGCTGGAAAACGCCACCTTGTGGCTCCATACTTCCCCCACCCCATCTCTTCCATGGTGGCCTGGCGAAGCCTCTTGGGGATGGGAGGTCGAGAGCTGGCAGAAGTTGCAGGAGCCTTCTGCTTGCCCTTGCCGCTAGCACCAGTCTGCTGCGAGGTGCCCGCCTCGGTCCCAAGCAAAACAGACTGGTGGTGCCTCTGCATGTGGCGGCTGAGGTTCGTGGTGGTGAAGTGGCCTGGCATTTTTCCCCTGCTCACTGACATCTTGCAGTGGCGACAGACAGCAAAGCGGGAATCTACTGCCACCTCAAAGTGGTCCCACACCTTGCTTGCCTGTCGCTTGTGGGGTGACACAGACGGCCTGCCGGCGCCTTCGCTCTGTGGTGTCACCTCAGGAGCAAGGGAATGAGTGGAAGAGAGGACGGATTGTGGAGAGTAAGTCTCTGGTGCTGCCTGCTCTTCCTCTTGCCCCACATCAGAGTCCTCCTTCTCACTCTGAACCTTGCTGACTCCCACAAGATCTGGGAAAAGATCAGTCAGCGGGTTCACAGGCTCACCCACCAAAGAAGGAGCTGCCGATAGTCCTTCACACCCACTGCTGCTCCCAGCACCTGCCTCATGTTGCTGAAAGAGTGCCCTGCAGGCGCTACTTTCAGTTGCCTCTGCCTGCTTCTGCTGCCCCAGTGGAGAACGCCTCAGTTTAACTGGGGGTGTGGATGAAGGCTGCCTGCTGCTGGTCCCAGCAGCAGCAGCAGCAGCAGCAGCGCCACGCCCAGAGCGGCCTCTCCCAAATGCTGCCTTAGGAGCACCCCCCCTTTGAGTGCCACGCTTCATTTTATTTTTATTATTATTTATTTTTATTATTGTATAAGTGTGTGCTTTGCTGACTTTTTTTGTGTTTGTAGCAGCAGGCTACACAGCCCAGCAACACACACTCACTCACTCACAAGCACACACATAAACACACACACACACACACACACAGAGAGAGAGGATAGAAATATTTTTTTATTATTTTTTGGGGTTTTTTTCAGAAAGCGAAAGAAGAACAAACACACTCACTCCAAAGACAAACTGAACTCACAGACAAACAAACGTGCTATCTACTACAATAGAGAAATGAAAGGCAAGAGAGAAAGGCAAGGCAAGAGAGAGAACAAGAAAAGCTGAAGAAAAAAGATCAGAAACTCCTCAAAACACCTCCAAAATGCAATCAATACAGTCTCTCCAACAGCTCCAAAGACAAACACTCCTAATCTCCTCCACGTTCAACCCACAAAGAGCCAGAAGGGCAGGGCTGAGAGAATATATACTGGGTGCCCTCCTCCAGCATTGCAATTGGAGGCTGAAGAAAGTCTTCACAGGATTGGGTGATTCAGTCATGTATTCTAAAGCACAATTGGTGGATCAAGCTGTCAAACACACACACACACACACACAGCCTCCCCCTCCCCTTCCTGAACGTTTAAAATAATAAAGTTTAACCTTTGTTTCCCACTAAAGTATTGCACCAAAGTTTCTGAAATTTTCAGCATATGAGGAGCCATCCGTTCTCTGCGATGTGTGCGAGTTACAGCTTTGTAGCTCTTAAAAGTAAACACATAAATCCCATGTAAAATGCCATGAATAAACCTTTGTTTCCCACTAAAGTATTGCACCAAAGTTTCTGAAATTTTCAGCGTATGAGGAGCCATACGTTCTCTGTCATGTGTGCGAGTTACAGCTTTGTAGCTCTTAAAACAAACAAATAAATGCCATGTGAAATGCCATGAATAAACCTTCGTTTCCCACTAAAATATTGCACCTAGCTTTCTGAAATTTCAAACAAATATCAAGCCAAGTGTTCCCTGTAAAGTGCCAAAGTTTCCTGCTTGTATCTTTGAAAATAACAAAATGGGAGGCAAAACTGTATTTTACCCCACTACTACCCATATTTCAAAAATTCATTGCCACACCAGACAAGCACCCACGGTTCTGAACTTTCACACACATGGGTCCCAAGGTACCATCTACAAAGTGGCAAAGTTTCATGAGTGTAACTTTAAAAATGAGCGAGGGATAGGCATTCCTGGTTATTTATTAAAAAATTAATTGCCACAAACTGCATGCACCAAGCTTTCTGAAATTTCTCACAGATACCTATCCCTAACCATTGTACAATGTGCCCAGGTTTCATCCTTCTATCTTTAAAAATGAAAAACTTATAGGCGTTTTTGTAAAACAACAATACTTTGCTATGGGAAAACGCATTCAAAATGGCGTCCGATCCGCTGATCCGATCCGGATCGGACCTCGCCGGATCGGATCGGATCGGATGGTGTGTCGGATTGGATCAGATTTCCCGATTTTTTGGGGCGGATCGGATTCGGATCGTGGATCGGATCCGATCCGATGCACACCCCTACTTGATTTGTTGTCACGATAGACATCATTTTCTAATTCTCTTTCACAGTGCCATTTGCAATACAGTTTGCTTACAAGGGATGTACTAAATCTAAACTCTGTGAAGAAGGAGATTTTATGATGAGTTCAATACCTAAAAAAATATGTTCAGCTGGAAACTTACTGCTGCCAGATGGACAATTGTAATGTACAAGATACTGAACGTAAGTATCTGTCTCTCTTTAGACTCAACCTGCATTTTTATAAAAGCCACTTGTATAGGCTGACCAGATAAAATCCAGGTCAGGGCTCATGTAACTTTAACAGTTGTAGAGAAAAGGGAATTTCAGCCAGTGTCATTTGTATGCAATTAGTTCCTGGTGAAATTCCCTCTTCATCACAACAGTTAAAGTTGCAGGCACTATACTAGAGTGACCATATACAAAAGAAGGCAGGGCCCCTGCAACTTTAACTGTTGTGATGAAGAGGGAATTTCACCAGGGACTAATTGCATACAAATGACACTGGCTGAAATTCCCTTTTCTCTACAACTTTTAAAGTTACATAAGCCCTGACCTGGATTTTATCTGGTCACTCTACATTGTAAATATCACCAACAGGAATCCCATTTAGGAGGTGCTAAGGATATTTTACCTTCCTCTGCTCCTAGCAATATGCAACCTCTGTCATCACACACAGACACAGTGAGCATTTCTAAAGGAGGCTAAAATCCCACACCCTTACCAGGGCTTCTGCTTCCAGATTCGATGCGGCATACATTGGCTCCATTCCACATGATTTCACCCAGAAAAAAAACAGGACTCTGGAAATTCATTGGAAAGTTATCCCACTTTGAAGACCTTTCCACGTAGAGAATTAATGACCCCAAAAGAGGGGAGGGGCCTTGGAGGTTGATGATGTCATGTGAAGGACCCACAAAAACCCTTGAGTGACCAATCAGGAGTGTACCATAGAAGCCTCATGGAAAAGACTTCCTCATAATAATTCCTATTTTGCTATTTAGGAGGGGGGAAAGAAAGAAAAAAGGACAGGCATCCTGCCCCTAAGCCTGCTCTTTCTCCCCACTGTATATTTTATTGGAATCATTTTATATTTAATTAGAATCTTTCTCCCAACAGAAAGAGATGACACTTTAATGTTTGGCATTATTAGGGACAAGAAGCCACACATTCACACCATCTCCTTGCAGATTGGTATGCTGCAATGTTGAAACCCTTCTAACATGAGTTTTAAGGGACAGTCTATTTAAAGGGCAACAGTTTTCCATATCTGCATGGGAAATAAATAGAGGAGTTATGAAATCAACCCATGTGAGTAGAATTGCAAACTAGTAAGGGGTTGTCTGGAAGGCTGAATGATTGCTTGCTTGCTTGCTTGCTTCCTGTAGGTAGATCAGCAATGGAGAAGGCTGGCATTTGCTAAGCAAGTTCTTTCTCTTCTCAATATGAGGAACTTTGCAAATGTTAGTAAATCCTAATCAAAAAAGAGCTGAAGCAAAATCCTAAAGGTGTTTTTAATTTTTAATTTTTTTGCTTTTCGTGTTTGCAGATTGTCTTCCTGCATACAGATCTGGAGGGTGGGGGTTCATGACTGACTCAAGGGCCTATCAATCAATACGTTGCAAAGTGCTGCAACATTTTTTTAATGGTGGTGGGGTCTCAGGTAAGACCCCCTCAAATATCTTCCAGATAAAAGACTCATCAAAATATTGTCCTTCTTTTCCAGTTGACAACTACAAGGCTACTGTGGCTTTTCAAGGCTGTGCCACAGAGGATTTATGTAGCCAACATTTAAAAGTATTAAATGACTCCATGATGAAATTCAAGTTGCTAGATCTGGAATGTGACAATGCCCAGGCATCATCCAACCAAACTGTACTTGAAGGGTAAACAGAAGAGAGTAAAGCCTGCCTCCTCATGAATCCCATGATTTCCAAAAGTGGGAGGAATTTGGGAATCTCATGGTGAGAGCATTGAGGATCTGGGAGCAAAGATTTTGTGTTTTTTCTTAGAGGCTGGGGGAGGGTGAGATAAAAGAATATATATATATATATATATATATATGGATTTTGGGGCCTCATGTGGATGGGTTCATTTTCATGCAATTCTGATCCAAATAAATTGGTATGGCAAATAAAATATGTGTTGGTATATTTTTCCATTGAGTATTTTGATGCGTATTGGGAGAGCAATCAGATTGGTTAGAAACAGATGTCTTCTCTTCACATTCCATCCAAACCTAAGTGATCATAGCTGTCATCTTGAGTAAATCCCATTCAACTCTGTCGATTTATTTCTCCCCCAAAGGTAAAAGAGACAAGTTCCAGAAAATAGGGTCTGCGGCCCCTGATTCGTGACGGAGCATACGTACAGGGCTGATTCTAAAGAATGAGCCTTCAGTGGGGGTAAGCAACCTGACACCCTCCAGATGTTTGGATTACAACTCCCATGATCCTTGACCATAGGCCAGGCTGGTTAAGGATGATAGGAGTTGTAGTCCATGACATCTGGAGGCTACCAGAAGGTGGTGCTTGGGGAACATTGCTCGGCCCCGTGGATTCTCCAGTATGGGGTTCTGCAGGGGTCAGTTTTGTCCCCCATGCTGTTCAACATCTACATGAAACCATTGAGTGCAATCATCCGGAGTTTTGGAGTGCATTGTCATCAGTACACTGATGACATGCAGCTCTATTTCTCCTTTTCATCTTCATCAGGTGAGGCTGTGGATGTGCTGAACCAGTGCCTGGCTGCGACAATGGACAGGATGAGGGCTAATAAACTGAAACTCAAACCAGACAAGACTGAGACGCTGTTAGTGGGTGGTTCTGCTGACCAGATGGAGGGTCTTCAACCAGTTCTGGATGGGGTTGCACTCCCCTTGAAGGAGCAGGTGTGTAACTTGGGGGTTCTCCAAGAACCGTCTCTGTCACTTGTGGATCAGGTGGCCTCAGTGGCACGGAGTTCCTTCTACTAAGTTTGGTTGGTGGCTCAGCTATGCCCCTATCTGGACAGGGATAACCTGGCTTCAGTTGTCCATGCTCTGGTAACCTCCAAGTTAGATCACTGCAATGCACTCTACGTGGGGCTACGTGGGGCTACCTTTGAAGACGGTTCGGAAGCTGCAGCTAGCGCAAAATGCAGCAGCCAGATTGATAACTGGGACCAGAAGGTTCGAGCATAGTTCAACCAAGTGTCAGGTTTCTATAACTAGGATGAGGAGGGGCAGGTTGCAAATAAACACGAAACAGAATTAACTTTACTTGAAAGGGTTAGTTGAATACATTTGATTCCTATTTGGGCTAATTGTTTTCTTCAACAATTAGCCCAAATAGGAATCAAATTTATCCAACTCCCCTTTGAACCCACAGTTCTCTCTGAAGAGCATTGCAGGCTCCCCCTCCCATGTCTCCATGGCTGCTCTGTTCTATTTATTGTTTCTCTCCAGAAAGGCTTGAACCTCCGAATTTTGCCCTCCTGGCGCACCTCTGCCTTTTCCACTTCCTTGCCCTGGGCTGCCTGTCCGGCCACAGCTTTTGGCAAAGCCGGCTTTACTCACCTGCTCAGTCAGTGGTGCAGAAAAGAGTCTGGGGTCCCTCTCTCCATCCTGGACAAACCCCTACTCTGTGCTGGTCCAAAATACCAAGGAGACGTCATCACCCAACGTGAGCGGGAAATGCGGCGGCACACAGCGAGGAGAGAAGACGACGAGGGGCGACGCGGAGCAGGCAGCAGGTAAGCAGGGAGAGTGGGGGGAGGGAGGGGGAGAGTGGGATATAAATGCAATCAATCAAGAAATAAGAAAATGAAAGATGAAGGCATCAAGACTCCTCCTGATTCAATGTGAGGCAGTGACTGCAGGGTGGTTTCACCAGGGAAAAGGGCTGCACAGAAAGCAAAGGCTGAATCTTCAGAACAAATGAATCCAGCCAGTCTCTGTCTACACCAGAAAGAACTAGACGTACAGCAGATGTAGCTGCTTCGTCAGCAGAACATCTGGCATTGTCTGCAAGCTCACGCGGAGGCACTGTGTACAGGGCTGTGTGGCACCAGCAGCTTAGCAAGCACCCAGTGAAGTGGGGCATGGGCAAATCCATTCTCCCCCCCAGTCCACGCACACGCCTCATTCAGTTTCCGAAGAACAAAATCCTGTTCAAGTGTTCAAAAACAAAGAGTAAAAAGCCCTGCATGAGAAGAGGCATGTGACCTGTTTCCTTGGGGCACCTCCACACAAGCCAGAATCTCGTGAAATCCTCCACAGAGCATCTCCTGGAGATATTAAACCCCAGATAGGTTCATAGTGATGTTCATCATTCCCACCTCTATCATTCTCTAGAAGTAGTGTTAGTATTAACATGATGGTCCATGCGCTAAGGGGATTCATAGACTAACTAAACATTCTTTTCTCCTGATTGGAAAAAGAAAGATAAGGATTGTAAAGATAATACAAGATTTGAGAAATTAATAGAATCAAGAGAAAAGGAGGGGGGAAATAAAAGCAAAATAGGTATGATAAGTGAAATTTATAAAATATTGATAGAGGATAGAGATCAACAGGATTCTCTTAAAAATTATGGGAAGATGATTTAACAAAATAAATTAGTGATTATAACTGGGGGAGGATATGGGAATCAAGAATGTTAAAGTTACTATCAGTAAGGATAAAAGAGAATTATTATAAACTAATTTGGAGGTGGTACTTAACACCAGTAAGATTACATCAAATAGACAAGAAAATTTCAATGTTATGTTGGAGGGCTTGTCAGGAGGTTGGAACATACTTTCATATGTAGTGGACATGTGAACATGTACAAAAATTTTGGAAAAGGGTTTTTAAAGAAATAAGTGAAATAATGGGAAGTAGTGTCGAAATAAGTCCAAATTTGGCATTACTGTCAATTTTTGATAAAGTTTATGGGAATCAAAATATGAAGGATTTGACTAACAACCTCCTACCACCCGTTAGATTAATGACAGTGAAGAATTGGAAAATACAACGAAATTATACAATAGAAGAATGGCATAAAGAGGTATGGGATATTGCGATTAATGATAAATTAACATGTAACATAAAAGTAAAGAGAGGAATATCTAAGAAGAATGATTTTGAAAATATATGGGGGGCATTTTTAGAGTTTGTTTTGACTAAGGGGAAAGGTTGTACACCTTTAAAAGATTCTTTACAATTTTGGAAGAATGTATAATAGAATAGAATAAAAGAAGGTCTCAATGGGTTAGGGGAGCACTGGGGGTTGTCAAGGTTATGTTAGTATATATTATTTGTATGTTTGTGTTGTATTATATGTTGAAAATAATAAAAATATTATAAAAAAATAAAATAAACCAGTAGCTTATGTCAATGAATACAAAATTACATCAAATGTGTCCCCAAAACTGAGTTCAGTTCACTCCCGACATTGGCTCAATTCAGATGACACGATAGTCAATGGTGGGTTGACTAACCCTAACCCTAGGGGATACTCCCCACACAACATGGTAATAAATAATCAACAGTGGTGTGGATGAGGATCAGCGCTGAGTTGAATATGGCAGCATTCGGATGACACAGTAATCAAAACAACTGACGATTGTTTCCCCCACACCAGTTGTTTATTGTGTGATCCGAATTGAGCCATTGTGTTTACCTATCTGAAGCAACGATGACCAGGAAAGCTCAGCAGTCTTCTCCTAACAAGAACAAAAAAGGTTTCTTTACATGCTTCCAGACTGACTCTCACTTTGTGATAATCACTTCTTGCAGCAGATACCGAGGCGCCAGATCGCCAGGAACAGAAGAACATGTGCCGTCCAATTAGATGCCTTTGGAGCTGTTTGTAGCCATGATTCCCAGAATCCAGAGTGAAGAAACTGGTTTTAGGATGGATTGGATGGGGCACATGGAGAAATTTCATGTAGTTCCAGAACCATCCCACCAGTTTCCATCACTGAAGTGTGAATACCTGTATCATGTGACAGCATTTCTGGGAAAATACAGACTCTCACTTCAAGTCATTTCCAGCATCCTGACAAACCAGTTGTTTCCAGCTTTTGCCCTTTGGGTCTGCTCCCTAGCCTATAAAATGCACTGCATACATCCCGTTTGACTTCAGTCACCTTGGTTGATCCAGCTCTGTGGAAAGTTCTTTCTGGCTCCTGATCTCCCCATCGCTATGAAGGCACTCCTGAACACTTGCCTCCTCTTGGCCTTGTTTTCTCCAGGTGAGTATGAACCAGAGGTCCTGGGTTCTTCATGGGGAGGAGGCACCTGGGGAGGGCAGCATATAGATTATGAAGGGTGGTATAAAGCTTCAGAGCTTTGCAAGATAAGTGCAGAAGACCTCTATGGCCCAAGGGTCAAGATGAGCACACAGTGGACAACTGAATGATCAAGGGGCTGGAGCATCTCCACCACAAGGGAGGGTTACAACTAGGGATGTGCAGGGATTGCCCAGATCGGATTGGGACCTGGATCGGGACCTCCAATTTTGTCCCGGATCGGATCGGGGCCAATCCCAATCCAAAAATTGGACATCCGATTTTTGGATCGGCCGCCTGTTTTGTTTACCCCATAGACTTGCACTGGAGGAAAGTAAGCTTTCCCCCAATGCAAGTCTATGGGGGGAAATGGCGGCGGGTGGGTGAGTGGGGGCCGAACTCCCCCCTCCCTGTCCCTCCCCCCCACGGTTACCTCCTGGGGCCATCCGTGGGCATCAGCGGATGGCTCCAGCAGGTAAGCCCCCCCTCGCGGTTCTCCTTACCTGCCGGGGCATCCTCTTCTTTCACCTGCCGGAGATCTACTGAGAACTAGGCTTCACAGCCTAGTCCTCAGTAGAGCGCCAGGTGCATGCCCTGCTCGTTTCCTCTCCTCCTCCAGCAATCTTCCACAAAGATATTGCATAGAAAGATCCTGTTGTTGCATAGATTATCGACTCATGGTGAGCCCATCCCAACTCTCCGGGAGAGAACTTAGGATCACGTAAATTCTGTTCTCCTCAATAAACGGCAGACCCACTTCTTGCAGTTTGGAAAACAAAGTGCCCATTGAAAGCAGATGTTCAGACAGCGACTCTCCTTCATGGAGCTTTGTTCTATAAAGCTGACGCGTTAAACTTATTTTAGGACTTGCTGTTTGTCTCACATATACATGCTTTAATTTATCCTAGCACTCATTAGCTGTATCCGTCCGAGAAATATGAATCAATTACCTGTCATCGATACACAGCATAATATTTGCCTTGGCTCTTATGGCTAAATTGTCCCACTCCTCTTGTGCAGCAGCTCTCAGACCAGCCGGTCTTGGGACTTCCACGACATTCCAACATCCTTCTTTTCAGAGCAACATCTCTATTTTGAATGACCAAATTAGTTAATTGTTGTCGTTAAGCCTTTCGATAGGAACACCTCCATGCAAGCTCATCTGCGCCATGTTTCCTGGCTGACTCAAAACTACAGCCTTCCTCTGGCCAGAAAAATAACTTGACTCTTGATCCTCACTTGAATCACTTTCAGAGCTCAAATCCACTTCCTCCTGTTTATACATTAAACGATGACCATCATCCACTGCTGTATCAGGAATTCCTGGGACTCTGGGCACATAACCAGCCTGGGAAAGAAGTGCTCCCAGTTCACTTACAGCAGAGTAAGCGTGTTTCCAGAGATCCAATCAGTAAAATTACTCACACAGCAGCGGTTTGTGTATAATACAAGCCTTTTACTGTGATTCCAATAGATATATACAGCAGTCTGGTCCATCCAAATGTTATACAGGTTCCAGGAAGATTTTACATAGCATATCCGTCCATCCTCATAATTCTCATACAACCAGCCTCTCTCCTCATCCTCCATCAAATATTTACAGCTTATATACAGTAGACTGGACAATGACTAAGCACTTAATCAATTAGGAAAACTTCTAGAAAAAACCCACTATCTTCCTGGCCTTTTCAGCAGCAGATAGCAAAACTATTCTCCTAGCTAATTGACTTCAGGTGCACTAGTCAGTCCTCTGGACACTTTGCAACTGTCCAGTCCTTTTATTCATCTTAAATGAAATTTTCCCTGACAAGAAGAAGATGCCCCAGCAGGTAAGTGGGCCCCCCTCCCCCCTCCTCCCTTTCCTCCTTGCACCATGATCGTCACCTGGCCGAGCTTTCTGCTTCCATTGGCGGGTGCCCGCTGGAGCCCGCCAATGGAAGCGGACAGCCCCCCCAGGTAAGTCTCCCCCCCCCGCAATCCTCACCTTGCCAGGCTGTCCGCTTCCATTGGCGGGCGCCCACTGGAGCCCGCCGATGGAACCGGATAGCCCTCCCAGGTAAGCCCCACCCTGCTGTCCCCTTGCATCAGCGGGCACCCGCTGGTGCCCGCCAATGGAAGCGGGGGCGGGGGCCAGTGGGCGCCCGCCAATCCTCCGATTTTTTCTGAACCTGATCGGGTCCTTCCAGACCTATTTGGGAAAGATCAGACGATCCAAAGGGGTGATCAGAAATCGGAAAATTGCATCTGATTTCCCCTGGATCAGCTCCGGATCATGGATCGGACCCGATCCAGTGCACACCCCTAGTTACAACACCTAGGGTTGTGTAGCTTTGGGCAAAAAAAAAAGGGTTAGGAGAGACATGACAGAATTCTACAGATTATATGGCCTTTAAACTCCCCATTTATGCAACATGGAACATGTGTCATTTCTGAAGCCTCCATTGTGTGCAACAATGGAGGCTCTGGATTAGGGTGTACGGATTGTGAGCACTCGTTGGACACTCGTAGAGACTTCAAGAAGCTCACGCTTTGAGCTGGGATGGGCAGTGGGGGTGGGCGGCAGTGGTGGGCAGCAGCGGTCAGCAGCGGGCAGTGGCGCTGGATCGGGGAACGTCCAATGAGCTGGATGCGGGTGGGTCTGTCCATCACTACCAATGAACCTAACAAAACTAAAATGATTTACCATCATCTGACACTCATTTTATTCAATGTAATTTTATTCAACATAGCATTACTTTTATTTAGGCTTTTAAAAATGTTTCATATGGATTTAAACTCCTCTCTCAGTCAGAGTACCTTCAAACTTATCTGTATCACCAGAACCATTCTGTATACATGACTGACGTTTAGAACCCTTTCTTGTATCTGCAGTGACACCTTTGCATTGTCAAAGCTGTGTTAACCTTGGAGGAAGATGTGATGATGCAGATGTGGAATCTGTGGAGTGTACAGAGGATCAAGATGTTTGCCTTGTCGCCATTACTTACACTACGCTACGTGAGTGAGAAAGTGTCTTCAGTCCCCTTATTGAGCCTCTTCAGATGACATGCTAAGCCATGGTAGTTAAGCAGTTTGAGCTAAATCTGATAGCTTAGCGTGTCATGTCAACTATTCCTAGCCATGGTGGTTACAGAAACATGCTTTTAACAAGTTCACTAAGCATTTGCTGCAAAAGGGTTAGTGGCCTAACCATGGTTTAGCATGGTTGTGTTTTCATCACTTCTTCTCTGTATCATCCAGAGATAACTCACACGTGTCTGTGAGGAATCACTACAGAACTAGGGTGACCATGTGAAAAGGAGGATAGGGCTTCTGTATCTTGTAGGGTGACCATGTGAAAAGGAGGGCAGGGCTTCTGCATCTTTACAAGTTGCATTGAACCTGGAATTTCAGCAGGTGTCATTTGTATGCATGCAGCACCTGCTGAAATTCCCTCTTCATCACAACAGTGAAAGCTGCAGGAGCCCTGCCCACTTTTGTATCTGGTTACTCTGGTATAGCTTTAAATGTGATTCTTCCCCCCCCCCCCCAATCTGAAGAAGCTCTGATACAGGCTACAAGACTGTGATAGCAGCCACTCAGTACAGGAGACGTTAACTGAATAAATGCCCTATCTCAATGCAGGCATCATTTTTGGGGCACTTTTCTGTTCCCCACTGTACCCCACAACTAGATCTGAAGGTAAATGAGACATTAATGAGAACTATTGCTGTCAGCAAGAACAGGGCCAGATCTACACCAAGCAGGATATGACACTTTGAAATCGGTTTGAGAGCTGTATATGGAGTGTGTCCTGGGCCCCAACAGTTGTCACTCCTGTTATAAACTGTTTTAAAGCAGTAGTGTAGATCCTGCCCAGGAGTGCCAAATTAGGGGAAACCACCTAACATCTCCAAAAATCACTGTGAGAGATACATTTTCCCGCCACTCTAGATATTTCTTTCTGATTTTCTTTCACAGTTGACGCGCCAATAGGTATCGATTACAGGGGATGTGGCATATTAAAGGAATGTTTCAAAGGGGATTTTTCTATGGCTTCACATGATGACTATGTTCTGGCGAAAATGTACTGCTGCTCGACAGATGATTGTAATACACGAGATCTCCAGTGTAAGTATCTGTATCCGTTTGGACTCTACTACATTGATATCTCACAGCCCAAGAAACAGAACCCAAGCTGAGGCTGTGCAAATAAGCGCTGATTTGATTCTCAGTGGCGGAGGTCACCAACAGCATGGAGCAGGATTGTCTGAACATGACTATCCTATGTGAGCAAATGGCTGCAATTTATTTCTATGGGACAAAGTAAAGGCTTGCATTTGGGGGACACTGTTGCAGTGGAAGCATAAAAAAAACCCTCTCCTCCTTGCACTGGTTGATTCACCAACAGGAATCCCGCTAACAGATTGTGATCTGGCTATCTTACCTTGCTCTGCTCCTTGCAATATGCAACCTCTGTTATCACACACAGACACATTCACACAACACTTCACAATAGGGATGTGCACCGGATCGGGTCCGATCTACAATCTGGACCCGATCCGGCCAAAATTGTATAAAACGATTTGATCCTGATTCCCAGCACCTGAATCGGCAGATCCAATCTGATCCGATCCAAAATGGACCCAATCCGGATTGGATTGGATCGGAGGATTGGACACCTTCCCCCCACTCGCACTCCTTCCCTGCTGGGGCTGTTCATAGACGGCCCTGGCAGGATAGGAGAACGAGTGGGAGGAGGGATCTTACCTGCTGGAGCTGTCCGCAAAGGACAGCCCCAGTAGGTATGGAGCATGAGTGGGGGGACTTACCTGCCGGGGCCATCCACTTCCATCTGTGGCCACCCGCGGGCAGCTGTGGATGGAAGCAGACGGCCCTGGCAGGTAAGGAGCACAGGTTGGGGGGCTTACCTGTTGGGGCCATCCACTACCATCCGCTAACGCCCACGTGTGGCAGAGGATGGAAGTGGATGGCCCCACCAGGTAAGGAGCATGAGGGGGGAGGGGGAAGGGGAGGGGGAGGGCCCCACTTACCTGCCTGGATGCCCTCTTCCTTCTGCTGCCAAGTTGAATCTACTGAGAAACAGGCCTCACGGTCTAGTTCTCAATAGAGCGCCAGATTATGCATCCCCTGGCTCTCTACTGAGAAGTGGGCCGTGAGGCCTGATTCTCCATAGATTCAACCCAGCAGTGGAAGGAAGTGGACGGCCCCGGCAGGTAAGGAGCACGAGTGGGGGGGAGGGACAAGGAGGGGGGAGTTAGGCCCCCACTCACCCCGGCCCAGGCTTGCATTGAGGGAAAGGTTTCTTTCCCCCAATGCAAGTCCATGGTGAAAACACCGACCGATCGGAAAATCAGAAGTCCGATTTTCAGATTGGAATCGGATCCGATCCAATCTGGGGGACCTCCGATTTTTTCCGATCCGGGACAAAATAAGAGGTCCCGATCCGGGTCCCAATCCAATCTGGGGGGTCCGTGCACACCTGTATCCAGTTTCTTCGCCTGTTCTTTCTTTATTTCTTTAGTACATTTATATCCAGGCTTTTTGCCTCCGTAAGGAGCCCAAGGCATTATATCCTCACAACAACAACCCTGAGGAGTAGGTTGGGCTGAGAATCTGTGACTGGCCCACAGTCACCCAATGAGCTTCCATGGCATAGTGGGGCTAGAACCCAAATCTCTTGACTTCAAGTCCAACACACTATACACAACCACACATTTGCTCTCTTTCTCCCCAGTATGGATTTAAACAGAACAATGCCCTATTAAATTAGAAGGCTATTTATTATTGGGCATTATTAGGGACAGAAAGCCACACATTCACAATTCCTTCTTGCAGATCTTGATCTCTATCTTAGGGGCCATAAACAGAGGATTTGTTTAAATTGAGGCACTGGAGTTCCACAGCCAGCTTGATGGACATTCTGGGGCAGACGGAAATAGATGTGGGGAGAAATGGAATGGTCATGGAAGCGTGTGCTGACTTTACGGGTTTGTTTTTGAAGTGCAAGATTACAACAACCTTCCACTCAATGGGATGAAGTGCCCAGCATGCCTCTCAACTGGATCTCAACCTTGCCAGGAGACAACCATGGAGTGCCGTGGCAATGATAATCGATGTCTCAAAACTAGTTTTCACGTCTCTTCACGTGAGTAAAATTGCAAACCAGCAATGGGCCGTCTGGAAGGCTGCAAGGTTTCTCACTTTCGTGCTTGCTTTCTGCAGGTAGAAGAGCAATGGAAAAGGCTTGAATTTGCTATGCATTTCCTTATTTATTTTAGCTTTTTTCCCATTAAACCGCCCTCCTGGATTACGTAGTCCCTCTTATGCAGAGCAAGTTCAGAAGAGCTGCCCATCTTGTCAGAGGAGATAGGAGAGGGGAAAAATCACCTTTGCTTTCTTCCACATTCAATTTTTTAAAATCTCAAGTTCTTTCTCTTCTGAATATGAGGAACTGTGCAAATGTTGGTAACTTCTGATCATAAACGAACAGAAACAAAACTCTTCCATCTGCATGAGCCAAATGCAGGATGGAGAGGACCGTGATGTACCTGCCTGACATGTAACTGGTAAAGATGAGGAGCCTGTCAGAAAAGAGAGATGGCAACTGGAACTATTCACTAACATGTTGAGTATACACAGATTCAATCCCAGGCTTAAATACCTGGCCATTCTTTTTATCTGAAATTCTTTTTGTCCTGGACTTGAAGAACTTTGTACATTTTGGTAAATCCTCCTAAAAATTGTAATTGGAAATATTTGCCTATCCTTCATGGTTAAATGCACAGAGATTCAAACCGAGACTTTTTTTGCAGATACTCAAGTAGCCTAGATCATAAATCTGTCAATTTCTGTTTCTCCCCCATTCAGATTCTTTCCTTCAAGTTCTTTTTCTCCCAGATAGGGAGAACTTTGCAAATGTTGATGAATTCTGCTCAGAACTTTGCTGAAATGAAGTGAAATAATTGCCATCTTATCTGCTGCACAGGGGATCCCAGGGGTAACCGGGGATGACCCAGGGACAACCGCAGGATAATGTACACCGGGGATATCCCAGGGTGTGTGGGGGTTTCCCTTACCTGGTCCGGTGCGCACGGCTCCTCTGTAGCTTTTTTTTAAAAAAGGCGGCCAAGACAGGTGCAATGTCCCTGTTTGTTTCTGCGATGTCATGTTTCCTGTTTGTCTCTTGGGGGACGATCCTGGAAGCAGGTACGTCTGGGATCAACCCTCTCCCTTCCGCTACACCCTTAAGTGTAGAAAGGGCCCATGACTTCCTTTCACAGGTTATTGGAGTTTTAATTCCTCATTTGATGGGAGAGAAACTGACCCATCTAACGGAACTCTCAGAACTCCTATTCATTTAACGTTTAAGCATTTGCTTTTTATGTGTGCATACTAGGGGTGTGCATGCCAAAAAATATCATTGTTTATCGTTATCATCATTTCAGACCAAAAAAAATATTGTCTTCATTCATATCGTTGGTGAACAGTATCATCTTCACGATAATTATTGTGAAAAAACAATATTTTTCACAGCCCTATTTTTAAAGAAAAAAATGCCTATAATTTCTCTATTTTAAAAATTAGAGGTTTGAAACTTGGTCACAATGCTTATGGGGTATGCCTAAGTATGTGCATGAAATTTGAGATCGATCCCTCCAACACTCGATTTTATATGAATTTATTTAAGATCATTTCAGTTCTGACAGATCAGAATGTCAGCTCACCATGTGCGTTCATTCAGACCTGTCAGAATGGAAACGATCTTTAAAAAATTCATATAAAATCGAAGGTTGGAGGGATCTATCTCAAATTTCATGCACATACTTAGGCATACCCCATAAACACTGTGACCAAGTTTCAAACCTCTAACTTTCAAAATACATAAACTATAGTTATATTTATGTGGCAGTCCAATAAAATGATAAAATCGCCTGAAAATTATCGTCTCCAATGATTATCATAGGTTTTTCTATCGTATCGTTCTCGTTAAACACATGCACGATTATGACTTTATCGTATCGTTATCGTACGTTTTAATGATACAATACACATCCCTAGTGCATACTGTCTTCCTGCACACTGATTTGGAGGAAGACATGTCAGTACTGACCCAAAGACTTGGTAATCAGTAGTGCTCTCACTTCACCACTGTAGCAGCCTGCCCCTGCTCGCTTGGCTGTGCAAGCGTCTTCCAAGCCTCGGATTGGCCTGGCAAGTGCTCAACAACCGTCTGCCCTCACACCGAAATTGCACACTTCATCTTCCTGGGTCAATGGCAGCCACCATTGACCCAGGAAGGGGAAGTGCACCACTTTGGAGCAGTGGGCAGATGGCTACTGTTGGGGGTGGGCGCTCACATTGGGAGCCCCTAAGTGGGTCTTGGGGGCCGATCTCCTGGACCTAGTTGGGCTCTTGGGGAATCCTTAGTAATTGGGATGGTGCACAGGCCTTTGCTGAGAAGTGACTTCAGGGTTTTTGAGGGTGGGGCAAGGCACCTTCATGGTTTCATAATTTCTACAAGATGAAGGACTCATATGCCTGTTCTCCTTCTTTTCCAGTTGGCGTTTACCAGAAGAGCTTTGTTTTACATGGTTGTGCAACAAAGGACATATGTGACTTCCGTCCTGGACGGTCATATGATGGGGGCTTTTTCACAACACACATCACCGAAAAGGAATGCAGTTATCCTCAGGCTTCCTACAATCAAGCCAGACTTGAGTGGTAGATAGACGAGGATCAAATGCTCTTCTCCATGTATTCTAGCTGCTTTAGAAGTGGGGATGATATTGGGGGCCCTAGTGGTGAGAGCAACCCCTGTCCGAGATTCACAATTCTTTCATTTTATATTTAGAGACTGGTGGAGGGTGCGAGGGTTTCAGGGTGGAAGATGAACGAGGGTTTAGATATGCTAATTTTGGGCCTCCTGGTATACGGATTAATTTTCACAGAATCAAAAAATAAATTGGTATGGCAAGTAAACCTGTGTTGGTATATTTCTTTTCGATAAATATTTTAATCCATGGGTCATGCGGTGTTGTTGTCTCATCTACATCGATATAACAGATTTGGTCTCATCTCATTTCATCCGAAAATAAGCAATCCCATTGTGCTATTAACAATTTCTTTCCCCAATAAACTTTTAAACTTTGTGAATTGAATCTTTGTGGTGTCTTTTCTTCTTGGATTATCCATCCCATGTCTTATAGCCAACCCCACTGTGATCATTTAAAAGCAACTAGAGGTGTTTTTGTTTTTCATGGGAGCAAAGGGTGTTTATCTTATTTTCCAGCTGACAGTGGTAAGAAATATGCCAGAATATACACGTATGATCAAAGCAGCTCTAACTGAAAGGAGTCAAGCCAAAGGACCATATTTGAAGGGAAGGTGAGAATCCCTGTGGGGTAGTGGTTAGAATGTTGGACTGGGAATTGGGAGATCCGGGTTCAGGTCTGAATTTGGCCACTGGAGGCTCACTCAGTGACTTGAGGCTTGCCACAGACTCTCAGCCCAACCTACCTCACAGGGTTGTTTTGAGGATAAATGGAAAGGGGGAGGGTTCTGTGCACTGCCTAGGGTTCCTAAAGGAGGAAAGAGACAGGATTCTGACAAGGAACAGGGCAACACTGAACACTAAGGCTAAATTTCCAGAGCAGAGGAAACCAGCCCGTATCGGACTAAAAGCGAAAGAAACAGAAGTACAGCAGATTTAGCTGCTTCATCAGCAGCAGACCTGGCATCGTCTGGAACGGCACATGTGGCGGCACTGCAAGAACTGGTAGATGGCACCAGTGGCTTGGCAAGCTTCCAATGCAGTGGGGCACAGGTAAGTCTGTCCCCCCCAGTCCACACACAAACACACACACACACACACACACACAGAACAAAACCCTGTTCAAGTGTTCAAAAAAAGAGTAAAAAGTACTGCATGAGAAGAGGCTTGAGACCTGCATCCTTGGGGACCCTCCACACAAGCCAGAATGTCGAGAAATCCTCCAAAGAGCATCTCCTGCAGTTATTACTCCCTAATACAATACAGAAGGCAGCAGTTGAGATAGTCCCAATAGAATAATGCTCATCAGCACACAACTACTAAAATATTAAACAATATCCCAAGAATGGGGGTAAGTAAACATTTTATATAACATATTAATTGTATATCAAGCCCGATAGAAACGAAACAAGTAGTTAATGACAAGAAACAACACAATAGATATGACAACCTAGCAAAAACGGTTTACAGAAACAAAAAGCTGACCTCATATACAGGTCTTTGAACATTTGGTCTTAAAAGATATTTGTCAACTGGGACAATCCTCTTTAAAAAGATGGCAGAACTTATCCAGGAAGGACCAACTCAGTGTGAAGCAATTTTCCAATGATCAATCCATATTGATTGAGGAAGCTGATAAGGGGGGTGCTAGTGTACTATTAAATAAGGTGGACTATTTAAAACATGTACACAGACAATTACTAGATGAACAGTGTTACATGTCCTTTCCGTGTCTCATATGATGGAAGACATATTTCTTCCATCATATAAACAGTTGTGATTGCGGCTATACTTTTGGGACTAATAGATGAACAAACCTCAAAATTTTTACAAAATTTGAATCCACGTATACCAGTATTATACATTCTGAAGATCCATGAGCCAGGTTTTCCTCCCCCTGGCCGTCCCATCATTTCAGATTCCAATTCAGTATCGGAGCCGTTGTCACAGTACGTGACCATTTTCTACGTGTTTTCGTGATTCAAATGCCCTCCTATTTAAAGGATACTACTGGTTGAAGGCATGAACGTTCCTTCTGATGCTATTGTGGTAACGTTGGATGTTAATTCCCGCTACAGAAGTATCCCCCATGAGGAAGCCCGAACAGTGGTGGAATCCTACCTGAATTCCCCAACCATAAACATTGAGATACTGCTGAGTCATATCGTCATTACAGCTGATACATTACATTAATAATGTGGATGTGTAAGCTCTTTTCTGGGGTTTGTACTTTATTTCATTTTATTGCCAATTATGTTTTTCAGTCATAATAGTCTGAAGAAGCTGTTGCGAAACAGGCATAAGAAGCCGGTGGCCTGCAGTATTGAGTGCACCTCATTTCAGTGACTGCAACGAATGTGTTAGTTTTTTGTTTTTGCAAACCATTTTTGCTAGGTTGTCTTATCTATTGTATTGTTTCTTGTCATTAACTACTTGTTTAGTTTCTATCATGCTTGATATACCATTAATATGTTATATAAAATGTTTACTTACGCCCATTCTTTGGATATTGTTTAATGTTTTAGTAGTTGGATATTACTCCCCAGACAGATTCATAGCGATGTGCATCATTCCCACCTCTATCATTCACTATAATTAGTATTAGCATGATGGTCCATGCGCTAAGAGGGTTCATAGATGAACTAAACATTCTTTATTTCTGTTTTTGAAGGCCCTACAAAAAGTCCCTCAACCAGTAGACCCCATTATGGGGGAGGGGATGAATTTCTGAGTGCCCGAAAGAATCTTCAAAGGTTATAGGGGAGACTACAAAACTATCGTTTGCACATCCAATACAAACTGGCAATATGACCCGGAGAAGCCATTTCTTCTTGGCTCTGATGGTCATTAGCACCACTTCCTGCTCTGTGCAGAAGAAGCGGCGCTACAGAAACACCCACTGAATGGGCTCCTCATCCCTATTGTGGGACAGAAGCAGGTCACAAAGCAATGGTAGGGAAACATGTTATCCACCATGTCTGAAAACACTCAAAGAGGGATTGAAGAACTTCAGCAGGTTCCTATAACTCTTTTTTCTTTACAGACTTCCTGAGTGATCCTCACTTGATAGCAAGCCCTTTTTGCACCAGGTCAGGGATGCCAGACTGCCAGGAAAAGAATATCAGGTACAATCAGGTACAAATAGCTGTACAATCAGAAATCTTTGAAGCTGTCTGCAGCGATATTTTCTCACAGCCAGAGTGGTGAAACAGATTTTAGGCTGGACTGGATTGGGAGTCTGGCATCATTTCATTGGGTTCTGGAAAACCATCTCATAGTTTTCCACAACGAGATGTGAATTCGTTTAGAGACACTTCCCGCATCCCATCAAACCAGTTGTTCCCAGCTTTTGCCCTTGGGCTCCTCCCCTTGGCCTATAAATGTTTCTGCGTAAACCCTCTTGACTTCAGTCACCTTGATTGGTCCAGCTCTGACCCTAGTCCTCTGGTCTTTTGATCTTCCCATCGCTATGAAGACACTGCTGAGCACATGCCTTCGCCTTGCTTTCTCCGGGTGAGTATGAACCAGAACTCCTGGGTTCTTGCTATTCCTTTGGGTGCAAAGAGGCACCTGTGGAAGGCAGTATATAGGTAACGGAAGATGGTATATACATATTCTCAAAATAAATTAGTCTGGAAAATGTAGCTTTCTTATCATACAGAGTGTCTGGGTCAGTGCATTGAAGAATTCTCATTTCTATGATGATTTGGCTGAAACCTATGACAGTACAATCTATACTATAGACTTGTAGATAATTTACCATGTAGCATACCTGGGCAACCTAGCCTCCTTCAGGCATTGATCGAGATAACAATTTCCCTCCTTTATATAAGTCGAAAAAGAGAGAGAGAGAGATCTGGGTATCATCAATGTATTGATGGACCTAAGTGAAATCTCTGGATACACTTTCCACTTTAACATGGAGATGTTTAAAAGCATGGGGGACAAATAGAACCCTGATGAACCCCATAGGTGAAAATCTCATGGGCTTAGTAGTAGTACTTCCCCCAAAAAACCTTCTATGAATGCTCAGCCAATAGGACCAGAACAATTTGCCACATCGTTCCTCTGAGTCCATTTATTGGCCAAGTATCCCTGAAGGATACCATGACTGAAGGTATTGGAGAACATTGAGAGGTCCGGCAGAACCACAAAGGATGCATTCCCCTCTTCTTGCTTCTGTTTTAGGTTGTCTGCCAAGGCAATCAAGTCTGTTTTTTGCCCCAAAGCAGGCCTGAATTCTGACTGAAAAGGAGTCTGTTACTCTGTTCCATTCACCACCATCTCAAAAATCAAAAGGGAGATTAGAGAAATGGTCCAGACAGAAAGGTATCAATAAATGCCAATTAAATGAGCAGGGCTGTCATCACAGATGGGGTGGGAGGGAATGGCCCTCTTGGGGGACATTCGAAGTTCTATTGAATGTAGTGAAAACCAAAGTTAGCCTCTCAGGAAGAAATGAAACTTCTCATACCTTGGCCCACCCTTAGCCATTGAACCAAACAAAGCTGAGATGTCGGACTCTCATTTGACACTAATTTCATTGAATACAATTTTATTCAACAAACTATTACTTGTATTTAAGGTTTTTAAATGATTCATGGGAATTTACAGTCCCCTCTTCCTCAGTGTACCTCCAAGCTAACCAGTACCACCAGAACCATTTGGGGTACTTGACTGGACAGAAGGATGGTGACATTGTGATCTACAAGTAGAAATTCAGGGTCTTTTTGTCAAGATTTGCTTGAGTGAAATAGGTGGCCCTGAAGATTTACAACCCCCTCTCCTACCTGCAGTGGTCCCTCTGAGCTGTCTCATGTGTTTTGACCTGGATGTAAAATGCCATGAGCAAGATGTGAATACGATGGATTGTGATGCGGATGAAGATGGTTGCTTTGCTCTTAGTATTGAAATGAATTTATGTGAGTGAGATGTGCTTTCAGTCCACTCAGCACTCAGATTTCTTTTTACCATTTGGTCCAGAAAAGATTCAGATATGTATGTGAGGAATCATTCCAAAACCGTGACCCTAATATCGAGAAATAAATAAGTATAAAGAACCTATGACTATTTCAACGGCACACTGTCACAGTTTCAGTAATCTCCTCAAGTGCCAAACAATTACAACAGAGGGGCCAAATTACAATTTCAAGAAGAGTTTGAAGGGGGGATATATTCCATTGGTGGGCACAACCCAAGGCAAATGGGTGCGTGGGTGAGTGTGAAAAAGGCCCCAAAGGCCAGCATATTTTAGCTTAATGCTCTTACTGCCAGTAAATTAGCCTGAGGGAGGCATTTCAAACTTTTAAAATGGGAGTGGGAGGATGGAGGGCAGAGGAAGGAGCAAGGCCTGGTGAAATATCACCCTTGTGAAATGTCAAGGAAGGATGTGAAAAAGGGGGGGCTATATTCAGTACCCAGATCCAAATTTACAACTGCCCTTGCCACACCAATTTCTCTGCCCCACAGTCAAGCATCTGCCACATCTGGGTTCTGCTTGCATTTGGATTTGGGGGTACCATTAGGCAAGGCAGCTTTGGCATCCCCCCTTAAAAAAGAAGATGCAGGGCATGAAAACCAAGAATTCATTCGCCCTGCCTCTCGCATTAAGGATGGTGGCTCTGTTGGGGGGTTGGGCCTGTTTCTGACCGTGGAATTCTTGACAAAGTTCAGAATGTCTTGACTTTGCCACTCTCTGCTCCTGGTGTGGATCTCAGGCCTGGACAGACATTCAGTTCATCTGAACCACTGATCAAACTTAGAGAGGCCTACCATCTTCCTGTGTGAACAGAACGTGTGTGCCTGAGCAGAATGGCCCTGGGTTACACACTGCAGAATTAGGTGGAAGCTGGAGAGGGGCCTAGACTTCAAGAAACCTTTTCCATCATCCTTTATGGTGGAGAAACATTTTTTTTTATTATTTATTTATTCATGTATTTATTTATTTTATTCCATTTATATACCGCCCCATAGCCGAAGCTCTCTGGGCAGTTTACATCAGATAAATGTCAAGAATATCCCAGAATTGGCTTCCGAAAGCACAACTCAAAAACCTTTTCATCTATTGGAAGAGGTGCTGGCCATACATACAAACTGCAAATTTCAGTAACCTACTGTCCTGCTTATGTAACATGCTTATGGGGAAAGCATGTACCCATTTTGGTATTGCTTTCCATGTTCCGAAACTGAAGGTAGATAAGCCTGAACTGAGCAGGGGGTTGGACTCAATGGCTTTATAGGCCCCTTCCAACTCTACTATTCTATGTTTGTGGGGGATATAAGACATTTGATTACCCCAAAAGTAAGTGGTGAATATAAACTTAGTCTTAATTACTGTATTTTATTATTTTCTCTTATCAGCCAGCTTCTGTCAATACACTGCATCAATTCAGATCCCAAGTCAAGAGAATCATTAAATATGTAGAAGCTCTATCTCAATGCAGGCATCAACCCAGGCACCTATCTTTCCCTCCCTGTTGCTGCCCCCCTCACAACTAGATCTGAAAGTTAAACCAGCATTTTAGGGTTTTAGGAACCCTCTCTCCCCTTACCAAGGTCTCCTGGCTACCAGTATAGCTTTTTCAGGGGGTTGGAGCCAATGACATGGGAATAGTCCATTCCCATGAGTTTAGTAATCCAGCTTAGATCTATAAATACCGCAGTAATTGCCCTGAATCCCATCATTTGCGAGCACTTTTCATAAAGGATGAAACAAAACCCTCCCAACTGGCCAACTTCCATAATTCATACCATCACACTTTGCGTATTTTGGTTAGGGGGAGATTGACTTGATTTGTTGTCACGATAGACATCATTTTCTAATTCTCTTTCACAGTGCCATTTTCAATACAGTTTGCTTACAAGGGATGTACTAAATCTAAACTCTGTGAGGAAGGAGATTTTATGATGAGTTCAATACCTAAAAAAATATGTTCAGCTGGAAACTTACTGCTGCCAGATGGACAATTGTAATGTACAAGATACTGAACGTAAGTATCTGTCTCTCTTTAGACTCAACCTGCATTTTTATAAAAGCCACTTGTATAGGCTGACCAGATAAAATCCAGGTCAGGGCTCATGTAACTTTAACAGTTGTAGAGAAAAGGGAATTTCAGCCAGTGTCATTTGTATGCAATTAGTTCCTGGTGAAATTCCCTCTTCATCACAACAGTTAAAGTTGCAGGCACTATACTAGAGTGACCATATACAAAAGAAGACAGGGCCCCTGCAACTTTAACTGTTGTGATGAAGAGGGAATTTCACCAGGGACTAATTGCATACAAATGACACTGGCTGAAATTCCCTTTTCTCTACAACTTTTAAAGTTACATAAGCCCTGACCTGGATTTTATCTGGTCACTCTACATTGTAAATATCACCAACAGGAATCCCATTTAGGAGGTGCTAAGGATATTTTACCTTCCTCTGCTCCTAGCAATATGCAACCTCTGTCATCACACACAGACACAGTGAGCATTTCTAAAGGAGGCTAAAATCCCACACCCTTACCAGGGCTTCTGCTTCCAGATTCGATGCGGCATACATTGGCTCCATTCCACATGATTTCACCCAGAAAAAAAACAGGACTCTGGAAATTCATTGGAAAGTTATCCCACTTTGAAGACCTTTCCACGTAGAGAATTAATGACCCCAAAAGAGGGGAGGGGCCTTGGAGGTTGATGATGTCATGTGAAGGACCCACAAAAACCCTTGAGTGACCAATCAGGAGTGTACCATAGAAGCCTCATGGAAAAGACTTCCTCATAATAATTCCTATTTTGCTATTTAGGAGGGGGGAAAGAAAGAAAAAAGGACAGGCATCCTGCCCCTAAGCCTGCTCTTTCTCCCCACTGTATATTTTATTGGAATCATTTTATATTTAATTAGAATCTTTCTCCCAACAGAAAGAGATGACACTTTAATGTTTGGCATTATTAGGGACAAGAAGCCACACATTCACACCATCTCCTTGCAGATTGGTATGCTGCAATGTTGAAACCCTTCTAACATGAGTTTTAAGGGACAGTCTATTTAAAGGGCAACAGTTTTCCATATCTGCATGGGAAATAAATAGAGGAGTTATGAAATTTTTATCTTTTTCTTCAAACAAAGTTCAAATTGTGGTGCTGGAGTGTCACTACCAGTCCGACTAGATGATATTGGGCTAAATCGAACCATGATCTTCCTCATTATAAGGCAGGCTCATATCTTGGCCTATGTCCATATATGGTCATAAGATAACACACCAATGTTAAAGGGACCCACCGGACCAGGGAGAAACTGGCTACTGCTGAAGGACCACAGCCACCCTTTAGCAGTCTGGATACCATGCAGATGTGTGATGCGCAAACCCTGACAATAATATTTGGATGAAATCGTGAACAGGGCTGCAGGTTTGCCTGAAGCGAGATGCCCAACTGGTCATTCTGGGGCAGACAGGAATAGATGTGGGGAGAAATACACTGGTCACGGAAGTGTGTAGTTCGTATTTGCAGTGCCATGTTATGAGGAGGTTCCACTCAATGGGTTGCACTGCTCAGCCTGCTTTGCATACAATTCAACTTCTTGCAACAGCCAGAATAAAACTGTTCAATGTCGTGGCACAGAAAATCAATGTCTCCGAAGTAGTCTTACAATCAACCCATGTGAGTAGAATTGCAAACTAGTAAGGGGTTGTCTGGAAGGCTGAATGATTGCTTGCTTGCTTGCTTGCTTCCTGTAGGTAGATCAGCAATGGAGAAGGCTGGCATTTGCTAAGCAAGTTCTTTCTCTTCTCAGTATGAGGAACTTTGCAAACGTTAGTAAATCCTAATCAAAAAAGAGCTGAAGCAAAATCCTAAAGGTGTTTTTAATTTTTAATTTTTTTGCTTTTCGTGTTTGCAGATTGTCTTCCTGCATACAGATCTGGAGGGTGGGGGTTCATGACTGACTCAAGGGCCTATCAATCAATACGTTGCAAAGTGCTGCAACATTTTTTTAATGGTGGTGGGGTCTCAGGTAAAACCCCCTCAAATATCTTCCAGATAAAAGACTCATCAAAATATTGTCCTTCTTTTCCAGTTGACAACTACAAGGCTACTGTAGTTTTCAAGGCTGTGCCACAGAGGATTTATGTAGCCAACATTTAAAAGTATTAAATGACTCCATGATGAAATTCAAGTTGCTAGATCTGGAATGTGACAATGCCCAGGCATCATCCAACCAAACTGTACTTGAAGGGTAAACAGAAGAGAGTAAAGCCTGCCTCCTCATGAATCCCATGATTTCCAAAAGTGGAAGGAATTTGGGAATCTCATGGTGAGAGCATTGAGGATCTGGGAGCAAAGATTTTGTGTTTTTTCTTAGAGGCTGGGGGAGGGTGAGATAAAAGAATATATATATATATATATATATATATATATATATATATATGGATTTTGGGGCCTCATGTGGATGGGTTCATTTTCATGCAATTCTGATCCAAATAAATTGGTATGGCAAATAAAATATGTGTTGGTATATTTTTCCATTGAGTATTTTGATGCGTATTGGGAGAGCAATCAGATTGGTTAGAAACAGATGTCCTCTCTTCACATTCCATCCAAACCTAAGTGATCATAGCTGTCATCTTGAGTAAATCCCATTCAACTCTGTCGATTTATTTCTCCCCCAAAGGTAAAAGAGACAAGTTCCATAAAATAGGGTCTGCGGCCCCTGATTCGTGACGTCCCTTGGAGCATACTTACAGGGCTGATTCTAAAGAATGAGCCTTCAGTGGGGGTAAGCAACCTGACACCCTCCAGATGTTTGGATTACAACTCCCATGATCCTTGACCATAGGCCAGGCTGGTTAAGGATGATAGGAGTTGTAGTCCACGACATCTGGAGGCTACCAGAAGGTGGTGCTTGGGGAACATTGCTCGGCCCCGTGGATTCTCCAGTATGGGGTTCCGCAGGGGTCAGTTTTGTCCCCCATGCTGTTGAACATCTACATGAAACCATTCAGTACAGTCATCCGGAGTTTTGGAGTGCATTGTCATCAGTACACTGATGACATGCAGCTCTATTTCTCCTTTTCATCTTCATCAGGTGAGGCTGTGGATGTGCTCAACCAGTGCCTGGCTGCGACAATGGAAGCGGACGGCCCCAGGGGGGGTAGGGAGCGCGGGGAAGGGGGCTTACCTGCCGGGGCCGTCCACAGCGGACGGCCCCTTGGGGGGAGGGAGTTAGGCCCCCCCTCACCCACCCGCCGCCATTTTTTCCTCATAGACTTGCATTGCAATGCAAGTCTATGGGGGAAAAAATGGCGGCCGATCCAAAAATTTACGATTTTTGGATCGGGATCGGACTCGATCCGGTCCGGGGGGCCTCCGATTTTGTCCGAACCGATCCATGACAAAATTGGAGGTCCCGATCCGGGTCCCGATACGATCCGGGGGGTCCGTGCACACCCCTATCTACTACATTGATATCTCACAGCCCAAGAAACAGAACCCAGGCTGTGTAAGAAAGCACTGACTTGATTCTCAGTGGCTGAGGTCACCAGCAGCGTGGAGCAGGATTGTCTAAACACGTCTCTCTCCTGTGTGCATGAATGGATGCCATTTCTTCCCAAGGGACAAAGTAAAGGCTTGCATTTGGGGGACATTGTTGTACTGGGAACATTTAAAGAAAAACCTCTCCTCCTTGCACTGGTTGACTCACCAACAGGAATCCCACCAACAGGTGGTGTTCAGGCTATCTTACCTTGCTCTGCTCCTTGCAATATGCAACCTCTGTTATCCCACACAAGCTCATTCACACAACACTTCACAGGAATGCCTCTTCTGCATCTAGTCTCTAAGCCTGCTAGTTATTTATTTATTCAGTACATTTACATCCTGGCTTTTTTCCTCCAAAAGGAACCCAAGGCATAATATCCTTATGACAACAACCCTGAGGAGGACGTTGGGCTGAGAATCTGTGACTGGCCCAAAGTCACCCAGTGAGCTTCCATGGCCTAGTGGTGCTACAACCCAAATCTCTCGACTCCAAGTCCAACACACTACACACTACCACACATTTGCTCTCTTTCTCCCCAGTATGGATTTAAACAGAACAATGCCCTATTTAATTAGAAGGCTATTTATTATTGGGCATTATTAGGGACAGGAAGCCACACATTTACAATTGCTTCTTGCAGATCTTGATCTATATCTTAAGGGTCATAAACAGAGGATTTGTTTAAATTGAGGCACTGGAGTTCCACAGCCAGCTTGATGGACATTCTGGGGCAGACGGAAATAGATGTGGGGAGAAATGGAATGGTCGTGGAAACGTGTGCTGAATTTATGGGTTTGTGTTTGTAGTGCCAGCTTACAACAGCCTTCCACTCATTGGGGTGAAGTGCCCAGCGTGCCTCTCAAAAGGGTCTGAACCTTGCCAGGAGACAACCATGGAGTGCCGTGGCAATGAGAATCAATGTATCAAAACTCGTTTTGATTAGGGGTGTGCACGGACCCCCCGGATCGGATCGGGACCCGGATCGGGACCTCCAATTTTGTCCCGGACTGGTTCGGACAAAATCGGAGGCCCCCCGGACCGGATCGAGTCCGATCCCGACCCAAAAATCGTAAATTTTTGGATCGGCCGCCATTTTTTTCCCCATAGACTTGCATTGCAATGCAAGTCTATGAGGAAAAAATGGCGGCGGGTGGGTGAGGGGGGGCCTAACTCCCTCCCCCCAAGGGGCCGTCCGCTGTGGACGGCCCTGGCAGGTAAGCCCCCTCCCCCGCGCTCCCTACCCCCCCTGGGGCCGCCCGCTTCCATCCGCTGGCGCCCGCGGGCGCCAGCGGATAGAAGCGGACGGCTCCGGGGGGGGGGGTAAGCCCCCTTCCCCGCCACTGCTTACCTTCTCGGCCCGTCCGCTCCCGTCCGGCGCCGGCGGCTACTACCAGCGGGCTCCGCGGCCTACTCTCGAGTAGCGCGCCGGGTGATGACATCACCCGGCGCGCCACCCTGGAGCAGGCCGCGGAGCCTGCTGGGAGTAGTAGGCGCCGGCGCCGGACAGGAGCCGCCGGGCCGGGAAGGTAAGGGCCCCCCTCCCCCCTCCGCGCGCCCCCTCCTCCCCTCCACGCACCCCCTGCTTACCTTCTCGGCCCGTCCGCTCCCGTCCGGGGCTGGCGGCTACCACCAGCAGGCTCCGCTGCCTGCTCTAGAGTAGCGCGCCGGGTGATGACATCACCCGGCGCGCCACCCTAGAGCAGGCCGCGGAGCCCGTTGGTAGTAGCTGCTAGTGCCGGACGGGAGCGGACGGGCCGAGAAGGTAAGCGTCCCCCTCCTCCCCCCCCCCCCCCGCTGTCCACTTTCATCGGCGGGCGCCCGCTGGCGCCCGCCAATGGAAGCGGCCGTGGGCGCCAGTGGGCGCCCGCCGATCCGCCGATCCGCCGAACCGGTACGGAGCCTTTTCGGACCGGTTCGGATTGGATCGGCCGATCCAGCTGCGGGATCGGAAATCGGATAATTTATCCGATTTCCCACTGGACCGGACTCGGATCGTGGATCGGGTCCGATCCAGTGCACATCCCTAGTTTTGATGTCTCTGCACGTGAGTAAAATTGCAAACCAGCAATGGGCCATCTAGAAGCCTGCAAGGTTTCTCACTTTCTTGCTTGCTTTCTGCAGGTAGAAGAGCAATGGAAAAGGCTGGAATTTGCTCTGCATTTCCTTATTTATTTTGGCTTTTTTCTCCATTAAACTACCCTCCTGATCACATAGTCCCTCTTATGTGGAGCAAGTTCAGAAGAGCTGCCCATCTGTCAGAGGGGATGAGTGAAACAATCACCTTTGCTTTCTCCCGCTTTAAAAAAAATTTAAATCTCAAGTTCTTTCTCTTCTAAATAAGAGGAACTGTGCAAATGTTGGTAACATCTGATCATAAATGAATAGAAACAAAACTCACCCATCTGCATGAGCCAAATGCAGGATGGAGAGGACCGTGATGTACCTGCCTGACATGTAACTGGTAAAGATGAGGAGCCTGTCAGAAAAGAGAGATGGCAACTGGAATTATTCACTAACGTGGTTGAATATACACGGATTCAATCCCAGACTTTGAAAAGCAAAGCACTCTGAGGCCTGGGCATTCTTTTTATCTGAAATTCTTTTTGTCCTGGACATGGAGAACTTAGTACAATTTAGTAAATTCTCCTCAAAACTGTAATTGGAAATATTTGCCTATCCTTAATGGTTAACTGCACAGACATTCAAACCAAGACCTTTTTTCGATACTCAAGTAGCCTAGATCGATGAATCTGTCCATTTCTGTTTCTCCTCCATTCAGATTCTTTTCTTCAAGGTTGTTTTGTCCCAAATAGGGAGAGCTTTGCAAATGTTGATGAATTCTGCTCAGAACCTTGCTGAAATGAAATGAAATAATTGCCATCTTATCCTCTGCATTCCGTTCGTATCTCTAATTGAATGCAGCAAGAAGAAAACTCTCGGTCGGTTTTGGCTGGGACAGAGGAAACAAGAGTTTTAGCTCCTCCTTGTTTCTCCTTGATAGTCAGATATCATGGCCATGTCTACACCAGGGTTTTATCCCAAGGTTGACCCTAGGTCACCCCTGTGCATCTAAGTGATGCACAGGGGATCCCAGGGGCAACCGGGGATGACCTACGGATGACCCCAGGATAACCCTGGGATAGTGGACACCGGGGATATCCCAGTTTTCCTGCCATCCCGGGTCCTGAAATGGGCACAGAGCAGCAGGGGGTGGATCCATGCCCATATGGGGGAAGCAATTCCGCCATCCCCAGGTTGGCAGGGTGCGTGGTGGGGTTCCCTTACCTTGTCCGGTGTACACGGCTTTTAAAAAGGCGGCCAAGATGGGTGCGATGTCCCTGTTTGTTTCTGGGACATCCTGGGGAACAATCCCAGAAGCAGGTAAGTCCAGGATCACCCTTCTCCCTTCCTCTACACCCTTAGTTGTAGAAAGGGCCCATGACTTCCTTTCACAGGTTATTCGGGTTTTCATTCTTCATTTGATGGGAAAGAAACTGACCCATCTCAGGGAACTCTCAGAACTCCTTTTTAAAAAACGTTTAAGCATTTGCCTTTGATGTGTGCAGACTGTCTTGCTGCATGCTGATTTGAAGGAGGACACTTCACTACTGACCCAAAGTCTTGGTAATCAGTAGGATGCTCACTCACCGCTGTAGCAGCCTGCCCCTGCTCACTTGGCTGTGCAAGCCTCTTCCAAGCCTTGGCTTGTGTTGGCAAGTGCTCAACAGCCGTCTGCCCTCACACTGAAATTGCACACTTCCCCTTCCTGTGTCAATGGCAGCCGCAGGTGGCTGCTGGTGGGGGTCTGTGCTCACGTTGGGAGCCCCCAAGTGGATCCGGGGAACCCCAATCTCCTAGACACAGTTGGGCTTTTGTGGAATCCCTAGTAATCACTAGGGATGTGCACTGACCCCCCGGATCGGATCGGATAGCGGATCGGAATCGGACCTGGGGGGTCGGATCGGATCGGATCGGATCGGATCGTGTGTCGGATCGGATCGGATCCGATTCCGATCCGCGGATCGGATTTTCCGATCCGGATCGGACGCCATTTTGAATGCTTTTTCCTATAGCAAATTATTGTTTTACAAAAACGCCTATAACTTTTTCATTTTTAACGACAGAAGGATGAAACTTGGGCACATTGTACACTGGTTAGGGATAGGTATCTGTGAGAAATTTCAGAAAGATTGGTGCATGCAGTTTGTGGCAATTAATTTTTTAATAAATAACATGGAATGCCTATAACTTGGTCATTTTTAAAGTTACACACATGAAACTTTGCCACATTGTAGGTGGAACCTTGGGACCCACGTGTGTGAAATCCCAGAACCGTGGGTGCTTGCCTGGTGTGGCAATGAATTTTTGAAAAATGGGTAGTAGTGGGGTAAATGCAGTTATGCCTCCCATGTTTTTATTTTTAAAGATACAAACAGGACACTTCGGCACATTACAGGGAACACTTCCCTTGATATGTGTGTAAAATTTCAGACAGCTAGCTCCAGGCATGTGTTGGCAATGAATTGTTGAAAATTGGGTAGCAGTGGGGTAAAATACAGTTTTGCCTCCCATTTTTTTATTTTCAAAGATACAAACGGGAAACTTTGGCACATTGCAGGGAACACTTCACTTCAAATGTGTGTGAAATTTCCGGAAGCTAGGTGCAACATTTTAGTGGGAAACGAACGTTTATTCATGGCATTTCACATGGGATTTATGGGTTGGTTTTAAGAGCTACAAACCTCTAACTCGCTCACATGGCACAGGACCTATGCCCGCTCAAACGCTGGAAATTTAACAAACTTTGGTGCAATGCTTTAGTGGGAAAACAAAGGTTTATGCATGGCATTTCACATGGGATTTATGGGTTGGTTTTAAGAGCTACAAACCTCTAACTCGCTCACATGGCACAGGACCTATGCCCGCTCAAACGCTGGAAATTTAACAAACTTTGGTGCAATGCTTTAGTGGGAAAACAAAGGTTTATGCATGGCATTTCACATGGGATTTATGGGTTGGTTTTAAGAGCTACAAACCTCTAACTCGCTCACATGGCACAGGACCTATGCCCGCTCAAACGCTGGAAATTTAACAAACTTTGGTGCAATGCTTTAGTGGGAAAACAAAGGTTAAACTTTATTATTTTAAACCTTCAGGAAGGGGACATTGCCTGCCTGGTGTGGATTGGTAATGAGGGAAGAAAGTTTCACTTATTCATTTGTAAAATGTAAAGTGATTGTAAATTGCTTTAGGGACCCATACATTTACATGACAAGACAGGTGTTGGTTGCAGGAATGCTACCAAATGCACTAGTAGCTAATCCCAGGTAATAGCTATTCAGATCCTAGCTAATAGCTATTATTCAGATCCTAGCCTGGGAAGGGATCTTGCAGGATAAGTGATTGTTCTTTTCTTGTGTACTATGTAATTCTAAACCAGAAGGCTGCTTTGATGTAGAGCCAATCCACATGGTCTCTTGCAGCACCTAGTATTATTTATTTCTCCTTCCACAGCAGAATCTGGAAGGCGGGCAGGCAGGCTGGCATTTAATGGGCAAAGTCCAACAGCGGCATTGGGGACTGGGTGACATTCTCCTTGAGGGCGAATGCCAAGTCCCATGGCTTGTGCGAGGAGGGCGGCTTGCTCTCTTTGCAGGAAGGATCTGGAAGGCGGCAGGCGGCATCAGCAGCGGGCGGGCAGGCTGGCATTTAATGGGCAAAGTCCAACAGCGGCATTGGGGACTGGGTGACATTCTCCTTGAGGGCGAATGCCAAGTCCCATGGCTTGTGCGAGGAGGGTGGCTTGCTCTCTTTGCAGGAAGGATCTGGAAGGCGGCAGGCGGCATCAGCAGCGGGCGGGCAGGCTGGCATTTAATGGGCAAAGTCCAACAGCGGCTTTGGGGACTGGGTGACATTCTCCTTGAGGGCGAATGCCAAGTCCCATGGCTTGTGCGAGGAGGGCGGCTTGCTCTCTTTGCAGGAAGGATCTGGAAGGCGGCAGGCGGCATCAGCAGCGGGCGGGCAGGCTGGCATTTAATGGGCAAAGTCCAACAGCGGCTTTGGGGACTGGGTGACATTCTCCTTGAGGGCGAATGCCAAGTCCCATGGCTTGTGCGAGGAGGGCGGCTTGCTCTCTTTGCAGGAAGGATCTGGGAGGCGGCAGGCGGCATCAGCAGCGGGCGGGCAGGCTGGCATTTAATGGGCAAAGTCCAACAGCGGCTTTGGGGACTGGGTGACATTCTCCTTGAGGGCGAATGCCAAGTCCCATGGCTTGTGCGAGGAGGGCGGCTTGCTCTCTTTGCAGGAAGGATCTGGAAGGCGGCAGGCGGCATCAGCAGCGGGCGGGCAGGCTGGCATTTAATGGGCAAAGTCTCTCCTTTCCCGGGCACTGTGGCAGTGAGAGTGCCATAGGCTGCAAAAGAAGAAGGGGGGGGAAAAAGAATGAATATTAGTTGACCACTTCAACACAACCAGCTCCCTTCCACCCAGGATTGCCCTTCCTGAGTGCCCACGCCAAAGCAGGCACACGGGGCTGCCTGCTCACTCGGAAGTTAGCAGGCAGACAGCCAACCTTCAGTTAGGTGGAAGGTGCCCCCCCCCATTCACAGAACACTTACCGTAGTCCTCCTGAGGGCGTTGTTGATAAGATGCCACTTCCAGGCGGGCAGTGACGGGCAGGTGGGCAGTCTGCATTACCGTCTCTCCTGGGCACTGTGGCAAAGAGTTCCATAGGCTGCAAAAGAAGAAGGGGGGGGGAAGAATATGAGGAAAATGATACTTTTCCACCACTGGCTCCCTCCCACCCAAGACTGGCATGTGCCCGTCCTGAGTGCCCACGCCCCAGCAGGCACACGGGGCTGCCTGCTTGCTTACTCGTGGGTAAGCTCTCTGACAGGCTCTTACCAGAGTCGTGCGGGCGACGTGAATCGATGGGCCACCTCCATGCGGCCGTGGCTGGGGCAGATGGGCAGTCTGGATTCACGGGTACGCTTTGCGCAGTGGCGAAGAGTTCCATAGGCTGCAAAAGAAGGAGGGGGGGGGAAAGAATTAACATGAGATAAATCATACTTTTCCACCATTGGCTCCCTCTCACCCAGGACTGGCATCTGCCCGGTCCTGAGTGCCCACGCCCCAGTAGGCACACGGGGCTGCCTGCTCACTCGGAAGTTAGCAGGCAGACAGCCAACCTTCAGTTAGGTGGAAGGTGCCCCCCCCCATTCACAGAACACTTACCATAGTCCTGAGGGCGTTGAGGACTCGGTGAGATTCTCCTGGAGGACCCCTAGTCCCATGGCTTGTGCAAGAAAGGCGGCTGGCCCGCCTCGCAGGAACGATCTGGAAGGCGGCAGGCGGCATCAGCAGCGGGCGGGCAGGCTGGCATGTAATGGGCAAAGTCTCTCCTTTCCCGGGCACTGTGGCAGTGAGAGTGCCATAGGCTGCAAAAGAAGAGGAGGGGGATAATGAATATTACATAAATACTTTTATACTGCAAAAGAAGAAAGGAAAATAAATAAAGATTTGTATTAATTAATACATGCAAGTCCTAGTAACTAGTCTCCCACCGGCACACTTCTCTGGTTTGTGATGCAATCCTCTTTCTCCTGCACCCCTCCCTTTCTAAATCACTCTTCTGAGCCCATTGTTAGAGGGATTGGCTATCCTTTTGTGTCTGGCAGGACACAGCTTACCGGATCATTAGAGAATCACCATTTCTTTTGTCCTTGGGTTATTCATTCACTCCTAATAGCACCCTACGTTAGGCTGACCAGATCAAATCCAGGTCAGGGTTCCTAACTTCAGCAGTTGTAGAGAAAAGGGAATTTCTGCCAGTGTCATTTGTATGGAATTAGTTCCTGCTGAGATTCCCTCTTCATCACAACAGTTAAAGGTGCAGGGGCCCTGCCTTCTTTTCTATATGGCCACTCTGCCTGCACTCTTACCTGAGTCGTAGGGGCGACGTGAATCGAGGGGCCACCTCCATGCGGCCGTGGCTGGGGCAGATGGGCAGTCTGGATTCACGGGTGCGCTTTGCGCAGTGGCGAAGAGTTCCATAGGCTGCAAAAGAAGGAGGGGGGGGAAAAAGAATTAACATGAGATAAATCATACTTTTCCACCATTGGCTCCCTCTCACCCAGGACTGGCATCTGCCCGGTCCTGAGTGCCCACGCCCCAGTAGGCACACGGGGCTGCCTGCTTGCTTACTCGGAAGTAAGATCTCACACTGCCCCACTTCTGGACACTCTCAGGTGTCCCTGCGTTGACTGCACACACTTACCTTATTCGTGCGGCCGATGTGGATCGGAGGACTCCAGTGGCACATAGGCTCCTCCAGGCAAAGTCACATTGGCACAGGGTCCTCCAGGCAAAGTCACAGTTTGGCACAGCTCCCTCCAGGCAAAGTCACATTGGCACAGGGTCCTCCAGGCAAAGTCACAGTTTGGCACAGCTCCCTCCAGGCAAAGTCCCAGTGGCACAGGCTCCTCCAGGCAAAGTCACAGTTTGGCACAGCTCCCTCCAGGCAAAGTCACATTGGCACAGGGTCCTCCAGGCAAAGTCACAGTTTGGCACAGCTCCCTCCAGGCAAAGTCACATTGGCACAGGGTCCTCCAGGCAAAGTCACAGTTTGGCACAGCTCCCTCCAGGCAAAGTCCCAGTGGCACAGGCTCCTCCAGGCAAAGTCACATTGGCACAGGCTCCTCCAGGCAAAGTCACAGTTTGGCACAGCTCCCTCCAGGCAAAGTCACATTGGCACAGGGTCCTCCAGGCAAAGTCACAGTTTGGCACAGGGTCCTCCAGGCAAAGTCACATTGGCACAGGGTCCTCCAGGCAAAGTCACAGTTTGGCACAGCTCCCTCCAGGCAAAGTCCCAGTGGCACAGGCTCCTCCAGGCAAAGTCACATTGGCACAGGGTCCTCCAGGCAAAGTCACAGTTTGGCACAGCTCCCTCCAGGCAAAGTCCCAGTTGGGCACAGCTCCCTCCAGGCAAAGTCACAGTTTGGCACAGCTCCCTCCAGGCAAAGTCACATTGGCACAGGGTCCTCCAGGCAAAGTCACAGTTTGGCACAGCTCCCTCCAGGCAAAGTCCCAGTGGCACAGGGTCCTCCAGGCAAAGTCACAGTTTGGCACAGCTCCCTCCAGGCAAAGTCCCAGTGGCACAGGCTCCTCCAGGCAAAGTCACAGTTTGGCACAGCTCCCTCCAGGCAAAGTCACATTGGCACAGGGTCCTCCAGGCAAAGTCCCAGTTTGGCACAGCTCCCTCCAGGCAAAGTCCCAGTTTGGCACAGCTCCCTCCAGGCAAAGTCCCAGTTTGGCACAGCTCCCTCCAGGCAAAGTCCCAGTGGCACAGGCTCCTCCAGGCAAAGTCACAGTTTGGCACAGCTCCCTCCAGGCAAAGTCACATTGGCACAGGGTCCTCCAGGCAAAGTCACAGTTTGGCACAGCTCCCTCCAGGCAAAGTCCCAGTGGCACAGGCTCCTCCAGGCAAAGTCACAGTTTGGCACAGCTCCCTCCAGGCAAAGTCACATTGGCACAGGGTCCTCCAGGCAAAGTCACAGTTTGGCACAGCTCCCTCCAGGCAAAGTCCCAGTTTGGCACAGCTCCCTCCAGGCAAAGTCCCAGTTTGGCACAGCTCCCTCCAGGCAAAGTCCCAGTGGCACAGGCTCCTCCAGGCAAAGTCACAGTTTGGCACAGCTCCCTCCAGGCAAAGTCACAGTTTGGCACAGCTCCCTCCAGGCAAAGTCCCAGTGGCAGAGGCAAAGTCCCAGTGGCAGAGGCAAAGTCCCACTGGCAGAGGCAAAGTCACAGCTGCATGGGCACCTCCAGGCAGGCAGGCGGGCGGGCAGGCAGAGGCGGGCATGATGCCAGGCGCTTGCACATTGCACAAGTAAGCAATAGAACCGTGAGACCAGCCCACGCATTCCGGCTACTTCACAATGGCGGCAACCTAGCAGGCGGGCAGGCGGGCAGGCAGGCAGGCAGGCAGAGGCAGAGGCAGAGGCGGGCATGATGCCAGGCGCTTGCGCATTGCACAAGTAAGCAATAGAACCGTGAGACCAGCCCACGCATTCCGGCTACTTCACAATGGCGGCAACCTAGCAGGCGGGCAGGCGGGCAGGCAGGCAGGCAGGCAGAGGCAGAGGCAGAGGCGGGCATGATGCCAGGCGCTTGCACATTGCACAAGTAAGCAATAGAACCGTGAGACCAGCCCACGCATTCCGGCTACTTCACAATGGCGGCAACCTAGCAGGCGGGCAGGCAGGCAGGCAGAGGCAGAGGCAGAGGCGGGCATGATGCCAGGCGCTTGCGCATTGCACAAGTAAGCAATAGAACCGTGAGACCAGCCCACGCATTCCGGCTACTTCACAATGGCGGCAACCTAGCAGGCGGGCAGGCAGGCAGGCAGGCAGAGGCAGAGGCAGAGGCGGGCATGATGCCAGGCGCTTGCACATTGCACAAGTAAGCAATAGAACCGTGAGACCAGCCCACGCATTCCGGCTACTTCACAATGGCGGCAACCTAGCAGGCGGGCAGGCAGGCAGGCAGGCAGAGGCAGAGGCAGAGGCGGGCATGATGCCAGGCGCTTGCACATTGCACAAGTAAGCAATAGAACCGTGAGACCAGCCCACGCATTCCGGCTACTTCACAATGGCGGCAACCTAGCAGGCGGGCAGGCAGGCAGGCAGAGGCAGAGGCAGAGGCGGGCATGATGCCAGGCGCTTGCGCATTGCACAAGTAAGCAATAGAACCGTGAGACCAGCCCACGCATTCCGGCTACTTCACAATGGCGGCAACCTAGCAGGCGGGCAGGCAGGCAGGCAGAGGCAGAGGCAGAGGCGGGCATGATGCCAGGCGCTTGCGCATTGCACAAGTAAGCAATAGAACCGTGAGACCAGCCCACGCATTCCGGCTACTTCACAATGGCGGCAACCTAGCAGGCGGGCAGGCAGGCAGGCAGAGGCAGAGGCAGAGGCGGGCATGATGCCAGGCGCTTGCGCATTGCACAAGTAAGCAATAGAACCGTGAGACCAGCCCACGCATTCCGGCTACTTCACAATGGCGGCAACCTAGCAGGCGGGCAGGCGGGCAGGCAGTTTTTTAAATCATATAGCCAAAATAAACACAACACACAGTGACAGCCCTGCAAGGCTGCCACATAAGTCCAAAAGACACAGTCAGAAACAGTGTGGGATGCTGCTTGTCATCCACTCAATGTAGGAGCCTGGAAGAGGAATCCTATCGCGTCCTTCGTTCATAGTCAGAGAGGTGCATGCGTTCCTTGGCGATAAAATTAAGCCTTCTTCTTATCCAAAGTTCTCATGAGCCTCTGACGTGGTCTTACAAGAAGAAACGCCCATGGAAGTGTGGGACCTTACAGAAGGCCTGGAGGGAGCCATCGGAGTCCAATTTCAGAGGCACACGTGCAAGCACATTGGTTCAAGTCAAACAACATAGAATGTGTGAGATGCTTGTGCATCCCCTCAATGTAAGAGGCTAGGAGAAGAAACTAGATCCCTTCGGGATCCATCGTTCAGAGTTGAGTTACTGAGCTGTAAACAACACAGCCAGTAAATTAAAGTAAAGAAAATTAATTAACCGAAAATAAGAATTAAAAAATCAAGGGCCTGCCGGTGCCTGCCCAAAGGTGTGGGATGGATGGGGGGTGCCTGCCAATTACTCCCCCGCGGGCATGAGGGTGGGGTATCCCAGCAGGGGCAGATTGACCTTGAGGAAGACCAGCTGCTCCACAATCTCAGCGTCCAAGCGAGAGCGGTGGGGTGTGACCACGTCGCCCGCCATGGAAAACACCCGCTCGCTTGGAACGCTGGACGGTGGGCAGCTGATTCTGTCCATGGCCACCCGCGCCAGATCAGGCCACATCTGGCGCCGAGATGACCAGTAGGCCAGGGGTTCGATGGAGCCGTCCTCCATCTGCTCCGCCAGGTAACGCTGCACTGCTGCTGCAGCGTCATCCTGGCGGCGGCTGGGTTGAGTGCCTCTATGCCCAACCGCAGCCTGCAAAGCCTTGTCCCAAAACCCCTGGCCTGTCCCCCTGCTGGGTGTGGTGGTGCTGGTGCCGCCGCTGCTGGTGGTGCTCAGCGGACTTAGCGCCTGGGCTTCGGTGGGCTCCTCCTCTGCCTGCCCAATCCTGGCATCCCGGGCCGCCCGAACGTCCGTCACCAGCATTTCCACCCAACCTGCCCGGGAAGTCTGCCCACATAACCCATCCTTGATGCGCGGGTCGCACATGGTGGCCAACATGTACTGCCTCTCGTTGTAGAGAGGCTGGACCCGGCGGGATAGGCTTTCCCTCAGCCTCGTCACCACTTCCCGCACCTCTGGCAGGAAGCGCCTGCCGGTGACGGCATCCCCGGCCTCCAGAAACTCGCCCATCTGATTCTGGAGATGCCTGGCCACGGGGAGCACCTGGCTGAGAAGGGCAGTGCTGCTGCTCAGGGTCTCGGTGGCCTCAAGGAACGGCTTGAGGACCACCAGAAGCTGGGACATGGCCTCCCACTGCTGCCTGGACAGTGGGGCCTGGATGCCAATGTCCCCGACCCTGAACATCTCGTGGACAACACGCTGTTGCTCCACCATACGCTCGAGCATGTGGTAGGTGGAGTTCCAACGTGTTGCCACGTCCTGCACTAGCCGGTGCTGCGGAAGTCCCAGCTCCTGCTGCTTCTCCCGCAGCAACCGACTGCCCTTCACGCTGTGGTGGAAATGCCCAGCCACCTTCCTGCAGCTCTCTAGGAGATTACGGATTTGGGGAGGGAGAGGGGCCTTGCTGCCTCCAAGGCCATCCCTGACGACCAGGTTGAAGACGTGCGCGATGCAGCGGATGCCCTCAAATCCGCCATCGCGCACCGCCTTCAGCATATTGGCTCCCCCGTCCGTGACCATGTAACCGCGGGTGTGCTGGTGCCCGCCCAGCCACCCTGCCACCATGCGGTTCATGGCCTCCGTAATCTCCTCCGCCGTGTGGGACTGGTCCATGACTGCGGTATGAAGGAGGGCCCAGCGGCAGCCCTCCTTCCCAGTCCCAGAAGTCCTGGGTGCTTCCTGCCCTGAGGCTCCCCACCAGTGAGCCGTCAGGGACAGGTAAGCGTGCACTCCTCCTTCGCTGGACCAGATGTCCGAAGTGAAGTGCACCTTCTGTGCCTCTGCCTGGCACAGACGACCCAGAACTAACTCCCTGCATGCCTGGTACAGGGAGGGCACCACACGCCTGCTCAGGGTGGTGCGACACGGCGGCTTGTAGTATGGAACCACAAGAGCCATCAGCCTCTTGAAGCCTGCGTTCTCGACGAGGCTGAATGGCTGGTCATCCAACGCCACCATCTCACCGATGCAATTGGTGATCTGGTTGGGCGCTGGAAAACGCCACCTTGTGGCTCCATACTTCCCCCACCCCATCTCTTCCATGGTGGCCTGGCGAAGCCTCTTGGGGATGGGAGGTCGAGAGCTGGCAGAAGTTGCAGGAGCCTTCTGCTTGCCCTTGCCGCTAGCACCAGTCTGCTGCGAGGTGCCCGCCTCGGTCCCAAGCAAAACAGACTGGTGGTGCCTCTGCATGTGGCGGGTGAGGTTCGTGGTGGTGAAGTGGCCTGGCATTTTTCCCCTGCTCACTGACATCTTGCAGTGGCGACAGACAGCAAAGCGGGAATCCACTGCCACCTCAAAGTGGTCCCACACCTTGCTTGCCTGTCGCTTCTGGGGTGACACAGACGGCCTGCCGGCGCCTTCGCTCTGTGGTGTCACCTCAGGAGCAAGGGAATGAGTGGAAGAGAGGACGGATTGTGGAGAGTAAGTCTCTGGTGCTGCCTGCTCTTCCTCTTGCCCCACATCAGAGTCCTCCTTCTCACTCTGAACCTCGCTGACTTCCACAAGATCTGGGAAAAGATCAGTCAGCGGGTTCACAGGCTCACCCACCAAAGAAGGAGCTGGATAATATAGTGCTCCTTCTTCATGCCCACTGCTGCTCCCAGCACCTGCCTCATGTTGCTGAAAGAGTGCCCTGCAGGCACTACTTTGAGTTGCCTCTGCCTGCTTCTGCTGCCCCAGTGGAGAACGCCTCAGTTTAACTGGGGGTGTGGAAGTAGGCTGCCTGCTGCTGGTCCCAGCAGCAGCAGCAGCAGCGCCATGCCCAGAGCGGCCTCTCCCAAATGCTGCCTTGGGAGCACCCCCCCTTTGAGTGCCACGCTTCATTTTATTTTTATTATTATTTATTTTTGTGTAAGTGTGTGCTTTGCTGACTTTTTTTGTGTTTGTAGCAGCAGGCTACACAGCCCAGCAACACACACTCACTCACAAGCGCGCACACACACACACACACACAGAGAAAGAGAGAGAGAGAGAGAGAGGATAGAAATATTTTTTTATTATTTTTTTGGGTTTTTTTCAGAAAGCGAAAGTAGAACAAGCAAACACACTCACTGCAAAGACAAACTGAACTCACAGACAAACAAACGTGCTATCTAAGAAAGGAAAGGCAAGAGAGAAAGGAAAGCCAAGAGAGAGAACAAGAAAAGCTGAAGTAAAAGATCAGAAACTCCTCAAAACCACCTCCAAATGCAATCAAATCAATACAGTCTCTCCAACACAGCTCCAAAACACTCCCTAATCTCCTCCACGTTCAACCCACAAAGAGCCAGAAGGGCAGGGCTGAGAGAATATATACTGGTGCCCTCCTCCAGCATTGCGATTGGAGGCTGAAGAAAGTCTTCACAGGATTGGGTGATTCAGTCATGTATTCTAAAGCACAATTGGTGGATCAAGCTGTCAAACACACACACACAAACACAGCCTCCCCCTCCCTTTCCTGAAGGTTTAAAATAATAAAGTTTAACCTTTGTTTTCCCACTAAAGCATTGCACCAAAGTTTGTTAAATTTCCAGCGTTTGAGCGGGCATAGGTCCTGTGCCATGTGAGCGAGTTAGAGGTTTGTAGCTCTTAAAACCAACCCATAAATCCCATGTGAAATGCCATGCATAAACCTTTGTTTTCCCACTAAAGCATTGCACCAAAGTTTGTTAAATTTCCAGCGTTTGAGCGGGCATAGGTCCTGTGCCATGTGAGCGAGTTAGAGGTTTGTAGCTCTTAAAACCAACCCATAAATCCCATGTGAAATGCCATGCATAAACCTTTGTTTTCCCACTAAAGCATTGCACCAAAGTTTGTTAAATTTCCAGCGTTTGAGCGGGCATAGGTCCTGTGCCATGTGAGCGAGTTAGAGGTTTGTAGCTCTTAAAACCAACCCATAAATCCCATGTGAAATGCCATGAATAAACGTTCGTTTCCCACTAAAATGTTGCACCTAGCTTCCGGAAATTTCACACACATTTGAAGTGAAGTGTTCCCTGCAATGTGCCAAAGTTTCCCGTTTGTATCTTTGAAAATAAAAAAATGGGAGGCAAAACTGTATTTTACCCCACTGCTACCCAATTTTCAACAATTCATTGCCAACACATGCCTGGAGCTAGCTGTCTGAAATTTTACACACATATCAAGGGAAGTGTTCCCTGTAATGTGCCGAAGTGTCCTGTTTGTATCTTTAAAAATAAAAACATGGGAGGCATAACTGCATTTACCCCACTACTACCCATTTTTCAAAAATTCATTGCCACACTAGGCAAGCACCCACGGTTCTGGGATTTCACACACGTGGGTCCCAAGGTTCCACCTACAATGTGGCAAAGTTTCATATGTGTAACTTTAAAAATGACCGAGTTATAGGCATTCCATGTTATTTATTAAAAAATTAATTGCCACAAACTGCATGCACCAATCTTTCTGAAATTTCTCACAGATACCTATCCCTAACCAGTGTACAATGTGCCCAAGTTTCATCCTTCTGTCGTTAAAAATGAAAAAGTTATAGGCGTTTTTGTAAAACAACAATACTTTGCTATGGGAAAAACGCATTTAAAATGGCGTCCGATCCGCCGATCCGATCCGATCCGGATCGGACCTCGCCGGATCGGATCGGATCGGATCGGATGGTGTATCGGATCGGATCGGATCGGATCGGATTTTCCGATTTTTGGGGCGGATCGGATTCGGATCGTGGATCGGATCCGATCCGATGCACACCCCTAGTAATCACTATGGTGCACATACCAATGCTGAGAATGACTTTAGGGTTTTTGGGGGTGGGACAAGGTACCTTCTTGGTTTAACAATTTCTACAAGATGAAGGACTCATATGCCCATTCTCCTTCTTTTCCAGTTGGCCTTTTCGATGAGAGATATGTTTTACATGGCTGTGCAACTAAGAACTTATGTGACTACCAAACTGGAGAGATAAAACTTGAGGACTATTTCACAGTAAACATCACCGAAAAGGAATGCAGTCGTGCCCAGGGTACCTACTATCAAGCCAGACATGAGTGGTAGATAGACAAGGGTCAAATGCTCTTCTCCATATATTCTAAGTATTTTAGAAGTGGGGAGGCTATTGGAGCCCTATCGGTGAGAGCAACCCCTGTCCAAGATTCACAATTCTTTCATTTTCTTTTTAGAGGCTGGTGGAGGGTGCGAGGGATTCAGGGTGGCAGATGAAAGAAGGTTTAGGTATGCTAATTTGGGGCCTCCTGGTGTATGGGTTAATTTTCACAGAATCATAAAATAAATTGGTATGGCAAGTAAACCTGTGTTGGTATATTTCTTTCTGATAAATATTTCAATCCATGGGAGGTGGAATGTTGTTGCCTCATCTAATTTGATATAACGGACTTGCTCTCATCTCATTACATCCAAAAATAAGCAATCCCATTTTTCTGTTAACAATTTCTTTCCCTGATAAACTTTTAAACTTTGTGATTTGAATCTGTGTGGTCTCTTTTCGGATTATCCATCCCATGTCTTATAGCCAAACTCTGTGTAATGACTGGCATCTCTGCAATCATTTAAAAGCAACTAGAGGTGTTTTTGTTCTTCATGGGAGCAAAGGGTGTTTATCTTATTTTCCAGTTGGCAGAGCTGAGAAATATACCAGAATATACATGTATGATCAAAGCAGCACTAACAGAAAGGTGTCAAGCCAAAGGACCGCATTTAAAGGGAAGGCGAGAACCAGTGCAGTATAGTGGTTAGAATGTTGGACTGGGAATTGGGTGATCCGGGTTCAGGTCTCCGTTTGGTCATTGGAGGCTCATTCAGTGACTTTGGGCCAGTCACAAACTCTCAGCCCAGCCTACCTCAAAGGGTTGTTTTGACGATAAATGGAGAGGAGGGGGATTATGTACACCACCTTGTGTTTCTTAAGGAAGAACTAGACAGGAGATGAATGCAGTAAATAAATAAGACAATAAGATAAAAGATGGATTAAAAGTTACAAAAGTTTTTCCACAGAGGCTTGGGCTGTCAATTGCTCCCCCCTCCCCTGCCTCCCCCTCCCTCTTTTATCTGTCAAAATTCCGTGTTGTTGTAACTTTTAATCTAAAAGATTCATAGCCACCAAATGCCTGGACCTATCTTTCTGAAATTTCTGACAGATAACTACCCCTAACCCATCTACAAAGTGAGCAACTTTCAGACTTCTAACTTTTAAAATAAAAATGTTATAGGCGTTCCCTTCCTCATTTTTCAAAAATACCTTGCCACTACATGCTTGAAGCTATGCTTCTGAAATTTATCACACATGTGAACCAAAGTGGTATGTCCAATGTGGAGAATTAGCGGCCACTCAGTGAGGGAGAAATTAATTGACTAAATACCCTATCTCAATGCAGGCATCATTTTTAGGCCCCTCTTGTGTTCCCCATTTCATCCCCCAACTAGATCGGAAGGTTAAATGAGACATTAATGAGAACCATTGCTGTCACCAAGAACAGAAGTACCAATTTCTCTGCCCCACAGTCAAGCATCTGCCACATTTGTGTTCTGCTTTCACTAGGATTTAGGGGTACCATTAGGCAAGGCAGCTTCGGCATCCCCCCCTTAAAAGAGAAGATGCAGGGCATGAAAACCAAGAATTCGTTCGCCCTGCCTCTCGCATTAAGGATGGCGGCTCTGTTGGGGGGTTGGGCCTTTTTCTGACCGTGGAATTCTTGACAAAGTTCAGAATGTCTTGACTTTGCCACTCTCTACTCCTGGTGTGAACCTCAAGCCTGGATAGACATTCAATTCATCTGAACCACTGATCAAACTTAGTGAGGCCTACCATCTTCCTGTGCAAACAGAACATGTGTGCCTGAGCAGAATGGCCCTGTGGTTGCACACTGCAGAATTAGGTGGAAGCTGGAGAGGGGGATAGACTTCGAGAAACCTTCTCCATCATTCTTTATGGTGGAGAAACATCAGATAAATGTATCTTGTATCTGTATTTACATTATTTTACTTTTTGTAAAATGTATCTCATGGAACAACCTTTCTCTTGTAGGTTGTTTTTGGAGTGATAAAAATGTCAAGGACCGCAATTATTGCCGGAAGAGATTGACCACCAACTATAAAAATCCCTTCTCATTAGCAAACCACTGATGAAAGTTCTCTTGAAACGGTGTTTGTTAAAAATCCAGAGTTACCGTTTGGTTTTGCGCTTTATTATTACTTTATTGTTCTGTTATTGCTTTGTCAATGTAGATACCACCATACTGTAATATTTAGAGTTATGAATGTCTACAGTTTCCTGCATTGTTGACAGTCTCAATAGAAGTGTACACTACTGAGGGGTATATTGTGCTCTGTGTTTGCTCATAGACTTTAATACATGTGGACCAAAGCACTTGTTCGTGGCTTTTCTCATTGACCTATCTGGCTGCTGTGGTTTGTCCCTGTGTGTGTTACGTATTCCTTGTGAAGGCTCCTCCTGTTTTGAGGAGGAGCCTCCTCATATTATGAGGAGGTTCCACTCAATGGGTTGCACTGCTCAGCCTGCTTTGCATACAATTCAACTTCTTGCAACGGCCAGAATAAAACTGTTCAGTGTCGTGGCACAGAAAATCAATGTCTCCGAAGTAGTCTTACAATCAACCCATGTGAGTAGAATTGCAAACTAGTAAGGGGTTGTCTGGAAGGCTGAACGGTTTCTTGCTTGCTTGCTTGCTTGTTTGCTTGCTTCCTGTAGGTAGATCAGCAATGGAGAAGGCTGGCGTTTGCTAAGCATTTGCTAATACTCTTTGTTTGAGCCTTTTTTCATGATCTTTTTAAAGCCGCATCACAAAGAACCTCTTATGTGGGCCACAACGTAAAGTAGAAGACCGTATTGTCCAAAGAGATGAGTGAATATATCAGATAGGCTTTCCTCCCACATTGGAATTTTTAAAATCTCAAGTTCTTTCTCTTCTCAATATGAGGAACTTTGCAAATGTTAGTAAATCCTAATCAAAAATGAACTGAAGCGAAATCCATCCGCAAGAGCCAAATTCGATGCTAAGTGCAACTTTCAGTATCAGAGGCAGTGAGCCTGTATACACCAGTTGCTTGTGGGTCCTTGGTTGACAGCCGGATGGCCACTGTGTGAACAGAGTGCAGGACTAAAAGAAGCCTTGATCTAATCCAGCAGTTCTCTTCTTATGCTCATACATTAAGCCTTTATTTCAAGGGTAAAATAGGCTTTGAATTCATAATTCGATGGGAAAATAATTGACCCATCTAACAGAACACTCAGAACTCCTAAAGGTATTTTTAACTGTTATTTTTTTTTGCTTTTCATGTTTGCAGATTGTCTTGCTGCATATGGATCTGGGGGGGGGGGGGGGTAGTTCCAGGACTGAGTCAAGGGCCTATCAAACAATATGGTGCAAAGAGCTGACACGAGAAGAGTCTCCACATGTTTTGATGGGGGCGGGATCTCAGGCAGGACCCCCTCAAATATCTTCCAGATAAAAGACTCATCTAAATATTCTCCTTCTTTTCTAGTTGACAACTACAAGGCTACTGTGGCTTTTCAAGGCTGTACCACAGAGGATTTATGTAGCCAACATTTAAAAGTATTAAATTACTCCATGATGAAATTCAAGTTGCTAGGTCTGGAATGTGACAACGCACAGGCATCATCCAGCCACACTGTACTTGAAGGGTAAACAGAACAGAGTAAAGCCTGCCTCCATATGAATCCCATGATTTCCAAAAGTGGGAAGAATTTGGGAATCTCATGGTGAGAGCAATGAGGATCTGGGAGCAAAGATTTGGTGTTTTTTCTTAGAGGCTGGGGGAGGGTGAGATAAAAGAATATATATATATATATATATATATATATATATATATATGGGTTTTGGGGCCTCATGTGGATGGGTTCATTTTCATGCAATTCTGATCCAAATAAATTGGTATGGAAAATAAAATTTGTGTAGGTATATTTTTCCATTGAGTATTTTAATGCGTATTGGGAGAGGAACCAGATTGGATAGAAACAGATGTTCTCTCTCCACATTCCATCCAAACCTAAGTGATCATAGCTGTCATCTTGAGTAAATCCTATTCAACTCTGTCGATTTATTTCTCCCCCAAAGGTAAAAGAGACAAGTTCCAGAAAATAGGGTCTGCGGCCCTTGATTCATGACATCCCTTGGAGCATACGTACAGAGCTGATTTTAAAGAATGAGCCTTCAGTAGGGGTAAGCAACCTGACACCCTCCAGATGTTTAGACTACAACTCCCATGATCCTTGACCATAGGCCAGACTGATTAAGGATGATAGGAGATGTAGTCCATGACATCTGGAGACTACCAGAAGGTGGTGCTTTGGGAACATTGCTCGGCCCCATGGATTCTCCATTATGGGGTTCCGCAGGGGTCAGTCTTGTCCCCCATGCTGTTTAACATCTACATGAAACCGTTGAGTGCAATCATCCGGAGTTTTGGAGTGCATTGTCATCAGTATGCTGATGACACGCAGCTCTACTTCTCCTTCTCACTTTCAGCAGGTGAGGCTGTGGATGTGCTGAACCCGTGCCTGGCTGTGACAATGGACTGGATGAGGGCTAATAAACTGAAACTCAATCCAGACAAGACTGAAACGCTGTTAGTGGGTGGTTCTGCTGACCGGATGGAGGGTCTTCAACTAGTTCTGGATGGGGTTGCACTCCCCTTGAAGGAGCAGGTGTGTAGCTTGGGGGTTCTCCTAGAACCATCTCTGTCACTTGAGGATCAAGCGGCCTCAGTGGCACGGAGTGCCTTCGACTAACTTTGGTTGGTGGCGCAGCTATGCTCCTATCTGGACAGGGATAACCTGGCTTCAGTTGTCCATGCTCTGGTAACCTCCAAGTTACATCACTGCAATGCACTCTACATGGGGCTACCTTTGAAGACGGTTCAGAAGCTGCAGCTAGCGCAAAATGCAGCAGCCAGATTGATAACTGGGACCAGAAGGTTCGAGCATATAAGACCTACTCTGGCCCACTTGCATGGGCTGCCTGTATTTTTCTGAGCCTTATTCAAGGTGCTGGTTTTAACCTATAAAGCCTTACATGGCTTGGGACCACAATACCTGATGGAAGGCCTCTCCCGACATGAACCTACCCGTACACTACGAACAACATCTAAGGTCTTCCTCCGAGTGCCTACTCTGAGGGAAGCTCGGAGGTCAGCAACAAGGGAGAGGGCCTTCTCTGTGATAGCCCCCCCAATTGTGGAATGATCTCCTCGACTAGGCCTGCCTGGCACCAACATTGTTATCTTTTTGGCGCTAGGTCAAGGCTTTCCACTTCTCTCAGGCATTTAGCAATATCTGATGAGCCTGGGTTTGTTTTGTTTTTCGGCTTATAGCTTTTTAAAGTAATTATAGTGATTTTAAATGTGTGTGTATATTGTATGTTTTTGCTGTTTTAATTTTTGTATATTGTTTTTAATTGTTTTAATCTTATGTAAACCGCCCAGAGAACTTCGGCTGTGGGGCAGAAAATGTAATAAAATAATAAAATAATAAATATATAAATAAAGACCAGGATGCCTACACCTAGCTGAGAGCATGAATTCAGAGGGTAGGATGATCACCTTGGTGGAATTTCTGGAAATTGTAGCCAGGGTCAAGCATCATTAAAGGCATCAGACAACAGAAAGTGTAGAATGATCTTCCCAGCAATCTGGGTGCAAACAGGTATGGGCTTCAAGAAAGCATTTCATCCACAAGCTTGTAATTTCAGAATAATGATAGGAAATGCTAGTTCAACCTGCAGGTGCTTGGAGCGTTCTGAAATTACAGGATGTTCCAAGTACCTGCCCATGTTTTTAGAACACATCTAGATTCTCCAACTCCTTGGAAATGTATGTAGCATACAAAAACATGCATTTGGGGTGATGGTATTGGACTGGCAGATGACTGTCATTGAGGGTACCTGGACAGCAAACCTGGGTTGATAATAACACAATGATGAAAAAGTCTTAAGATCTTAACGGATGAAGAACATATGCTCTGGGCAGGTTCATGCAGGCAAAGGTCGCCTCTCAGATATCCTGGCCCAAGCTGATTAGTGGTTCTCTCAGCGATGAAGACCGGTGGCTCCACTTTCGTTGATGCTTTGGATCCGTTCTGGGTTTTAGTCAGAACAAGCCAGAACTCTAAAGGAGTTATCTGAGGTTGTGAACCCTACCCCCAGTATAGGTTCAGCACCTTGGATAGCTCCATATCTGGCATCCAGCACGCTTGGTGCAGTTCACTAACCTCCCTGGAACCCTGAAATCCCCCTTGAGCCGGTGTATCACCAGCGCTCCCCTGTGGAGGCAGAGGAGGACCCAGGAGCAGAAACAGTTATGGGGATGTGCTGTGTTTCAGGTTTCTGTAACTAGGATGAGGAGGGGCAAGTTGCAAATAAACATGAAACAGAATTAACTTTGCTTGAAAGGGTTAGTTGAATAAATTTGATTCCTATTTGGGCTAATTGTTTTCTTCAACAATTAGCCCAAATAGGAATCAAATTTATCCAACTCCCCTTTGAACCCACAGTTCTCTCTGAAGAGCATTGCATGCTCCCCCTCCCATGTCTCCATGGCTGCTCTGTTCTATTTATTCTTTCTCTCCAGAAAGGCTTGAGCCTCCGAATTTTGCCCTCCTGGCGCACCTCTGCCTTTTCCACTTCCTTGCCCTGGTCTGCCTGTCCGGCCACAGTTTTTGGCAAAGCCGGCTTTACTCACCTGCTCAGTCAGTGGTGCAGAAAAGAGTCTGGGGTCCCTCTCTCCATCCTGGACAAACCCCTAATCTGTGCTGGCCCAAAATATCAAGGAGGCGCTTTCAGGAAATGCTTCAGTGGGAAGTGCTTCACACAAACCTGGCTTTTTATACAATTTTAACTTCACAAAGGCAACTCAGCACATGCCTGCCAATCCTGTGTTGTTGTTGTTTCAGATCTCCAGTGGTCTGAAACCTTATAAAAGTTCACAGAAGCTTGTACTTGCAGAATCCGCTCTGAAATATCTCAGCACTAGAAATATCTCAGCGACAGCAGTTACCTGGCTGCCTTACAAAAAGCAATGACACGTCAGCTTTGCAATATCATGTACACACAGAGAAATGAGGTAATGGTCACAAAACCTCCATGTAGACGATTCAGCCTCAATCTTGACCATGGCTATACTTTGGTTCATTTAATTTCTGCCTTCACAGGGCCGAAGGTGCAATCGATTACCTTGCTAGGTCCAGGTGACATTTTTATGCTGCATGCCTTTTTTTGGGCTGCACTTCCCTCTACAGGTGCCAGGAACAGGGCTCAGGGATACCTTCCCCCCCCCAAAAAAACCACAATGTGGTATCTACAGCTGCTACGGAGTGCTCAGAGGATCAAAATTAGCTTTTTATAGAGCCCACAAATGATCCACAGATTGCATGTTGCCCACTCCTGGTCAAACAAGTGTGGCCTCTTTTTTGGTTCCCTGTAACAACTTCTGTTTTTGGAACTTTTTTTGTTTGTTGTTTACCGAGAAGCTCGGTTTCACCATGTTGGCCATGAGTACCAGGAGTTTAGTGGATTTATCTGGATATATCATCCATTTGGATGCTAAAGACAGTCTAGACAGTACCCCCATTTTGGAATTTGTAACCAAACTTTCCAAGAGTTTCCAAGTATCCGTGACCCGCCAGGAAGTGAGCTCCTGTGTGTTGGCCTTGCTCTGAAACACTATAAATATAGCTGCTCCAACAGTTTAGCCTAATTTAGGGTGACCAGATAAAATCCAGGTCAGGGCTCATGTAACTTTAACAGTTGTAGAGAAAAGGGAATTTCAGCCAGTGTCATTTGTATGTAATTAGTTCCTGGTGAAATTCCCTCTTCATCACAACAGTTAAAGTTGCAGGCACTATACTAGAGTGACCAGATACAAAAGAAGGCAGGGCCCCTGCAACTTTAACTGTTGTGATGAAGAGGGAATATCACCAGGAACTAATTGCATACAAATGACACTGGCTGAAATTCCCTTTTCTCTACAACTGTTAAAGTTACATTAACCCTGACCTGGAATTTATCTGGTCACCCTAGCCTAATTTGTCTTGAGATCTAGTCATTCTGCCTCTCATGTGGCCAACCCAGTGCTGCCTCCTCCTGAGCTCCCTACATAGAGCTGCCTCATGGTTTCCCTCTCACCCTCCCCCCTTCGTATTTGATTTACAATAATTTCCACATCTGTCATTCTCCTTTGCTATGATTAGTATTAGAAGTTGTGTCCCAATCCATGCATGCGAACTAAACATTCTTGTGTTTTGTACAGCATTTGTGATAAAATAAAACCTGTCTGCTCTTCTCTTCGGCTATTTTCCTCATGAGATTTATTTGCCGACTTGACTGGAGGATTGTGCATGATCTACTATGGGCAGACCGTGCTATGAGGAAAATCCCTCTGTTTCCATGTTCATTGTGACACATTTACATGTGCAAGTTCATGCACTTCATGTATGAAGACACACAATGGCCAAACATGTGACCACTGGGTTGTGTGTCTTTGGAATCATGCAGAAAAACCATAAACCACTGGAATCTATAATGCAAAAACTGTTATTTAAGTTTTCCCGAGGAGTTTTTGCTGGATGTTGCTGATACTACAAAACTATGATGTCCACATCCAGGACTAGCCAGTAAAATTCATTAAAAAAAAGAAAAGGAAGGGGGGAAATAACAAGTTGTTCAAACATTCTCCTCACTGCTCATGGAACAGAAGATGCTTAGTTTGGAAGCAATTAAGAGGCAATTCATCACTATAAAGTAGACTGAACCTGTATTCTTCTTAAGATGTGAGTGAGTGAATAAATGATTGAAGTTACAGAGTCATAGGACACAAGGCCTTTTTAGACAACACTTCAGGCTCTGGGTTAAAGAAACTGTGGTTCTCTGGGGCTAGCACTAACCTCAAGCTGTGATGACACACATAACACTTTAAGCCAGAGTTAGAGCCACTAACCCTGCTGCAGATGGTCTGATTAGTGCAAGTGAGTGAGCAGGTTTTAGTAAAATGCAGCACACAAGACACCTTAATCCCTGCTGCTTATCCAAAAGCCTTAACCAGCAGGGATTCAGGTGCCTTCTGAACAGACCCACTGAGGGAAGACTCAGACTGAGGGAACAGCAACCAGCACAATAGCAAACAGAGAGCTGAGAAGAAGAAAAAAGTTTTCTTTACATGCTTCCAGCCTGACGCTCACTTTGTGGCAATCACTTCTTGCAGCAGATATCAAGGCGCCAGAAGAACATGTGCCATACAATTAGATGCCTTGGGAGCTGTTTGTAGCCATGATTTCCAGCATCCAGAGTGAAGAAACAGGTTTTAGGCTGGATTGGATGGGGCACCTGGAGAAATCTCATCTGGTTCCAGAAACCATCTCACCATTTCCCGTCACTCAAGACTGGATACCTGTGTCATGTGATGGCATTTCTGGGAAAATGCAGAATCTCATTCAAAGTCATTGCCTGCATCCTCCCAAACCAGCGTAATGAGCAGGTGGCTGCTGCTGAGGGTCTGTGCTCATGTTGGGAGTACCCAACTGGATCTGGGGGTCCAGACGCGGGAGGGCACTGGTCTTCCGGTCCCAGTTGGGCACTCCTGGCATCCCTAGTAATCAGTATGGTGCAACGACCTGTGCTGAGAAATGGCTTCAGGGTTTTAGGGGTGGGGCAAGGCACCTTCATGGTTTCATAATATCTACAACATGGAGAACTCATATGCCTGTTCTCCTTCTTTTCCAGTTGGCATTTAGGAGGAGAGTTTTGTTTTACATGGCTGTGCAGCAAAGGACTTCTGTGGCTACAATACGGGAGAGACACTTGCTGTGGACTATTTCACAGCAGACATTACCAAAACGGAATGCAGTAATGATCAGGCTTCCCACAACCCAGCCAGACTTGGGTGGTAGATAGACGAGGGTGAAATGCTTTTCTCCATGTATTCTAAGTGTTTTAGACGTGTGGAGGACATTGGAGCCCTAGTGGCAAGAGCAACCCCTGTCCAAGACTCCCGACTCTTTCATTTTCTTTTTAGAGGCTGGTGGAGGGTGTGAGGGATTCAGGGGGGCAGATGAAAGAGGGTTTTAGATAAGCTAATTTTGGGCCTCCTGGTGCATGGCATAATTTCCATGGAAGCATAGATCACGGGATTTGATATAACCGGGTCATTTCATTTGAAAATAAGCGATCACATTTTTTCTGTTCACAATTTCTTTTAGGGCTGGGCACGAATCTGTGCACAGCACTCCCTCCTGCCCTCCTGCTCTCCCTGCTTACCTGCTGCCTCTTCCATGTCATCCTGATGTCATCCTGTCTCCTCGCTGTGTGCCGCCACATTTCCTGCTCGCGGCGGGTAACGTCATCACCCAACGCGAGCGGGAAATGCGGCGGCACACAGCGAAGAGAGAAGACGACGGGGGACGACGTGGAGCAGGCAGCAGGTAAGCAGGGAGAGTGGGGTGAGGGAGGGGGAGAGTGGGATATAAATGCAATCAATCAATCAATAAGAAAAAGAAAGATGAAGGCATCAAGACTCCTCCTGATTCAACGTGAGGCAGTGACTGCAGCGTGGTTTCGCCAGGGAAAAGGCCTGCACAGAAAGCAAAGGCTGATTCTTCAGAGCAGATGAATCCAGTCTGTCTCTGTCTACACCAGAAAGAACTAGATGTACAGCAGATTTAGCTGCTTCATCAGCAGAACACCTGGCATTGTCTGCAAGGTCACGCGGAGGCACTGTGTACAGGGCTGGGTGGCACCAGCAGCTTAGCAAGCACCCAATGAAGTGGGGCATGGGCAAATCCATTCTCTCCCCCAGTCCACGCACACACCTCATTCAATTTCTGAAGAACAAAATCCTGTTCAAGTGTTCAAAAACAAAGAGTAAAAAGCCCTGCATGAGAAGAGGCGTGTGACCTGTATCCTTGGGGCCCCTCCACACAAGCCAGAATCTCGTGAAATCCTCCACAAAGCATCTCCTGGAGATATTAATCCCCAGACAGGTTCATAGTGATGTTCATCATTCCCACCTCTATCATTCTCTATAAGTAGTGGTAGTATTAACATGATGATCCATACTCTAAGGGAGTTCATAGACTAACTAAACGTTGTTTTCTCCTGCTTTTTGAAGGCCCTACAAGAAGACTATAAACCAGTAGCTCAGGAGTGGAAAAATAAAAATAAGGATTGTAGCGATAATACAAGATTTGAGAAATTAATAGAATCAAGAGAAAAGGAGGGGGGAAATAAAAGCAAAATAGGTATGATAAGTGAAATTTATAAAATATTGATAGAGATCAACAGGATTCTCTTAAAAAATTATGGGAAGATGATTTAACAAAACAAATTAGAGATTATAACTGGGGGAGGATATGGGAATCAAGAATGTTAAAGTTACTATCAGTGAGGATAAAAGAGAATTATTATAAACTAATTTGGAGGTGGTACTTAACACCAGTAAGATTACATCAGATAGACAAGAAAATTTCGATGTTATGTTGGAGGGCTTGTCAGGAGGTTGGAACATATTTTCATAAGTAGTTCACATGTGACCATGTACAAAAATTTTGGAAAAGGGTTTTTAAAGAAATAAGTGAAATAATGGGAAGCAGTGTCGAAATAAGTCCAAATTTGGCATTACTGTCAATTTTTGATAAAGTTTATGGGAATCAAAATATGAAGGATTTGACTAACAACCTCCTACCACCTGTTAGATTAATGATAGCGAAGAATTGGAAAATACAAGGAAATTATACAATAGAAGAATGGCATAAAGAGGTATGGAATATTGCGATTAATGATAAATTAACATGTAACATAAAAGTAAAGAGGGGAATATCTAAGAAGAATGATTTTGAAAATATATGGGGGCCATTTTTAGAGTTTGTTTTGATTAAGGGGAAAGGTTGTACACCTTTAAAAGACTCTTTACAATTTTGGAAGAATGTATAATAGAATAGAATAAAAGAAGGTCTCAATGGGTTAGGGGAGCACTGGGGGGTTGTCAAGGTTATGTTAGTATATATTATTTGTATGTTTGTGTTGTATTATATGTTGAAAATAATAAAAATATTATAAAAAAAATAAAATAAACCAATAGCTTATGTCAATGAATACAAAATTATATCAAATGAGGCCCTAAAATTGACTTCAGTTCACTCCCGACATTGGCTCAATTCGAACGACACGATAGTCAATGGTGGGTTGACTAACCCTAACCCTAACCCTAGGGGATACTCCCCACACAACATGGTAATAAATAATCAACTGTGGTGTGGATGAGGATCAGCGTTGAGTTGACTATGGCAACATTCGGATGACACAATAGACAAAACAACTGACGATTGTTTCCCCCACACCAGTTGTCTATTGTGTTGTCCGAATTGAGCCATTGTGTTTACCTATCTGAAGCAACGATGACCAGGAAAGCCCAGCAGTCTTCTTCTAACAAGAAAAAAAGTTTTCTTTCCATGCTTCCAGACTGACTCTCACTTTGTGATAATCACTTCTTGCAGCAGATACCAAGGCGCCAGATCGCCAGGAACAGAAGAACATGTGCCGTACAATTAGATGCCTTTGGAGCTGTTTGTAGCCATGATTCCCAGAATCCAGAGTGAAGAAACTGGTTTTAGGATGGATTGGATGGGGCACATGGAGAAATTTCATGTAGTTCCAGAACCATCCCACTAGTTTCCATCACTGAAGTGTGAATACCTGTATCATGTGCCAGCATTTCTGGGAAAATACAGACTCTCACTTCAAGTCATTTCCAGCATCCTGACAAACCAGTTGTTTCCAGCTTTTGCCCTTTGGGTCTGCTCCCTGGCCTATAAATTGCACTGCATACGTCCCCTTTGACTTCAGTCACCTTGGTTGATCCAGCTCTGTGGAAAGTTCTTTCTGGCTCCTGATCTCCCCATCGCTATGAAGGCACTCCTGAACACTTGCCTCCTCTTGGCCTTGTTTTCTCCAGGTGAGTATGAACCAGAAGTCCTGGGTTCTTCATGGGGAGGAGGCACATGGGGAGGGCAGCATATAGATTATGAAGGGTGGTATATAGATATCCTAAACTAATAAAGAGGTCTCGAAATTGTAATTTCCTCATCCTACAAAGTTTCTGGTTCAGCTTTATTAAGCTCGTTCAAGAACTACACTTCCTAGGACGAGTTGGCTGGATGGCCAGATCTACACCAAGAGGCACATGACATGTTGAAAACAGTTTGAAAACTGTATATGATGTGTGCCCTTGGCCCCAACAGTTGTCACTATTGGTATAAACCATGTTAAAGCACTAGTGTAGAACCTGCCCATGACAGTTACAATCTATGCAGTAGAATTGTTGCATATCTGGACATTGTAACCCCCCCTCGGGCATCCAGAATGCATGTGTGAAAGGGGAAGCAGGGCGTCGCAGATTATTCTAACATCTGTTTCTCTGCAGAGGAAGCTTGAGAGCTTTGCAAGATGAGTGCAGAGGTTTTCTATGGCGCAAAGGTCAAGATGAGCACACAGTAGACACCTGAAAGATCAAGGGGCTGGAACTTCTACACTATGTGGGAGGATTACAACAGCTGGCGTTGTGTAGCTTGGGGAAAATAGGAGGATAAAGGGAGACATGATAGAGGTCTACAAATTAAACGGCCTTTACGCCCACCATTTACTCAACATGGAACATGCGAGATTTCTGGGGCCTCCATTGTGTGCCGCAATGGAGGTGCTGGATCAGGGCGGACGGCTGCTGGGCACTCGTCAGGCACTAGTGGAGACTTTAAGAAGCTCACGCTTTGAGCTGGGGTGGGCAGTGGGGGTGGGCGGCAGTGGCGGGCAGCAGCAGCCAGCAGCGGGCAGTGGCGCTGGATCGGGGAACGTCCAATGAGCTGGATGCAGGTGGGTCTGTCCATCACTACCAATGAACCTAACAAAACTAAAATGATTTACCATCATCTCACACTCATTTTATTCAATGTAATTGTAGTCAACATACGATTACTTGTATTTAGGCTTTTTAAAATGTTTCCTATGGATTTACACTCCTCTCTCGATCAGCGTACCTTCAAACCTATCTGTATCACCAGAACCATTACAAGTATATGAGTGGGAAAAAAAAGATCATGGAACCGTCCTTGATGTTTAGAACCCTTTCATGTATCTGCAGTGACACCTTTACGATGTCTAAACTGTATTAACCTTGGAGAAAGATGTGATGATGCAGATGTGAAATCTGTGCAGTGTGAAGAGGATCAAGATGTTTGCGTTTTCTTCACCTCTAAAACAACGCTAGGTGAGTGAGAAAGTGTCTTCAGTCCATTTAACATATTGAGCCTCTTCAGATGACATGCTAAGCCATGGCAGTTAAGCAGTTTGAGCTAAACATGATGGCTTAGCGTGTCATGTCAACCATTCCTAGCCATGGTGGTTACAGAAACATGCTTTTAACAAGTTCACTAAGCATTTGCTGCAAAAGGGTAAGTGGCCTAACCATGGCATAGCATGGTTGTGTTTTCATCAGTTTGTCTCTGTATCATCCATAGATAATTCACATGGGTCTGTCAGGAATCACTACAAAACTAGGTTGACCATAAGAAAAGGAGGACAGGGCTTCTGTATCTTGTAGCCTGACCGTGTGAAAAGGAGGACAGGGCCCCTGTATCTTTATCAATTACATTGAAAGTGGAATTTCAGCAGGTGCCATTTGTATGCATGCAGCACCTACTGAAATTCCCTCTTCATCACAGCAGTGAAAGCTGCAGGAGCCCTGACCACTTTTGTATCTGGTTACTCTAGTATAGCTTTAAATGTGATTCTCTCCCCCACCCCCATCTCAAGAAGCTCTGATACAGGCCACAAGACTGTGATAGCAGCCACTCAGTACAGGAGACATTAACTGAATAACTGCTCTATCTCAATGCAGGCATCATTTTTGGGCCACTCTTCTCTTCCCCACTGTACCCCACAACTAGATCTGAAGGTTCAATGAGACATCCATGAGAACCATTGCTGTCACCAAGAACAGGGCCAGATCTACACCAAGCAGACACTTTGAAAACGGTTTGAAAACTGTTTATGGAGTGTGTCCTGGGCCCCAACAGTTGTCACTCCTGTTATAAACTGTTTTAAAGCAGTACTGTAGATCCTGCCCAGAAGTGCCAAATTAGGGGAAACCACCTATCATCTCCAAAACTCACTGCGAGAGAGACATTTTCCCACCAGTCTAGGTGTTTCTTTCTGGTTTTCTTTCACAGCTGATGAACCATTACATCTCTATTACAAAGGATGTGGCAAAGCCAATGTATGTTTCAACGGGGATAACACTATGGCTTCAAATGAGAAATACTTTCAGTCAAAAATGTACTGCTGCTCGACAGATGATTGTAATAAACAAGATTTCCAGTGTAAGTACCTGTATCCGTTTGGACTCTACTAGATTAATATATCACAGCTCAAGAAACAAAACCCAGGCTGAGGCTGTGTAAAGAAGCGCTGATTTGACTCTCAGTGGCTGAGGTCACCAGGAGCATGGAGCAGGATTGTCTGAACACGTCTGTCTCCTGTGTGCATGAATGGCTGCCATTTCTTCCCAAGGGACAAAGTAAAGGCTAGCATTTGGGGGACATTGTTGTAGTGGGAACATTTAAAAAAAAACTCTCCTCCTTGCACTGGTTGACTCACCAACAGGAATCTCACCAACAGGTGATGTTCAGGCTATCTTACCTTGCTCTGCTCCTTGCACTATGCAACCTCTGTTATCATGCACGGACTCATTCACACAACACTTCACAGTCATGCTTCTTCTGCATCCTGACTCTAAGCCTGCTAGTTATTTATTTATTCAGTACATTTACATCCTGGCTTTTTTCCTTCATTAGGAATCCAAGGCATTATATCCTCACAACAACAACCCTGAGGAGGAGGTTGGGCTGAGAATCTGTGACTGGTCCAAAGTCACCCAGTGAGCTTCCATGGCCTAGTGATGCTACAACTCAAATCTCTCGACTCCAAGTCCAACACACTAAACACTACCACACATTCGCTCACTTTCTCCCCAGTATAGATTTAAACAGAACAATGCCCTATTTAATTAGAAGGCTATTTATTATTGGGCATTATTAGGGACAGGAAGCCACACATTCACAATTCCTCTCTTGCAGATCTTGATCTCTATCTTAGGGGCCATAAACAGAGGATTTGTTTAAATTGAGGCACTGGAGTTCCACAGCCAGCTTGATGGACATTCTGGGGCAGATGGAAATAGATGTGGGGAGAAATGGAATGGTCGTGGAAGCGTGTGCTGACTTTACGGGTTTGTTTTTGTAGTGCCAGATCACAACAGCCTTCCACTCAATGGGGTGAAGTGCCCAGCGTGCCTCTCAACAGGGTTTGAACCTTGCCAGGAGACAACCATGGAGTGCCGTGGCAATGACAATCAATGTATCAAAACTAGTTTTGATGTCTCTGCAAGTGAGTAAAATTGCAAACCAGCAATGGGCCATCTGGAAGGCTGAAAGGTTTCTCACTTTCTTGCTTGCTTTCTGCAGGTAGAAGAGCAATGGAAAAGGCTGGAATTTGCTATGCATTTCCTTATTTGTTTTGGCTTTTTTCCCCACTAAACCACCCTCCTGGATCACATAGTTCCTCTTATGTGGAGCAAGTTCAGAAGAGCTGCCCATCTGTCAGAGGGGATGAGCAAAACGATCACCTTTGCTTTCTCCCACTTTAAATTTTTTTTAATCTCAAGTTCTTTCTCTTCTGAATAAGAGGAAGTGTGCAAATGTTGGTAACATCTGATCATAAATGAACAGAAACAAAACTCACCCATCTGCATGAGCCAAATGCAGGATGGAGTTGACTGTGATGTAACTGCCTGACATGTAACTGGTAAAGATGAGGAGCCTGTCAGAAAAGAGAGATGGCAACTGGAATTATTCACTAACATGGTTGAATATACACAGATTCAATCCCAGACTTTGAAAAGCAAAGCACTCTGAGGCCTGGGCATTCTTTTTATCTGAAATTCTTTTTGTCCTGGACATGGAGAACTTTGTACAATTTAGTAAATTCTCCTCAAAACTGTAACTGGAAATATTTCCCTATCCTTAATGGTTAACTGCACAGACATTCAAACCAAGACCTTTTTTCGATATTCAAGTAGCCTAGATAGATGAATCTGTCCATTTCTGTTTCTCCTCCAATCAGATTCTTTTCTTCAAGTTTTTTTTGTTCCAGAGAGGGAGAGCTTTGCAAATGTTGATGAATTCTGCTCAGAACCTTGCTGAAATGAAATGAAATAATTGCCAACTTATCCTCTGCATTCCGTTCGTATCTGTTCGGTCAGTTTTGGCTGGGACAGAGGAAACAAGAGTTTTAGCTCCTCCTTGTTTCTCCTTGATAGTCAGATATCATGGCCATGTCTACACCAGGGTTTTATCCCAGGATTGACCCTAGGTCATCCCTGTGCATCTAAGTGATGCACAGGGGATCCCAGGGGCAACCGGGGATGACCTACGGATGACCCCAGGATAACTCTGGGATAGTGGACACCGGGGATATCCCAGTTTTCCTGCCATCCCGGGTCCTGAAATGGACACGGAGCAGCAGGGGGTGGCTCCATGCCCATATGGGGGAAGCAATTCCGCCATCCCTAGGTTGGCAGGGTGCGTGGTGGGGTTCCCTTACCTTGTCTAGTGTGCACAGCTTTTAAAAAGGAGGCCAAGATAGGTGCGATGTCCCTGTTTGTTTCTGGGACATCCTGGGGAACAATCCCAGAAGCAGGTAAGTCCAGGATCACCCTTCTCCCTTCCTCTACACCCTTAGTTGTAGAAAGGGCCCATGACTTCCTTTCACAGGTTATTCGGGTTTTCATTCCTCATTTGATGGGAAAGAAACTGACCCATCTCAGGGAACTCTCAGAACTCCTTTTTAAAAAACGTTTAAGCATTTGCCTTTGATGTGTGCAGACTGTCTTGCTGCATGCTGATTTGAAGGAGGACACTTCACTACTGACCCAAAGTCTTGGTAATCAGTAGGATGCTCACTCACCGCTGTAGCAGCCTGCCCCTGCTCACTTGGCTGTGCAAGCCTCTTCCAATCCTTGGCTTGTGTTGGCAAGTGCTCAACAGCCATCTGCCCTCACACTGAAATTGCACACTTCCCCTTCCTGTGTCAATGGCAGCTGCAGGTGGCTGCTGGTGGGGGTCTGTGCTCACGTTGGGAGCCCCCAAGTGGATCCGGGGGACCCCAATCTCCTAGACACAGTTGGGCTTTTGTGGAATCCCTAGTAATCACTATGGTGCACATACCAATGCTGAGAATGACTTTAGGGTTTTTGAGGGTGGGACAAGGTACCTTCATGGTTTCACAATTTCTACAAGATGAAGGACTCATATGCCCGTTCTCCTTCTTTTCCAGTTGACCTTTTCGACGAGATATATGTTTTACATGGCTGTGCAACAAAGAGCTTATGTGACTACCAAACTGGAGAGATAAAAGTTGAAAACTATTTCACAGTAAACATCACCGAAAAGGAATGCAGTCGTGCCCAGGGTTCCTACTATCAAGCCAGACATGAGTGGTAGATAGACAAGGGTCAAATGCTCTTCTCCATATATTCTAAGTGTTTTAGAAGTGGGGAGGCTATTGGAGCCCTAGTGGTGAGAGCAACCCCTGTCCGAGATTCACAATTCTTTCATTTTCTTTTTAGAGGCTGGTGGAGGGTGCGAGGGATTCAGGGTGGCAGATGAAAGAAGGTTTAGATATGCTAATTTGGGGCCTCCTGGTGTATGGGTTAATTTTCACAGAATCATAAAATAAATTGGTATGGCAAGTAAACCTGTGTTGGTGTATTACTTTCTGATAAATATTTCAATCCATGGGAGGTGGAATGTTGTTGCCTCATCTAATTTGAAATAACGAACTTGATCTCATCTCATTTCATCCAAAAAGAAGCAATCCCATTTTTCTGTTAACAATTTCTTTCCCTGATAAACTTTTAAACTTTGTGATTTGAATCTGTGTGGTCTCTTCTGGGATTATCCATCCCATGTCTTATTGCCAAACTCTTTGTAATACTGGCATCTCTGCAATCATTTAAAAGCAACTAGAGGTGTTTTTGTTCTTCATGGGAGCAAAGGGTGTTTATCTTATTTTCCAGTTGGCAGAGCTGAGAAATATGCCAGAATATACATGTATGATCAAAGCAGTGCTAACTGAAAGGTGTCAAGCCAAAGGACCACATTTAAAGGGAAGGCGAGAATCAATACAGCGTAGTGGTTAGAGTGTTGGACTGGGAATTGGAAGATCCGGGTTCAGGTCTCCGTTTGGTCATTTAAGGCTCATTCAGTGACTTTGGGCCTGTCACAGACTCTCAGCCCAGCCTACCTCACGGGGTTCTTTTGAAGATAAATGGAGAGGAGGAGGAGGAGGAGGGTTATGTCCACTGCCCTGGGTTCCTTAAGGAGGAACTAGACAGGAGATGAATGCAATAAATAAATAAGACTATAAGATAAAAGATGGAGGCATCAAGACTCCTCCTGACTCAACTTGAGGCAATGATTGCAACGTGGTTTTGCCAAAGAATAGAGTGCACAGAATGCTAAGGCTGAATTTCCAGAGCACGTGAATCCAGCCCGTGTCTGGGTCAAAGAGAAAGAACTAAAAGTAGAACAGATTTGGCGGCTTCAGCAGCAGCATACCTGGCATCGTTTGGCAGTTTGCGAGGAGGTGTGGCACTCACGTCGTGGCAGCGGTGGCTTGGCAGACACCCAGTGAAAAGGGGCACAGGGAAGTCTGTCCACCCCTAGTCCATGTTTAGGGATTCCATGAGATGAGAGTTCAGAATTCATTTTATTTCATTTACAATATTAATATACCACTCCGCATTCAGAATTCCGGATGGTGGGCAAATAAAACCAGAATAAAAACAGAATAAAAGCACATTAAAATATATTTTTTAAAGGAATAGGTGCAAAATAAACTGTGGCTGGTCATTAAGGGAAGGCTTCCTGGCACAACAACAATTTCAGGAGGAGCCAGAAGGAATACAAAGTTGGCACCTGCCTGACCTCTAGAGGCAGGGAATTCCATAGCAGGGGGGCCACCACACTGCAGGCTCTTCCCCTGGTGGACTCCAGTTGGATGATAGGTCTATGTGGAACCACCAGGAGCATGCCCTCCGATGCCCTCAGTGACCGGGCAGCTTGATAGGCGAGAATACACTCTCTCAGGTATCCTGGTCCCAGGCTGTTTAGGGCTTTGTACACTAGTACAACAACCTTTCACCTAGCCTGGTAGCTAATAGGCAGCCAGTGCAATTGCCTCAGCCAAGGAGTTACATGCTGGAAAGGGGCAGCTCTGGACAACAACTGAGCTGCAGCAGTCTGCACTAGCTCCAGCTTCCAGAGCAGCTTTAAGGGCAGCCCCACATAGAACGCATTGCAGTAATCCAAACGTGAGGTTACTAATGTCTGTAGCACTGTCGCCAAGCTATCCAGGAGAGGCCATAGCTGGCAAACCAGCCAGAGCTGATAAAAGGCACTCTGAGCCACTGTGGCCGCTTGAGCCTCCAGCGACAGAGATGGATCTAAGATAGGGTGACCAGATAAAATCCAGGTTAGGGCTCATGTAACTTTAACAGTTGTAGAGAAAAGGGAATTTCAGCCAGTGTCATTTGTATGCAATTAGTTCCTGGTGAAATTCCCTCTTCATCACAACAGTTAAAGTTGCAGGCACTATACTAGAGTGACCATATACAAAAGAAGACAGGGGCCCTGCACCTTTAACTGTTGTGATGAAGAGGGAATTTCATCAGGAACTAATTGCATACAAATAACACTGGCTGAAATTCCCTTTTCTCTACAGCTGTTAAAGATACATGAGCCCTGACTTGGATTTTATCTGGTCACCCTAATCTAAGAGTACCCTCAAACTATGAACCTGATCTTTCAGAGGGAGTGCAACCCCATCCAGAACAGGCAATCAGCCTAACTCCCGGACTCGGGAACCACTCAGCCACAGGGCTTCAGTCTAGCCATGGTTTACTTTCAGTTAACTGGCCCTCATCCAGCCCATTTCTGAGTCTAGGCACCAGTCCAGGACCTGCACAGCCTCACCTGATCCAGTTGTCACAAGGAAACAAAACGGTGTTGTTACATGATGTGCTCTCGTTAGATAGGGTGACCATATTTTGGAAACCAAAAAGGAGGACAACATGGCCGCCCCAAGGGGGCGTGCCCACCAACATGCCCAGCCCCCAAGGGGGCGTGCCCACCAACATGCCCAGCCCTCAAGGGGGCGTGCCCACCTGAACATGGCCTTGATCACATCTCTGGTTTCACAGACACAATTAAGACAAACTGTTCTACGTAACATCTTAATGTTAAAATCACTGATATAAAGAACAAGTTAGACATTCATTGTACCTGAAATTAACTTCACTCACTCCTACTTTTTTTAGCTTTTGCTGTACTTTGAAGCTTTTGCTATACTCTGTGTGATACAGTCTCCCCTTCCCTCAAATATCTTTTCTGACTGCAAATCCTTCACTGGATGACCATAGTCTCACCTTTCCTAACATTTAACACTCTTTCTCCAACACCTTTCTCACACCCATACTCACAGATTCAGCATACTGCTACCACTGAACAGGTGCAGTAAAATCTAGTACAACAAACTAGCAACCTAGCATTCAGAAAGAGTATAAATGTGCTCCTGAATGTGCTCCTGAACACGTACCTCCTCTTGGCCTTGTTTTCTCCAGGTGAGTATGAACCAGAAGTCCTGGGTTCTTCATGGGGAGGAGGCACCTAGGGAGGGCAGTACATCCGGAGGGAGAGGCGGGTTATAAATAAATTATTATTATTATTAATAATAATAATATTATTATTATTTAGATTATGAAGGGTGGTATATAAATATCCTAACCTAATAAAGTGATCTGAAGTTGTAGCTTTCTTATCATACAGAGTTTCTAGTTCAGCTTTTTTATGCCCTTTCAAGGATGAGTTGACTGGATGGCCAGATAACAGGATATGACACTTTGAAAATGGTTTAAAAACTGTATGTGAAGTGTGCCCTGGGACCCAACAGTTCTCAATACTGTTATAAACTGTTTTAAAGCAGTAGTGTAGGTCCTGCCCATGACAGTTACCATCTATACAGTAGACCTGCAGATCCTTTGTCATGTTTCGTATTGGACATCGTAACCCTTTTCGGACATCCAGAATGAACGTATGAAAGAGGAAGCATGGCCATGTCTACACCAGGGATTTATCCCAGGGCCGTCTCTAGGTCATCCCTGTGCCGCCACATGACACACGGGGAATCCCGGGGGCAACCAGGGACAACCTAGGGATGACCCTGGGATAACCCAGGGATTGCGGAAAGCGGGGATATCAAAGTTTTTCTGCCGTCCTGGGTCGTGAAACGGGCACAGAGCCACATGGGGTGGGTCCGTACCCACAGGGGTGAGGGTGAAGGGAATTTCGCCATCCCCAGGATGGCAGGGGTGTTGGGACTGGTTTTTCTTTTTAAACATACCTTTTGGGGCAGATTGGGGCCGCGCAGCTCCTCTTCCTGGAAAAACAAAGTGGCATCTGCAACATCCCACTTTCCCTCTGGGATGTAGCACTTCAGCGTAGACATCTGAGGAGGGTCACGGAAGCAGGTACGTCTGCGATCCTCCCCCTCCCTCCCTCTGCACCATTAGGTGTAGATATGCCCAGTGTCTCGCAGTTCATTCCAACGTCTGTTTCTCTGTGGAGGCAGCTTGAGAGCTTTGCAAGATGAGTGCACAGGTCTTCTATGGCGCAAAGGACAAGATGAGCACACAGTGGACACCTGAATGATCAAGGGACTGGAGCATTCATGCTACGAGGGAGGGTTACAACAACTGGGGTTGTGTAGCTTGGGGGGAAAAGACGGTAAGGGGAGAGGCATGATAGAGGTCTACAAGATTAAACGGCCTTTACAGCCGCCATTTACACAACATGGAACATGCGAAATTTCTGGAGCCTCCATTGTGTGCAGCAATGGAGGCGCTGGATCAGGGCGGACGGCTGCTGGGCACTCGTCGGACACTCGTGGAGGCTTAAAGAAGCTCATGCTTCGAGCAGGGGTGGGTAGCATTGGCAGGCAGCAGCTGGCAGTGGCTTGGCGAGCGTCCAATGAGCTGGATGTGGGTAGGTCTGTCCATCACTCCTAATGAACCAATCATTTGACACTCATTTTATTCAACATAGGATTACTCGTATTTAGGCTATTTAAAATCTTTCATAAGGATTTGCACTCCTCTCTCGATCAGTGTACCTTCAAAGCTATCTGTTTGACAAGGACCAGTCTGAGTACATGACTGGAAAAAGCAGATTGTGTTACTGCCCTTGATGTTTACAACCCTTTCTTTTTATCTGCAGTGGCACCTCTAAGATGTCTAGGGTGTATTAAGACTGTATTAATATGTGATGATGCAGAAGTGGAATCTGTGCCGTGTAAAAAGGATCAGGGTGTCTGCCTTGTGCTCATTACTAAAACAACGCTAGGTGAGTGAGAAAGTATATTCAGTCCATTTAGCACATTGACCCTGTTCAGATGACACGCTTAGCCATGGTAGTTAAACATTTTGAGCAATACATGATGGCTTAGCATGTCATGTCAACTAATCCTAGCCATGGTGGTTGCATGACCACGGTTTCAACAAGTTCACTGAGCATTTGCTGCAAAAGGGTTAGTGGCTAACTATGCCTTAGCATGGTTGTGTTTTCATTAGTGTCTCTGTAACATCCAGAGTTAACTCAGATTTATCTGTGGGGAATCACTACATATGGAAAGGAGGACAGGGCTCCTGTATCTTTAACAGTTGAATAGAAAAGGGAATTTCAGCAGGGGTCATTCGTATGCATGCAGCACCTGCTGAAATTCCCTCTTCATCACAACAGTTATATCTGCAGGAGCCCTGCCACCTTTTGTATCTGGTCACTCGACTATGGCTTTAAATGCTATCCCCACCCACCCACCCATCTCAAGAAGCTGTGATACAAACCACAAGACTGTGCTAGCGGCCACTCAGTGATGGAGAAATGAATTGATTAAATGCCCTTTCTGATTCTCTTTCACAGTTGACATCCCATCTGCTATCTATTACAAGGGATGCGGCAGATCCGACAGCTGTTTCAGGGGGGATCTTTCTATGGCTTCAAACGAGAAATACCTTCAGTTGAGAACGTACTGCTGCTTGTCAGATGATTGTAACAAACCAGATCTCCATTGTAAGTATCTGAATCGCCTTCGGCTCTCCTACAACGATATATTACAGCCCAAAAAAGCAGAACCCAGGCTGAGGCTGTGTACAAAACCCAGCGGCTGAGGTCACCAGCAGCATGGAGCAGGATTGTCCGAACACGACTCTCTCCTGTGTGCATGAATGGATGCCATTCATTCCTATGGGACAAAGTAAAGGCTTGCATTTGGGGGACCCTAGTGCAGTGGGAGCGAAAAATACCCTCTCCTCTTTGCACTGTTTGACTCACCAACAGAAATCCCACATAGGTGGTGTTAAGGCTATCTTATCTTGCTTTGCTCCTTGCAATAGGCAACCTCTGTAATCACACACAGACACATTCACTCAACACCTCACAATAATGCCTCCTCTGCATCCTGGTTCTAAGCCTGCTCTTTATGTATTTATTTAGTGCATTTATATCCTGGCTTTTTTCCTCTGTACAGAACCCAAGGCATTATGTCCTCATAACTACAGCCATGAGAAGTGAGTTGGGCTGAGAATCTGTGACTGGCCCAAAGCCACCCACTGAGATTCCACGTCTGAGTGGGGCTAGAACCCGGATCCCCTGACTCCCAGTCCAATACACTAACCACTACCCCACACTGGCTCTCTTTCTCCCCAGTATGTATTCCATATTTAATTGGAAGGCTCTTTAATATTGGGCATTACTAGGGACAGGAAGTCACACATTCACAATTCCTTATTGCAGGTATTCTGTAGTTCTTAAAGGCCATCAACAGAGGAATTGTAAAACTATGAATCTTGTTGTTCAAAAGTCAAGTTTTACATTGAAGCATTGGAGTTCCACTGCCATTCCAACCAGATGACGCTGAGATTTATGGACATTCTGGGGCAGATGGCAACAGATGTGGGGAGAAATGGAATGGTCATGGAAGTGTGTGCTGACTTGATGGGTTTGTTTTTGTAGTGCCAGATTACAACAGTCTTCCATTCAGTTGGGTGAACTGCCCAGCGTGCCTCTCAAGAGGGTCCGAACCTTGCACGGAGACAATCATGCAGTGCCATGGCTATGAGATTCAATGTATCAATGCTACTTTTCACATCTCTGCACGTGAGTAAAATTGCAAACTAGCAACAGGCTGTCTAGATGGCTGCATGGTTACTCACATTTTGGCTTACTTTCTGCAGGTAGGAAAGCAATGGAAAAGGCTGGCATTTGCTAGGCATTTAATAATTTATTTTCACATTTTTCCCCATTAAACCACCCCCCTGGATCACATAGTCCCTCTTATGTGGAGCAGAATTTAGAAGAGTGGACCACCTTGTCAGAGAGCAAAACCCTGTTCAAGTGTTCAAAAATACTCCCTCCCTCCCTCCCCGCTCTGTTGTGACTCAGCCCATCTCCAGGCTTCTGCTCACGAACTTAGCAAACTGACAACACACTCCAAAACGGTGAAACCTCTTTCATTTCTGAAATCACACGGAAATCAAGTATAATGGTTTCATTTCTGCATACATCCACATAAAGCTGATAACGGCCAGATAGCTTCAGGTACAACAGCATGATGCAAACAGCAATCACTCGGGGGGAGACGTATAGAGTTGCCCCTGTCCCATGTGAGCAGTCACCAGCAGCGACACAAACAGACTCATCAGGAACAAGAGCAGAGCTCAAGGAGAAACTCCAGCACAGGGATGCATGAAGCCCGGCAAAGAACAGATTCATCTTGCACGAACCAGACTCAGCCTGCCGGAAAACAATGAGCTGATCACGTAAGCAAGATATCAGGGCACGAACCTCTTTGACTTAGGAAACCCCTCTTGCCCATAACTTTAGCTTAAAGGAAGGCTTGCAGGTCACACACACACACAATCCAGAAACAGCAATCATCAGCCTAGGAAGCTCTCAGGCCAAAGAACACGATTCAGAAACAGTAACAGCAAGTCCAAGTCTATGAAAAGCCTCAGAGCACTTTTCATGGCACAGTCCTTAGAAATTCCAAATCCAAATAGCAACAGAACATGTACAGAGTGCATCCAACATCTCCAAACAGATAGAATCCCAAACATGAGGAGTTTCATGGCAAGCGTAGAACAGATGATTCCTAGTAAAGGGCCTCCCCTTTGCTCATTCCACTTATAGGCTGGAGGCTGGCTATTCCAAGCCACTTTGACAGACAGGACCTCAGGCCTGTAATCTAAACTCATGGGCAAACAGAGTGGCACAGTTCAACCTCCTCTTGATGACGACACCATGTGAGAGACAGCTTGCAAGATAGCCCCCACCTTTTCCAAACATACATTTGTTCTCAAAGAAACTTCCCAGCTCAAAGCCTCAGCTAGCAAACCTCCCACGAGAAACAGCTACAGATAAGCTTACAGAGACACAGACTGACACAGAACTTACTCACAACAATTCTCCATCTTTAAACTCACAATTCACAAGGCCTGACATCCATGACATCCAACATGCTCTCCCCCTCCCTCCCCGCTCTCTCCCTGCTGCCTCCTCTGCGTCATCCTGCCATAGTCCACCACCGTCCTGCCATCGCCTTCCCTCCTCGCTGTTGGCTGCCACATTTGCTGGTCATGGTGGGTGATGATGTCACTCACCACGACCTGCAAATGCAGTGCTCTAACCAATTAGAGTGCTGCATTTGCCAGTCGTGGCAGGTGACATCATCACCTGCCATGACCAGCAAATGCAGCGGCCCACAGCGAGGAGGAAAGACAACGGCAGGATGACGCGGAGGAGGCAGCAGGTAAGCAATGAGAGTGGGGGAGGGGAGGGAGGGAGGGAGGGGGAGAGAGAGAGAGAGAGAGAGAGAGAGGAGAGCTGAAGGCAGTGCTGTGACCAGATCCAGATCGGATCCGGATTGCTGAACCGATCTGGCCCGATCTGGGCCTGATCCAATCCAGATCTGGGATCTGGAGATCCGGATCACCCCGATCCGACTCAGATTCGGGATCTGGATCTGGTCACAGCCCTAAAAAAAAACTCCTTCAGTTCCTAATGTTTACAGCTCGTTAGGAACTCATCACTCCAGAAGATTTGCATCTTTCTGCCTGGGGATTCAAGGTTTGAGAATTTGCTATTCCTTTTACGTGCCGTATTTCATCAATTCTAAGATGCACTTTTTCTCCCATATTTACTTCTGTAAAAACGGGGTGCATCTTAGAATCGTTGGCGTCTTGCAGTCACCGGAGGTCAGCATATAGATTACGAAGGGTGGTATATAGATATCCTAACCTTAAAAAGAGGTCTGGAAATTGTAGTTTTCTCATCCTACAGTGTTTCTGGTTCAGATTTATTAGGCTCTTTCAAGAACTACACTTTCTAGGATGAGTTGACTGGATGGCCAGATGTACACCAAGCAGGATAGATGGCTGCATGGTTTCTAACATTCTGGCTTGCTTTCTGCAGGTAGAAGAGAAATGGACAAGGCTGGTGTTTGCTAGGCATTTACTAATTTATTTCCCCATTTTTCCCCATTAAACCACCCCCCTGGATCACATAGTCCCTCTTATGTGAAGTAGAATTTAGAAGAGCTGACTACCTTGTCAGAGAGGATGGGTGAAGCAATCACCCTGGATCCACACTGCACCATTGATGCAGGAAGGGGAAGTGCACATTTTCGGCACGGTGGACAGGTGGCTGCTGGTGGGGGTCTGCACTCATGGTGGGAGCACCCAACTGGGTCTGGGGGAGTGGCAGAGGCTGGAAGGTGCTGGTCTCCCAGATCCAGTTGGGCTTTCACAGCATCCCTAGTAATCAGTATGGTGCAAAGACCTGTGCTGAGAAGTGACTTCGGGGTTATTGGGAGTGGGGCAAGGCACCTTCATGGTTTTATAATATAATACCCTCATGGTTTCAGAATATCTGCAAGATGGAGGACTCATATGCCTGTTCTTCTTTTCCAGTGGGCATTTACGACAAGAGCTTCATTTTACATGGCTGTGCAACAAAGGACTTCTGTGATTCCCATACTGGAGAGATAAATGCTGAGGACTATTTTACACTAAACACCACCAAACTGGAATGCAGTAATGATCAGGCTTCCAACAATCCAGCCAGACTTGGGTGATTGATAAAGGGTGAAATGCTCTTCCCCATGCTTTCTAGTTGCTTTAGAAGTGGGGAGGATATTGGAGCCCTAGTGGTAAGAGCAGCCACTTCCTGAGATTCCCAATTCTTTCATTTTCTTTTTAGAGGCTGGTGGAGGGTGTGAGAGATTCAGGGTGGAAGCTGAAAGAGGGTTTAGATATGCTGATTTTGGGCCTCCTGATATACAGATTGATTTTCACAGAATCAAAAAATAAATTGGTATAGCAACAACTTACTTCCAAGTAACGCTTGCACTGATTGTTCTGTAATTTGGGACACATGACTAGCAACACTCAGTCTGCACTGTGACCAAGTTTCATACCTGTAACTTGGAAAATGAAGAAGTTTTAGGCCTTTCAGACTCAAAAGCAACTCTCTCTAGGGCAAAATGTAGAAACGATATAACATCGTATTTCCGATAATTATTGGAGATACAATACGATACGAATCACCTACGATATTATCGGAGATGATAATTTTTTTGGTCCGAAATTCCGAGGACGATACGATACGATAATTTGAGGCGTGCACCTCCCTAACGTGAATCCAGCCCATATCTGTCTAAAACAGAAAGAAATACAAGTACAGCAGGTTTAGCTGCTTCATCAGCAGCAAATCTGGCATCATCTGGAAGCTCATGCAGGGCTTCAATCTAGCCATGATTCACTTTCAGTTAATTGGCCGTCATCTAGCCCATTTCTGAGTCTAGGCGCCAGTCCAGGACCTGCACAGCCTCACCTGATCCAGTTGTCACAGGGAGACAGAATGGTGTTGTTACATGATGTGCTCTTGTTAGACCCATGTACAAACTTGCCTGCATTCTAATGAGACTTACATCTCTGCACATGAGTCAAATTGCAAAGTAGAAACGAGCTGCATGGTTTCTCACATTCTGGCTTGCTTTCCGCAGGTAGAAGTGCAATGGAAAAGGCTGGCGTTTACTAATCATTTACTAATTTATTTTCTCATTTTCTCCCCCATTAAACCACCCTTCTGGATCACATAGTCCCTCTCACGTCGAGCAGAATTTAGAAGAGCAGACCACCTTGTCAGGGAGGATGGGCCAAGCAATCACACTGGATCCATACTGAGCCATTAATGCAAGAAGGAGAAGTGCACATTTTCAGCATGGTGGGCAGGTGGCTGCTGGTGGGGGTCTGCGCTCATGTTGGGAGCACCCAACTGGGTCTGAGGGGGCGGACGCTGGAAGGCTGTGGTCTCCCAGTTCCTGTTGGGCTTTCACTGCATGCCTAGAGCTTTGTTTTACATGGCTGTGCAACAAAGGACTTCTGTGACTACCGTACTGGAAAGACAACAGCTGTGGACTATTTCACAGTAAACATCATCAAACAGGAATGCAGTCGTGCCCAGGGTTCCTACTAGGGGTGTGCATCGGATCGGATCCGATCCACGATCCGAATCCGATCTGCCCCAAAATCGGGAAAATCCGATCTGATCCGATCTGATCTGATCAACCTCCGATCCGATCCGATCCGTTCCGACGAGGTCCGATCCGGATCGGACGCCATTTTGAATGCTTTTTCCCATAGCCAAGTATTGTTTTAAAAAAACGCCTATAACTTTTTCATTTTTAAAGATAGAAGGATGAAACTTGGGCACATTATACACTGGTTAGGGATAGTTATCTGTGAGAAATTTCAGAAAGATTGGTGCATGCGTTTTGTGGCAATTAATTGTTTAATAAATACCCAGAAATGCCTATAACTTTGTCATTTTTAAAGTTACAAACATGAAACTTTGCCACATTGTAGGTGGTACCTTGGGACCTATGTGTGTAAAATTTCAAAAACGTAGGTGCTTGCCTTGTATGGCAATTAATTTTAGAAAAATGGGTAGTAGTGGGGTAAATACATTTACGCCTCCCATTTTTTTATTTTTAAAGATACAAACAGGAAACATGGGCACATTACAGGGAACACTTCACTTGATATGTGTGTAAAATTTCAGAATGATAGGTCCAGGCATTTGGTGGCTACGAATTTTTCAGATTAAAAGTTATTAACCTTTTTTACACAGAGGCTGGGGCTGTCAATTGCACCCTCCCACCTCCCGGGAAGAAGAAGGAAACACTTTCTCTCATCTCTTTGATCCTTGCACGCTTGGCTGCAACTGAGGTAGTATCCATTACAAAAGGCGAAACAAAGTAGCACTTGGCTCGTGTCTGCTTTGATTGATACTTTCCCTTTTTACTTAAGCAGAACGGCTGAGCCTAGGATCACTCTCTCTCGCTAGGATCGTTACGGGAGAAATTTTCTACAGTCTTCAAAGTGGTGTGTGCAGACACCTTGCCACCAAATGCCTGGACCTATCATTCTGAAATTTTACACACATATCAAGTGAAGTGTTCCCTGTAATGTGCCCATGTTTCCTGTTTGTATCTTTAAAAATAAAAAAATGGGAGGCGTAAATGTATTTACCCCACTACTACCCATTTTTCTAAAATTAATTGCCATACAAGGCAAGCACCTACGTTTTTGAAATTTTACACACATAGGTCCCAAGGTACCACCTACAATGTGGCAAAGTTTCATGTATGTAACTTTAAAAATGACAAAGTTATAGGCATTCCTGGGTATTTATTAAAAAATTAATTGCCACAAAACGCATGCACCAATCTTTCTGAAATTTCTCACAGATAACTATCCCTAACTAGTCTACAATGTGCCCAAGTTTCCTGTTTGTATCTTCAAAAATAAAAAAGTGGGAGGCATAACTGTATTTCTCAATGGGCAAGTGCTTTCCAATGATTTTCTATGGGCAAGTGCTTTCCAATGATTTCCTATAGGAAAGTACTGTCCAATGAATCCCTATGGGCAAGTGCTGTCCAATGAATCCCTCATTGTTTCAAAAATTAATTGCCACACAATACAAGCACCTACGTTTCTGAAATTTTACACACATAGGTCCCAAGGTACCGCCTACAATGTGGCAAAGTTTCATGTGTGTAACTTTACAAATGACAAAGTTATAGGCATTCCTGGGTATTTATTAAAAAATTAATTGCCACACAAGGCAAGCACCTATGTTTCTGAAATTTCACACACATAGGTCCCAAGGTACCACCTACAATGTGGCAAAGTTTCATGTGTGTAACTTTAAAAATGACAAAGTTATAGGTGTTTCTTTCCTCATTGTTTCAAAAATTAATTGCCACACAAGGCAAGCTCCAATGTTTCTGAAATTTCACACACATATCAAGGCAAGTGGTACCTGTAATGTGCCCAAGTTTCCTGTTTGTATCTTCAAAAATAAAAAAATGGGAGGCGTAAATGTATTTACCCCACTACTACCCATTTTTCTAAAATTAATTGCCACACAAGGCAAGCATCTAAGTTTCTGAAATTTCTCACAGATAGGTCCCAAGGTACCACCTACAATGTGGCAAAGTTTCATGTTTGTAACTTTAAAAATGACAAAGTTATAGGCATTTCTGGGTATTTATTAAACAATTAATTGCCACAAAACGCATGCACCAATCTTTCTGAAATTTCTCACAGATAACTATCCCTAACCAGTGTATAAAGTGACCAAGTTTCATCCTTCTATCTTTAAAAATGAAAAAGTTATAGGCGTTTTTTTAAAACAATACTTGGCTATGGGAAAAAGCATTCAAAATGGCGTCCGATCCGGATCGGACATCCGGTCCGATCCGATCCGACCATCCTCCGATCCGATCCGATCCGATCCGACCCCCCAGGTCCGATTCCGATCCGCTATCCGATCCGATCCGGGGGGTCAGTGCACATCCCTAGTTCCTACAATCAAGCCAGACTTCAGTGGTAGATAGACGAGGATCAAATGCTCTTCCTCATGTACTCTAGGTGTTTCAGAAATGGGGAGGTCATTGGAGCCCTAGTTGTGAGAGCAACCTCTGTCTGAAATTCACGATTCTTTCATTTTCTTTTTAGAGGCTGGTAGAGGGTGCGAGGGATTCAGGGTGGAAGATGAAAGAGGGTTTAGATATGGTAATTTTGGGCCTCCAGGTATACAGATTAATTTTCACAGAATCATAAAATAAATGGGTAAGGCAAGTAAACTTGTGTTGGTATAGTTTTCCCCCCAATAAATATTTCAATCCATGGGAGGTGGGATGTTGCTGTCTCATCTACGTCGATATAACAGATTTGATCTCATCTCATTTCATCCGAAAATAAGTAATCCCATTTTTCTGTTAACAATTTCTTTCCCCAATAAACTTTTAAACTTCATAATTTGAATCTTTCTGGTCTCTTTTCATCTCAGAATATCCATCCCATGTCTTATAGCCAAATCCATATCATGACTGGCATCTCTGCAATCATTTAAAAGCAACTAGAGGTGTTTTTGTTCTTTATGGGAGCAAAGGGTGTTTATCTCATTTTCCAGTTGACAGAGTGTAGAAATATGCCAGAATATACATGTATGATCAAAGCAGCTCTAACAGAAAGGTGTCAAGCCAAAGGACCGCATTTGAAGGGAAGGCGAGAATCAGTGTGGTCTAGTGGTTAGATTGTTAGACTGGGAATTGGAAGATCCGGGTTCAGGTCTCCATTTGATCATTGGAGGCTCATTCAGTGACTTTGGGCCAATCACAGGCTCTCAGCCCAGCCTACCTTACAGACTTGTTTTGAAGATAAATGGAGAAGACGAGGGTTATGTCCACTGCCTTGGGTTCCATAAGGAGGAAATAGACAGGATATAAATGCAATAAATAAATAATAAAATAAAAGATGGAGGCATCACAACCCCTCCTGATTCAACATGAGGCAGGGACTGCAGCGTCGTTTGGCCAGGGAACAGGGCTGCACAGAACGCGATAGCTGAATTTCCAGAGAATGTGAATCCAGTCCATAGCTGATCCTCTCTACACACGCAAGATAAAACACTTTAAAAATGTTTTGAAAATGTTTTGAAGACTGTACATGGAGTGTGTCATGGGCCTCAACAGTTGTCAAAACGGTTATAAACCATTTTAAAGCAGTAGTGTAGATAGGCTCTCTATCTAAAACAGAAAGAAATAGAAGTTCAGCAGGTTTAGCTGCTTCATCAGCAGTAGACCTGGCATCATCTGGAAGCTCATGTAGCCACCCTGCGAGCAGGGGCTGTTGGTTAAGCAGCAGGGATTAGGGTGTCTTGTGTACTGCAGTTACAGAGTAATTGGACACAGGACTTGTTCAGACAAACACCCATACTATTTAGTTAGGAAAACTATAGTTTTCTGGGGTTAGCACTAACCACAAGCCGTGCTGTCGCGCACAACACTTTAAGCCACAGTTAGAGCAAGGAGTATGCACGCCAAAAAATATCACCGTTTATTGTTATCATCATTTCGGACCAAAAAACTTATCATCTTCATTCATATCGTAGGTGAACCGTATCGTCTTCATGATAATTATTATGAAAAAACGATATTTTTGCTGCCCTATTTTAACAGAAAAATGCCTATAACTTCTGTATTTTAAAATTGAGAGGCTTGAAACTTGGTTACAGTGCTTATGGGGTATGCCTAAGTATGTGTATAAAATTTGAGATCGATCCCTCCAACCCACAATTTTATATGTGGCAAATTTGAGCTCGACCCCTCCAACCCTCAATTTTATATGCATTTATTAAAGATCGTTTCAGTTCTGACAGATCAGAATGATAGCTAGCCACGTGCGTTCATTCAGACCAGTCAGAATGGAAACGATCTTTAAATAAAATCATATAAAATCGAGGGTAGGAAGGAACAATCTCAAATTTTACACACATACTTAGGCATGCCCCATAAGCACTGTGACCAAGCTTCAAGCCTCTAACTTTTAAAATACAGAAGTTATAGGTATATTTCTATGGCAGTCCGATAAAACCATAAAATCGCCCAAAAATTGTCATTTCCAATGATTATCGTAGGTTTTTCTATCGCATCGTCATCGTTAAACACATGCACAATAATGACCTTATCGTATTGTTAGCGTACATTTTAAAGATACGATACACATCCCTAGTTAGAGCCACTAACCCTGCTGCAGTTGGTCTGACTATGGTTCGTAAGTGAGCAGGGTTTAGCAAAATGCAGCACACAAGACACCTTATTCCCTGCTGATTAACCAAAAGCCTTAACCAGCAGAGATTCAGGTGTCTTCTGAAGAGGCCCACTAAGGGAAGACACACACTGAGGGAATAGCAGCCAGCGCAGTAGCAAAGAGAGAGCTGAGAAACAGCAATGACCAAGAAAGCCCAGCAGTCCTCCCTTAACAAGAAAAAACGTTTTCTTTACATGCTTCCAGCCTGACTCTCACTTTGTGGCAATCAGTTCTTCCAGTAGATCCCAAGGCACCAGATTGCCAGGAACAGCAGAACATGTGATGTATAATTAGAGGCCCTTGGAGGTGTTCGTAGATATGTTTTCCAGCATCCAGAGTGAAGAAACTGGTTTTAGGCTAGACTGGATGGACCACCTGGAGAAATTTCATGTGGTTCCAGAAACCATCCCACCAGTTTCCATCACTGAAGTCTGGATACCTGTATCATGTGATGGCATTTCTGGGAAAATACAGAAACTCATTTGAAGTCATTTCCTGCATCTTCCCAAACCAGTTGTTCCCCCAGCTTTGGCCCTTTGGGTCTGCTCCCTGGCCTATAAATTGCACTGCAGACGTCCCCTTTGACTTCAGTCGCCTTGGTTGATCCAGGTCTGTGGAAAGTTGTCCCTGGCTCCTGAGCTCCACACTGCTATGAAGGCACTCCTGAACACTTGCCTCCTTTTGGCCTTGTTTTCTCCAGGTGAGTATGAACCAGAAGTCCTGGGTTCTTCATGGGGAGGAGGCACCTGGGGAGGGTAGCATATAGATTATGAAGGGCGGTATATAGATATCCTAACCTAATAACGAGTTCTGGAAATTGTAATTTCTGATTCGGATTTATTAAGCCCTTTCAAGAACTACACTTCCTAGGATGAGTTGGCTGGATGGCCAGATCTACACCAAGCAGGATATGACATGTTGAAAACAGGTTTAAAATTGTGTATGAAGTGTGCCCTTGGCCCCAACAGTTGTCACTACTGTTATAAACTGTTTTAAAGCACTAGTGTAGATCCTGCCTTTGTTTTATTTCCAAGCTGCGGAGCTATTTGAGTCCTGCTGTTGTCATTGTTTATTTTAGCATAATTGAATTTTATTTGTAAACTTTTTCTGCTGGTTCCTGCTAACCACATCGAGAGAGTAAAAATAACAATGATAAAACTTGAACAATAGAGAGGTCAAGGAATCTAAAAGACCTGGAGAAGGAACTGTTTCCTGGTTTACTTACAACTTAAGCCGTGTAAAGTTACACAAACATTCCTACTCCTGGCTTACAACCATTGATAGTTTTTTCTGCTGGGACTTATAGAAGAGATGATGAACAGAGGTTCAGAATTCCATGTCGATACCCTAACTTATTAATCAGTTGAAGAGGAAGGACCCTACGTGGAGTCAAGGATCGTGAATCTCCAGGCTCCAAAGGAGGACATATTAGAGCTATTCGTCGCTCCCTGGAAGCAGGTCATCTGGTTGACGCTTTGGAATTGCGGCTCGACGAGTGTGGTTTGCTGCCCTAAAGAGTTTACACCTTGACCAAGAAGAGGACATGCCTGACTGATTTACAGGGGGCTGGTCAGGCAGGGTGTCCTTGGAAAGCTGTAATACCCTTTTGACAAATTTCAGTTGGTGGAGTGAAAGGAATGTGATCCTGAAGAGGCCTTGAAGAGTTTGGAGAGAAATACAAAGAACCTTTACTCATCTTAGTATTGAGCCTCAGTTTGATATTTTCTTTGGGACCTTGGACTCATTAATGGGGGTATGTACTTCTGTCTTTTTTGCTCCTGTTAGTTTATTATTTCACTTGGGATGGGCAGATTCCAGACAAACTAATAGACTTTAAGTTAATATATTTGCTAAAGTATTTTCGTTTGATTGTTCTAAAATCCAATTCCGGGAGGTTTAGTGTTTGATTATATGTACTCATATATATATTTAGGTCTGAGTATTTTAATTGTTTGAATGTTAAATGAAATGGGTTCCAGAAAGCGTTCCCAAAGTAATTCTAATCAGTGTTCTCCCCCTCATACCAAACAGCTTAAAATTGATGAGTTTTTTAGATCTGATAAGTTGGTAATAGATGATAGTAAACCTATGATTCCCACTTTTAATAGATTTGATGTTTTAGAAATTGAAATTGAAAGTTTAGAGCTTCAGCAACCACATACCGGAAATACTACTACTAATAACTATGCAAGTGGGAGCAGACATGAGAATATTAATAAGTCTATTACTTCTCTTAGTGACAGTGCACTTCTAGCAGAGCAATCTAATTTGGTGGCCAAAACAGTTCAAGGTATTTATACAGAGCTCAAAAGAATTTCAAATAACGTAGATACCCTTATATCTGTTATGAAAAGGGAAAGCTCTGCTTCTCAGTAAGCTAACTACTGAGAAGTGGGATGGTATTAAAATACCAAATAGGAAGGAAGCTGATATATCCCTCCAACCTCCCATAGTTAAGAAGAGTTTCTCAATGGACCCAAATCTACTTCTTCAGGTTAAAAAGGTTGCTCTAACTGTTTATCCCTATGAAGAATGTACTTTCTCATGGAACACGATGACCTATGCTTTGAAACATCTTAGCACCTTATTACATTTACCAATGAAGGAAATTGATCTTTCATTCATCAAAGTGTTATATGCCCCTCCTCAAATACAAAAATACATCTTGGTATTTAGCTCAGACAGAATTCCAACTCTATTACTGAAAAGGAAGGAATTTTTGGCCAGGTTAGGTGTGCTACCTAATCGAGTGTTTCTGGATACAGTGAGGAAACCACTTTTGACTCTGAATAACTCCCAGGGTTTGGGAAGATACTATCCTAGGTCATCCCTTCTGACTGAGAATCGGACCTCAAAAGAAATGATATCCTTCAGTAAGGAACATCAGGATACTCAGTTACATCCTGTATCGATGAATACCTCTGAGAAAGATTGCTCTCATGACCCATTTAATAATTCCAGGGTCATTGAAGAAGAGCAGTTAATAGGTTCATTCAATCAGTTGCCCCAAATTGAGCAAAAAGCTATTATAGATAGATTGGGCATTTTAAGGGAAAGATTAATTGTGCAGAGCCCATGACAGATACAATCTATACAGTAGAGTAGTTGCATATCTGGACATTGTAACGCCCTTTCGGGCATCCAGAATGAATGTGTGAAAGGGGAAGCAGGGCCTTGCAGATTATTCCAACATCTGTTTGCGGAGCGAAGGATGAGAAATAACGAGGCGACACCAGAGTTGGGATTTAAACAAGGGCCACTTTATTTATTTACCAATAAGCAGAAAGGGGGGAGGAGAACCTAAGCGGGCATTTTGCCATGGCCAACCAGGCCATTAAAGGGATCGGGCGAGGCATTCACAGCCCGGGAAGTGGCACTTGTACTTTCGCCGTTCCTCGAGCTTCCCCAATCTGGGGTGGAGGGCCTTCCGGTGTCGTCTCCCCTCGTGCCGCAAGGCTCCGAGTAGACGAGAAGGGTTGGCCCCAAAGGTAAGCCTTATCCCCCCAACTGATGCCGCAGGGCTCTCAGTGGATGGTCCTCAGGCGTTACCAATCACTTGAACCGTGCCTGTGAATGCTCACCATTAACAAAAACATAAAAATGCCCGCTCCTACCGCCACAGGGGGAGACAAGCCTTAGCTTAGTCTCCCCCTCCCCCTCCCCCTCCCCCCGAAAGAATTGCTCTTTGTAGCCCTTCGGAATGTCTGCGAGGAATAAATAATTACCAGGCTGAGACAGGTTTACCCCGTCGCGCCTATACAGCTCCCTCCGAGAACGGCAGATATTAGGGTGTTTAATGCTAATGTCCCCGTGCTGTGCCAGGGCTTTAAAAATCTCCGTATTGACCCATTTTCACGCCTTCTCAATAGCAATGGGGTCACTGGACACCCTCCAGTGTAGCCGGGGCAAAATGCAGGACCAAATGATCCGTATGCTGGGCCAGCACTTGCGTATGTGCTGAAAATCAGCCAAAGCTTGCAACATGAGGGCCTTGCCCTTCATTAAGCCCAAGTTGCTCCCCCCTAAATGAATAAGCAGAACCTGTGGGGGGAGCCAAGCAGAGTAAAGCTGCAGCAAGGTGTGGATGAGATTATCCCACCGCATACCATGTTTTCCAGCCAACGAATGGCAGCGTGTTGACTCAGGCCGAGCTACGATCCAAAGCCAGAGTTGGCTGCATGCTTGCTGGCCCAGAAGACCATGCTGTGGCCGCATATGGAAACCCGCACGGGTGCCGTAGCCACTGGCCAATCTAAAACAAACATGAAGATGTTAGCCACCTGCCGTACATCCATTAGCGAGCCATAGGCCTCACGTATGACTTGAACGCGGTAGAACGCCATCTACCTAGAGCCTGTATTTGCGAAGGGGGAAACCCCAGGGCTGCGGCCGTGGAGGCTGCCCTGATGGGAAAAGAGTGTGTGCCACATAGTGCTGCGTGCAGGCCCAATCCATCCAGAGCCTTCCTTGCTATAGCCCAGTATTGGTATTTGGTAAGGGGGGTGAGGTCCTGGTGACAAAACAGGAGACCCGCAGAGTCTCTATGCAAAGCCATGAAATTAGCCAATGCCCGTATCGGGCATAATTCCACATTAGCAGCATGGAATAGGGTGACCAAACATCCCTTGCCCTTCTGGTCCGTTTTGGAGGTACGTAAGAGTAAGCAAGCCTTCCGTTCTCTAAATGAAGATCGGACCGTAGCAATGCCCCAGTGGAGATGTCCTTTTTAGATGAGGCTAAAACCTCAGAAATGCGGAATACCCCGAAAGGTTGTTAGCGCTGCTGCATGAAATAAGACGGACTCGAATTGCGAGTGGCACGGAAACGGCCCCTGAGCATGTAACCCTAATAAAATATCCGGGGATATTGGCAGCCTAACATCCTTGGCATGGGAAGCTACCCTTGCCCAACCGTTAATAGCATTAAGAACACAGAAGTCTGCCGTACTATCCTCCAGGCCACGAGCCTTAGCTATTAAATGCCAAGGCTGCTGAACTTAAGTGAAATAGCACGGGCGGACAAACCCTGATGTTTGGAACTTACTCAAAATTGCTGCACGTGTTCAACGGGAATGGGCCATAAAAACTGGAGATGATTGGCTAATTGAAAGGCCTGAAATTCCCTACCTGCATTCAAAGAGGCTGTCCTGGTGCACGGCTCCAAGGACTGCCATATAGCCTGTTCTATCTCCTCCTTCCAATCAGCCAGAGGCATGGAGGCATGCTTTCTGGCCGTGGAAGGGCCCATGGAGCCAATTTGCGAAACCTCTGCACCTTATGTCGAGACAGAGCATCTGCTATATCATTGTTCAGACCTGGAACATGCTTTACTCGAAATAAACTGTTACATTTAAACAATGTAAAGTAAAGACTCGGATCAGGTTCATGATGCGAGGATTACGAGAGGAAAGGGAATTGACCACCTGCCCGGTAGCCCGGTTGTCACCCCAGAACAACCCATGCAGTTAGCCAGATCATCTGCCCACAAATGTGCTGCTACCACTATTGGGAACAACTCCAGGAAGGTGAGGTCCCCGCATGTGCCATCGGAATGCCATGCCTCAGGCCAATTGTTCTGCATACCATCTCTCACCCCAAATAATGCCAAAGCCCCATGAACCTGAAGCATCCAAGTGCACCTGTAAATCTGCCTGTACTAACCACTCTCGCCTCCAAAAGGATATTCCATGGAAATACACCAGGAAATCCAACCAAACTGAGATGTCAGCCCGCATGTCCCTAGTGACCCGCGTCCTGTGAGTGTGATTTACACAAGCCCGCCATAGCCGAGCACAGATGCCGTACAAAGGCACGCCCTGGGACGATGACTTTACAAGCAAAATTTAGGTGGCCCGGCAATTCCTATAATTGCATCAGCGAAACTTTTTTAGCAGTCAAAATCTTTGACAGTTTAGTACGTAATGTGTTTAGCTTGTCCCTTGGCAAGCGGCAGCATTGGAAATTGAATCAAATCCAATACCCAAAATTTTAAGCACTGCAGACAGGCCTTCCATTTTAATTCCCTTGGCACCTTTTCTTTTGGGCACTATTTCCGCTGGGGATAGCCGGAAGTGTGGGATGGGGGAGGGGGGGTCGCAAAAGGTCCCAACACCCTTTCAGCCCGCACTTCCTTCCCTATTTTTCCCTAACAATGTCTTCCATAAAACTGATGGATTTTTGATTCCTAGCCAATGTACTGCGTCTAATGCCTTGAAAAGGTATGCAAAATCCCTCCTGAAAACCTGCACTGAGATATAGAGCATCGTCGCTTAGGGTACAATGCTAACCACCAGTTGAGGGGCTCAAATTTGACTGGACTGGGACCCTTTGGAAGGAGGTTGCTGTTTGCCAGGGCATCTGGTGCCCTGACCGTCCTTAGCAGGCCATTTTCTGCTCTTGTTCTTGAAACAATTTGTGGCGGCATGATGTCCGTCACAAATTTAGCATTTGTGTCTAAACTTACAGGGGTTATGACTGCAAGTTCCTTTGTTAAAATCCCAACAGAGCAGGCGGTGATGAACTGCCTGACCCGCGTACCCCTTAGAGGTGGACGCGGGCTGTTGTTTGGCCAAGATAAGGCCACTATCCGCCCTTTCGCCAAAGCCTGGTCTTGCTGGTGTCATGAACTGCAGCCACAGGTCATGATCTTTAACATCCCAGCGAAGGGCGTGGTCAAAAGCCGCTCTACGACGAAATGATTCCCCGTAAGCCAACCAGGCTCCGCCCTCATATTCGGAATACGCTCGATAAATCATATCGAGGTATTTTGCCAGAATAACCCCTTTTCTTGGAAATCGCTGTAATAGAACGCCCATATAAATGAGAAATCCAGGGAGCCAATTGGCCCACGTACGAACCACTTTCTTCCTTTTGATCTTTTCCGCCTCCTTGTCAGCACCCTTTTCTTTTTCTTTGCTCACATGTTCCCAAAACAGCAAGGAGAATATATCAACATATTCCCCTTTGCATATTTTTTCCCTAGTTGCAGGTAGCAGGTGGTACCCTAGTGGTGCGGACGTACTTCCTGTCAGAATGGCGTCGTAGGATGCACCCGCATAAGGATCCCTAATTTCCAGAGAGGAGCTATGCCCTGGAGTACCAGCGGGCCCTTGCCATACACTAGCGCATAATAATGTAGGATCCACCACCGTGGGGGACTGTGCTAAACCCTCCTGACCCGTTTCCAAGCGTATTCTGCTGCGGAGAGCCTGCAGAACTTGCAGCCACTAAACTTGCTTGCAATGGGCTAACGGCTGCGGTAGCAAGTGTTGCAGTGTATACCGCCCAGAGAGCTTTGGCTATGGGGCGGTATACAAATGTAATAAATAAATAAATAAATAAATAAATAAATAAATAAATTCTGAGGCAGGATAAGTGTTTGGGTAGAAATCCCAGCCTGCTGTCCCCCACCTGTTAGCCATGACATGACCCCACTGAGCGGGAATAAACCCAGTTCCCTGTGGCATAGGTGTGGTGTATTGCATTAGCAACTCACCTTGTGATGCGGACCCAGGTCCTTGAGCAGGAATGTTGTGGTGAGGGACAGGCAAAGGCCGCGGAACAGCCCCTGGTTCCGTGATAGACGGAGTGGATGACAGCATGCCGCTTGCTTCAGTTCCCGACGCCTCACAAGAAGGACCAGCCGATGACTCCTCAACTACCTTTAATCGAGCTGACAAAGCATTCCATAAGTCATCCTGCCTTTTGCCGTGTCTGTCTGCGTCCTGCCTGAGTGAGGGGTGTATGTGGGATTGGGGGTGGGGGGTGGGAATACCTTTTTCCTTCTCCAGTGTTTGTATTCAACCAAAATACCAGCAACCTGTGGGTTTAACTCCTCATCAGAAGAAGAGTTTTCCAGGGGCCTCCTTCGTTTGGATGATTGTGCAGGAGCCTTGCTTTTTCCCTTTTTCCCACCCAGTCCTTTTTTTTGAGAGGAAAAAATAAGATGCCTCATACCATTGGTTCATCTAATCCAGTGTGGTCAGCACTGGCTGGCAGCAGGATTGCAGGCAGGTGTTTTTCAGCCCTACCTGGAGATGCCGAGGATTGAACCTGCCAACATCTGCATGCAAGGCAGGGGCTGTACTACTGAGCTACAGCCCTTCCCCATGTAGCACTGAAAGATGCCCTAATATTTATGCAAATTGCGTGAGATGAAGAAAACCAGGGGTAAAGTTGTTAATCCCCCAACTGCTGCAAATATTAATTAGGAAATGCACAGCCTGATATAACACTTGTATGTTAGGGCTTAGAGGGCTCTGAATTGTAAGTGATGGGGGCTCTTGATTGGTAGAGGTATGGTCAACCAATTGCCTAATTAAGCAAAATTTAAACCCCCTCCTCTACCATAAAAAATAAGGATTTTTGCAGGAAACACAAGTTCCCCAACGACACTTCCCCAACAGGGCGCCCTCTCCACTCAAGCCCCCCCTGCACCCAAAACCTTATGGCCCTGAGGCCCTGAAGTCGTCAGCCTCCGCTGCTCGCCATACGCTGCCTGCCAGACCCAGCTTCCTGTCAATTATTCACTGCCGGAAACGGCTTGCTGCTGCGCTTCCTCTTCAGCCCGTCTTCCTAGGGCGCGCTGTGCTTGCCTCGGCTGAGGCTCTGTTGCTGGGAGACCAGGCCGCCGCCGAGGTCTCCTGCTGCAGTAGCAGCGATCTACGGGCTCTTCCAGCACTCTGATCCGTGCCTCGCAGCCCCAGCTTCCGCCGAATCCGAGCCTCTGGAGCCTCTTGCTCCATCCTGTGCGTCCTGCTCCATCCTCCTCCTACGCGTCCGGAGCCTCCTGCTCCGTTGACCGCCATGGGGTCTTCGCCCGCTGGAGCAGCCGCTCTCCGGGGCCTTCCTCTGGCCTCCGCGCAGTCTGCCCGTCGCCGAGGGAGCCTCCTCTTCTTTCGCCACCTGGTGATTCAGCCGCTGCTTCCTCGCCGCCGGGTCTCCTCGCCGGTAACCTCCCTCGCCGCCTGCTGCTGCTCCCTCGCTGTCAGCTCTCTGCAGCATTAGCTGCGCAGCAACAGTGGAGATGCGGAGGGGTCCCGGGCCTTAAATAGCCCTGAACCCCTCCCCTCACCAGTGGCACCATCCCAGGCCAGCCAGTGGCTGCCCCCCACGTCACCTCTCCCCATCCTCGCCCGCAACCACCTCTCCCCACCCCAGTGAGCAGGGTGAAGAAAGGCTTTTCTCTGCAGAGGAAGCTTGAGAGCTTTGCAAGTTGAGTACAGAGGTCTTCTGTGGCCCAAATGTCAAGATGAGCACACAGTGGACACCTGAAAGATCAAGGGGCTGGAGCTTCTACACTACGTGGGAAGGTTACAACAGCTAGGGTTGTGTAGCTTGGGGAAAATAGGAGGATAAGGGGAGACATGATAGAGGTCTACAAATTAAACGGCCTTTACAGCCACCATTTACGCAACATGGAACATGCGAGATTTCTGGGGCCTCCATTGTGTGCAGCAATGGAGGTGCTGGATCAGGGCAGACAGCTGCTGGGCACTCGTCAGGCACTAGTGGAGACTTCAAGAAGCTCACGCTTTGAGCTGGGGTGGGCAGTGGGGGTGGGCAGCAGTGGCAATAGACAGTAGCGGGCAGTGGCGCTGGATGGGGAACGTCCAATGAGCTGGATGCAGGTGGGTCTGTCCATCACTACCAATGAATCTAACAAAACTAAAATGATTTACCATCATCTCACACTCATTTTATTCAATGTAATTGTAGTCAACATACGATTACTTGTATTTAGGCTTTTTGAAATGTTTCCTATGGATTTACAGTCCTCTCTCGATCAGCGTACCTTCAAACCTATCTGTATCACCAGAACCATTCCGAGTACATGACTGGAAAAAAACAGATCATGGAACTGTCCTTGATGTTTAGAACCCTTTCTTGTATCTGCAGTGACACTTTTACGATGTCTAAACTGTGTTAACCTTGGAGGAAGATGTGATCATGCAGATGTGAAATCTGTGCAGTGTGAAGAGGTTCAAGATGTTTGCCTTGTCTTCAACATTGAAACAACACTAGGTGAGTGAGAAAGTGTCTTCAGTCCAGATGACATACTAAGCCATGGTAGTTAAGCAGTTTGAGCTGAACATGATGGCTTAGCGTGTCATGTCAACCATTCCTAGCCATGGTGGTTACAGAAACATGCTTTTAACAAGTTCACTAAGCATTTGCTGCAAAAGGGTAAGTGGCCTAACCATGGCATAGCATGGTTGTGTTTTCATCAGTTTGTCTCTGTATCATCCATAGATAACTCGCATGTGTCTGTAAGGAATCACTACAAAACTAGGGTGCCCATAAGAAAAGGAGGACAGGGCCCCTGTATCTTTATCAATTACATTGAAATTTCAGCAGGTGCCATTTGTATGCATGCAGCACCTACTGAAATTCCCTCTTCATCACAGCAGTGAAAGCTGCTGGAGCCCTGCCCACTTTTGTATCTGGTTACTCTAGTATAGCTTTAAATGTGATTCTCTCCCCCACCCCCATCTCAAGAAGCTCTGATACAGGCCACAAGACTGTGATAGCAGCCACTCAGTACAGGAGACGTTAACTGAATAACTGCTCTATCTCAATGCAGGCATCATTTTGGGGCCACTCTTCTCTTCCCCACTGTACCCCACGACTAGATCTGAAGGTTCAATGAGACATCCATGAGAACCATTCTTGTCACCAAGAACAGGCAGACACTTTGAAAACGGTTTGAAAACTGTATATGGAGTGAGTCCTGGGCCCCAACAGTTGTCACTACTGTTATAAACTGTTTTAAAGCAGTAGTGTCGATCCTGCCCAGGAGTGCCAAATTAGGGGAAAACACCTAACATCTCCAAAACTCACTGCGAGAGAGACATTTTCCCACCACTCTAGGTGTTTCTTTCTGGTTTTCTTTCACAGTTGATGAGCCATTAGATTTCTATTACAAAGGATGTGGCAAATCCAAGACCTGTTTCAAAGGGGATTTTTCTATGGCTTCAAATGAGAAATACTTTCAGTCAAAAATGTACTGCTGCTCGACAGATGATTGTAATAAACAAGATCTCCAGTGTAAGTACCTGTATCCGTTTGGACTCTACTACATTGATATATCACAGCCCAAGAAACAGAACCCAGTCTGAGGCTGTGTAAAAAAGCGCTGACTTGATTCTCAGTGGCTGAGGTCACCAGCAGCATGGAGCAGGATTGTCTGAACACGTCTCTCTCCTGTGTGCATGAATGGCTGCCATTTCTTCCCAAGGGACAAAGTAAAGGCTTGCATTTGGGGGACATTGTTGCAGTGAGAGTAAAAACAACCCTCTCCTCCTTGCACTGGTTGACTCACCAACAGGAATCCCACCAACAGATGGTGTACAGGCTATCTTACCTTGCTCTGCTCCTTGCAATATGCAACCTCTGTTATCACACACAGGCTCAGTTCGGACGACACAATAAACAACTGGTGTGGGGGAAACAATCGTCAGTTGTTTTGACTATCGTGTTATCCGAATGCTGCTATAGACAACATAGTGCTGATCCTAATCCACACCACAGTTGATTATTTATTACCATGTTGTGTGGGGCGTACCCCCTAGATGAACAACTGTAAAGTTGATTATTACCCCACCATTGACTATCGTGTCGTCCGAATGGAGCCACGGACTCATTCACACAACACTTCACAGTAATGCCTCTTCTGCATCTTGTCTCTAAGCCTGTTCTTTATTTATTTATTCAGTACATTTACATCCTGGCTTTTTTCCTCCATAAGGAACCCAAGGCATTATATCCTCACAACAACAACCCTGAGGAGGACGTTGGGCTGAGAATCTGTGACTGGCCCAAAGTCACCCAGTGAGCTTCCATGGCCTAGTGGTGCTACAACCCAAATCTCTTGACTCCAACACCCTAATTACTACCACACATTTGCTCTCTTTCTCTCCAGTATGGATTTAAACAGAACAATGCCCTATTTAATTAGAAGGCTATTTATTATTGGGCATCATTAGGGACAGGAAACCACGCATTCACGATTCCTTCTTGCAGATCTTGACCTATATCTAATGGGCCATAAACAGAGGAATTGTTTAAATTGAGCCACTGGAGTTCCACAGCCAGCTTGATGGACATTCTGGGGCAGACGGAAAGAGATGTGGGGAGAAATGGAATGGTCGTGGAAGCATATGCTGACTTGATGGGTTTGTTTTTGTAGTGCCTGCTTACAACAGCCTTCCACTCAATGGGATGAAGTGCCCAGCGTGCTTCTCAAGAGGGTCTGAGCCTTGCCAGGAGACAACCATGGAGTGCTGTGGCAATGAGAATCGATGTATCAAAACTAGTGTTGATGTCTCTGCAAATGAGTGAAATTGCAAACCAGCAACGAGCCATCTGGAAGGCTGCAAGGTTTCTCACTTTCTTGCTTGCTTTCTGCAGGTAGAAGAGCAATGGGGTGTCTCCGTACCCACAGGGGTGAGGGTGAAGGGAATTTCGCCATCTCTAGGATGGCAGGGGCGTTGGGAGTGGTTTTTCTTTTTAAACATACCTTTTGGGGGAGATTGGGGCCACGCAGCTCCTCTTCCTGGAAAAAGTGACGTCTGCAATGTCCCTCTCCCTCCGGGATGTCGTGCAGCGGTGTAGGCATCTGAAGAGGGTCACGGAAGCAGGCAAGTCTCGCAGTTCATTCCAACGTCTGTTTCTCTGTGGAGGCAGCTTGAGAGCTTTGCAAGATGAGTGCACAGGTCTTCTATGGCGCAAAGGACAAGATGAGCACACAGTGGACACCTGAATGATCAAGGGACTGGAGCATTCATGCTACGAGGGAGGGTTACAACAGCTGGGGTTGTGTAGCTTGGGGGAAAAAGAGGGTAAGGGGAGGCATGATAGAGGTCTACAAGATTAAATGGCCTTTACAGCCACCATTTACGCAACATGGAACATGCAAAATTTCTGGAGCCTCCATTGTGTGCAGCAATAGAGGCGCTGGATCAGGGCGAACGGCTGCTGAGCACTTGTCGGACACTCGTGGAGGCTTAAAGAAGCTCATGCTTTGAGCAGGGGTGGGTAACAGTGGCAGGCAGCAGCTGGCAGTGGCTTGGCGAGCGTCCAATGTGCTGGATGTGGGTAGGTCTGTCCATCACTCCTAATGAACCAATCATTTCACACTCATTTTATTCAACATACGATTACTCGTATTTAGGCTATTTAAAATCTTTCATGAGGATTTGCACTCCTCTCTCGATCAGTGTACCTGGTCACTCGACTATGGCTTTAAATGCTATCCCCACCCACCCACCCATCTCAAGAAGCTGTGATACAAACCACAAGACTGTGCTAGCGGCCACCCAGTGACGGAGAAATGAATTAATTAAATGCCCTTTCTGATTCTCTTTCACAGTTGACATCCCATCTGCTATTTATTACAAGGGATGCGGCAGATCCAACAGCTGTTTCAGAGGGGATCTTTCTATGGCTTCAAATGAGAAATACCTTCAGTTGAGAACATACTGCTGCTTGACAGATGATTGTAACAAAACAGATCTCCAGTGTAAGTATCTGAATCGCCTTAGGCTTTCCTACAACAATATATTACAGCACAAAAAAAAGAACCTAGGCTGAGGCTGTGTACAAAACCCAGTGGCTGAGGTCACCAGCAGCATGGAGCAGGATTGTCCGAACACGACTCTCTCCTGTGTGCATGAATGGATGCCATTCATTCCTATGGGACAAAGTAAAGGCTTGCATTTGGGGGACCCTAGTGCAGTGGGAGCAAAAAATACCCTCTCCTCTTTTCACTGTTTGACTCACCAACAGAAATCCCACATAGGTGATGTTAAGGCTATCTTACCTTGCTTTGCTCCTTGCAATAGGCAACCTCTGTAATCACACACAGACACATTCACTCAACACCTCACAATAATGCCTCCTCTGCATCCTGGTTCTAAGCCTGCTCTTTATGTATTTATTTAGTACATTTATATCCTGGCTTTTTTCCTCTGTACAGAACGCAAGGCATTATGTCCTCATAACTACAGCCATGGGACGTGAGTTGGGCTGAGAATCTGTGACTGGCCCAAAGCCACCCACTGAGATTCCATGGCTGAGTGGGGCTAGAACCTGGATCTCCCGACTCCCAGTCCAATACACCACCTCCCCACAGTGGCTCTCTTTCTCCCCAGTTTGTATTCCATATTTAATTGGAAGACCAGCAAATGCAGTGGCTCACAGCGAGGAGGAAAGACAACAGCAGGATGATGCGGAGGAGGCAGCAGGTAAGCAATGAGAGTGGGGGAGGGGAGGGAGGGAGAGAGAGAGAGAGAGAGCGGGGAGAGCGGAAGGGAGTGCTGTGACCAGATCCAGATCGGATCTGGATTGCGGAACCGATCCGGCCTGATCCGGGCCCGATCCAGATCTGGGATCTGGAGGTCCAGATCACCCTGATCCGACTCAGATTTGGGATCTGCCTCTGGTCACAGCCCTAAAAAAAGCCTCCTTCAGTTCCTAATGTTTACAGCTCATTAGGAACTCACCACTCCAGAAGATTTGCATCTTTCTGCCTGGGGATTCAAGGTTTGAGGATTTGCTATTCCTTTTACATGCCGTATTTCATCGATTCTAAGATGCACTTTTTGTCCCATATTTACATCTGTAAAAACGGGGTGCATCTTAGAATCGTTGGCGTCTTGCAATTACCGGAGGTCAGCATATAGATATCCTAACCCTAAAAGGGTGGTATATAGATATCCTAACCCTAAAAAGTGGTCTGGAAATTGTAGTTTTCTCATCCTACAGAGTTTCTGGTTCAGATTTCTTAGGCCCTTTCAAGAACTACACTTCCTAGGATGAGTTGACTGGATGGCCAGATCTACACCAAGCAGGGGGAGTGGCCTTGGGGGGGAGTGGCCTCACGAGAATGGAGTGAGGCTGGGAGTCATCCGCTCTCTTATCGAAGCGATGGAATAAACATAAAATCCCTATCATGGAGATGTCAGATTGTTAATTAAAGACTTGATATATGGTTATGGAATGTTGCTGCATCGACTGAGTGAAAGAGAAAGTGTTGCTGACCGGAACTCTTGGCAGGTGGCCAGAAGCTGGTAAATGAGACTTTTAATATTTTGGATAAGGGGCTAAGACTGGCCGATAAAATGGCTGTGGGGGGAGACTGAAGCAAAAAACTGAAGCCAGAGGAATAGAGGTGTTCAGAGCCCCCAGCTGAGCGAAAGTGAAGCCAAAGCATATTTGGCTGATAAGAGCTTGGAAAGATTGATGAGCGTGGCTGTTAAAATCTATGTGGAGGGTCACGGATTTATAACTGTAGCCTAATGAAAAAGAGGTTGGCAGGTCATAAATCAAGTGCCCCCAGCTGGGTTAGACAGCCAAAAAAGCACCCTTCAGATAAAAACAGGGATCGTCTCACCAGGGTAATGGCCGACAAAGACAAAGAACAGGAGAAGGCAGCCTCGCCTTCTTCCGGAAGTGGGGCTTACAGAGCTGGAACCAAGCCAGGAGCAGTTCCTAAAACTACTAAAGAAAGTCAATCATGGTCACCAGAAGAACTAATGGATCGTTTTAAGATGATGCTAGATGAAGCTTTGAGGAAGCAGGATGAAAAGATAAGAGGCAACATTCTAGACTCGCAGATTGAAATTTTGACAGGATTCCAAACTGTGGTGGAGAGAATGACAGAACTGGAGAAGGAGACTGAAAAGATTAAGGAAACCAGTAAGCAGCAGGGACAGCAATTGCAAGAGATGGATTTGCATTTGATAGCCCTGGAAGATCGAGATAGAAGAGCAAATATTCGGATTAGATCCTTTCATGAGCAACAGGGGGAGAATCTACAGATGTTGAGAGAGATATTATTGGCTTGGATTAAGGAATTGGACCCCCAGGGACTGTGGGTGATGGAGGATATCGAGAGGATCCATAGAGTGGGCTATAAAAAGAAGGGAATGCTCCCAAGGGATATAATTGTCAAATTTGCGAATTATTACAAGAAAGAAAAGTTAATGCAAGTAATTAGATGTCTGGGCCAACCAATTCTACAAGCAACACCAATTGAGGTTTATCAGGATTTGTGTGCTCAAACGATCCAGTGGCGGAAGAGTGTGAGACTCTGTACAGTTACCCTGCGGAAGAAGGCGATAACATATAGCTGGGGGTATCCAGTTTTTTTGAGATTTATGTGGCTGGGGAAACAACACAGAATAACATAATGTGAGCAAGGGATGGAGCTTCTGGAGAAACTGGGTTTGGTCAACGCTACGGAGGATGGAGGAACCAAGGTGGATGAAGGTGCCGCAGGTGGAAGTAGTCAATGAAGAAATGAGGATGGAACAGGGATGAAGAAGAGTTTATAAGGGAGGGGAGCGCCAGCTGTTACTCCGGGTTTATGGGGCTGCTTCTCCCCCCCCCCCCGAAGAGTTCTAAAATTATTTGGGGCCATTGCCCAGGAGGGTCTGGTGAGGAGAGGGGTGAAGTGTGGGGTAAGTGTGGGGGGGAGGGAAAGGAAGGGGGTATGTGTATCACAGGGGGAGACCAATATAGAGCTAATTGTGTTGGAAGATGGAAAATAAACTAAGCGTTGCAACTTTAAATGTTAAAGGGCTGGGAACTGTTATAAAAAGGAAGAGAATAGAAGTATTATTAAAAAAAGAAAAAAACAGATGTTATTTTTTTGCAGGGAACTCATCAATCAAAGGAGGGTGTAAATAAGCTGAGGATGAGGGATGTGGGCATTTATGAGAAGGCATTTGGTACCTCTAAAGCGAGAAGAGTAGCGATAATAGTTTCAAAAAATGTGGAATTAATCTACAAAGAGTGAAGAAGGATGAAATGGGTAGATTTCTGATAATTTTTTGTATGGTGGGGGAGGAGGAATATATATTGATTAATGTACATGCTCCAAACAGGAAACAAATGGAATTTTTTGATGAAGTTTTTAATGCTGTGGGAGAAATGGGGAAAAGGAACATTGTGATGGCAGGTGATTTTAATATGGTATTAGATAAAGGAAAGGATAAGGATAATATATTAAGAGATATGAAAATAGGTGGGAAGACGGGTTTAAGTAAATTAATGGCTGAAAAAGAATTAATGGATGTTTGGAGGTTATTAAAAGGTGAAGAAAGAAAATATACTTTTTACTCATCGAGGTTTAAGAGTTATTCTAGGATAGATTATATTTTTGTGTCAAAGAATATGATATCTAAAATTATATGATATAGGGATAATTAAAGTCACCGACCATGCATTAATGACAACAGATATTAAAATGAAGAAGGATTATAGAGAAGCAAAGAGATGGAGAATGGATACAATGATTTTAAATAATAAAGCTATAGTTGAAAAAATAAAAAAAGAAATGCAGATAATATGAGAAATTAATGAAATGGAGCAAAACTCTCAAGAAATAATATGGGACACAATGAAGGCTGTTATAAGAGGGATTTGTATTAGGGAAATGTGTGTCCTAAGAAAACAACAGGAAGCACAAAATAAAAAGATGGAAAAGGAGGTAAGATATTTAGAGGAGAAATTAAGAGAGACAAAAGATAGACGCCTATATGCCCAAATTCAAGCCAAGAAGAAGGAATTAGAGAAAGAAGAGCTAGAACAGGTTCAAAGGAATTTGTTATATTTGAAGAGGGATTTTTTTGAATATAGCAATAAAAATTCTAGGATGCTGACTAGGTCCACTCAGTCAAAAAAGGCAAAGAATTGGATAGGGACAATTAAAGATAAGACAGGTAAAAGTCATAATTTAATGAAAGATAAACTCAATATATTTCAGGAATTTTATAGAGAATTATATGTATCAGATATGGATCCACAGGTTAATGTATTGGAATATGTAGAGAGGAATTGGAAAATAAGATTACAGAGACAAGATAGGGATTATATGGAGGGTTTAGTCACAGAAAAAGAAACAGAAGGAATTATTGATAAATTAAAAGGAGGGAAATCTCCGGGGATGGATGGTTTGGGGCTGGAATATTATAAGATTTTTAGAGGAATATTAATACCAAAATTGAAAAAGTTATTTAATAGTATAATAGAAGGAGGGAAGACCCCGCCGTCGTGGGTTCATTCCTTGATTATATTGATCCTGAAACCAGATAAGGATTTGACGGATCCAGTTTCTTACAGACCAATATCGTTAATAAATCAGGATTCAACAATTTTTACGGCAATAATGGCAAAAAGAATGAGTCCTTTTATAAATAAATATATTAAAAAAGATCAATGTGGATTTATTTCAGGAAGGCAAATGGCTAATTTAATAGGGAGAGTTTTAAATATAATTAATATTATTAAAAAAAGGAACTTAAAAGCAGGTTTGTTAGCATTAGATATATTCAAAGCCTTTGATTGTGTGGAATGGCCAGCACTTAAAATAATTATTAAAAAATTGGGTTTGGAGATAAATTTATAGGAGTGATTGATCAGTTGTATGCAAATAATAAAGCAGAAATAATAGTTAATGATGGGTTAACACAACAGATTATCTTAGCCCGGGGCACTAGACAAGGATGCCCACTTTCACCGATTTTATTTGCAATACTGATAGAAATTTTGGTGAATGTTATAAGGGAGGATTCAAGATTAAAAGGGATAGGAGGGACAGAAAAGGTTAAGATGAAATTGTTTGCGGATGATACATTACTGACTTTAGAAGATCCTCTGGAGAGTGGGGAGGTGATTAAGAAGCATTTGAGAGAATTTGGGGTGATTACAGGCTTACAAGTAAATTGGGGGAAGTCAGAAATGATGTTATTTAATAATTATAACAAGAAGGAAATGGAGGAGTGTAAATCTAAATTAGGTTTTAGGCTTAAAAATATAGCGCGTTATTTAGGATTTAATATTGCAAAAGATTTAGATAGATTAGAAGAAATTAATTTTGCTAACTTGAAAAAACTGATAGAGGAAAAGTTAGAGGTATATAGAAAATTAAAGCATTCTTGGTTTGGTAGAATAGCGGTTATTAAAATGAAAATATTACCTAAGATTAATTTTTTGTTTAGAATGTTACCGATTAAAATACCGGAAGTAGAGTTAAAGAGTTGGCAAAATATGATTAATGCTTATTGTAATGGAGATAAAAAAGCAAGGATTAATAAAGGGCTATGGTATAAGACACAAAAGAAAGGAGGTCTGGGACTTCCAAATATAAAGAAGTATTATATTGCTAATCAATTAAGATATGTTGTAAATAGTATAATAGGGGAGGATGATTTGGAATGGTTAGAGACGCAAACAGGGGAACAAGATTTTAAACTGCAAAATATTTTTTTTACTAAAATTCAAAAGAAAGATTTGAGGGGACTGGACAACCCATTGTTGAAAAATATTTTAGAGATCTGGGAGAAAGTTAAAGGGAAGTTAATACCAGGAGATTCTCCTCTTACCCCAGTGGTAGCAATGGGAAACTTCCCAAAGAATTTAAAAGTTGAGTTGGAAAGGGGTCTGAGGGATCAGAAAATTATTAAGTTAAGAGATTGGATTAAAAGTATGACAAATAGGGAGCAAATTGGAGAGTTATTAAGAGGACAAAAGATAGCTTGGTTTAAATGTATACAATTGGAACAATGGACACAGAATTGGAAAAAGAAAAATAAGGAATGTAGAGATAATACAAAATTTGAAGATTTCATTGAATCAAGAGGAAAGGAGGGGGAAATTAGAAATAAAAGAGGTTTGACCAGTGAAATATATAAAATTTTGATAGAGGATGATGAATACCAAGACTTTCTCAAAATGATTTGGGAAGATGATTTAAAGGAACAAATTAATGAAAATAACTGGGGGAGGATATGGGATGCAAGAATGTTAAAGCTTTTGTCGATTAGAATCAAGGAGAATTATTATAAAACTGTATGGAGATGGTATTTAACACCGGTAAGATTTCATCAGATAGATAAAAAAGTGTCTAAGAATTGTTGGAGGGGATGTCAGGAGGTTGGAACATATTTTCATATGTGGTGGAGCTGTGAACATGTACAAAAATTTTGGAAAAGGGTTTTTAAAGAAATAAATGAAATAATAGGAAGTAAATTGGAAGTAAGCCCAAAGTTGGCTCTACTAGCAATATGGGATAAAGAAAATGAGAATATAAGCATGAGGGAATTGATAAACAACCTCCTGGCACCTGTTAGAGTAATGATAGCAAAGAACTGGAAAGGGCAAGGGAAATATACAATAGAAGAATGGTATAAAGAAACATGGGATATGGCACTTAATGATAAGCTAACGTGTAATTTGAAAGTAAAGAGGGGAATGTCCAGGAAGAATGATTTTGAAGATATATGGAGTCCTCTTTTGGAATATGTGTTAAGATCGGGGAAGGGGCAAACATCTTCAAAAGATACTGTACAATTTTGGAAGGATGTATAATGGAATATATGAAGGTCTCCTGGGGGGAGGGGAGCACTTCCTAGGATGAGTTGACTGGATGGCCAGATGTACACCAAGCAGGATAGATGGCTGCATGGTTTTTAACATTCTGGCTTGCTTTCTGCAGGTAGAAGAGAAATGGAAAAGGCTGGCGTTTGCTAGGCATTTACTAATTTATTTCCCCATTTTTTCCCATTAAACCACCCCCCTGGATCACATAGTCCCTCTTATGCGAAGCAGAATTTAGAAGAGCTGACTACCTTGTCAGAGAGGATGGGTGAAGCAATCATCCTGAATCCACACTGCGCCATTGACGCAGGAAGGGGAAGTGCACATTTTCGGCACGGTGGACAGGTGGCTGCTGGTGGGGGTCTGCGTTCATATTGGGAGCACCCAACTGGGTCTGGGGGGGTGGCAGATGCTGGAAGGTGCTGGTCTCCCAGATCCAGTTGGGCTTTCACAGCATCCCTAGTAATCAGTATGGTGCAAAGACCTGTGCTGAGAAGTGACTTCGGGGTTATTGGGGGTGGGGCAAGGCACCTTCATGGTTTTATAATATAATACCCTCATGGTTTCATAATATCTGCAAGATGGAGGACTCATATGCCTGTTCTTCTTTTCCAGTGGGCATTTACGACAAGAGCTTCATTTTACATGGCTGTGCAACAAAGGACTTCTGTGACTCCCATACTGGAGAGATAAATGCTGAGGACTATTTTACATTTTCTTTTTAGAGGCTGGTGGAGGGTGTGAGAGATTCAGGGTGGAAGCTGAAAGAGGGTTTAGATATGCTGATTTTGGGCCTCCTGATGTACAGATTAATTTTCACAGAATCAAAAAATAAATTGGTATAGCAAGTAAACTTGTGTTGGAATATTTCTTTTCGATAAATATTTTAATCCATGGGTCGTGGTTTGTTGTTGTCTCATCTACATCGATATAACAGATTTGGTCCCATCTCATTTCATACGAAAATATCAATTAACAATTTCTTTCCCCAATAAACATTTATCCATCCCATGTCTTATAACCAAACCAAACCTCTGCTGTGTGCCAGAGAAGCGGTGCTACAGAAACCCCCACTGAATGGACTCCTAGTCCCTAATGTGGGACAGAAGCAGGAGGCAAAGAAATGGTGGGGAAACGTGTTATTCCCCCACGTCTGAAAACACCCATAGAGTGATTGAAGAAATTCACCAGGCTCCTGTAACTTCTTTTTTCTTTACAGACTTCCTGAGTGATCTTCACTTGATAGCAAGCCCTTTTTGCAACAGATCAGGGATGCCATCTTGCCAGGAAGAGAATGCCAGGTACTGTACAATCAGATCTTTGGAGCTGTCTGCAGTCATATTTTCTCACAGCCAGAGTGGTGAAACAGATTTTAGGCTGGACTGCCAACATTTCATGGGTTTCCAGAAAACCAACTCATAGTTTTCCACAATGACATGTGAATTCGTTTAGAGACACTTCCCGCATCCCATCAAACCAGTTTTTCCCAGCTTTTGCCCTTGGGCTCCTCCCCTTCACCTATAAAGGTTTCTGTATAAACCCCTCTTCACTTCAGTCACCTTGATTGGTCCAGCTCTGATCCAAGTCCTTTGGTCTTTTCATCTTCCACTCATTATGAAGACACTGCTGAGCACATGCCTTCTCTTCTCCTTGCTTTCTCCGGGTGAGTATGAACCAGCACTCCAGGGTTCTTGCTATTGCTTTGGGTGTGAAGAGACACCTGGGAAAGGCAGTATATAGGTTACAAAGGGTGGAATATACATATATTCCAAAAATAAATAAGTTTGGGAAATGTAGCTTTCTTATCATACAGAGTTTCTGGGTCAGCTCATGGAAGAATTCTCATTTCTATGATGATTTGACTGAAAACCATGACAGTCACAATCTATACTATAGACTTGCAGAGAATTTACTATGTAGCATACCTGGACAACCTCGCCTCCTTCAGGCATTAATTACGGTAACAATTTCACTCCTTCAAATAAGTTAAAATAGAGTCAGAGAGAGCTGGGTATCATCAATGTATTGATGGACCCAAGCAGAATCTTCGGATACCCTTTCCCAGTAGTTTCATGGAGAGGTTTAAAATCATGGGGGACAAATAGAACCCTGATGAACCCCATAGGTGAAAATCTCAGGGGCTTAGTAGTAGTATTTCCCCCAAAACACCTTCTATGAATGCTCAGCCAATGGGACCAGAATGATTTGCCACATGGTTCCTCTGAGTCCATTTATTGGCCAAGTATCCCTGAAGGATACCATGATTGATGGTATTGGAGGCCATTGAGAGGTCCAGCAGAATCACCAAAGATGCATTCCCCTTGTCTTGCTTCTGGCATAGGTTGTCCACCAAGGTGACCAAGTCTGTTTCTTTCCCCAAAGCAGGCCTGAATCCTGTCCAATAAGGATGATAGTCTGTTCCATTCGCCTACATCTCAAAGATCAAAAGTAAGATTAGAGAAATGGTCCAGACAGACAGGTATCAATAAATGCCAATGAAATGAGCAGGGCTGTCTTCACAGATAGGGTGAGAGGGAATGCCCCTCTTAGGAGACATTCTAAGTTCTACTGAATGCAGTGAAAACCATACTTAGCCTCTCAGGAAGAAATAAAACTGCTCACATCTTGGCCCACCTCTAGCCAATGAGCCAAACAAAGCTGAGACGATAGACTCTCATTTGACACTCATTTTTTGAAATACAATTTTATTCAACAAACTATTACTTGTATTTAAGGTTTTTAAATGATTAGTGGGAATTTACAGTCCCCTCTCCCTCAGTGTACCACCAAGCTATCCAGTACCACCAGAACCATTTGGGGTACTTGACTGGACAGAAGGATGGTGACATTGTGATCTACAAATAGAAATTCGGCATCTTTTTGTCAAAATTAGTGTGAGTGACATAGGCGGCCCTGAGGATTTACAACTCTCTCTCTCCTATCTGCAGTGGTCCCTCTGCGCTGTCTGACATGTTTTGACCTGGAAGGACAATGTAATGAGGAAGATGCTGTGTCGATGGATTGTAAAGCGGATGAAGATACTTGCATTGCTCTTAATACTGTAGTGAGTTTATGTGAGTGAGATATCCTTTCAGTCTATTTAACATTCAAATTTCACTTAATTTCAAACTCAAATACTTTATTGCTGAGTCCAAGGACCGTTGCAAGTAAAAAGAAACAGTATCCATCATTAAAAGTATAAAAGGTTTACATATTTGGGACAAACATTACATTTTAGCATCAACTCATAAAACAGGATGCATAAAATTGAGCTGAATTTAACTTATACAACCATAAAACATTGCAATTAAAAAGGCTAAAGCAATAGTTAAAATCTTGTCAAGGTGCAATTTTAAAATGTTCAGATCTGCTAGTTACTATGGCCCTTTACAGAGAGAGATTCCGGTGAATAGAGGAACACTTCTCTACATTTTGCAGCCTTAATCGCAAACACTGCAACTCTTTGAACAACAAATTGATTTTCTGATTGTAAGAGAAAGTCCAATTTGCGTGATATACCCAAATATTTCATTTTCTTTGGTCCAGAATTTGTTATTTATTTATTTATTGCATTTACATCCCGCCTTTTTTCCTCCAAGGAACCTAAGGTGGTGTACATAATCCTTCTCCTCCACTCTATTTTATCCTCACAACAACAATCCTGTGAGGTAGGTTGGGCTGAGAGTCTGTGACTGGCCCAAAGACACCCAGTGAGTCTCCATGGCCAAGTGGGGACTAGAACTGGATCTCATGACTCTCAGTCCAACACTTTAGCTACTACGCCATACTGGAATGACTCAGATGTGCCTTTGAGGAATCATTACAAAACCTTGACTCTAATGTCCAGCGTTATATAAAAATAAAGAAACTATGCCCATTTCAATGCCACCCTTTCACACATTCAGTAATCCCATCAAGTGCCAAGCAATAAAGGCGGAGGTGTCAAACCGCTTAGAGCCCATGGGCCAAATCAAAATTTCAAGGGGGAGACTGACTTGATTTATGGTCACTATAGACATTTTTTCATAATTCTCTTTCACAGTGCCAATTCCAATAGGGTTAGCTTTCAAGGGATGCAGCAAATCTAAAATATGTGAAGACGGGGATTTCATGGCGAGTGCAACATCTACAAAATACGGTCAGCTGAAAACGTTCTGCTGCCAGACGGACAATTGTAATGTACAAGATGTTCAATGTAAGTATCTGTCTCTATTTAGACTCAACCTACAAACACACACACACACACACACACACACACACACACACATATACTTGTAAATATCAATGCGCAAGACAGATAGAAGCATGAGGCTATGCAGTGGGGCACTGATTTGATTCTCAGTGGCTGAGATCAACAGAGACAGGGAGCAGGATTGTATGAACATGACTCACTCCTGTGTGAGTGAATGGCTGCCATTCATTCCAAAGGGACAAAGTGAAGGCTTGCATTGAGGGCAAAACACCCTCTCCCTCTTTGCACTGGATGACTCACCAACAGGAATCCCACATAGGGGGTGCTAAGGCTATCTTACCTTGCTCTGCTCCTTGCGATGTTCAACCTCTGTCATTACACATAGACACCTTGAGCATTTCTACAGGAGGGTAAAGTTCCACACCCTTACCTGGGCTTCTGCTTCCAGATTCCTTGTGGGATAAATTGGCTCCTTTTCACATGATCTCATCCAGATAGTACTGCAGGGCACTTTGAAGTCCTTGATCACATTTCCCCCATGCAGAATGAATGACCCAAAGAGAGGGGAGGGGCCTTGGAGGTTGATGATGTTATGTAAAGGACCTGCAAAAGCCCATAAGTGACCAAACAGGAGTGCACAATAGAAGCCTCATGAAGAAATGTTCATTCACTCAGCACCTCACAAGACTACCTATTTTGCTATGTGGGAAGGGCGAAAGAAAAGAAAGAACAAAGATGAAGACAGAAATCCCACCTTTAAGCCTGCTCTTTCTCCCCAGTGTATATTTATTTGGAATAATTGTGTATTTCATTAGAATCTTTCTTCCAACAGAAAGAGATGACTTTTTAATGTTTGGCATTATTAGGGACAAGAAGCCACACAGTCACATTCTCTGCCTGACTGACCGTCTCCTTGCAGAATTGTATGCTGCGTTGTTGAAACCCTTATAACATGAGTTTTAAGAGACAATCTCTTTAAAGGTCAACAGCTTTCCACATCTGTCGGGGGAAATGAATAGAGGATTTGTGAAATTCTCTGGTCTCTTTTTCTTAAATAAAACTTTACATTGAGGTGCTGGAGTGCCACTACCAGTCCGACTAGATGATACTGGGCTAAACGGACCCATGATCTTCCTCATTATAAGGCAGATCCATATCTTGGCCTATGTTCATACATGGTCATAAGATAACCCACCAATGTGAAAGGGACCCACCGGACCTGGGAGAAACTGGCTACAGCTGCAAGATCAGGGCAGTCTGGATACCATGCAGATGTGTGATGAGCAAGCCCTGAGAAAAACATTTCGATGAAAACATGAGCAGGGCAGCAGGTTTTCCTGAAGCAAAATGCCTAGCAGAACATTCTGGGGCAGACAGGAATAGAAGTGGAGAGAAATACAATGGTCATGGAAGTGTGTGCTGACTTTTTGTATTTGCAGTGCCAGATCATAAAGAGCTTCCACTCCATGGGTTGCAGTGCCCAGCCTGCTTTGCAGCCACTTCAACTTCTTGCAAGAGCCGGAATAAAACTGTCTTGTGTCGTGGCCCAGAAAATCGATGTGTCAAAACTAGTTTTAAAATCAAAACATGTGAGTAGAATTGCAAACTAGCAAGAGGTTGTCTGGAAGGCTGAACGGTTTCTCGCTTGCTTGCTTGCTTGCTTGCTTCCTTGCTTGGTTTCTGTAGGTAGATGAGCAGTGGAGAAGGCTGGTGTTTGCTAGGCATTTGCTAATCCTCTTTATTTGAGCCTTTTTCTGTGTTCTTTTTAAAGCCGCATCACAAAGAACCTCTTATGTGGGCCACAGTGTAAAGTAGAGGACTCTATTGTCAGAAATGATGAGCAAATCCATCAGATTGGCTTTTCTCCCACATTAGAATTTTCTCAAGTTCTTTCTGTTCGGAACATGAAAAGCTTTGCAAATGGTGTTATCTTTTTATCAATAATGAATACAAATGAAATTCTCACCCATCTGCACGAGCCAAATTCAATGCTAAGTGCAACTTCCAGTATCAGGGGTGGTAAGCCTGTTTACACCAGTTGCTGGGGAACATGGGTGGGAGGGTGCTGTTGCACTGTGCCCTGTTTGTGGGTCCCTGGTCAATAGCTGGTTGGCCACTGGGTGAATAGAGTGTTAGACTAGAGGGAGCCTGATCTGATCCAGCAGGGCTCTTCTTATGCTCATACATCAAGCTTTTATTTCATGAGTAAATTAGGCTTTGAATTGACCCATCTAACAGAACTCTCAGAACTCCTAAGAATGTCTTTAATTTTTATTTATTTTGCTTTTCATGTTTGCAGACTGTCTTGCTGCATACATGACTGACTCAAGGGCCTATCAATCAGTATGGTGCAAAGAGCTGCCTTGAAAAGTGGCTCCAGATGTTTCAATGGGGACGGGGGCTCGGGAAGGACCCCCTCATTGTTTTATATTAACTTCCAGATAAAAGACTCATCTACATATTGTCCTTCTTTTCTAGTTGGCATATACCGGAACATGGCTTTTCAAGGCTGTGCAACAGAAGATGTATGTACCAAAACTTTAAAAGAATTAGATGTTGGCATGATAAAATTCAAGATCATTGATATGAAATGTGTAAATGCCCAAGCATCCTCCAACCAAACTGGCCTTGAAGGGTAAACAGAAGAGAGCAAAGCCCACTTCCCTATGTATCCCATAATTTTTAAAAGTGGGGAGGAATTTGGGGACCTCATAGTGAGAGCAATGAGGATCTGGGAGCAATGATTTGATGTTTTCTCTTAGAAGCTAGGGGAGGGTGAGATAAAGGAGAATTTATATATGGGCTTTTGGGGCTCTCATGGTTGATATGTTCATTTTCATGCAATTCTGATAAAAATAAATTGGTATAGCAAATAAAATTTGTGTTGGTATATTTTTCCATTGAGTATTTTAATGCGTATTGGGAGAGGAACCAGATTGGATAGAAACAGATGTTCTCTCACCACATTCCATCCAAACCTAAATGATCGTAGCTGTCATCTGGAGTAAATCCCATTCAACTCTGTCGATTTATTTCTCCCCCAAAGGCAAAAGAGACACGTTCCAGAAAATAGGGTCTGCGGCCCCTGATTCGTGAAGTCACTTGGAGCAGAAGTACAGTGCTGATTCAAAAGAGTGAGCCCTCAGTAGGGGTAAGCCACCTGACACCCTCCAGATGTTTTGGACTGCAACTCCCATGATCCTTGACCATAGGCCAGGCTGGCTGAGGATGATAGGAGTGGTGGTCCATGACATCTGGAGGCTACCGGGATGTCTACACCTGGCTTAGAGCATGCATTCAGAGGGTAGGATGATCACCTTGGTGGAATTCTGGAATACGTAGCCAGGGTCAAGCATCGTTCAAGGCATCAGACAACAGAAAGTGTAGAATGATCTTCCCCGCAATCTGGTGCAAATGAAACAAACAGGTATGGACTTCCAGAAAGCATTTCATCCACAAGCTTGTAATTTCATTTTAATGAAATGCTTGTTCAACCTGCAGGTGCTTGGAACATTCTGAAATTACAGAATGTTCCAAGCACCTGCCCATGTTTTTGGAACACATCCAGTTCAACCTGCAGCCTGCTGTTGCCAGTATGTTCCAAGCACCTACCCAGGGTTTTGGGCCATGTCTGTCATGCCTCCCCCAAGAGTCCTCCTCATCAGAGGATGACGGGGAAGAGCAAGCTCCAACAGATCCTGGGGAAGGGACTAGCTGCCAAGTTGAACAGGCCCCCTTAATTTCAGAAGGCAAGCAAGACCCGGCTGAAGCCCCTTTAACAGAGTCAGACAATGATGTAGGGGATCATGAGGCTCCTCCAACCCCAGCTGAGCACAGGCTCATGAGAGTGAGGGATCATGCCAGCAGGCCATAGCTTTTAAGCTATGGGACTAATTGCCAGTACCTGGTGTCAGAAGTTAAAAGGCTCGGAGCAGCACATGGAAGATGCTGGGAACAATGCACACACACCTGTGTCTGGTCCATCCAGAACTCTGTGTGTCTGGACTCCCTTCTGAACCAAGACCCCTGGAACTGTGACTGCCAACTCTGCCTGCATCCAGAAGCCCTGCTCGGTGGCCCCAGAACTGTGTATTTGGAGAGGGTGTTGGATTGGCAGATGAATCTTGTTAAGGGTACTTGGGTAGCAAACTGGGTTGATAACAGCACAATGATGAGGCCTTAAGGGTTGAAGAACATATACTCTGGGCAGGTTCATGCAGGAAAAGGTAGGTGCTCAGATATCCTGGCCCCAAGCTGATTAGTGGTTCTCAGTATGGATGCGTAGCGTATCGTTAAAATGTACGATAACGATACGATATGCTCTTTATTGTGCACGCGGTTAAGGATAACGATACGATAAAAAATCATACGATAATTATCGTATATTATCGTTTTATCGGAAGGCTCTTTCTCTTTTGCCGCCACATGGGCAGACCTAGAAGGTGGGGTGTGCTTGCTGAGACAGTGACCAATCATGCAGGAAGGATTCCAGCAGGCTCCAATCACAATGTTGGAGGAGAGCTAAGGATATCCCCGCATAAACCCCCACACTTGGTGTTCCAGCTCTGTTGGGAGTTAGGCCTTGAGGGGAGAAGGGTGGATTTTGTTGGAGCTCTGTCCTGGCTCCTGGGTCTTATAGTTACTTGGTGGCGAATTGTTGGAGATTCAGTGTAGTCTTGCATCTTTGTGTCTCAGGTTCGTGTGGCTGTTCATTGCTTGAGTGTTTGAGTTCTAATTTTTATACATTTCTGGTTGGTTTGATTGAAGGGTTAGGTTAGCATGAATGGGGTACTGTGTATATATTTTTAAATATATTTTAAAATTATATTTCTCTCCTTCTCTCTCTCTCTGGGTGTGTCTGTTTGCTTGATTGACTGTGAGTGTGCTGGTGTGTCCTGTAGCCTGCTACACAGGATAACACTACACAATCTGTGGTCAAAGCAGCACACAAACTGTTTGCAAAGGATTGTTAGTAATATAAATAATTTCATTTTCAATCACTTTGTAGCAGTATGAAATGCGACTCTAAGGCGCACCTTGGGCGAGGTCGCTCTGGGTCTAGGAGAGATGCTGTTGCTGCTGAGGGCAGTTCTGGGGTGGCTGTCTCTCCCTCTCACACATCGTATTTCTTCAATAAAGACACTGCTCCAGCCAATGATTCCAGTCTGGAGGACTTCTTTAGTGAGGGCTGCAAAGCAAACGCATCCCTCTCACACATTGTATTTCTTTTTAAAAGACACTGCTCCATCCAATGTTTCCAGTCTGGAGGGATTGCTTTAGTGAGCCTGGAGAGATTCCTATATTATTATTTTTCATCATTTTGTCCCTGGGTCTGCTCCTCGTGGAGTCCATTAGTGAGGGAATGCTAAAGTACCTACCTCTACCCTGAACGTGACTTTTTATTTATTGCCAGAGTGCCTACCTCTACCCTGAATGTGACTTTTTATTTATTTGCCAAAGTGCCTACCCAGAATGTGACTTTTCTTTGCCTCTGCTCCAGCCAATGTGTGCAGCTCTGGCATGAAGAACTGCCCACCTTCCTGCAAGGGGATGTCGGGAAGACTGGGTCATTTTTCAAGCACGATAAGGTCAAGGCGGTGCATGAGGGTTGTTTTGATGGGATCCTCCAGGTGCTACTTGGGAGATCTCCTGGCCCAATGAGGCCCTGCCTGCTAAAACTGGCTCTAAAATAAATAAATAAATAACTGTAACGCCCGTGCTATTCCCCTACCCTCCAATCCTGTTATTATTTCATTTGTACTTAGACATGCGTGGCCTAATCTAGAGTCAAGGCAGAAGTTCTACTGCACCGGAATGCATCCACTCTCACTGTGCCACGCACACATAAGCATGGATAGTAATAATAAGCAGATATGCTTTTAGTTTTAGTGGGATCCTGCAGGTTTCTGCACTTTCGGGGTATCTCCTGGCCCAATGAGGCCCTGCCTGCTAAGGCTGGCTCTAAAATAAATGTAATATCTGTGCTATTCCCCTACCCCCCCAATCCTTTTAATTTGTAGACATGCATGGCCTAATCAATGAGACGAGGCAGCAGCAGTTCACCATCGTAACACATTTTACTTTTATGACTGCATATGGAAGGCACTGCCTAGGTTTATCCACAGGTTTTGAAAGTTCATTGTATTCATAAAAATATACCTATAAGTCTCAGCATCAGCAGCATGGAGTGCATTATCGGAAACAGTGCATGTTGTTGAGAGCTTACTTCTGAGTAACGCCTGCAGCTGTGCGTCTGAAATTGGGCACAGATGAGTCCCTTCAAGGCCATCTGTGAGATGCCCATGAGTACTGGACGACGTCTCTTGAAAAAGGACCACATTTCAGCTGCCTGAAACAGTGTATTTGAAAGCTTACTTCCAAGTAACACTTGCACCGATTGTTCTAAAATTTGGCACACAAGACTAGCAGCACTCAGACTGCACTGTGACCAAGTTTCAAACCTGTCACTTGGAAAATTAAGAAGTTTTAGGCCTTTCTGACTCAAAAGCAACTCTCTCTAGGGCAAAATGTAGAAACGATATCATATCGGATGTCCAATAATTACCGGAAATACGATACGATACAGGTCACCTATGATATAATCAGAGACGATAATTCTTTTGGTCTGAAGTTCCGATAATGATATGATACGATAGTTTTGGCCGTGCACATCCCTAGTTCTCAGCAATGAAGACCACAGGCTCCACTTTCGTTGATACTTTGAATCCATTCTGGGTTTCAGTCAGAACAAGCCAGAACTCTAAAGGAGCTATCTAAGGTTGTGAACCCTAACCCCAATATAGATTCAGCACCTTGGATAGCTCCATATCTGGCATCCAGCATGCTTGGTTCAGTTCACCAACCTCCCTAGAACCCTGAAATCCCCTGTGGAGGTGGAGGAGGACCAACGAGCAGAATGATGAAATGGCATCTAAAACAGATGTGAGGATGTGCAGTGTTTCAGGTTTCTATAACTAGGATGAGGAGGGGCAGGTTGCTAATAAATATAAAACCAAATCAATATTTGACAGAATTGACTTTATCTTAAAAGGTTAGTGAATAAGAGCATGAAGAAAACAATTAGCCCAAACATGAATCAAATATATTCAACTCCCTTTCCAACCCACAGTTCTCTCTGAAGAACACTTGCCCTCTCCCCCTCCCACATCTCCACGGCTGTGATGTTCTATTCCTTCTTTTTCTCCAGAAAGGCTTGAGTCTCTGAATTCTGTCCTCTTGGCATGCCAGCTCCTCTACCTCTGCCTTTCCTCATCCTTACCCTCGGCCGCTTGTCTGGCCACAGCTTTTAGCAAAGCAAGGGTCCCATCCTTCGTAGGCGGCTTTACCCACCTGCTCAGTCTGTGGTGCAGAAAAGAGTCTGGGGTCTCTCACTCCATCCTGGATGGCCCAATATATTCAGGAGGCACTTTCAAGTTTAAGCACACCTTTCTTGAGAGAAAAGAAATGCTGCCCCCCTGAAGTGCTTCACACAAACCTGGCTTTCCATACAATTTTAACTTCATAAAGGCAACTCAGCACATGCCTGCCAAACCTGTTTTTCCAGGTGTCCAGTGGTCTGAAATGTTGTAAAATTTCATAGAAACTAGGACTTGCAGAATCATCTCTGAAATATCTCAGCAGCAGAAATATCTCAGCAACAGCAGTTACCTGTCAGCCTTACAAAAAGCAATGACACATCAGCTTTGCAGTATCATGTACACACAGAGAAATGAGGTACTGTTAGTAATTGAAAGGAATGTAATTAAGTATGTATTATTTTTTTAACTAGGAAGATAAGGAGAGAATGAAAGTAGAAATTGAAAGCAGGTGTTCCAAATTAAGGCATAAGAAACACCTGAATCAACTCTGTTAATTGCATAAAAAAGGGAAAAAGCAAAGAGTTCTGGGTAAGAAGGAAAGGGACAGGCAAGGCAGATTGGGCTGAGGAATGCAAAGGAATGCTTCTATTTTGTTTTTCCATTTTTGTTATTCCTCCCTTCCCATAAAGTTTTGGGGACAATGTATAACTTATGCTAATTATATTCAAAATAGACTTTATTCTGGTGCAATAGATACAACACCATTTGAAAAATTCCATAGAGCTAAGCCTAGAATAATAATAATAGTAATTATTATTATTATTATTATTATTATTATTTGTAGCCCGCCTCTCCCTCCGGATCGAGGCGGGGAACAACAACAATATAAAACATAAAAATCACAACAGTTAAAAAAAAATTAAAAAAAAACAAGAGAAAAAATACAACATTGAAAACATCTTAAAATTCATCTGGATAGGCCTGTCGGAAGAGGACAGTCTTCATGACTCTCTTAAATTCATGAAGACTGTCAATTTGTCTAACCTCCTCCGACAGACCATTCCATAGTCTGGGAGCGTATAAGTCACATACGAGCATTTGAATCAGAATGTTGGGTACATATTCCAAAGGCACAAAGAAAGAGAAAAACAAGTGCGAGAGCAAAAAAGGTATACTAATTGGGTTTGAAAATTCAAATTATAGAGTGTGGCTACCACAAGAGAAGAAAATAACAATAAGTAGAAGCATGAAAACATATGAACAAAATTGGGAAACGGTAGGAAAATTTACTGAAGTACATTTAGAATCGAGTAAAAGAAGCTCAAAATTAGTTAATGATCATGAGGTAACCAGAGAACCTGATTCTCTTGAACCAGGATTTGAGCAACCATTAGAAGTTAAACAAGAAGAAAATTTATTACAGAAAATGCACAACGAGGAGGGGAAAGAAATTCCAATAAGTTCACAAACAATTCCATCCCCAATACCTCTTAGAAGATCAGAAAGGACTAATTTTGGTAAACCTCCTGAAAGTTTTCAAATAAGTGAAATAAAAGCATTATGTACAAAACTAGACCTGAAAGCTATACAGACGTAGAAAAATTACCTCCTGAAATTGCTACAAAATGGCAAAATGCTATGCAAGATGAAATTGATGCCATGGAGAAAAATGCCACCTGGACATTAACTCATTTGCCTCCAAATAGTAAAACAATAGGATGTAAATGGATTTATAAAATAAAAAGGAATGCAACAGGTCAAATTGAAAAGTATAAGGCACGATTAGTAGCAAAAGGTTACAATCAAAAATTTGGAAAAGATTTTGATGCAGTATTTGCCCCAGGGGTAAGGCATGAAACAATAAGATTACTACTAAAATTAGCTGCAACAAAAGATTTACAAGTATTCCATTGCGATGTAAAAACTGCTTTCCTTTATGGAGATCTAGAAGAAACGTCCATGGAACAACCTCAAGATTTTCAATGAAATCCAAACAAGGTGTGCAAGTTAAACAAATCAATCTATGGATTAAAACAAAGTGCCAGATGTTAGAATACAAAGATAGACCAAACATTAAAATCCATAGGTATCAGCCCAAGTATAAGGTAATTTTCTCCTTCATCAGAAAAACAAAATAGAACAACTGCTGCAAGAATTTGGAATGTTAGATAGTAAATATGTCACGATTCCAATGACAGTAGATTTTCAAAAAAGGAATGAAAGTTCAAATTTTGATCATGTGGAAGAATATAGGAGTGTTATTGGTAGTTTGTTATATATTACCAAATTAACAAGACCTGATATTAATAATGCAGTCAACATTCTAAGTAGAAAAGCAGAGAACCCTACTGTGAAAGATTGGAGTCGTGTTAAGAGAGTACTTCGATATCTTAACGGATTATGTGACAAATGTTTGAAACTAACAACCACAGGAACAAATGATCTAAAATGTTATGTTGATGCAGATCATGCAGCTGATGAATCAGATAGAAAATCCACTTCAGGAATGATGATAATGTATCAAGATTAATTAATTGAATGGTATAGTAGAAAACAAGGAATAGTTGCAACATCTAGTACTGAAGCAGAATATATAAGTTTATCAACAGCGTGCAACGAAATTGTATGGTTTAGGCAACTGTTATCTGATCTACATATAGAAATGAATAAACCTGTTATAGTTTAGGAAGATAACCAAGCATGTATTAAACTGGCAAATTCAGATAAATGTACTAACAGAACAAAGCACATTGATATCAAATACCACCATGTAAAACACTGTATGAAAAAAGGTTGGATAACATTGAATTACTGTGAAACAAATTGGATGATTGCAGATCTTCTTACAAAACCTTTGACTCTTGAAAACATGAAAGATTAGTAAGACAAATAGGAATGGTTGAAAAAGAAGGAAAATGATCAGAAAATATATGTATAAATCAAAATGACTAAATAAATAAAAAATAATGAGGGGTTTGTTAGTAATTGAAAGAAATGTAATTAAGTATGTATTATTTTTTAAACTAGGAAGATAAGGAGAGAATGAAAGTAGAAATTGAAAGCAGGTGTTCCAGATTAAGGCATAAGAAACACCTGAATCAACTCTGTTAACTGCATGAAAAAGGGAAAAAGCAAAGAGTTCTGGGTAAGAAGGCAAGGGCAAGGGCAAGGGCAAGGGCAAGGGCAAGGGCAAGGGCAAGGGCAAGGGCAAGGGCAAGGGCAAGGGCAAGGGCAAGGGCAAGGGCAAGGGAGACTGTGTTGAGGAAAGGGCTGAGGAATGCAAAGGAATGCTTGTATTTTGTTTTTCCATTTTTGTTATCGGCTGCCAAATGAAAGAAAAGGACCACGTGAAAGGTTCGGATAAGAGACTGTGAACAGGTACGAAATAAGTTGTTTCAGTTTTCTTTAAATGCTTACCTAAATGAGTAAAATACTCCCTAAAGTAAAACCTTGTTGTGAGCAGTGATTTATCTAATCAATGGGAGAGCAGTGCACCTGCCAGGTTATCGGAAGAGACTCAAAGGAGGAAAAGAAACGAACTATCACCAACAGGTACTGGTCCCAAAATGTTCACGTAGACAATTCAGCCTCAATCTTGATCACGGCTATACTTTGGTTTATTCAAATTCTGCCTTCACAGGGCCTAAGGCATAATAGATAACCTTGCTAGGTCCAGGTGACATGTTCATGCTCCATGCCTTCCTTCGGGCTGCACTCCCCACTACAGGTGGAGAACAGGGCTTGGGATACCCCCCCAAAAAAACACAACATGGTATCTAGAGCAGCTACGGAGTTCTCAGAGGATCAAAATTAGCTTGTTATGGAGTCCCCAAATGATCCACCAATTGCATGTTGCCCACTCCTGCTCGAACAAGTGTGGCTTCTTTTTAGGTTTACAATAATTCCCACATCTGTCATTCTCCTTCGCTATGATTAGTTTTAGAAGTCGTGTCCCAGTCCATGCATGCTAACTAAACATTCTTGTGTTTTGTACAGCATTTGTGATAAAATAAAACTTGCATGCTTTTCTCTTCAGCTGATTTTCCTCATGAGATTTATTTGCCCACTTGATTGGAGGATAGTGCATGATCTACTATGGGCAGACCGTGCTATGAGGAAAATCCCTCTGTTTCCATGTTCATTGTGACACATTTACACGTGCAAGTTCATGTACTTCATGTATGAAGACACACAATGGCCAAACATGTGACCCGTGGGTTGTGTGTCTTTGGAATCATGCAGAAAAACCATAAACCACTGGAATCTATAATGCAAAAACTATTTTGAGTGTCCCAAGGAGTTTTTGCTGGATGTTGCTGATACTACAAAACTATGCTGTCCACATCCAGGACTAGCCAGTATAATTCATTTAAAAAAGGAAAGGAAGGGGGGAAATAACAAGTTTTTCAAGCATTCTCCTCATTGTTCATGGAACAGAAGATGCTTAGTTTGGAAGCAATTAAGAGGATATTGTTGTTTTATCTTTTATTATCTCTATATGTTTTGCCATTTCCGCCAATTCTGTCACTTTCTCCAGCCACTCTTCCTCTGTTGGTACCTTCTCATTCTTCCAGTTCTGGGCGTATATCAATCTTGCTGCCATTATCATATATAAGAATAAAGTTCCATATCCTTGTATCAGTTGTTCATCTATTATCCCCAACAAAAAGTATTCTGGGTGTAATTGTATTTTGATCTTCAATACATTTGCATCACCTTATGCATTTGTGTACAGTAAGATTTTGCTTTTTTACATGTCCACCATAAGTAATAAAAAGTTCCCTCCTGCTCTTTGCATTTCCAACATCTTCCCAATGTCCCTTTATACATTTTTGCCAATTTTGACGGAGATATATACCATCTATACATCATTTTATAAAAAAATTCTTTCAATCTAGTACATGATGTAAATTTCAAGCCTCTCAACCACATATTCTCCCACTGATCTATAGTTATATATCCAAAATTTTGAGCCCATTTTATCATACAATCTTTTTTCCGTTCATCTTCAGTCTCATACTTTAACAATAGTTTATATATCTTTGAAATAATATGATCATCATTTGTACATAAAACTTTCTCAAATTCAGATTTTATACATTCAAAACCCCAAGGTTTTTTTATCTGTCTTAAACCTTTCCATCATTTGTAAATATGAGAACCACTGACATGCATTTCCTTCACTCAATAACTCCTCCCTTTTTTCATTTTAACATCTTCTGTTATTTCTAAAATCTCACCAACCATTTAGTCGTGCTTGCCAATTCTCTTCTATAAAGAGCCTCCTGTGAGGAAATCCATAATGGCGTTTTCTGACACAGTCTGGCTTTATATTTAGTCCAAATTCTCAAAATCGCTCATCTCACATAACGATTTTTAAATTCTACATTAGCTTTATCATACCACAGATACCCATGCCAACCAAATCTTAAATCATGCCCCTCTAATTCCAATAATCTTCTGTTTTTTAACAACATCCACTCCTTCATCCACATCAAGCAACATGCAGAAAAATATGTCCTCAAGTCCGGCAAACCCAAACCTCCTCTCTCTCTAGCATCTTGTAATATTTTAAATTTCACCCTTGGTTTTTTGGATTGCCAGATAAATTTAGAAATCTCTCTCTGCCATTGCTTGAATGGTAACTCCGAAGTTACTATAGGTATTGTCTGAAATAGGTATAACATTCTTGGCAAGGCAACATTCTTGATTATTGCAATTCTCCCCATCAAAGACATTTGAAGTTTGTCCCATCTTATCAGATCTTGTTTAACTTCATTCCAAATCTTAACATGATTATTATGAAACAACATACAATTCATATTTGTCAAATTTATGCCCAAATATTTCACCTTTTTTCCTACATTAAAACCTGTCTTCTCTGCCATCTTTATTTGATCTTGCTTACTCATATTTTTTGTAAATATCTTAGTCTTTTGTTTGTTAACCTTGAAACCTGCTAATACACCAAATTCATTCAACTTATTCATTAAAGTTTCAGTTCCACTCAATGGGTCCTCCAAAGTAAACACAAGATCATCAGCAAAAGCTCTTAACTTATAAGATTCTTTTCTAAAAAAATTTCCTCCAATTTTTTCTTCTTGTCTTACCGCTCTGTTCAGAACTTCTAACACCAAAATAAACAACAAAGGTGATAGTGCACATCCCTGTCTAGTCCCTCTTGCAATCTTGCATGGTTTTGACAAATCTCCATTAATAATGATCTGCACACTCTGTTCGGTATAAATTGACTTCACCCATGTTGTGAAATTAGACCCAAAATCCATTACTTCCAAAATTTTGAACAAAAAGTCCCAATTGAGATTGTCAAGAGCCTTCTCCGCATCCAAAAAAAATCAAAGCCACCTGCTTTTCTGGATGTTTGTCCAAATATTCTACCATGTTCAATACAATTCTAATATTATCTTTTATATGTCTTTTCGGCAAAAATCCACATTGATTTTCATGAATAAATTCCCGCAACACACACTTCAACCTTTCCGCCAGTATCGAGGTGAACAGCTTATAATCATTATTCAACAATGATCACTTTTGGAAAGAATAATAATGTATAATTGAAGGTCTCCTGGGGGGAGGGGAGCACGGGGGATATGCGGTATGTATTGTATTTTATGTTGTTTTATGTTGTATTAAAATAAAAATATATTAAATTAAAAAAAAATTCAACAACGATATTGGTCTATAATTTTTAGTCAAAGTTAAGTCCTGGCCTTCTTTAGATATCAATGTTATATATGCTAATTTCCATGTTTCTGGTATCTTTCCCTCTTTCAAAATCGAATTCATCATCCCTTGCAAAGGTAGTAATAGTTCCTTCTCGAAATTTTTATAATATATGCCTGGTAAACCATGTGGTCCTGGTGTTTTCCCCAATTTTATTCTTTTTATAGCTGCTACCATTTCAGCCATAGTGATCACTTTATTTAACATTTGTTTATAATCCAAAGAAATTTTAGGCAAATTCTGTTTTTGTAGATATGTATTTATTCTGCCCAGAGGAGTTTCATGTTTCTTATATAAAGTTGAATAATACTGCCAAAATATTCTTTGTATCTTCGCATCATCCATTATTTCTTTATCACCATCCTGGATTTTCACTATAGTCTTTTTTTTCCTTTTCTTTCCTCAGTTTGTAAGCTAGCCATTTTCCAGGTTTATTTGCACCTTCGAATTCTCTCTGTTTTATAAAATTGAACTTCCGTTCCATTTCTCTAATCGTCAACATGGACAATTGCTGTTGCAATAACTTAATCTGATGGCTAATCCCCACCTTTCTTGGTGTACTCTTTAACTCCTCTTCCTTCTTTTTAATCTCATCCGTAATAACTTTCATCTTTTCCTGTCTTTCCCTCTTGATTTGACTATTCTTCTGAATAAAATATCCTCTTATAAAAGCTTTACTTGTATCCCACACCGTACTTTGGTTAACCCCTTTATTCAAATTCAACTCAAAAAATTCCTTAATTTTTTTTCGGCCTTCTTCTGCCACCGCTTTGTTTTGTAATAAAGATTCATTTAATCTCCATCTAAACATATTTATTTTTCTTTTAAAAACCACCAATACTGAATTATAATCTGAAAAAGATTTTGGCAAGATCTCTATTCTCTTTACTTTTGTAAGTATTGTCTTAGACATCAAGATCATATCTATTCTTGAAAAGGATTTATGTCTATCTGAGAAAAAAGTATATTCTTTAGAATCCCCATTTCTATATCTCCATACATCAACCAAACCCATACTGTCCACCATAATTAAAAAAACCTTTTGGAAGCTTTCCCTGTTGACCTTTAATATCTTTGTCTGAATGTTTATCCATTTGTGGTGATATCACTCCATTCCAGTCCCCCAAGATACACCAACTATCGCTTGAAATGTCCTCCAGTCTATGTAACAATCGTTCATAAAATTCTGTTTTTTGTTCATTGGGAGTATACACCCCCCCCCAATACCATAATTTCCACTCCATCTACAATTATTTTTACACCCACAAAACGTCCTTGTTCATCAAAAACAACTAATTCTGGTTTTAAATGGAATTTAATATACAAGACCACCCCTGTTTTTTTCTTTGTGCTTGCTGAAATAAATTCTTCTCCCAAACCTTTATTATGCAGATATTTTGTGTCTTTTTTTTTCTAATATGGGTTTCTTGTAAGCAGATAACATCCAGTTTTAATTTCTTTAGATGATAAAATATTTTTTCCTCTTTTGTGGAGAATTTAGTCCATTTATATTCCATGATAAATATTTGTAATCCATTTTTAAGATATTATTATATCCAGCCAATATTACTTATCTTCTCTCTTGGGTCCCTTTTCATCAACCAGACTCACAGCCAAAAGTAGCTGTACAAATGCATTGTCATATTTGTTTCTTCAGCAGATGGCACCATAACTGCATCAAATAATTACTTTATTTTCAGTTTCGCTTCTTTTTTATCTATTCTTTGGCAACCTTCCCAGACATTCTGTAAATTTCCATTCACCACTAGCCATTTTCAAATGGCACATTAAAAAACATTTTTTTCTCTTCTCTTTAAATAAAGCTTCCATCCAGCTTACAAGAAATTCCTCTTTTCTATCAATATTTCTTTCTTCACCTCTCTTATCCAGAAAAATCTGTTTCCACACACCATGAAAAGGTACGTTGTTTGAAATCCGCCTGGAATACGTTAATTTTGTTGTTATATATCCAATCAGTCTCAGGGAATGAATGACGAAAGATCTTTACCTCTGCGAGGTTTCAGTGTGATTCATGAGCGATAGACGGACGGTCTCTTTATCTCCCCACTTCTCCACCTGATGAAGTATCCTCCCTCGGATTTTGAAACTCTGGAGATTAATGAGACAATTTGCAGCCTGCTCCAGTCAAAACCCCTTCGATCTGGGGTTGTGAATCCATCCAGCAGCCGCTTGGATGGCCCCGGAGGCTAAAGAATCCGGATGGTTTCCAGAGAGCTCTGGGGAGTTTTCCGGCTGATAGGGCTGGCTCTCCTGTCGAAACCCTGGTTGATCTGTGGAATGCAGAAATGACCCGGGCGGTTGACATGATTGCTCCTGAGCACCCTCTCCTGTGTAAAGCTCATAGAGCTCCATGGTATACCCCAGAGCTGAGAGCAATGAAATAAAATAGGAGACAGCTTGAGGGCAGATGGAGACGAACTCCTGATGGATGCAATCAAACACTAGTAAGTGCTATAGTAAGGTATATTCAGGGGCAGTGAGGGCGGCAAAAAAGCAATACTTTGCTGTCACCATCAAATCATCTATCTGCTGCCCAGCAGAGCTTTTCAGAGTTGTCCGGGGGCTTTTACATGCCGGCTCAAGGATGTGCTACAACCATCTGAGGCCCACTGTACTGAATTTGCTAGGCAGTTCCAGAATAAAATCTTGGGCATCCGCCAGGACTTAGACTCCAGTGTTATAGCAGGTAAATCTAGTGAGGTGTCCAGTGCACAGGCTTGTCCTGTTTTCTTGGATGAGTTTCAGTTGATACAGCTCAAGGATGTTGACAAGGTGCTTGGACAGGTTCGTGCAGCCACCTCTGTATTGGATTTTTGCCCCTCTTGGCTAATAAAAGCTAGCAGGGATGGAACAGCCGGCTGGGCCAGGGAAGTGATTAATGCCTCTCTACAAGAGTGAGTGGTCCCAGGCCGCTTGAAGGAGGCGGTAATGAGCTCACTCCTGAAGAAATCTTCCCTAGACCTCGAAAATCTTAATAACTATAGACCTGTGGCACATATTCCATTCCTGGGCGAGGTCCTTGAACGAGTGGTTGCGAGCCAGCTCCAGACACTCTTGGATGAGACTGATTATCTGGATCCATTTCAGTCCGGCTTCAGGCCTGGTTTTGGCACGGAAACAGCCTTGGTCACCCTGTATGATGACCCATGTTGGGAGAAAGACGGGGGAGTGTGACTCTGTTGATTCTCCTTGATCTTTCAGTGGCTTTCGATACCATCGACCATGAGTTGGGAGTGCGAGGCACTGCACTGCAGTGGTTCCGTTCCTACTTGGCAGGACGGCTCCAGAAAGTGGTGCTTGGGGGACATTGCTCGGCCCCGTGGATTCTCCAGTATGGGGTTCCTCAGGGGTCAGTCTTGTCCCCCATGCTGTTCAACATCTACATGAAACCGTTGGGAATGGTCATCCGGAGTTTTGGGGTGCGTTGTCATCAGTACGCTGATGACACACAACTCTATTTCTCCTTCTCATCTTCAGCAGTTGAGGCTGTGGATATGCTGACCCAGTGCCTGGCTGCGACAATGGACTGGATGAGGGCTAACAAACTGAAACTCAATCCAGACAAGACTGAGATGCTGTTAGTGGGTGGTTCTGCTGACCAGATGGAGGGTGTTCAACCTGTTCTGGATGGGGTTGCACTCCCCCTGAAGGAGCCGGTTCATAGCTTGGGGGTTCTCCTGGAACCATCTCTGTCACTTGAGGCTCAGGTGGCCTCAGTGGCATGGAGTGCCTTCTACCAACTTCGGTTGGTGGCCCAGCTACGCTCCTATCTGGACACGGATAACCTGGCTTCAGTTGTCTATGCTCTGGTAATCTCTAAATTGGATTACTGCAATGCACTCTACATGGGGCTGCCGTTGAAGATGGTTCAGAAGCTGCAGCTTGTGCAAAATGCAGCGTCCAGAGTGATAACAGGAACCAGAAAGTTCGAGCATATGAGTCCTACTCTGGCCCACTTGCATTGGCTGCCTATACGTTTCGAAGCCCAATTCAAGGTGCTGGTTTTAACCTATAAAGCCTTACACGGCTTGGGACCACAATACCTGATGGAACGCCTCTCCCGACACGAACCTACCCATACACTACGATCCAAATCGAAGGTCCTCCTCTGGTTGCCTACTCCAAAGGATGCATGGAGGGTGGCAACAAGGAAAGGGGCCTTTTCAGTGTGGCCCCCCAATTACGGAATGATCTCCCTGACGAGGCTCGCCTGGCGCCAACATTGTTATCTTTTTGGCGCCAGGTCAAGACTTTACTCTACTCCCAGGCATTTAACACTATATGATGAGGGTTTTTGAGTTTTTGTGTTGTTGTTGTTGTGCTTTGACCCAGAAGGATATTGTAATTTTAACTTGTTTTTATGCTTTATGCTTTTAAATTTTGTATATCAGTGTTTTAATTGTTCAATGTTTTTAATTTTTGTAAACTACCCAGAGAGCTTCGACTATGGGGCGGTATATAAATGGAATAAAATAAATAAATAAATAAAATAAATAAATAAATAAACCACTCTGCTCATCCCAGCCCAAAGGCTGGGATTGTTCAATCCTTCGCCATTTCACTGAAAGTCGAATTTAGTCTTAATTACTGTATTTTATTATTTTCTCTGATCAGCCAGCTTGTGTCAATAGATTGCATCAATTCAGATCCCAAGTCAAGAGAATCATTAAATACATAGAAGCTCTATCTCAATGCAGGCATCAACTCAAGCACCTACTTTCCCCCCGTTTCTGCCCCCCTCCACAACTAGATCTGAAAGTTAAACCAGAGTTTTAGGGTTTTAGGAACCCTCTCTCCCCTTAACACAACTCACCCCATTCAGCAAGGTCTCCTGGCTACCAGTATAGCTTTTTCAGGGGGTTGGAGCCAATGACATGGGAATAGTCCATTCCAATGCCATGGAGAAGTCCATTCCCATGAGTTTAGTAATCCAGCTTGGATCTATAAATACCGCAGTAATTGCCCCGAATCCCATCATTTGCGTGCACTTTTCATAAAGGATGAAACAAAACCCTCCCAACTGGCCAACTTCCATAATTCATAGCATCACACTTTGCGTATTTTGGTTAGGGGGAGATTGACTTGATTTGTTGTCAGGATAAACATCATTTTCTAATTCTCTTTCACAGTGCCATTTTCAATACAGTTCGCTTACAAGGGATGTACCAAATCTAACCTCTGTGAAGAAGGACATTTTATTATGAGTTCAATACTTAAAAAATATGTTCAGCTGGAAACTTACTGCTGCCAAACGGACAATTGTAATGTACAAGAGACTGAATGTAAGTATCTGTCTTTCTTTAGACTCAACCTGCAGTTTTATAAGAGCCACTTGTAAATATCACCAACAGGAATCCCACGTAGGAGGTGCTAAGGATATTTTACCTTCCTCTGCTCCTAGCAATATGCAACCTCTGTCATCACACACAGACACAGTGAGCATTTCTAAAGGAGGCTAAAATCCCACACCCTTACCAGGGCTTCTGCTTCCAGATTCCATGCGGCATACATTGGCTCCATTCCACATGATTTCACCCAGAAAAAAAACAGGACTCTGGAAATTCATTGGAAAGTTATCCCACTTTGAAGTCCTTTCCACGTAGAGAATTAATGACCCCAAAAGAGGGGAGGGGCCTTGGAGGTTGATGATGTCATGTAAAGGACCCACAAAAACCCTTGAGTGACCAATCAGGAGTGTACCATAGAAGCCTCATGGAAAAGACTTCCTCATAATAATTCCTATTTTGCTATTTAGGAGGGGGGAAAGAAAGAAAAAAGGACAGGCATCCTGCCCCTAAGCCTGCTCTTTCTCCCAACTGTATATTTCATTGGAATCATTTTATATTTAATTAGAATCTTTCTCCCAACAGAAAGAGATGACACTTTAATGTTTGGCATTATTAGGGACAAGAAGCCTCACATTCACACCATCTCCTTGCAGGTTTGTAAGCTGCGGTGTTGAAACCCTTCTAACATGAGTTTTAAGGGACAGTCTATTTAAAGGGCAACAGTTTTCCATATCTGCATGGGAAATAAATAGAGGAGTTATGAAATTTTTATCTTTTTCTTCAAACAAAGTTCAAATTGTGGTGCTGGAGTGTCACTACCAGTCCAACTAGATGATATTGGGCTAAATCGAACCATGATCTTCCTCATTATAAGGCAGGCTCATATCTTGGCCTATGTCCATATATGGTCATAAGATAACACACCAATGTTAAAGGGACCCACCAGACCAGGGAGAAACTGGCTACTGCTGAAGGACCACAGCCACCCTTTAGCAGTCTGGATACCATGCAGATGTGTGATGCGCAAACCCTGACAATAATATTTGGATGAAATCGTGAACAGGGCTGCAGGTTTTCCTGAAGCAAGATGCCCAGCTGGTCATTCTGGGGCAGACAGGAATAGATGTGGAGAGAAATACACTGGTCACGGAAGTGTGTAGTTCGTATTTGCAGTGCCATATTATGAGGAGGTTCCACTCAATGGGTTGCACTGCCCAACCTGCTTTGCATACAATTCAACTTCTTGCAACAGCCAGAATAAAACTGTTCAGTGTCGTGGCACAGAAAATCAATGTCTCCGAAGTAGTCTTACAATCAACCCATGTGAGTAGAATTGCAAACTAGTAAGGGATTGTCTGGAACGCTGAACGATTGCTTGCTTGCTTGCTTGCTTGCTTCCTGTAGGTAGATGAGCAATGGAGAAGGCTGGTGTTTGCTAAGCATTTGCTAATACTCTTTGTTTGAGCCTTTTTTCATGATCTTTTTAAAGCCACATCACAGAGAACCTCTTATGTGGGCCACAACGTAAAGTAGAAGACCGTATTGTCAGAAGAGATGAGCAAATACATCAGATTGGCTTTCCTCCCACATTGGAACTTCTAAAATCTCAAGTTCTTTCTCTTCTCAATATGAAGAACTTTGCAAATGTTAGTAAATCCTAATCAAAAATGAGTTGAAGCAAAATCCATCCGCAAGATCCAAATTCAATGCTAAGTGCAACTTTCAGTATCAGAGGCAGTAAGCCTGTATACACCAGTTGCTTGTGGGTTCTTGGTTGACAGCCAGATGGCCACTGTGTGAACTGAGTACAGGACTAAAAGAAGCCTTCATCTGATCCAGCAATTCTCTTCTTATGCACATACATCAAGCCTTTATTTCATGGGTAAAATAGGCTTTGAATTCATAATTCGATGGGAAAATAATTGACCCATCTAACAGAACGCTCAGAACTCCTAAAGGTGTTTTTAATTTTTATTTATTTATTTGCTTTTCATGTTTGCAGATTGTCTTCCTGCATACAGATCTGGAGGGGGGGGGGGGTTCACGACTGACTCAAGGACCTATCAATCAATACGTTGCAAAGAGCTGCAACATGTTTTTAATGGTGGTGGGGTCTCAGGTAGGACTCCCTCAAATATCTTCCAGATAAAAGACTCATCTAAATATTGTCCTTCTTTTCTAGTTGACAACTACAAGGCTACTGTGGTATTTCAAGGCTGTGCCACAGAGGATTTATGTAGCCAACATTTAAAAGTATTAAATGACTCCATGATGAAATTCAAGTTACTAGATCTGGAATGTGACAATGCCCAGGCATCATCCAACCAAACTGTACTTGAAGGGTAAACAGAAGAGAGTAAAGCTTGCCTCCTCATGAATCCCATGATTTCCAAAAGTGGGAGGAATTTGGGGAATCTCATGGTGAGAGCATTGAGGATCTGGGAGCAAAGATTTTGTGTTTTTTCTTAGAGGCTGGGGGAGGGTGAGATAAAAGAATATATATATATATATATATATATATGTATATATATATATATATATATATATATATATGGGTTTTGGGGCCTCATGTGGATGGGTTCATTTACATGCAATTCTGATCCAAATAAATTGGTATGGCAAATAAAATATGTGTTGGTATATTTTTCCATTGAGTATTTTGATGCATATTGGGAAAGCAATCAGATTGGTTAGAAACAGATGTTCTCTCTCCACATTCCATCCAAACCTAAGTGATCGTAGCTGTCATCTTGAGTAAATCCCATTCAACTCTGTCAATTTATTTCTCCCCCAAAGGTAACAGAGACACGTTCCAGAAAATAGGGTCTGCGGCCCCTGATTCGTGACGTCCCTTGGAGCATACGTACAGGGCTGATTCTAAAGAATGAGCCTTCAGTAGGGGTAAGCAACCTGACACCCTCCAGATGTTTGGATTACAACTCCCATGATCCTTGACCATAGGCCAGACTGGTTAAGGATGATAGGAGTTGTAGTCCATGACATCTGGAGGCAACCAGAAGGTGGTGCTTGGGGAACATTGCTCGGCCCCATGGATTCTCCAGTATGGGGTTCTGCAGGGGTCAGTTTTGTCCCCCATGCTGTTCAACATCTACATGAAACCGTTGAGTGCAATCATCCAGAGATTTGGAGTGCATTGTCATCAGTATGCTGATGACATGCAGCTCTATTTCTCCTTTTCATCTTCATCAGGTGAGGCTGTGGATGTGCTGAACCAGTGCCTGGCTGCGACAATGGACTGGATGAGGGCTAATAAACTGAAACTCAATCCAGACAAGACTGAGATGCTGTTAGTGGGTGGTTCTGCTGACCGGATGGAGGGTCTTCAACCAGTTCTGGATGGGGTTGCACTCCCCTTGAAGGAGCAGGTGTGTAACTTGAGGGTTCTCCAAGAACCGTCTCTGTCACTTGTGGATCAGGTGGCCTCAGTGGCACGGAGTGCCTTCTACTAACTTTGGTTGGTGGCTCAGCTATGCCCCTATCTGGACAGGGATAACCTGGCTTCAGTTGTCCATGCTCTGGTAACCTCCAAGTTAGATCACTGCAATGCACTCTACGTGGGGCTACGTGGGGCTACCGTTGAAGACGGTTCAGAAGCTGCAGCTAGCGCAAATGCAGCTGCCAGATTGATAACTGGGACCAGAAGGTTCGAGCATATAAGACCTACATCACCTGGTTTGCTATCTAGGGGCAGGCCGCGAAGCCTGCTCGCAGTAGCGGCCAGCGGTGGACAGGAGCAGACGGCCATGGAAGGTAAGCAGGGGGAGGGGGGTAAGGAGTGTGGGGGAGGGGGCTTACCTTCCTGGGCTGTCCACAGCTGTCCCGATCCGATCCGGGGGGTCTGTGCACACCCCTAATGAAAAGCCTCAGAGCACTTCTCATGGCACAGTCCTTAGAAATTCCAAGTTCAAATAGCAACAGAACATGTACAGAGTGCATCCAACATCTCCAAACAGATAGAACCCTAAACATGAGGCGTTTCATGGCAAGCGTAGAACAGATGATTCATAGCAAAGGTCCTCCCCTTTTCTCGTTCCTCTTATAGCCTGGAGGCTGGCTATTCCAAGCCACTTGACAGACAGGACCTCAGGCCTGTAACCCAAATTCATGTGCCAACAGGGCAGCACAGTTCAACCTCCTCTTGATGACGACACTATGTGAGAGGCAGCTTGCAAGATTGCCCCTACCTTTTCTAAACAATCTCTTGTTCTCAAGGAAACTCAAGGCCTTGGCTAGCAAGCCTCCCATGAGAAACAGCAACAGTGATAAGACACAGACACAGACTGACACAGACTTTCTCACAACAATTCCCAATCTTTAAACCCACAATTCACAAGGCCTGCCTTCTGTATTGTCCGTGAAACACTTGACATCCGACAACATGCACGTTTTTTTTTCTGGTGGTAAGTTGCTGCTGAGAGAAATCCTCATTTTTAAAGAGCTAGTCCTTAAAGTTGTGGACCTTAGGGGACTAGTCTAGTGCACTCATGTAACATAGCATGTTCAAGATGAGGGAGTTTACTTTGTAACTCCTCCAAGCAAAACTAGATTTTTAAACCACACATAATAAAGGCAGTACAAGCAGCAAGACGTCGAGCCAGATGATTCCCGGGCAAAGGCAGCAGCCCGGCAGGTAGGAAAATGCAGGCAGACAGGTTGGCAGAGATGGCCACTGGCCAGCAGACTCAGGTGGGCAAATGCTGGCACAGGCGGGCAGGTTGGCAGAGGTGGCCAGCAGACTCAGGCAGGCACAGAAGATGCGGGAAGGAAGGTTCTTCAGTCAGGCAGTCAGGCTGAAGGCCCCAGGAAGCCAGGCTCAGGAGGCTGCACCTGAAGAAAGAGATGTAAAGGAAAAACCAAGTCAATGAGTGAGTGGTTCCCTGGAGGAAGCCCACCCCGCCCGTGCAGCCTGCTTCACTCTCAGGCTGTACGTCCTTGTCTGATTTTAAAGGCTACCAGCAGCCCTGCAAGGCGGGCTTGTAGTTCGACTTACCATGAATCAGCCAGATGTCAAGCCAACGCACGAGATCTTCCCGGGCACAGATCTCAGGTGGGCAGATGCAGGCACAGGCACAGGTGGGCACAAATGCAGGCAGGTTCAGTCAATCAGGCAGGCTGTTCTCTTGCCCAGAGGTGGGCACACTGGCTGCAGCAGTGTCCCAAATCAAAAAGTCAAGGTGTGAGGGATGTTTTGACAGTCTCTCACTGATGGGAGTCCACAAGGAGGAGGAGGAAGACCATACCCGTGCAGGCAGGCAGGTGTAGGCAGATCCAGGCAGATGGAGATGGGCAGATGCAGGCGGAGTGCCAGTTGCTAGCACGATGCACAAGTAAGCCATAGAACTCAGAGCCTTGACCCAGAAATCCAGCTACCTCAAAAAGGCAGCAAACTGGCTGGCAGATGCAGGCGGAGATGGGCAGATGCAGGCACAGGCACAGGTAGGCAGATGGATGCAGGCTGTTTCAGAAGCCCCAGGGAAGGCAGGATGGACATGAAAGACAGGACATGAAATCATCAAATCTATGAGGAATCCAGAAACTCACCCCACTGAGGAAGCCCATCCCCATGCTGCCTGCTTCTATCAGGCAGCCTGTCCTCAAAGTTGTTGTAAGGCTACAACCACCAGCCCTGCAAGGCGGGCCCAGTACAATGTACTTACACCAAAAATGAATCAGCAGACGTGGATGCAGGCAGCTAGGCACAGGTGGGCAGATCCAGGCAGAGTCAGGCAGATGGAGATGGGCAAATGCAGGCGGAGTGCCAGTTGCTAGCACGATGCACAAGTAAGCCATAGAACTCAGGGCCTTGACCCAGTTATCCAGCTACCTCACAAGGGTGGCGAACTCGCTGGCAGACAGACAGACAGATGAAGGCAGGACTAAACCATAGTCTGTGTGAGATGCTTAGCATTCTCTCAATACTAGGATTGTTATGGTAGGAGAAACAGGATACCAAGGCATCCTGCAACAGAGTTGAGTTATTGAGCTGTAAAAACAGCAAAAAAAACCCAAAAAACAAAAACAAAAAAGTGGAGCCGAAAGATGGGTCTCTCACTCCCCTGAGGGCTTGAGGGTGGGGTATCCCAGCAGGGGCAGGTTCACTTTGAGAAAGATGAGCTGCTCCACTAACTTAGCATCCAAGCGAGAGTGGTGCGGTGTCACGACATCACCTGCCATCGAGAACACCCGCTCGCTTGTAACACTGTTCAGCGGGCAGCTCAGCCTACCTCAGGCCAAGTAACACTGCACAGCAGTTGCAGCGTTAGCCTGATGATTGGGTTGGTCGCCTGCCGCACAAGACACAGATATGTTTTATGGTTGTATAAGCTAAATTCAGCACAATTTTATGCATCCTGTTTTATGTGTTGATGCTAAAATGTAACGTTTGTCCCAAATATGTAAACCTTTTATACTTTTAATGATGGATACTGTTTCTTTTTACTTGCAATGGTCCTCGGACTCAGCAGTAAAGTATTTGAGTTTGAGATTAAGTGAAATCTGAATGTTAAATGGCCTGAAAGGATATCTCACTCACATAAACTCACTACAGTATTAAGAGCAATGCAAGTATCTTCATCCGCTTTACAATCCATCGACACACCATCTTCCTCATTACATTGTCCTTCCGGGTCAAAACATGTCAGACAGCTCAGAGGGACCACTGCAGATAGGAGAGAGAGAGTTGTAAATCCTCAGGGCCACCTATGTCACTCACACTAATCTCGACAAAAAGATGCCAAATTTCTACTTGTAGATCACAATGTCACCATCCTTCTGTCCAGTCAAGTACCCCAAATGGTTCTGGTGGTACTGGGTAGCTTGGTGGTACACTGAGGGAGAGGGGACTGTAAATTCCCATGAATCATTTAAAAACCTTAAATACAAGTAATAGGTTGTTGAATAAAATTGTATTTCAAAAAATGAGTGTCACATGAGAGTCTATCGTCTCAGCTTTGTTTGGCTCATTGGCTAGAGGTGGGCCAAGATGTGAGCAGTTTTATTTCTTCTTGAGAGGCTAAGTATGGTTTTCACTGCATTCAGTAGAACTCAGAATGTCCCCTAAGAGGGGCATTCCCTCTCACCCCATCTGTGATGACAGCCCTGCTCATTTCATTGGCATTTATTGTTACCTGTCTGTCTGGACCATTTCTCTAATCTTCCTTTTGATCTTTGAGATGTAGGCGAATGGAACAGATTAAAATCCTTATTGGACAGGATTCAGGCCTGCTTTGGGGAAAGAAACAGACCTGGTCACCTTGGTGGACAACCTATGCCAGAAGCAAGACAAGGGGAATGCATCCTTGGTGATTCTGCTGGACCTCTCAATGGCCTCCAATACCATCAATCATGGTATCCTTCAGGGATACTTGGCCAATAAATGGACTCAGAGGAACCATGTGGCAAATCATTCTGGTCCCATTGGCTGAGCATTCATAGAAGGTGTTTTGGGGGAAATACTACTACTAAGCCCCTGAGATTTTCACCTATGGGGTTCATCAGGGTTCTATTTGTCCCCCATGAGTTTAAACCTCTCCATGAAACTACTGGGAAAGGGTATCCGAAGATTCTGCTTGGGTCCATCAATACATTGATAATACCCAGCTCTCTCTGACTCTATTTTAACTTATTTGAAGGAGTGAAATTGTTATCGTAATTAATGCCTGAAGGAGGCTAAGTTGCCCAGGTATGCTACATGGTAAATTCTCTGCAAGTCTATAGTATAGATTGTGACTGTCATGGTTTTCAGTCAAATCATCATAGAAATGAGAATTCTTCAATGAGCTGACCCAGAAACTCTGTATGATAAGAAAGCTACATTTCCCAAACTTATTTATTTTTGGAATATATGTATATTCCACCTTTTGTAACCTATATACTGCCTTTCCCAGGTGTCTCTTCACACCCAAAGCAACAGCAAGAACCCTGGAGTTCTGGTTCATACTCACCCGGAGAAAGCAAGGTGAAGAGAAGGCATGTGCTCAGCAGTGTCTTCATAATGATGGGAAGATCCAAAGACCAAAGGACTTGGATCAGAGCTGGACCAATCAAGATGACTGAAGTCAAGAGGGGTTTATGCAGAAACCTTTATAGGCGAAGGGGAGGAGCCCAAGGGCAAAAGCTGGGAACAACTGATTTGATGGGATGCGGGAAGTGTCTCTAAACGAATTCACATCTCGTTGTGGAAACCTATGAGATGGTTTTGCGGAACCCCATGAAATGTTGGAAGTCCAGCCTAAAATCTGTTTCACCACTCTGGCTGTGAGAAAATATGACTGCTGACAGCTCCAAAGATCTGATTGTACAGTACCTGGCATTCTTTTCGTGGCAAGATGGCATCCCTGATCTGTTGCAAAAAGGGCTTGCTATCAAGTGAAGATCACTCAGAAAGTCTGTAAAGAAAAAATAAGTTACAGGAGCCTGGTGAATTTCTTCAATCACTCTATGAGTGTTTTCAGATGTGGGGGGGAATAACACGTTTCCCTACTATTTCTTTGCCTCCTGCTTCTGTCCCACGTTAGGGACGAGGAGCCGATTCAGTGGGGGTTTCTGTAGCACCGCTTCTCTGGCACACAGCAGAGTTTTGGTTTGGTTATATGACATGGGATGGATAAAAGTTTATTGGGGAAAGAAATTGTTAATAGCACAATGGGATTGCTTATTTTCGTATGAAATGAGATGAGACCAAATCTGTTATATTGATATAGATGAGACAATAACACCCTACGACCCATGGATTAAAATATTTATCAAAAAGAAATATTCCAACACAAGTTTACTTGCTAAACCAATTTATTTTTTGATTCTGTGAAAATTAATCTGTATATCAGGAGACCCAAAATTAGCATATCTGAACCCTCTTTCAGCTTCCACCCTGAATCTCTCGCACCCTCCACCAGCCTCTAAAAAGAAAATGAAAGAATTGGGAATCTCAGACAGTGGCTGCTCTTACCACTAGGGCTCCAATATCCTCCCCACTTCTAAAGCAACTAGAAAGCATGGGAAGAGCATTTCACCCTTTATCTATCACCCAAGTCTGGCTGGATTGTTGGAAGCCTGATCATTACTGCATTCCAGTTTGGTGGTGTTTAGTGTAAAATAGTCCCCAGCATTTATCTCTCCAGTATGGAAGTCACAGAAGTCCTCTGTTGCACAGCCATGGAAAATGATGCTCTCATCGTAAATGCCCACTGGAAAAGAAGAACAGGCATATGAGTCCTCCATCTTGCAGATATTATGAAACCATGAGGGTATTATATTATAAAACCATGAAGGTGCCTTGCCCCACCCCCAATAACCCCGAAGTCACTTCTCAGCACAGGTCTTTGCACCATACTGATTACTAGGGATGCTGTGAAAGCCCAACTGGATCTGGGAGACCAGCACCTTCCAGCATCTGCCACCCTCCCCCCAGACCCAGTTGGGTGCTCCCAACATGAGCGCAGACCCCCACCAGCAGCCACCTGTCCACCATGCCGAAAATGTGCACTTCCCCTTCCTGCGTCAATGGCGCAGTGTAGATCCAGTGTGATTGCTTCACCCATCCTCTCTGACAAGGTAGTCAGCTCTTCTAAATTCTGCTTCGCATAAGAGGGACTATGTGATCCAGGGGGGGGGGGGTTAATGGGAAAAAATGGGGAACTAAATTAGTAAATGCCTAGCAAATGCCAGCCTTTTTCATTTCTCTTCTACATGCAGAAGGCAAGCCAGAATGTTAGAAACCATGCAGCCATCTATCCTGCTTGGTGTAGATCTGGCCATCCAGTCAACTCATCCGAGGAAGTGTAGTTCTTGAAAGGGCCTAATAAATCTTAACTAGAAACTCTGTAGGATGAGAAAACCACAATTTCCAGAACTCTTTTTAAGGTTAGGATATCTATAATAATTCATAATCTATATGCTGACCTCCGGTGATTGCAAGACGCCAACGATTCTAAGATGCACCCCGGTTTTACAGACATAAATATGGGAGCAAAAGTGCATCTTAGAATCGATGAAATACGGTACGTAAAAGGAATAGCAAATCCTCAAACCTTGAATCCCCAGGCAGAAAGATGTAAATCTTCTGGAGTGGTGAGTTCTTAATGAGCTGTAAACACTAGGAACTGAAGGAGGTGTTTTTTAGGGCTGTGACCAGATACGGATCCAGAATCCAAGTCGGATCGGGGTGATCCAGACTTCCAGATCCCAGATCCGGATCGGATTGGGCCCGGATCAGTCTGGATCGGTTCCGCAATTTCGGATCGGATCTGGATCTGTTCACAGCACTCCCTTCCGCTCTCCTCGTTCTCTCTCTCTCTCTCCCTCCCTCCCCTCCCCCACTCTCATTGCTTACCTGCTGCCTCCTCCATGTCATCCTGCCGTTGTTTTTCCTCCTCGCTATGGGCTGCTGCATTTGCTGGTCGTGGTGGGTGATGATGTCACCTGCCGCGACCGGCAAATGCGGCACTCTAATTGGTTAGAGCGCAGCATTGGCAGGTCGTGGTGGGTGACATCATCACCCACCATGACCAGCAAATGTGGCAGCAAACAGCAAGGAGGGAAGGCAATGGCAGGACGATGGCGGACTATGTCAGGATGATGCAGAGGAGGTAGCAGGGAGCGAGCGAGGAGGGAGGGGGAGAGCATGTCGGATGTCACGGATGTCAGGCCTTGTGAATTGTGAGTTTAAAGATGGAGAATTGTTGTGAGAAAGTTCTGTGTCAGTCTGTGTCTCTGTAAGCTTATCTGTTGCTGTTTCTTGTGGGAGGTTTGCTAGCCAAGGCTTTGAGCTGGGAAGTTTCTTTGAGAACAAATGTATGTTTGGAAAAGGTGGGGGCTCTCTTGCAAGCTGTCTCTCACATGGTGTCGTCATCAAAAGGAGGTTGAACTGTGCTGCTCTGTTTGCACATGAGTTTAGATTACAGGCCTGAGGTCCTGTCTGTCAATGTGGCTTGGAATAGCCAGCCTCCAGCCTATAAGTGGAACGAGCAAAGGGGAGGCCCTTTGCTAGGAATCATCTGTTCTATGCTTGCCATGAAACTCCTCATGTTTGGGATTCTATCTGTTTGGAGATGTTGGATGCACTCTGTACATGTTCTGTTGCTATTTGGACTTGTAATTTCTAAGGACTGTGCCATGAAAAGTGCTCTGAGGCTTTTCATAGACTTGGACTTGCTGTTACTGTTTCTGAATCATGTTCTATGGCCTGAGAGAGGGCTTTCCCTGGATGGAGCCAAAATACGGCCACGAGGAAAGCTTCCTAGGCTGATCATTGCTGTTTCTGGATTGTGTGTGTGTGTGACCTGCAAGCCTTCCTTAGAGCTAAAGTTATGGGCAAGAGGGGTTTCCTAAGTCGAAGAGGTTCGTGCCCTGATATCTTGCTTACATGATCAGCTCAGTGTTTTCTTGCAGGCTGAGTCTGGTTCGTGCAAGATGAATCTGTTCTTTGCCGGGCTTCATGCATCCCTGTGCTGGAGTTTCTCCTTGATCTCTGCTCATGTTCCTGATGAGTCTGTGTGTGTTGCTGCTGGTGACTGCTCACATGGGACAGGGGCAACTCTACACGTCTCCCCCCGAGTGATTGCTGTTCACATCAAGCCATTGTACCTGAAGCTATCTGGCCGTTATCAGCTTTACGTGGATGTATGAAGAAATGAAACCGTTATGCTTGATTTCCGTGTGATTTCACAAATGAAAGAGGTCTCACCATTTTGGAGTGTTTTGTCAGTTTGCCATGTTTGTGAGCAGAAGCCTGGAGTTGGGCTGAGTCATGACAGAGTGGGGAGGGAGGGAGTTTTTTTGAACACTTGAACAGGGTTTTGCTCTCTGACATATAGGTCCGCTCTTCTAAATTCTGCTCCACATAAGAGGGACTATGTGATCCAGGGGGGTGGTTTAATGGGGGAAAATGTGAAAATAAATTAGTAAATGCACCAGCCTTTTCCATTGCTTTTCTACCTGCAGAAAGCAAGCGAGAATGTGAGAAACCATGCAGCCATCTAGACGGCCCGTTGCTAGTTTGCAATTTTGCTCACGTGCAGAGATGTGAAAAGAAGCATTCATACATCGAATCTCATAGCCACGGCACTGCATGATTGTCTCCTTGCAAGGTTCAAACCCTCTTGAGAGGCATGCTGGGCAGTTCACCCAACTGAATGGAAGGCTGTTGTAATCTGGCACTACAAAAACAAACACGTCAAGTCAGCACACGCTTCCATGACCATTCCATTTCTCCCCACATCTGTTGCCATCTGCCTCAAAATGTCCATAAATCTCAGCGTCGTCTGGTTGGAATGGCAGTGGAACTCCAATGCTTCAATGTAAAACTTGACTTCTGAACAACAAGGTTCATAGTTTTACAAATCCTCTGTTTATGGCCTTTAAGATCTACAGCAAGATCTGCAATAAGGAATTGTGAATGTGTGACACCCTGTCCCAAGTAATGCCCAATATTAAAGAGCCTTCCAATTAAATATGGAATACATACTGGGGAGAAAGAGAGCCAGTGTGGGATAGTGGTTAGTGTATTGGACTGGGAGTCGGGAGATCTCGGTTCTAGCCCCAATCAGATTTGGAATCTCAGTTGGTGGCTTTGGGCCAGTCACAGATTCTCAGCCCAACTCACGTCTCATGGCTGTAGTTATGAGGACATAATGCCTTGGGTTCTGTACAGAGGAAAAAAGCCAGGATATAAATGTACTAAATAAATACATAAAGAGCTGGCTTAGAAACAGGATGCAGAAGAGGCATTATTGTGAGGTGTTGAGTGAATGTGTCTGTGTGTGATTACAGAGGTTGCCTATTGCAAGGAGCAAAGCAAAGTAAGATAGCCTTAACACCACCTATGTGGGATTCCTGTTGGTGAGTGAAACAGTGCAAAGAGGAGAGGGTATTTTTCACTCCCACTGCACTAGGGTCCCCCAAATGCAAGCCTTTGTCCCATAGGAATGAATGGCATCCATTCATGCACACACGAGAGAGTTGTGTTCAGATAATCCTGCTCCATGCTGCTGGTGACCTCAGCCACTGGGTTTTGTACACAGCCTCAGCCTGGGTTTTGTTTTTTTGAGCTGTAATATATCGTTGTAGGAGAGCCTAAGGAGATTCAGATACTTACACTGGAGATTTGGTTTGTTACAATCATCTGTCATGCAGCAGTACGTTCTCAACTGAAGGTATTTCTCGTTTGAAGCCATAGAAAGATCCCCTCTGTAACAGTCCTCGGATCTGCCACATCCCTTGTAATAGAGAGCAGATGGAATGTCAACTGTGAAAGAGAATCAGAAAGGGCATTTAGTCAATTATTTTCTCCATCACTGAGTGGCCGCTAGCACAGTCTTGTTGTTGGTATCACAGCTTCTTCAGATGGGGGGTGGGGATAGCACTTAAAGCCATAGTCGAGTGACCAGATACAAAAGGTGGCAGGGCTCCTGCAGATATAACTGTTGTGATGAAGAGGGAATTTCAGCAGGTGCTGCATGCATACGAATGACCCCTGCTGAAATTCCCTTTTCTATTCAACTGTTAAAGATACAGGAGCCCTGTCCTCCTTTCCATATGTAGTGATTCCCCACAGATAAATCTGAGTTAACTCTGGATGATACAGAGACACTGATGAAAACACAACCATGCTAAGCCATGGTTAGCCACTAATTCTTTTGCAGCAAATGCTTAGTGAACTTGTTTAAACTGTGGTCATGCAACCACCATGGCTAGGATTAGTTGACATAACATGCTAAGCCATCATGTTTCGCTCAAAATGCTTAACTACCATGGCTTAACGTGTCATCCGAACAGGGTCAATGTGCTAAATGGACTGAAAATACTTTCTCACTCACCTAGCGTTGTTTTAGTAATGAGCACAACGCAAACATCCTGATCATTTGTACACGGCACAGATTCCACTTCTGCATCATCACATATTAATACAGTCTTAATACACCTTAGGCATCTTAGAGGTGCTACTGCAGATAAAAAGAAAGGGTTGTAAACATCAAGGGCAGTATCACAATCTGCTTTTTCCAGTCATGTACTCAGACTGGTCCTCATGAAACAGATAGCTTTGAAGGTACACTGATCGAGAGAGGAGTGCAAATCCTTATGAAAGATTTTAAATAGCCTAAATACGAGTAATCCTATGTTGAATAAAATGAGTGTGAAATGATTGGTTCATTAGTAGTGATGGACAGACCCACCCACATCCAGCTCATTGGACGCTCGCCAAGCCACTGCCAGCTGCTGCCTGCCAATGCTACCCACCCCTGCTCGAAGCATGAGCTTCTTTAAGCCTCCACGAGTGTCCGACGAGTGCCCAGCAGCCGTCCGCCCTGATCCAGCGCCTCCATTGCTGCACACAATGGAGGCTCCAGAAATTTCGCATGTTCCATGTTGTGTAAATGGCGGCTGTAAAGGCCGTTTAATCTTGTAGACCTCTATCATGCCTCTCCCCTTACCGTCTTTTCCCCCCAAGCTACACAACCCCAGTTGTTGTAACCCTCCCTCGTAGCATGAATGCTCCAGTCCCTTGATCATTCAGGTGTCCACTGTGTGCTCATCTTGACCTTTGCGCCATAGAAGACCTGTGCACTCATCTTGCAAAGCTCTCAAGCTGCCTCCACAGAGACACAGACGTTGGAATGAACTGCGAGACACTGGGCATATCTACACCTAATGGTGCAGAGGGAGGGAGGGGGAGGATCGCAGACGTACCTGCTTCCGTGACCCTCCTCAGATGTCTACGCTGAAGTGCTACATCCCAGAGGGAAAGTGGGATGTTGCAGATGCCACTTTGTTTTTCCAAGAAGAGGAGCTGCGCGGCCCCAATCTGCCCCAAAAGGTATGTTTAAAAAGGAAAACCAGTCCCAACACCCCTGCCATCCTGGGGATGGCGAAATTCCCTTCACCCTCACCCCTGTGGGTACGGACCCACCCCATGTGGCTCTGTGCCCGTTTCACGACCCAGGACGGCAGAAAAACTTTGATATCCCCGCTTTCCGCAATCCCTGGGTTATCCCAGGGTCATCCCTAGGTTGTCCCTGGTTGCCCCCGGGATTCCCCGTGTGTCATGTGGCGGCACAGGGATGACCTAGAGACGGCCCTGGGATAAATCCCTGGTGTAGACATGGCCATGCTTCCTCTTTCATACGTTCATTCTGGATGTCCGAAAAGGGTTACGATGTCCAATACGAAACATGACAAAGGATCTGCAGGTCTACTGTATAGATGGTAACTGTCATGGGCAGGTCCTACACTACTGCTTTAAAACAGTTTATAACAGTATTGAGAACTGTTGGGTCCCAGGGCACACTTCATATACAGTTTTTAAACCATTTTCAAAGTGTCATATCCTGTTATCTGGCCATCCAGTCAACTCATCCTTGAAAGGGCATAAAAAAGCTGAACTAGAAACTCTGTATGATAAGAAAGCTACAATTTCAGATCACTTTATTAGGTTAGGATATTTATATACCACCCTTCATAATCTATATGCTGCCCTCCCCAGGTGCCTCCTCCCCATGAAGAACCGAGGACTTCTGGTTCATACTCACCTGGAGAAAACAAGGCCAAGAGGTGGTACGTGTTCAGGAGCACATTCATTGCGATGGGGAGATGAGGAGCCAGGGACAACTTTCCACAGAGCTGGATCAACCTAGGTGACTGAAGTCAAAGGGGACGTATGCAGTGCAATTTATAGGGCAGGGAATAGACCCAAAGGGCAAAAGCTGGAAAGCTGGTTTGGGAGGATGCAGGAAATGCTTTTGTCTTCTTAGAGGCATGGGGCCATGCTGCTGAAATTGCTGAGTCTCTCCTCCAAGGCTCCTGCTCCTTCCTTCCTCTCCACTGCGACTGGGAGTTGCAACACATGCCAGTTGCTGTCTTCAGGAAAGGGCTTCAGTCCAGAGAAAGGTATATTGCTTTTAGAGATTCCTTCCACTCTTTCCCCTGCTCTCTCTCTCTGTGTTTGTGTGTTCTAAGTCTCAAGAAGGCTCCTTCTCACAGTCTTGAAACTTCTTTTAAGCCTCCATTTGCTCAGCCAATTTCCCCCAAACTAGCTTGTGCACTTCAATTTGTTTAAATCTCAATAAATGTGCCATTGTAGTGTTAACCTCTTCAATGATGTGGAGGTCTTTGAGTAAGAATTGCCTTACTTAGCCACAGATGCTCTATCGCCAATGTCTAAAGATTACTTAGAAGCAGGTGTGTAAGTCTCATTAAAACATAGGCAAGTTTGTCCATGTGTCTAACGAGAACACATTATGTAACAACACCGTTTTGTTTCATTGTGAAAACTGGATCAGGTGAGGCTGTGCAGGTCCTGGACTGGTGCCTAGACTCAGAAATGGGCTGGATGAGGGCCAGTAAACTGAAAGTAAACCATGGCTAGACTGAAGCCCTGTGGCTGAGTGGTTCCCGAGTCCGGGAGTTAGGCTGATTGCCTGTTCTGGATGGGGTTGCACTCCCTCTGAAAGATCAGGTTCATAGTTTGAGGGTACTCTTAGATTAGGGTGACCAGATAAATTCCAGGTCAGGGCTCATGTATCTTTAACAGCTGTAGAGAGAAGGGAATTTCAGCCAGTGTTATTTGTATGCAATTAGTGCCTGGTGAAATTCCCTCTTCATAACAACAGTTAAAGGTGCAGGGGCCCTGCCTTCTTTTGTACATGGTCACTCTAGTAAAATGCGTACACCTTTAACTGTTGTGATGAAGAGGGAATTTCACCAGGAACTAATTGCATGCAAATGACACTGGCTGAAATTCCCTTTTCTCTACAACTGTTAAAGTTACATGAGCCCTAACCTGGATTTTATCTGGTCACCCTATCTTAGATCCATCTCTGTCGCTGGAGGCTCAAGCGGCCACAGTGGCTCAAAGTGCCTTTAATCAGCTCTGGCTGGTTTGCCAGCTATGGCTTCTCTTGGATAGCTTGGCGACAGTGCTACAGACATTAGTAACCTCACGTTTGGATTACTGCAATGCGTTCTATGTGGGGCTGCCCTTAAAGCTGCTCTGGAAGCTGGAGCTAGTGCAGAATGCTGCAGCTCAGTTGTTGTCCAGAGCTGCCCCTTTCCAGCATGTAACTCCTTGGCTATGGAATTCCCTGCCTCTAGAGCTCAGGCAGGTGCCAACTTTGTATTCCTTCTGGCTCCTCCTGAAATTGTTGTTGTGCCAGGAAGCCTTCCCTTAATGACCAGCCACAGTTTATTTTGCACTCTATTTCTTTTAAAAATATATTTTAATGTGCTTTTATTCTGTTTGTATTCTGGTTTTATTTGCCCACCATCCAGAATTCTGAATGGGGAGTCGTATATAAATAGTGTAAATGAAATAAAATGAATTCTGAACTCTCATCTCGTGGAATCCCTAAACATGGACTAGGGGTGGACGGACTTCCCTGTGCCCCTTTTCACTGGGTGCCTGCCAAGCCACCACTGCCATGACGTGAGTGCCACACCTCCTCGCAAACTGCCAAACGATGCCAGGTATGCTGCTGCTGAAGCCGCCAAATCTGTTCTACTTTTAGTTCTTTCTCTTTGACCCAGACATGGGCTGGATTCACGTGCTCTGGAAATTCAGCCTTAGCGTTCTGTGCACCCTATTCTTTGGCAAAACCACATTGCAATTATTGCCTCAAGTTGAGTCAGGAGGAGTCTTGATGCCTCCATCTTTTATCTTATTGTCTTATTTATTTATTGCATTCATCTCCTGTCTAGTTCCTCCTTAAGGAACCCAGGGCTGTGGACATAACCCTCCTCCTCCTCCTCCTCTCAATTTATCTTCAAACCAACCCCGTGAGGTAGGCTGGGCTGAGAGTCTGTGACAGGCCCAAAGTCACTGAATGAGCCTCCAATGACCAAACGGAGACCTGAACCCGGATCTTCCAATTCCCAGTCCAACACTCTAACCACTACGCTGTAGTGATTATCGCCTTCCCTTTAAATGCGGTCCTTTGCCTTGACACCTTTCTGTTAGTGCTGCTTTGATCATACATGTAAATTCTGGCATATTTCTCAGCTCTGCCAACTGGAAAATAAGATAAATACCCTTTGCTCCCATGAAGAACAAAAACACCTCTAGTTGCTTTTAAATGATTGCAGAGATGCCAGTCATTACAAAGAGTTTGGCAATAAGACACGGGATGGATAATCCGAGAAGAGACCACACAGATTCAAATCACAAAGTTTAAAAGTTTATCAGGGAAAGAAATTGTTAACAGAAAAATGGGATTGCTTCTTTTTGGATGAAATGAGATGAGACCAAGTCCGTTATATCAAATTAGATGAGGCAACAACATTTCACCTCCCATGGATTGAAATATTTATCAGAAAGAAATATACCAACACAGGTTTACTTGCCATACCAATTTATTTTATGATTCTGTGAAAATTAACCCATACACCAGGAGGCCCCAAATTAGCATACCTAAACCTTCTTTCATCTGCCACCCAGAATCCCTCGCACCCTCCACCAGCCTCTAAAAAGAAAATGAAAGAATTGTGAATCTCGGACAGGGGTTGCTCTCACCGCTAGGGCTCCAATAGCCTCCCCACTTCTAAAACACTTAGAATACGTGGAGAAGAGCATTTGACCCTTGTCTATCTACCACTCATGTCTGGCTTGATAGTAGGAACCCTGGGCACGACTGCATTCCTTTTCGGTGATGTTTACTGTGAAATAGTCCTCAAGTTTTATCTCTCCAGTTTGGTAGTCACATAAGCTCTTTGTTGCACAGCCATGTAAAACATATCTCTCGTCGAAAAGGTCAACTGGAAAAGAAGGAGAACGGGCATATGAGTCCTTCATCTTGTAGAAATTGTGAAACCATGAAGGTACCTTGTCCCACCCTCAAAAACCCTAAAGTCACTTCTCAGCATTGGTATGGGCACCATAGTGATTACTAGGGATTCCACAAAAGCCCAACTGTGTCTAGGAGGTTGGGGTCCCCCGGATCCACTTGGGGGCTCCCAACGTGAGCACAGACCCCCACCAGCAGCCACCTGCGGCTGCCATTGACACAGAAAGGGGAAGTGTGCAATTTCAGTGTGAGGGTAGGAGGCTGTTGAGCACTTGCCAGGCCAAGCCAAGGCTTGGAAGAGGCTTGCACATCCAAGTGAGCAGGGGCTGGCTGCTACAGCGGTGAGTGGATGCGGAGAAGGCAATATCCCATACCTCTTTATGCCATTCTTCTATTGTATAATTTCGTTGTATTTTCCAATTCTTCACTGTCATTAATCTAACGGGTGGTAGGAGGTTGTTAGTCAAATCCTTCATATTTTGATTCCCATAAGCTTTATCAAAAATTGACAGTAATGCCAAATTTGGACTTATTTCGACACTACTTCCCATTATTTCACTTATTTCTTTAAAAACCCTTTTCCAAAATTTTTGTACATGTTCACATGTCCACTACATATGAAAGTATGTTCCAACCTCCTGACAAGCCCTCCAACATAACATTGAAATTTTCTTGTCTATTTGATGTAATCTTACTGGTGTTAAGTACCACCTCCAAATTAGTTTATAATAATTCTCTTTTATCCTTACTGATAGTAACTTTAACATTCTTGATTCCCATATCCTCCCCCAGTTATAATCACTAATTTATTTTGTTAAATCATCTTCCCATAATTTTTAAGAGAATCCTGTTGATCTCTATCCTCTATCAATATTTTATAAATTTCACTTATCATACCTATTTTGCTTTTATTTCCCCCTCCTTTTCTCTTGATTCTATTAATTTCTCAAATCTTGTATTATCTTTACAATCCTTATCTTTCTTTTTCCAATCAGGAGAAAAGAATGTTTAGTTAGTCTATGAACCCCCTTAGCGCATGGACCATCATGTTAATACTAACACTACTTATAGTGAATGATAGAGGTGGGAATGATGAACATCACTATGAACCTATCTGGGGTTTAATATCTCCAGGAGATGCTCTGTGGAGGATTTCACGAGATTCTGGCTTGTGTGGAGGTGCCCCAAGGAAACAGGTCACACGCCTCTTCTCATGCAGGGCTTTTTACTCTTTGTTTTTGAACACTTGAACAGGGTTTTGTTCTTCGGAAATTGAATGAGGTGTGTGCGTGGACTGGGGGGGGAGAATGGATTTGCCCATGCCCCACTTCACTGGGTGCTTGCTAAGCTGCTGGTGCCACACAGCCCTGTACACAGTGCCTCCGCGTGACCTTGCAGACAATGCCAGATGTTCTGCTGACGAAGCAGCTACATCTGCTGTACGTCTAGTTCTTTCTGGTGTTGACAGAGACTGGCTGGATTCATTTGTTCTGAAGATTCAGCCTTTGCTTTCTGTGCAGACCTTTTCCCTGGTGAAACCACCCTGCAGTCACTGCCTCACGTTGAATCAGGAGGAATCTTGATGCCTTCATCTTTCATTTTCTTATTTCTTGATTGATTGCATTTATATCCCACTCTCCCCCTCCCTCCCCCCACTCTCCCTGCTTACCTGCTGCCTGCTCCGCGTCGCCCCCCGTCGTCTTCTCTCCTCGCTGTGTGCTGCCGCATTTCCCGCTCACGTTGGGTGATGATGTCTCCTTGATATTTTGGGCCAGCACAGAGTAGGGGTTTGTCCAGGATGGAGAGAGGGACCCCAGACTCTTTTCTGCACCACTGACTGAGCAGGTGAGTAAAGCCGGCTTTGCCAAAAACTGTGGCCGGACAGGCAGCCCAGGGCAAGGAAGTGGAAAAGGCAGAGGTGCGCCAGGAGGGCAAAATTCGGAGGTTCAAGCCTTTCTGGAGAGAAAGAATAAATAGAACAGAGCAGCCATGGAGACATGGGAGGGGGAGCCTGCAATGCTCTTCAGAGAGAACTGTGGGTTCAAAGGGGAGTTGGATAAATTTGATTCCTATTTGGGCTAATTGTTGAAGAAAACAATTAGCCCAAATAGGAATCAAATGTATTCAACTAACCCTTTCAAGTAAAGTTAATTCTGTTTCGTGTTTATTTGCAACCTGCCCCTCCTCATCCTAGCTGTAGAAACCTGAAACTTGGTTGAACTATGCTCGAACCTTCTGGTCCCAGTTATCAATCTGGCTGCTGCATTTGCGCTAGTTGCAGCTTCCGAACCGTCTTCAAAGGTAGCCCCACGTAGCCCCACGTAGAGTGCATTGCAGTGATCTAACTTGGAGGTTACCAGAGCATGGACAACTGAAGCCAGGTTTTCCCTGTCCAGATAGGGGCATAGCTGAGCCACCAACCAAAGTTAGTAGAAGGCACTCCGTGCCACTGAGGCCACCTGATCCACAAGTGACAGAGATGGTTCTTGGAGAACCCCCAAGCTATGAACCCGCTCCTTCAGGGGGAGTGCAACCCCATCCAGAACAGGTTGAACACCCTCCATCCGGTCAGCGGAACCACCCATTAACAGCGTCTCAGTCTTGTCTGGATTGAGTTTCAGTTTATTAGCCCTCATCCAGTCCATTGTCGCAGCCAGGCACTGGTTCAGCACATCCACAGCCTCACCTGATGAAGATTAAAAGGAGAAATAGAGCTGCATGTCATCAGCATACTGATGACAATGCACTCCAAATCTCTGGATGATTGCACTCAATGGTTTCATGTAGATGTTGAACAGCATGGGGGACAAAACTGACCCCTGCAGAACCCCATACTGGAGAATCCACGGGGCCAAGCAATGTTCCCCAAGCACCACCTTCTGGTAGCCTCCAGATGTCATGGACTACAATTCCTATCATCCTTAACCAGCCTGGCCTATGGTTAAGGATCATGGGAGTTGTAATCCAAACATCTGGAGGGTGTGAGGTTGCTTACCCCCACTGAAGGCTCATTCTTTAGAATCAGCCCTGTACGTATGCTCCAAGGGACGTCACGAATCAGGGGCCGCAGACCCTATTTTCTGGAACTTGTCTCTTTTACCTTTGGGGGAGAAATAAATCAACAGAGTTGAATGGGATTTACTCAAGATGACAGCTATGATCACTTAGGTTTGGATGGAATGTGAAGAGAGGACATCTGTTTCTAACCAATCTGACTGCTCTCCCAATACGCATCAAAATACTCAATGGAAAAATATACCAACACATATTTTATTTGCCATACCAATTTATTTGGATCAGAATTGCATGAAAATGAACCCATCCACATGAGGCCCAAAAATCCATATATATATATATATATATATATATATATTCTTTTATCTCACCCTCCCCCAGCCTCTAAGAAAAAACACAAAATCTTTGCTCCCAGATCCTCAATGCTCTCACCATGAGATTCCCAAATTCCTCCCACTTTTGGAAATCATGGGATTCATGAGGAGGCAGGCTTTACTCTCTTCTGTTTACCCTTCAAGTACAGTTTGGTTGGATGATGCCTGGGCATTGTCACATTCCAGATCTAGCAACTTGAATTTCATCATGGAGTCATTTAATACTTTTAAATGTTGGCTACATAAATCCTCTGTGGCACAGCCTTGAAAAGCCACAGTGGCCTTGTAGTTGTCAACTGGAAAAGAAGGACAATATTTTGATGAGTCTTTTATCTGGAAGATATTTGAGGGGGTCTTACCTGAGACCCCACCACCATTAAAAAAATGTTGCAGCACTTTGCAACGTATTGATTGATAGGTCCTTGAGTCAGTCGTGAAACCCCCCCCCCCCCAGATCTGTATGCAGGAAGACAATCTGCAAACATGAAAAGCAAATAAATAAATAAAAATTAAAAACACCTTTAGGAGTTCTGAGCGTTCTGTTAGATGGGTCAATTATTTTCCCATCGAATTATGAATTCAAAGCCTATTTTACCCATGAAATAAAGGCTTGATGTATGTGCATAAGAAGAGAATTGCTGGATCAGATGAAGGCTTCTTTTAGTCCTGTACTCAGTTCACACAGTGGCCATCTGGCTGTCAACCAAGAACCCACAAGCAACTGGTGTATACAGGCTTACTGCCTCTGATACTGAAAGTTGCACTTAGCATTGAATTTGGATCTTGCGGATGGATTTTGCTTCAACTCATTTTTGATTAGGATTTACTAACATTTGCAAAGTTCTTCATATTGAGAAGAGAAAGAACTTGAGATTTTAGAAGTTCCAATGTGGGAGGAAAGCCAATCTGATGTATTTGCTCATCTCTTCTGACAATACGGTCTTTTACTTTACGTTGTGGCCCACATAAGAGGTTCTCTGTGATGTGGCTTTAAAAAGATCATGAAAAAAGGCTCAAACAAAGAGTATTAGCAAATGCTTAGCAAACACCAGCCTTCTCCATTGCTCATCTACCTACAGGAAGCAAGCAAGCAAGCAAGCAATCGTTCAGCGTTCCAGACAATCCCTTACTAGTTTGCAATTCTACTCACATGGGTTGATTGTAAGACTACTTCGGAGACATTGATTTTCTGTGCCACGACACTGAACAGTTTTATTCTGGCTGTTGCAAGAAGTTGAATTGTATGCAAAGCAGGTTGGGCAGTGCAACCCATTGAGTGGAACCTCCTCATAATATGGCACTGCAAATACGAACTACACACTTCCGTGACCAGTGTATTTCTCTCCACATCTATTCCTGTCTGCCCCAGAATGACCAGCTGGGCATCTTGCTTCAGGCAAACCTGCAGCCCTGTTCACGATTTCATCCAAATATTATTGTCAGGGTTTGCGCATCACACATCTGCATGGTATCCAGACTGCTAAAGGGTGGCTGTGGTCCTTCAGCAGTAGCCAGTTTCTCCCTGGTCTGGTGGGTCCCTTTAACATTGGTGTGTTATCTTATGACCATATATGGACATAGGCCAAGATATGAGCCTGCCTTATAATGAGGAAGATCATGGTTCGATTTAGCCCAATATCATCTAGTTGGACTGGTAGTGACACTCCAGCACCACAATTTGAACTTTGTTTGAAGAAAAAGATAAAAATTTCATAACTCCTCTATTTATTTCCCATGCAGATATGGAAAACTGTTGCCCTTTAAATAGACTGTCCCTTAAAACTCATGTTAGAAGGGTTTCAACATTGCAGCATACCAATCTGCAAGGAGATGGTGTGAATGTGAGGCTTCTTGTCCCTAATAATGCCAAACATTAAAGTGTCATCTCTTTCTGTTGGGAGAAAGATTCTAATTAAATATAAAATGATTCCAATAAAATATACAGTGGGGAGAAAGAGCAGGCTTAGGGGCAGGATGCCTGTCCTTTTTTCTTTCTTTCCCCCCTCCTAAATAGCAAAATAGGAATTATTATGAGGAAGTCTTTTCCATGAGGCTTCTATGGTACACTCCTGATTGGTCACTCAAGGGTTTTTGTGGGTCCTTTACATGACATCATCAACCTCCAAGGCCCCTCCCCTCTTTTGGGGTCATTAATTCTCTACGTGGAAAGGTCTTCAAAGTGGGATAACTTTCCAATGAATTTCCAGAGTCCTGTTTTTTTTTCTGGGTGAAATCATGTGGAATGGAGCCAATGTATGCCGCATGGAATCTGGAAGCAGAAGCCCTGGTAAGGGTGTGGGATTTTAGCCTCCTTTAGAAATGCTCACTATGTCTGTGTGTGATGACAGAGGTTGCATATTGCTAGGAGCAGAGGAAGGTAAAATATCCTTAGCACCTCCTAAATGGGATTCCTGTTGGTGATATTTACAATGTAGTGTGTATGCTGGCCTTTGGGGCCTTTTTCACACTCACCCACGCACCCATTTGCCTTGGGTTGTGCCCACCAATGGAATATATCCCCCCTTCAAACTCTTCTTGAAATTGTAATTTGGCCCCTCTGTTGTAACTGTTTGGCACTTGAGGAGATTACTGAAATTGTGACAGTGTGCCGTTGAAATAGTCATAGGTTCTTTATACTTATTTATTTCTCGACATTAGGGTCATGGTTTTGGAATGATTCCTCACATACATATCTGAATCTTTTCTGGACCAAATGGTAAAAAGAAATCTGAGTGCTGAGTGGACTGAAAGCACATCTCACTCACATAAATTCATTTCAATACTAAGAGCAAAGCAACCATCTTCATCCGCATCACAATCCATCGTATTCACATCTTGCTCATGGCATTTTACATCCAGGTCAAAACACATGAGACAGCTCAGAGGGACCACTGCAGGTAGGAGAGGGGGTTGTAAATCTTCAGGGCCACCTATTTCACTCAAGCAAATCTTGACAAAAAGACCCTGAATTTCTACTTGTAGATCACAATGTCACCATCCTTCTGTCCAGTCAAGTACCCCAAATGGTTCTGGTGGTACTGGTTAGCTTGGAGGTACACTGAGGAAGAGGGGACTGTAAATTCCCATGAATCATTTAAAAACCTTAAATACAAGTAATAGTTTGTTGAATAAAATTGTATTCAATGAAATTAGTGTCAAATGAGAGTCCGACATCTCAGCTTTGTTTGGTTCAATGGCTAAGGGTGGGCCAAGGTATGAGAAGTTTCATTTCTTCCTGAGAGGCTAACTTTGGTTTTCACTACATTCAATAGAACTTCGAATGTCCCCCAAGAGGGCCATTCCCTCCCACCCCATCTGTGATGACAGCCCTGCTCATTTAATTGGCATTTATTGATACCTTTCTGTCTGGACCATTTCTCTAATCTCCCTTTTGATTTTTGAGATGGTGGTGAATGGAACAGAGTAACAGACTCCTTTTCAGTCAGAATTCAGGCCTGCTTTGGGGCAAAAAACAGACTTGATCGCCTTGGCAGACAACCTAAGACAGAAGCAAGAAGAGGGGAATGCATCCTTTGTGGTTCTGCCGGACCTCTCAATGTTCTCCAATACCTTCAGTCATGGTATCCTTCAGGGATACTTGGCCAATAAATGGACTCAGAGGAACGATGTGGCAAATTGTTCTGGTCCTATTGGCTGAGCATTCATAGAAGGTTTTTGGGGGGAAGTACTACTACTAAGCCCATGAGATTTTCACCTATGGGGTTCATCAGGGTTCTATTTGTCCCCCATGCTTTTAAACATCTCCATGATAAAGTGGAAAGTGTATCCAGAGATTTCACTTAGGTCCATCAATACATTGATGATACCCAGATCTCTCTCTCTCTCTTTTTCGACTTATATAAAGGAGGGAAATTGTTATCTCGATCAATGCCTGAAGGAGGCTAGGTTGCCCAGGTATGCTACGTGGTAAATTATCTACAAGTCTATAGTATAGATTGTACTGTCATAGGTTTCAGCCAAATCATCATAGAAATGAGAATTCTTCAATGCACTGACCCAGACACTCTGTATGATAAGAAAGCTACATTTTCCAGACTAATTTATTTTGAGAATATGTATATACCATCTTCCGTTACCTATATACTGCCTTCCACAGGTGCCTCTTTGCACCCAAAGGAATAGCAAGAACCCAGGAGTTCTGGTTCATACTCACCCGGAGAAAGCAAGGCGAAGGCATGTGCTCAGCAGTGTCTTCATAGCGATGGGAAGATCAAAAGACCAGAGGACTAGGGTCAGAGCTGGACCAATCAAGGTGACTGAAGTCAAGAGGGTTTATGCAGAAACATTTATAGGCCAAGGGGAGGAGCCCAAGGGCAAAAGCTGGGAACAACTGGTTTGATGGGATGCGGGAAGTGTCTCTAAACGAATTCACATCTCGTTGTGGAAAACTATGAGATGGTTTTCCAGAACCCAATGAAATGATGCCAGACTCCCAATCCAGTCCAGCCTAAAATCTGTTTCACCACTCTGGCTGTGAGAAAATATCGCTGCAGACAGCTTCAAAGATTTCTGATTGTACAGATATTTGTACCTGATTGTACCTGATATTCTTTTCCTGGCAGTCTGGCATCCCTGACCTGATGCAAAAAGGGCTTGCTATCAAGTGAGGATCACTCAGGAAGTCTGTAAAGAAAAAAGAGTTATAGGAACCTGCTGAAGTTCTTCAATCCCTCTTTGAGTGTTTTCAGACATGGTGGATAACATGTTTCCCTACCATTGCTTTGTGACCTGCTTCTGTCCCACAATAGGGATGAGGAGCCCATTCAGTGGGTGTTTCTGTAGCGCCGCTTCTTCTGCACAGAGCAGGAAGTGGTGCTAATGACCATCAGAGCCAAGAAGAAATGGCTTCTCCGGGTCATATTGCCAGTTTGTATTGGATGTGCAAACGATAGTTTTGTAGTCTCCCCTATAACTGTTACGGTAATTAATCGGAGACCAGTCCAAAGTTCAAGTTTTAAACAGATAAACCTTTATTGCTAGCAATGACAGCCTGGGATAGCTCCACAGACTGGCCCCCCTTAATGGGTGAAGCAACTAGTTATACAGCTCAAACAAGCAGGAAAACATGCATGTCTCGTCACATAACAGGATGATGCGCGCGCAACCCAATGGTCTGGCATGCAGGTGCACTCTTAAATGTCAGTGTAGCTTTTCAACTAGGTCAGGTTGTGGTCTGCGGTCAGCCTTTTGCTCCGAAGCTGCAGAAGCTGTCTGTGACTTACCAGAAGAGACAGAGGAAAAAAGGGGGGGCATGAAATATGAATCACACATTGAGGACTGGGTTTGAGAAAATATAAGATGGAGTCAGTTAGGTTGAGGCAACATTCCCTATCATTCCCCCCTTTGAAACTCCTATGTTCAATTACTAAGGAGTTTCACTATCTTCGTCTGCCATTGGTACAGGGTGGTAATCACGTAAAGCCATTAAGTGGACAGCCGTGCGCCGGTCTGCTATCTGCTCCACCATTCCACGGAAACTCTGCAACAACAGAGGCATTAAACAAGGCAGGAGAATACAAATAAGGAGTCCTACAATTACTATTGCTATAATCCCTTTTAGCCCCCCTACCCATGTAAACCAGGACCCCAGTCCTTGGGCCCATTCTAACCCCTTCCAGGTTTGCACGGGAACATGGGCAAGCTTAATCATTTTACTGGTGATCTTCAATAACTTTTCTATTATCATCAATATGCAAACAACAATTAGTGAGATTAAATTTTTCACACATACCGCCTTCAGTAGCAAGCAAGTAATTAAGAGCCAAGCGGTTCTGATACACAGCATTTCGCAGTTGGGTCTGGGTTTTGGATAGGACATTCAGTACTCTTGCAATTTCATTGGTTATTAGTTCTAGAACTGCTTGCAACCGTATGATTCTGTTAAGCATATAAATGGGGGTTCTGTACCCCGACATTCTATCTTGTGCCCAGGTGGCTGGGCCATAACACTGAACAATCCTCTCAGGGGGCCACTTATCATCTTTCCAGTCCCCAATTTTGACATTTGGGGATATACTGCGTTTGTTGTACGCTGGGTGGCCCAGACGCACACCTTCTGATAGGGAAACCAGAAAGAAGGAGGGGCGAATCTCTCCTAGGGTGCAAGTGCCTGCCCAGGGCTCAGGGAGTTCAGAATAAGCATACTGCCTGCAGATCTAATACAATCCCTTGTGTTCTTTTTTTCTCACGTGGCCTACCATACACAATTTTAATAGGGACACTCATTGTAGTACTGTCCTCTGTCCATTAGAGTCTCTGACCTCGAGACTCCACTGGGCAGGGGCTTCTTTCGGGTTGAAACAGGTAATGGCACTGTCTTGTATGCAAGCGGAGTAAGTGATGTTCTGGAAAGTGCATGGTTGCACCTTACCCTTACACTGGAGCCTATTCTGAATTTAACAGTTTTAATACATGACTGACAGGGAGTGACATCACTTGAGGCAGGGACAAGGATTAATAGGAGTGTTAATACTAAGAGTCTTTCAGGAGTCTTCGGGCGGTGTCTACTTCCTCTATCCAGGATGGGAAGGGATGCAGCACCCCCAGTCACTTCGCTCCCACCCTAGGGAGGCTTCCAGTGATGTAGGCAGTTTTTTTCAGCGTCAATTTCAGTTGGTGTTGCTTGGTCCATTGATCTGCACTGGCGGCTGCTTTCACACGGCTCCAGTGGATCGAGACGGGGTTTCCTTCAACCTTTAAGGCAGTAGGAGTAGTCAGTAAGACTGTAGAGGGCCCTTCCCAAGTTTTTTCTAAAAGATCTTCTTTATAACTTTTGACATACACTTGGTCCCCGGGCTTGAACCCATGGACTGGAGTTGTTAAGCCAACTGGACCTTGCTCAGTGTACTGTTCCAATTCTAACACTGTCTGATTCAGTTCTTTGAGGACTCTGTTCAGCCCAATTTCTTCTCGCAGTGGTAGAGTTTCAACTGTACTGGGTAGTGGCGGGGGTCTTCCGTAGACTAGTTCATAAGGGGTCAGTCTATTGGCTCTTGGTGTACAGCGCATATGGAGCAAGGCAACAGGCAGCATGGGCATCCACTTCAACTTGGTTTCTGCACAGAGCTTCTGCAGCTGGAAACGTCTGTGCAGAGGCTGGCCAGGTCATCAATGTACATGGTTTTCTCGATGACGTGGCGGAGAGAAGGAACACATCTCTGGTGGGAGGAAGTGGTGGTAACCAACGCTGACAGGAAACTCTTCGTTGCGGCTTCTTTGACGGCTTGCTTGTGTGTACTCTGCAGTGAATAACAGCTACTTTTGCTGGTTTCCAAACAGCTTGGAGGAGCTTCTGAATTTCTGTTTTTTCTATCTGCAGTCAAGAATCCTCGGTCTCGGTACTTGGAGAGTCAGGTATGCATATTTAGATTCAGTATAGATGGTGGCTTCTTTCTCTTTTGCCAATTCTAGGGTGGCTGTAAGGTTCTGCTTCTTCTGCTTTCTGGGCGAACGTGCCAGACGGCAGGGTCTGTGCTAGTAGGATTTCGTTTTCAGTGACTACTGCGTAGCCAGAGTATGTGGTTTCATTTTCGGACAAAACTGCTTCTATCTGTAAACAGGACGATGCTCTCAGAAACTGGAGTGTCTTTAAGATCAGGTCGGCTGGAATACACGGTTTTTATAATTTCCTGGCAATCGTGGACAGGAGCTTCAGGCAGAGGCATTAAGGTGGCAGGGTTCAGAGTGGCACAGTCCTTCACATGCACGTTTGGGTTTTCACACAGCAGAGCAGCATGAATTTCAAGCAGGACTTTCATTAAGTAGGAGGCAGTGACTTCAATGGTTTGGCCATATATGAGCTTTATGGCTTCAGTCAAGAGTAGGCATGTAGCGGCGATGCAGCGGAGACAGCCGGGCTATCCACGACTAACAGGATCGGTGTTCTTACTTAGGTAAGCAACAGGGCGGTTCCAGGAGCTTGTGTGCTGAGTTAGGATTCCAACGGCAGTTTTTTCTTGTTCACATACATACAAGTGGAAAGGCTTGGAAATGTCTGGTAGGGCCAGGGCTAGTCAGGGCAGTCTTCAAACCTCAGAGGCTTGAGAGGGCTTCTTCAGTTCACATTCGGGGACAAGACTCCGACTGATTACTTTTCAGGAGTTCATAGAGGGGCTGTGTTAAGGCTGCATAATTCAGGATTCAGATGCGACAATAGCCGGCCATGCCGAGGAAACTCTGAGTTCTTTTTTTGCTGTTGGGCTGTGGTACGCAGTTGATGGCTTGGGTTCGGCTGGAACCTCATGGATTTTCTGCATGTTCATCATTGTACGCCTGCCTTTCTTGATGGCATTAATAAATGCTTGCTGGTAATCACGCTGATGTCTGCGTCCTTCTGTGTCTAATCTTGGGGCATAGGCGGTGTTGCTCTGGTTGGGGTTGGGGATGCTTTCTCTCTGGCCCCGTTCTGTGCTTGCATTTTCGAGATTAGCCTGGGTCTCTAGTCTCTGTTCAGTTGTCAGGAGATATCCCATTAGTTGTTGGATATCAGTCCAGGTTGGATTATGGGCAGTTATTACATCCTCAATTATGTTTACAAACTTCTTGGGTTCTTCTTCTTAGGAGGGTCCGTGGTTCTTCCAGTTCAGGAGTTCAAGAGCTCAGTTCAATTCAGGCAGTTCAGTTCGGGAATTCAGTAGGAGAGGGGACGTAGGTCTGGTACGTGGACGCATTCGTGGCAGGGTCGGTGACGGCAGGAACGATGGCGGGACTCTCACGGACAGGGAGAAATTTCGTTTCAGATGTGTTAGCGGCTAAATTTCCGAGGTGGAGGCGGCTGGAGTGGCGGGGTCAGGAATTTTCGGGATTGGTTGGTTCTAGTAGGCGGGTCAGTTTCTTAACTCTCACATCAGGCAAAAGTGGGGTATTCAGGTGCAGAGGTGGCGGTTGACGGCTGGGCAGTGGAGTCTTGGGACATTGGAGAGGGAGCCAGGGTGTCTGGTCCAGACCTAGGGACGTCTGGGACATCAGGAGGTAGCGGTGGGGCGCAGTCTGGGACACGTAGGGTGGAGGTAGGTCATCTGTTCAGTTGTCAGTGGGTACAACGCCTTCAATCATGTCAGCAATTTTTCCTGGGGCTGTGGGCTCCTGGCAGCTTGTCTTGGGTTTAGTCTTTCTCTCTTTCTTGGCTTGATTCATCAGGATGAGGGCTGCATTTTCTGCCAACTTTCTTCAGTTCACGGAGGGGGATGTTTAGCTACTCTTAGCCATCCCTCTGTATATGGGATGTCTTCTGGGCTGAGGCCCCCCCCCTCTATTATGGCCAGGTTGTAAAATACCTTGGGGGGGCAGTCTACTAGGGGGCCTAGGGCTGGCCAGTCTCAATAACATTTAGCTTCTATATCATTTACATTACACTTGGTCAAGTCAAAGACTTCACTAAAATGTTTAATCATAAGATTCAGTGGGGTTGAAAAACCTCCCCCCATCCTTTCCTGTCTAAATCACAATATAATTCACCAGACAGACAGTACACAGAAGGGCAATCAGATTGACAGGGAACCGTCTGGCTATAGGAAGTGGGGGAGCCAGACGGCTGACACAGAGGAACACAGTTTCTTCGCTGTCAGCCTACGCTGCCGGAAGTTCCAACGGTCAGCAATAGAAATCAGACAGTCATTCACACATCAAACATCCAGGACGACACCCGTCCTCCCAGACCTCCCAGTTCAGAGAAACAGAAACAGTTTACCGTTACGGGGAGATGATCAGGCCCCCCCTTCGACTCTACTGAGTCGGTCAGTACAGACAGAACGCGCGTTTCCAGTTACGAGGGTTGATCAGGCCCTCCTTCGACTCTACTGAGTCGGCTGATACAGGACAGAACAGGAAGTTTCCCCTTATACTTGCCTGATTCAGATGTCCCAGCGCTGGGTAGAAGGGTATCTGCACTGAACTTCCGCTCGGTCCGGTTTTGTTCCGCACTGTCCCCGGACCTGCCACAGAACCTGAATGGGCACCAGCTAAAGGCTGGAGGCGCGCTCCCAAGGAGGGCCACGGCCGACCGGGGGCCGCGGGGAACCAAGCAGAAGCGGGGGAAATCTCCCTGGTAGGCTTCTCCGATTATCGGGCGGGTCTCCCAGTGAGGGATGATTCCCGGCCAATGCACCAAAATGTTACGGTAATTAATCGGAGACCAGTCCAAAGTTCAAGTTTTAAACAGATAAACCTTTATTGCTAGCAATGACAGCCTGGGATAGCTCCACAGACTGGCCCCCCTTAATGGGTGAAGCAACTAGTTATACAGCTCAAACAAGCAGGAAAACATGCATGTCACGTCACATAACAGGATGATGCGCGCGCAACCCAATGGTCTGGCATGCAGGTGCACTCTTAAATGTCAGTGTAGCTTTTCAACTAGGTCAGGTTGTGGTCTGCGGTCAGCCTTTTGCTCCGAAGCTGCAGAAGCTGTCTGTGACTTACCAGAAGAGACAGAGGAAAAAAGGGGGGGGCATGAAATATGAATCACACATTGAGGACTGGGTTTGAGAAAATATAAGATGGAGTCAGTTAGGTTGAGGCAACATTCCCTATCATAACCTTTGAAGATTCTTTCGGGCACTCAGAAATTCATCCCCTCCCCCATAATGGGGTCTACTGGTTGAGGGACTTTTTGTAGGGCCTTCAAAAACAGAAATAAAGAATGTTTAGTTCATCTATGAACCCTCTTAGCGCATGGACCATCATGCTAATACTAATTATAGTGAATGATAGAGGTGGGAATGATGCACATCGCTATGAATCTGTCTGGGGAGTAATATCCAACTACTAAAACATTAAACAATATCCAAAGAATGGGCGTAAGTAAACATTTTATATAACATATTAATGGTATATCAAGCATGATAGAAACTAAACAAGTAGTTAATGACAAGAAACAATACAATAGATAAGACAACCTAGCAAAAATGGTTTGCAAAAACAAAAAACTAACACATTAGTTGCAGTCACTGAAATGAGGTGCACTCAATACTGCAGGCCACCGGCTTCTTATGCCTGTTTCGCAACAGCTTCTTCAGACTATTATGACTGAAAAACATAATTGGAAATAAAATGAAATAAAGTACAAACCCCAGAAAAGAGCTTACACATCCACAATGTTAATGTAATGTATCAGCTGTAATGACGATATGACTCAGCAGTATCTCAATGTTTATGGTTGGGGAAAAGGGAAGATTTGTAGACTACGTTACTCAGTTCAAAATGACTTATTAGCCCTCCAAAAAGGATTGACTGTAGAAAAATACAAATTATTTATTCTCAAGAATGCTACCAACATGCTGTATTTCATCGAATCTAAGACACCATCGATTGTAAGATGCACCTTAATTTCAGGGCCACCAACAGGGAAAAAGCTTTGGGTCAATTCTAAGACACACCTTAATTTCAGCACCCCTTCCGCCCATCCCTCCTCACCTCCATCACCATCGCCCATCCTCATTGCCACCGCTACTGCTCCGTGCCACTGACAGTGCTCGCCTCGGCCTCCCAGTAACGATGCCCTGCCAAGCTGAGGAGAGCGTTGCCAGTGGCACGGAGCAGCGGCAGCTGCAGCGAGGATGGGCGACGGTGATGGAGGTGAGGGGGGAGGGTTAGGGCCCCGCAAGTCCCCCCTCCCCCTCCCCCCTTACCTGGATCGCTGAAACTTAGCCTGGTAAGGCTTCAGTACTGGGAAGTAGGCCGCGATCTGGGGAGTTCTCGCAGGATGGCGGCCTAGTTCTCAGTAAAGATGCCTTGCCAGGCCAAGGCAGCAGCGATCAAGGTAATTGGGGAGGGGGAAAGGGGGGACTTCTGCCGGCCTTGTGGGGTCCCTCGGGACCCACTAGGGTGAGTCGCTGGGGGGTATGCAGAGCCCTAGTGTCTTCTGCAAAGCACGGAAGAAATCCGGCGATTGCAAGAGACCATTGATTCTAAGACACACCCCATGTTTACAGACGTAAATATGGGAGAAAAAGTGCATCTTAGAATCGATGAAATACGGTACATAAAAGGAATAACAAATCCTCAAACCTTGAATCCCCAGCCAGAAAGACGCTAATCTTCTGGAGCGGTGAGTTCTTAACGAGCTGTAAACATTAGGAACTGAAGGAGTTTTTTATTAGGGCTGTGACCGGACCCAGATCCAGATTCTGAGTCCGAGATGGCTCGGGTGATCTGGACCTCTGGATCCCAGATCTGAATCGGATCGGATCGGGCCCAGATCAGGCCAGATCGGATCACGATCCGGATCTGATCTGGATCTGGTCACAGCACTCCCTCCCGCTCTCCCCGCTTTCTCTCTCCCTCTCTCCCCCCATTCTCCTTGCTCACCTGCTGTCTCCTCCGCATCGTCCTGCTGTCGTCTTCCCTGCTCGCTGTGGAACCGCCGTATTTGCTGGTTGCAGTGGGTGATGACATCACCTGCTGCAACTGGCAAACGTGGTGGCCCACAGTGAAGAGGAAAGATGATGGCAGGACAATAGCGGACGATGGCAGGATGACACGGAAGAGGCAGCCGGAAAGCTGGGAGAGTAGGGGACGGAAGGAGAGAGAGGGGAAAGCGGGAGGGAGTACTGTGGATGGACCAGATACGATCCAGATCCAGATCTGAGTCAGATCGGATCGGGCCCGATCCAATCTGGATCTGATCCGGATCTGATAGATTGGGATCCAGATCAGATCGAGGGGTCCCTTCATGGTCCTAGTTTTTTAAATAGTTTTCTTAAAGGCAAATCTCTGAAGGAGGAACAGATGATAACTAGCCCAAATAAGATGAAAATTCTAAACAGGTGTTTAAACCACTGGGCTGCAAGGAGCTTAATTGGGAGATCCATTCTGCCTCCCTTCTCAGAAGTAAATTCTCATGGTCACACCAATTGTAGCTATTTGGATAGATTCTATCAATGACTAAGAATCTAAAATCATCATGGTGATGGGAGCGATCAATGAAATGTTGAACCAGAGGTGCATCCACAACTCGGTGCTTTAATTTAGAGTGGTGTTCAATAATCTGTGTGCGGATGCTGCGTGTTGTTTTGCAAACATATATCAAATTGCACAGGCAGATGATGAGTTAAATAACTTTTCTTGTGGAACAATTAGAGGAGTGGCAGAGTACAAACCTCTGACCAGCTGTAGGATGTTGGAAAACCTTTGTTTGTATAGATAAGGCACACACCGAGCATCCACTGCAACGGAAATGTCCCCTGGTTTCTCCTGATGGTGCTTTGGGGGGATCAATATTGGAATGGACCAATTGGTCTCTTAAGTTTTTAGTTCTTCTTAATCCCAATTGTGGACTGTTGTTTCATCCTGGAAGATGACTGATGACATGCCAATGTTTTCGTATGATTCTCATGATGGCATTAGATAGGAATGTTCAAGTGAGTATGTAATTCTGTTAACAGGGGATCTGGTTGAACTTTCCAACATTCTGGATCATGGAATGGCATCAGCCCGTGTTTCGGCTTCCCTAATGACCCTAGGAGGATAGCCCCTGTCAAGTAACTGCTGCCAGAATCTGATTTTTTTGCCTGGAAAAATCCGTAAATTGAGATGAGTTGCTTTTGAGACATAAAAATTAACCAAATGGTAAGTTTTTTCATAAGTGAAAAGAGTGAAAGGATGCAGAATGTAAGGGAGAATTCCTGTTGGTAGGTTTTGTGAAAACTCTCACGCACTATTGATCACTTTGCCGAAATGCTTCTGTGTCCAGAAATGGAATCTGGTGTTTATCTGAATGAAGAGAAAATTTTATGCGAGTGTGCATTGTATTCATCCGTTCAAAAAAGTCTGTTAACCTCAGCGTGTTGGAAAAAATTTTAAAACTATCATCAATGAATCATTTGTAAAATAAAATATCACCGTAAAATGAGTCGTTACTAGGATGACAAATGATGGATTCTTCCAAAGACGCTGTAAATAGATTAGCCACATTGGGAGCAAACGGGCTTCTCACGGCAATGCCTCTCACCTGAAGATGAAATTGGTTGGAAAATCTAAATTAATTTTTCTCAAGGATGATGTCCGTAAGTTTCAAAAGGAAAAATGTTGGTGGAGAAAGATCCTCCTGGGCATTCAGGTAGGATTCCACCACTGTTCGGGCTTCCTCATGCGGGATACTTCTGTAGAGGGAATTAACATCCAACGTTACCACAATAGCATCAGAAGGAACATTCCTGCCCTCAACCAGTAGTATCTTTTAAATAGGAGGGCATTTGAATCATGACAACACATAGAAAATGGTCCACATACTGTGACAAAGGCTCCGATACTGAATTGGAATCCAAAATGATGGGATGGCCAGGGGGAGGAAAACCTGGCTCATGGATCTTCAGAATGTATAATACTGGTATACGTGGATTCAAATTTTGTAAAAATTTTGAGGTTTGTTCATCTATTAGTCCCAAAAGTATAGCCGCAATCACAACTGTTTATATGATGGAAGAAATATGTCTTCCATCATATGATACACGGAAAGGACATGTAACACCGTTCATCTAGTAATTGTCTGTGTACCTGTTTTAAATAGTCCACCTTATTTAATAGTACACTAGCACCCCCCTTATCAGCTTCCTCAATCAATATGGATTGATCATGGGAAAATTGCTTCACACTGAGTTGGTCCTTCCTGGATAAGTTCTGCCATCTTTTTAAAGAGGATTGTCCCAGTTGACAAATATCTTTTAAGACCAAATGTTCAAAGACCTGTATATGAGGTCAGCTTTTTGTTTCTGTAAACCGTTTTTGCTAGGTTGTCATATCTATTGTGTTGTTTCTTGTCATTAACTACTTGTTTCGTTTCTATCGGGCTTGATATACAATTAATATGTTATATAAAATGTTTACTTACCCCCATTCTTGGGATATTGTTTAATATTTTAGTAGTTGTGTGCTGATGAGCATTATTCTATTGGGACTATCTCAACTGCTGACTTCTGTATTGTATTAGGGAGGAATATCTGCAGGAGATGCTCTTTGGAGGATTTCTCGACATTCTGGCTTGTGTGGAGGGTCCCCAAGGATGCAGGTCACACGCCTCTTCTCATGCAGTACTTTTTACTCTTTTTTTGAACACTTGAACAGGGTTTTGTTCTGTGTGTGTGTGTGTGTGTGTGTGTGTGTGTGTGGACTGGGGGGGACAGACTTGCCTGTGCCCCACTGCATTGGAAGCTTGCCAAGCCACTGGTGCCATCTACCAGTTCTTGCAGTGCCGCCACATGTGCCGTTCCAGACGATGCCAGGTCTGCTGCTGATGAAGCAGCTAAATCTGCTGTACTTCTGTTTCTTTCGCTTTTAGCCCGATACGAGCTGGTTTCCTCTGCTCTGGAAATTCAGCCTTAGCGTTCAGTGTTGCCCTGTTCCTTCTCAGAATCCTGTCTCTTTCCTCGTTTAGGAACCCTAGGCAGTGCACAGAACCCTCCCCCTTTCCATTTATCCTCAAAACAACCCTGTGAGGTAGGTTGGGCTGAGAGTCTGTGGCAAGCCTCAAGTCACTGAGTGAGCCTCCAGTGGCCAAATGGAGACCTGAACCCAGATCTCCCAATTCCCAGTCCAACATTCTAACCACTACCCCACAGGGATTCTCATCTTCCCTTCCAATATGGTCCTTTGGCTTGACTCCTTTCAGTTAGAGCTGCTTTGATCATACGTGTATATTCTGGCATATTTCTTACCACTGTCAGCTGGAAAATAAGATAAACACCCTTTGCTCCCATGAAAAACAAAAACACCTCTAGTTGCTTTTAAATGATCACAGTGGGTTTGGCTAAAAGACATGGGATGGATAATCCAAGAAGAAAAGACACCACAAAGATTCAATTCACAAAGTTTAAAAGTTTATTGGGGAAAGAAATTGTTAATAGCACAATGGGACTGCTTATTTTCGGATGAAATGAGATGAGACCAAATCTGTTTTATTGATGTAGATGAGACAACAACACCCCATGACCCATGGATTAAAATATTTATCGAAAAGAAATATACCAACACAGGTTTACTTGCCATACAAATTTATTTTTTGATTCTGTGAAAATTAATCCGTATACCACGAGGCCCAAAATTAGCATATCTAAACCCTCGTTCATCTTCCACCCTGAAACCCTTGCACCCTCCACCAGCCTCTAAATAGAAAATGAAAGAATTGTGAATCTCGGACAGGGGTTGCTCTCACCACTAGGGATCCAATATCCTCCCCACTTCTAAAGCAGCTAGAATACATGGAGAAGAGCATTTGATCCTCGTCTATCTACCACTCAAGTCTGGCTTGATTGTAGGAAGCCTGAGGATAACTGCATTCCTTTTCGGTGATGTGTGTTGTGAAAAAGCCCCCATCATATGACTGTCCCGGATGGAAGTCACATATGTCCTTTGTTGCACAGCCATGTAAAACAAAGCTCTTCTGGTAAACGCCAACTGGAAAAGAAGGAGAACAGGCATATGAGTCCTTCATCTTGTAGAAATTATGAAACCATGAAGGTGCCTTGCCCCACCCTCAAAAACCCTGAAGTCACTTCTCAGCAAAGGCCTGTGCACCATCCCAATTACTAAGGATCCCCCAAGAGCCCAACTAGATCCAGGAGATCGGCCCCCAAGACCCACTTGGGGGCTCCCAATGTGAGCGCCCACCCCCAACAGTAGCCATCTGCCCACTGCTCCAAAGTGGTGCACTTCCCCTTCCTGGGTCAATGGTGGCTGCCATTGACCCAGGAAGATGAAGTGTGCAATTTCGGTGTGAGGGCAGACGGTTGTTGAGCACTTGCCAGGCGAATCCGAGGCTTGGAAGATGCTTGCACAGCCAAGCGAGCAGGGGCAGGCTGCTACAGTGGTGAAGTGAGAGCACTACTGATTACCAAGTCTTTGGGTCAGTACTGAAATGTCTTCCTCCAAATCAGTGTGCAGGAAGACAGTATGCACTAGGGATGTGTATCGTATCATTAAAATGTACGATAACGATACGATAAAGTCATTATCGTGCATGTGTTTAACGAGAACGATACGATAGAAAAACCTATGATAATCATTGGAGACGATAATTTTCAGGCGATTTTATCATTTTATCGGACTGCCACATAAATATAACTATAGTTTCTGTATTTTGAAAGTTAGAGGCTTGAAACTTGGTCACAGTGTTTATGGGGTATGCCTAAGTATGTGCATGAAATTTGAGATAGATCCCTCCAACCTTCGATTTTATATGAATTTTTTAAAGATCGTTTCCATTCTGACAGGTCTGAATGAACGCACGTGGTGAGCTGACATTCTGATCTGTCAGAACTGAAATGTTCTTTAATAAAGTCATATAAAATCGAGGGTTGGAGGGATCGATCTCAAATTTGGCACATTTGTGTAGCAACATGTGCTACACATGTGTGCCAAATTTGAGATCGATCCCTCCAACCTTCGATTTTATATGAATTTATAAAAGATCATTTCAGTTCTGATAGACCAGAATGACAGCTCGCCACGTGCGATCATTCAGACCTGTGAGAACAGAAACGATCTTTAAAAAATTCATATAAAATCGAGTGTTGGAGGGATCGATCTCAAATTTCATGCACATATTTAGGCATACCCCATAAGCATTGTGACCAAGTTTCAAACCTCTAATTTTTAAAATAGAGAAATTATAGGCATTTTTTCTTTAAAAATAGGGCTGCGAAAAATATTGTTTTTTCACGATAATTATCGTGAAGACGATACTGTTCACCAACAATATGAATGAAGACAATATTTTTTTTGGTCTGAAATGATGATAACGATAAACAATTATATTTTTGGGCATGCACACCCCTAGTATGCACACATAAAAAGCAAATGCTTAAACGTTAAATGAATAGGAGTTCTGAGAGTTCCGTTAGATGGGTCAGTTTCTCTCCCATCAAATGAGGAATTAAATCTCCAATAACCTGTGAAAGGAAGTCATGGGCCCTTTCTACACTTAAGGGTGTAGCGGAAGGGAGAGGGTTGATCCCAGACGTACCTGCTTCCGGGATCGTCCCCCAAGAGACAAACAGGAAACATGACATCCCAGAAACAAACAGGGACATTGCACCTGTCTTGGCCGCCTTTTTTTAAAAAAAGCTACAGAGGAGCCGTGCGCACCGGACAAGGTAAGGGAAACCCCCGCACACCCTGGGATATCCCCGGTGTACATTATCCTGCGGCTGTCCTTGTGTCATCCCCGGTTGCCCCTGGGATCCCCTGTGCAGAGGATAAGATGGTAATTATTTCACTTCATTTCAGCAAAGTTCTGAACAGAATTCATCAACATTTGCAAAGTTCTCCCTATCTGGGAGAAAAAGAACTTGAAGGAAAGAATCTGAATCGGGGAGAAACAGAAATTGACAGATTTATGATCTAGGCTACTTGAGTATCTGCAAAAAAAGTCTCGGTTTGAATCTCTGTGCATTTAACCATGAAGGATAGGCAAATATTTCCAATTACAATTTTTAGGAGGATTTACCAAAATGTGCAAAGTTCTTCAAGTCCAGGACAAAAAGAATTTCAGATAAAAAGAATGGCCAGGCATTCAAGCCTGGGATTGAATCTGTGTATACTCAACATGTTAGTGAATAGTTCCAGTTGCCATCTCTCTTTTCTGACAGGCTCCTCATCTTTACCAGTTACATGTCAGGCAGGTACATCACGGTCCTCTCCATCCTGCATTTGGCTCATGCAGATGGGAGAGTTTTGTTTCTGTTCGTTTATGATCAGAAGTTACCAACATTTGCACAGTTCCTCATATTCAGAAGAGAAAGAACTTGAGATTTTAAAAAATCGAATGTGGAAGAAAGCAAAGGTGATTTTTCCCCCTCTCCTATCTCCTCTGACAAGATGGGCAGCTCTTCTGAACTTGCTCTGCATAAGAAGGACTACGTGATCCAGGAGGGCGGTTTAATAGGAAAAAAGCTAAAATAAATAAGGAAATGCATAGCAAATTCCAGCCTTTTCCATTGCTCTTCTACCTGCAGAAAGCAAGCAAGAAAGTGAGAAACCTTGCAGCCTTCCAGACGGCCCATTGCAGGTTTGCAATTTTACTCACGTGAAAAGATATGAAAACTAGTTTTGAGACATCGATTATCATTGCCACGGCACTCCATGGTTGTCTCCTGGCAAGGTTCAGACCCAGTTGAGAGGCACGCTGGGCACTTCATCCCATTGAGTGGAAGGCTGTTGTGATCTGTTACTACAAAAACAAACCCATAAATTCAGCACACGCTTCCACGACCATTCCATTTCTCCCCACATCTATTTCCGTCTGCCCCAGAATGTCCATCAAGCTGGCTGTGGAACTCCAGTGCCTCAATTTAAACAAATCCTCTGTTTATGGCCCATTAGATATAGATCAAGATCTGCAAGAAGGAATTGTGAATGTGTGGCTTCCTGTCCCTAATAATGCCCAATAATAAATAGCCTTCTAAATTAAATAGGGCATTGTTCTGTTTAAATCCATACTGGGGAGAAAGAGAGCAAATGTGTGGTAGTGTTTAGTGTGTTGGACTTGGAGTCAAGAGATTTGGGTTCTAGCCCCACTATGCCATGGAAGCTCATTGGGTGACTGTGGGCCAGTCACAGATTCTCAGCCCAACCTACTCCTCAGGGTTGTTGTTGTGAGTATATAATGCCTTGGGCTCCTTACGGAGGCAAAAAGCCTGGATATAAATGTACTAAGAAATAAAGAAAGAACAGGTGAAGAAACTGGTGTGCAGGTGTGCACGGACCCCTCAGATTGGATTGGGACCCGGATCGGGACCTCTTATTTTGTCCCAGATCGGAAAAAATTGGAGGTCCCCCAGATTGGATCGGACCCGATTCCAATCTGAAAATCGGACTTCTGATTTTCCGATCGGTCGGTGTTTTCACCATGGGCTTGCATTGGGGGAAAGAAAGCTTTCCCTCAATGCAAGCCGATGGGAAAAACACTGGGCCGGGGTGAGTGGGGGCCTAACTCCCCCCTCCCTGTCCCTCCCCCCCACACTCGTGCTCCTAACCTGCCGGGGCCGTCCACTTCCTTCCACTGCCGGGTTGAATCTACGGAGAATCAGGCCTCATGGCCCAGTTCTCAGTAGCGAGCCAGGGGATGCAAAACCTGGCACTCTACTGAGAACTAGACCATGAGGCCTGTTTTTCAGTAGATTCAACTTGGCAGCAGAAGGAAGAGGGCATCCAGGCAGGTAAGTGGGGCCTTCCCCCTCCCCCTCATGCTCCTTACCTGGTGGGGCCATCCGCTTCCATCCGTTGCCACCCGTGGGCGTTAGCGGATGGTAGTGGACGGCCCCAGCAGGTAAGCTCCCCAACCCGCGCTCCTTACCTGCCAGGGCCATCTGCTTCCATCCACAGCTGCCCACGGGCGGCCGCAGATGAAAGTGGATGGCCCCAGCAGGTAAGTCCCCCCACTCATGCTCCGTACCTACTGGGGCTGTCCTTTGTGGTCAGCCACGGCAGGTAAGCTCCCTCCCCCCACTCGTGCTCCTAACCTGCCAGGGCCATCTATGAACAGCCCCGGCAGGGAAGGAGTGCGAGTGGGGGGAGGGGGTCCAATCCTCTGATCCAATCCAATGCAGATTGGGTCCATTTTGGATTGGATGAGATTGGATCTGCCAATTCAGGTGCTGGGGATCAGGATCAGATCGTTTTATACAATTTCGGCCGGATCGGGTCCAGATTGTAGATCGGACCCGATCCGGTGCACATCCCTATTGTGAAGTGTTGTGTGAATGTGTCTGTGTGTGATAACAGAGGTTGCATATTGCAAGGAGCAGAGCAAGGTAAGATAGCCAGATCACAATCTGTTAGCGGGATTCCTGTTGGTGAATCAACCAGTGCAAGGAGGAGAGGGTTTTTTTAATGCTTCCACTGCAACAGTGTCCCCCAAATGCAAGCCTTTACTTTGTCCCATAGAAATAAATTGCAGCCATTTGCTCACATAGGATAGTCATGTTCAGACAATCCTGCTCCATGCTGTTGGTGACCTCCGCCACTGAGGATCAAATCAGCACTTATTTGCACAGCCTCAGCTTGGGTTCTGTTTCTTGGGCTGTGAGATATCAATGTAGTAGAGTCCAAACGGATACAGATACTTACATGGGAGATCTCGTATATTACAATTATCTGTTGAGCAGCAGTACATTTCCAGCAGAACATATTCATCATGTGAAGCCATAGAAAAATCCCCTTTGAAACAGTTCTTGAATATGCCACATCCCCTGTACTCGACACCTACTGGCATGTCAACTGTGAAAGAAAATCAGAAAGAAATTTCTAGAACGGTAGGAAAATGTCTCTCTCACAGTGATTTTTGGAGATGTTAGGTGGTTTTCCCTAATTTGGCACTCCTGGGCAGGATCTACACTACTGCTTTAAAATAGTGTATAACAGGAGTGACAACTGTTGGGGCTCAGGACACACTCCATATACAGCTCTCAAACTGATTTCAAAGTGTCATATCCTGCTTGGTGTAGATCTGGCCCTGTTCTTTCTGACAGCAATAGTTCTCATTAATGTCTCATTTACCTTCAGATCTAGTTGTGGGGTACAGTGGGGAACAGAAAAGTGCCCCAAAAATGATGCCTGCATTGAGATAGGGCATTTATTCAGTTAACGTCTTCTGTACTGAGTGGCTGCTATCACAGTCTTGTGGTCTGTATCAGAGCTTCTTCAGATTGGGGGGGGGGGGGAAGAATCACATTTAAAGCTATACCAGAGTAACCAGATACAAAAGTGGGCAGGGCTCCTGCAGCTTTCACTGTTGTGATGAAGAGGGAATTTCAGCAGGTGCTGCATGCATACAAATGACACCTGCTGAAATTCCACGTTCAATGCAACTTGTAAAGATGCAGAAGCCCTGCCCTCCTTTTCACATGGTCACCCTACAAGATACAGAAGCCCTGTCCTCCTTTTCACATGGTCACCCTAGTTCTGTAGTGATTCCTTACAGACACGTGCGAGTTATCTCTGGATGATACAGAGAAGAAGTGATGAAAACACAACCATGCTAAACCATGGTTAGGCCACTAACCCTTTTGCAGCAAATGCTTAGTGAACTTGTTAAAAGCATGTTTCTGTAACCACCATGGCTAGGAATAGTTGACATGACACGCTAAGCTACCAGATTTAGCTCAAACTGCTTAACTACCATGGCTTAGCATGTCATCTGAAGAGGCTCAATAAGGGGACTGAAGACACTTTCTCACTCACGTAGTGTAGTGTAAGTAATGGAGACAAGGCAAACATCTTGATCCTCTTCACACTGCACAGATTCCACATCTGCATCATCACATCTTCCTCCAAGGTTAATACAGCTTTGACAATGTAAAGGTGTCACTGCAGATACAAGAAAGGGTTCTAAATGTCAGTCATGTATACAGAATGGTTCTGGAGATACAGATAGGTTTGAAGGTACTCTGATTGAGAGAGGAGTTTAAATCCATATGAAACATTTAAAAAAGCCTAAATAAAAGTAATGCTATGTTGAATAAAATTACATTGAATAAAATGAGTGTCAGATGATGGTAAATCATTTTAGTTTTGTTAGGTTCATTGGTAGTGATGGACAGACCCACCCGCATCCAGCTCATTGGACGTTCCCCGATCCAGCGCCACTGCCCGCTGCTGACTGCTGCTGCCCGCCAGTGCCGCCCACCCCCACTGCCTACCCCAGCTCAAAGCGTGAGCTTCTTGAAGTCTCTACGAGTGTCCGAGTGCTCACAATCCGTACACCCTAATCCAGAGCCTCCATTGTTGCACACAATGGAGGCTTCAGAAATGACACATGTTCCATGTTGCATAAATGGGGGGTTTAAAGGCCATATAATCTGTAGAATTCTGTCATGTCTCTCCTAACCCTTTTTTTTGCCCAAAGCTACACAACCCCAGGTGTTGTAACTAAGGGTGTGCACTGGATCGGGTCTGATCCATGATCCGGAGCTGATCCAGGGGAAATCAGATGCAATTTTCCGATTTCTGATCACCCCTTTGGATCGTCTGATCTTTCCCAAATAGGTCTGGAAGGACCCGATCAGGTTCAGAAAAAATCGGAGGATTAGCGGGCGCCCACTGGCACCCACCCCTGCTTCCATTGGCGGGCACCAGCGGGTGCCCGCTGATGCAAGGGGACAGCAGGGGGGGCCTTACCTGGGAGGGCTATCCGCTTCCATCGGCGGGCTCCAGCGGGCACCCGCCAATGGAAGCGGACAGCCTGGCAAGGTGAGGATTGCGGGGGGGGAGACTTACCTGGGGGGGCTGTCCGCTTCCATTGGCGGGCTCCAGCGGGCACCCGCCAATGGAAGCGGACAGCTCGGCCAGGTGACGATCATGGGGCAAGGAGGGAGGGGAGGAGGGGGGAGGGGGGCCCACTTACCTGCTGGGGCATCTTCTTCTTGTCAGGGAAAATTTCATTTAAGATGAATAAAAGGACTGGACAGTTGCAAAGTGTCCAGAGGACTGACTAGTGCACCTGAAGTCAATTAGCTAGGAGAATAGTTTTGCTATCTGCTGCTGAAAAGGCCAGGAAGATAGTGGGTTTTTTCTAGAAGTTTTCCTAATTGATTAAGTGCTTAGTCATTGTCCAGTCTACTGTATATAAGCTGTAAATATTTGATGGAGGATGAGGAGAGAGGCTGGTTGTATGAGAATTATGAGGATGGACGGATATGCTATGTAAAATCTTCCTGGAACCTGTATAACATTTGGATGGACCAGACTGCTGTATATATCTATTGGAATCAGAGTAAAAGGCTTGCATTATACACAAACCGCTGCTGTGTGAGTATTTTTACTGATTGGATCTCTGGAAACACGCTTACTCTGCTGTAAGTGAACTGGGAGCACTTCTTTCCCAGGCTGGTTATGTGCCCAGAGTCCCAGGAATTCCTGATACAGCAGTGGATGATGGTCATCGTTTAATGTACAAACAGGAGGAAGTGGATTTGAGCTCTGAAAGTGATTCAAGTGAGGATCAAGAGTCAAGCTATTTTTCTGGCCAGAGGAAGGCTGTAGTTTTGAGTCAGCCAGGAAACATGGCGCAGATGAGCTTGCACGGAGGTGTTCCTATCGAAAGGCTTAATGACAACAATTATCTAATTTGGTCATTCAAAATAGAGATGTTGCTCTGAAAAGAAGGATGTTGGAATGTCATGGAAGTCCCAAGACCGGCTGGTCTGAGTGCTGCTGCACAAGAGGAGTGGGACAATTTAGCCATAAGAGCCAAGGCAAATATTATGCTGTGTATCGATGACAGGTAATTGATTCATATTTCTCGGACGGATACAGCTAATAAGTGCTGGGATAAATTAAAGCATGTATATGTGAGACAAACAGCAAGTCCTAAAATAAGTTTAACACGTCAGCTTTATAGAACAAAGCTCCATGAAGGAGAGTCGCTGTCTGAACATCTGCTTTCAATGGGCACTTTGTTTTCCAAACTGCAAGAAGTGGGTCTGCCGTTTATTGAGGAGAACAGAATTTATGTGATCCTAAGTTCTCTCCCAGAGAGTTGGGATGGGCTCACCATGAGTCGAGAATCTATGCAACAACAGGATCTTTCTATGCAATATCTTTGTGGAAGATTGCTGGAGGAGGAGAGGAAACGAGCAGGGCATGCACCTGGCGCTCTACTGAGGACTAGGCCGTGAAGCCTAGTTCTCAGTAGATCTCCGGCAGGTGAAAGAAGAGGAAGCCCCGGCAGGTAAGGAGAACCGCAAGGGGGGGCTTACCTGCTGGAGCCGTCCGCTGATGCCCACGGATGGCCCCAGGAGGTAACCGTGGGGGGGAGGGACAGGGAGGGGGGAGTTCGGCCCCCACTCACCCACCCGCCGCCATTTCCCCCCATAGACTTGCATTGGAGGAAAGCTTACTTTCCTCCAGTGCAAGTCTATGGGGTAAACAAAACAGGCAGCCAATCCAAAAATCGGATGTCCAATTTTTGGATTGGAATTGGCCCCGATCCGATCCGGGACAAAATTGGAGGTCCCGATCCAGGTCCCAATCCGATCTGGGCAGTCCCTGCACGTCCCTAGTTGTAACCCTCCCTTGTGGTGGAGATGCTCCAGCCCCTTGATCATTCAGTTGTCCACTGTGTGCTCATCTTGACCCTTGGGCCATAGAGGTCTTCTGCACTTATCTTGCAAAGCTCTGAAGCTTTATACCACCCTTCATAATCTATATGCTGCCCTCCCCAGGTGCCTCCTCCCCATAAAGAACCCAGGACTTCTGGTTCATACTCACCTGGAGAAAACAAGGCCAAGAGGAGGCAAATGTTCAGGACTGCCTTCATAGTGATGGGGAGATCAGGAGCCCGGGACAACTTTCTACAGTGCTGGAGCAACCTAGGTGACTGAAGTCAAAGGAGATGTATTTAGTGCAATTTATAGGCCAAGGTGCAGGCCCAAAGGGCAAAAGCTGGGAAAAACTGGTTTGGAAGGACGCTGGAAATGACTTGAAGTGAGAGTCTGTATTTTCCCAGAAATGCTGGCACATGATACAGGTATTCACACTTCAGTGATGGAAACTGGTGGGATGGTTCTGGAAACAATCCCGCCGAAAACCAGTTTCTTCACTCTGGATGTTGGAAATCAGATCTACAAACAGCTCCTAAAGCATCTAATTATACAACACATATTCTTCTGTTCCTGGCAAACTGGCACTTTTGGATCTGCTGCAAGAAGTGATTGCCACAAAGTGAGGGTCAGTCTGGAAGCATGTAAAGGAAACTTTTTTTCTTGTTAAGCGAAGACTGCTGGGATTTCTTGGTCATTGTTGCTCTCACCTCTCTATTTGCTATTGTGCTGGCTGCTATTCCCTCAGTGTGTGTCTTCCCTCAGTGGGCCTATTCAGAAGACACCTGAATCCCTGCTGGTTAAGGCCTTTGGATAAGCAGCAGGGATTAAGGTGTCTCATGTGCTGCGTTTTGTTAAATCCTGCTCACTCACTTGCAATAATCAGACCATCTGCAGCAGGGTTAGGGGCTCTAACTGTGGCTTAAAGTGATGTGTGTGACAGCCAGGCTTCAGGTTAGTGCTAGCCCCAGAGAAACACAGTTTCACTAACCACAGAGCCTGACGTGTTGTCTGAAAAGGCCTTGTGTCCTGCAACTCCGTAACTGTAGTCATTTATTCACTCACTCACATCTTAAGAAAAATCCAGTTTCAGTCTATTTTATAGTGATGAATTGCCTCTTAATTGCTTCCAAACTAAGCATCTTCTGTTCCATGAGCAGTGAGGAGAATGCTTGAACAACTTGTTATTTCCCCCCTTTCTTTCTTTTTGTTTTTAAAATGAATTATACTGGTTAGTCCTGGATGTGGACATCATAGTTTTGCAGTATCAGCAACATCCAGCAAAAGCTCCTTGGGACACTCAAAAATAGTTTTTGCATTGCAGATTCCAGTGGTTTATGGTTTTTCTCCATGATTCCAAAGACACACAACCCAGTGGTCACATGTTTGGCCATTGTGTGTCTTCATACATGAAGTACATGAACTTGCGCATGTAAATGTGTCACAATGAACATGGACAACATAAACTGGAGGCTGCAGTTGTAATTAGATCTACAAACAGGTGCTATTGGCACAAAACCGCTGAAAAAATGACTAAAAGTTACCACATGAACAACATAGAATTATATTTCACAATAGTAAATACTCTTATCACATATATGAGTGTTATTTAAATTCCCTGGATGTATAATACAAACACCAATATAACATATTCAAGATCACCTGCTGTTGATTACATTAATTAAGCCAATGATCACTAATTGATAACATACTAACAAGCTTAACCCCTTGTGTGTGAAACAAGGGTAAATCAGTATGTGCCAATGGGGTTAACACTCCTAATGTAACAACAGTATCTCAACTACTTATCACAAATCAATAAATCCCAATAGGGTTAACACTCCTGATATATCAAATATATCTAAACTAATTTCACAACAGGAATCCAGATTGTAAATCCCGTTTCAAGAAATCCTCTTCTTCAGGTATCATTATGCTTAATTGTTGCCATATATATGCGCAAATGCAGCTGCCAGATTGATAACTGGGACCAGAAGGTTCGAGCATATAAGACCTACATCACCTGGTGTGCTATCTAGGGGCAGGCTGCGAAGCCTGCTCGCAGTAGCGGCCAGCGGCGGACGGGAGCAGACGTTAATTCAAGTTAAGAGATTGGGTTAAAAGTATGACAAATAGGGAGCAAATTGGAGAGTTATTAAGAGGACAAAAGATAGCTTGGTTTACATGTATACAATTGGAACAATGGACACAGAATTGGAAAAAGAAAAATAAGGAATGTAGAGATAATACAAAATTTGAAGATTTAATTGACTCAAGAGGAAAGAAGGGGGAAATTAGAAATAAAAGAGGTTTGACCAGTGAAATATATAAAATTAGTATACCTTTTTTGCTCTCGCACTTGTTTTTCTCTTTCTTTGTGCCTTTGGAATATGTACCCAACATTCTGATTCAAATGCTCGTATGTGACTTATTCTAGGCTTAGCTCTATGGAATTTTTCAAATGGTGTTGTATCTATTGCACTAGGATAAAGTCTATTTTGAATATAATTAGCATAAGTTATACATTGTCCCCAAACTTTATGGGAAGGGAGGAATAACAAAAATGGAAACACAAAATAGAAGCATTCCTCAGCCCAATCTGCCTTGCCTGTCCCTTTCCTTCTTGCCCAGAACTCTTTGCTTTTTCCCTTTTTTATGCAATTAACAGAGTTGATTCAGGTGTTTCTTATGCCTTAATTTGGAATACCTGCTTTCAATTTCTACTTTCATTCTCTCCTTATCTTCCTAGTTAAAAAAATAATACATACTTAATTACATTCCTTTCAATTACTAACAGTACCTCATTTCTCTGTGTGTACATGATACTGCAAAGCTGATGTGTCATTGCTTTTTGTAAGGTAACATCTGTTGCTGAGATATTTCTGGTGCTGAGATATTTCAGAGATGATTCTGCAAGTCCCAGCTTCTATGAAATTTTACAACATTTCAGACCACTGGACACCTGGAAAAACCGGCTTGGCAGGCATGTGTTGAGTTGCCTTTATGAAGTTAAAATTGTATGGAAAGCCAGGTTTGTGTGAAGCACTTCAGGGGGCAGCATTACCTTTCTCTCAAGAAAGGTGTGCTTAAACTTGAAAGCGCCTCCTGAATATATTGGGCCATCCAGGATGGAGTGAGAGACCCCAGACTCTTTTCTGCACCACAGACTGAGCAGGTGAGTAAAGCCGCCTACGAATGATGGGACCCTTGCTTTGCTAAAAGCTGTGGCCAGACAAGCGGCCGAGGGTAAGGATGAGGAAAGGCAGAGGTAGAGGAGCTGGCATGCCAGGAGGACAGAATCCAGAGACTCAAGCCTTTCTGGAGAAAAAGAAGGAATAGAACATCACAGCCGTGGAGACGTGGGAGGGGGAGAGGGCAAGTGTTCTTCAGAGAGAACTGTGGGTCGGAAAGGGAGTTGAATATATTTGATTCATGTTTGGGCTAATTGTTTTCTTCATGCTCCTATTCACTAACCTTTTAAGGTAAAGTCAATTCTGTCAAATATTGATTTGGTTTTATATTTATTAGCAACCTGCCCCTCCTCATCCTAGTTATAGAAACCTGAAACACTGCACATCCTCACGTCTGTTTTAGATGCCATTTCATCATTGTGCTCGTTGGTCCTCCTCCACCTCCACAGGGGATTTCAGGGTTCTAGGGAGGTTGGTGAACGGAACCAAGCATGCTGGATGCCAGATATGGAGCTATCCAAGGTGCTGAATCTATATTGGGGTTAGGGTTCACAACCTTAGATAGCTCCTTTAGAGTTCTGGCTTGTTCTGACTGAAACCCAGAATGGATTCAAAGTATCAACGAAAGTAGAGCCTGCGGTCTTCATTGCTGAGAACTAGGGATGTGCACGGCCAAAAATATCGTATCATATTGTTATCGGAACTTCAGATCAAAAGAATTATTTCTCTGATTATATGGTAGGTGACCCATATCATATCGTATTTCTGATAATTATTGGAAATCCGATATGATATCGTTTCTACATTTTGCCCTAGAGAGAGTTGCTTTTGAGTCAGAAAGGCCTAAAACTTCTTAATTTTCTAAGTGACAGGTTTGAAACTTGGTCACAGTGCAGTCTGAGTGCTGCTAGTCTTGTGTGCCAAATTTTAGAACAATCGGTGCAAGTGTTACTCGGAAGTAAGCTTTCAAATACACTGTTTCAGGCAGCTGAAATGTGGTCCTTTTTCAAGAGACGTCATCCAGTACTCATGGGCATCTCACAGATGGCCTTGAAGGGACTCATCTGTGCCCAATTTCAGACGCACAGCTGCAGGCGTTACTCAGAAGTAAGCTCTCAACAACATGCACTGTTTCCGATAATGCACTCCATGCTGCTGATGCTGAGACTTATAGGTATATTTTTATGAATACAATGAACTTTCAAAACCATTGGATAAACCTAGGCAGTGCCTTCCATATGCAGTCATAAAAGTAAAATGTGTTAAGATGGTGAACTGCTGCTGCCCCATCTCATTGATTAGGCCACGCATGTCTACAAATTAAAAGGATTGGGGGGTAGGGGAATAGCACGGATATTACATTTATTTTAGAGCCAGCCTTAGCAGGCAGGGCCTCATTGGGCCAGGAGATACCCCGAAAGTGCAGAAACCTGCAGGATCCCACTAAAACTAAAAGCATATCTGCTTATTATTACTATCCACGCTTATGTGTGCGTGGCACAGTGAGAGTGGATGCATTCCGGTGCAGTAGAACTTCTGCCTTGACTCTAGATTAGGCCACGCATGTCTAAGTACAAATGAAATAATAACAGGATTGGAGGGTAGGGGAATAGCATGGGCGTTACAGTTATTTATTTATTTTAGAGCCAGTCTTAGCAGGCAGGGCCTCATTGGGCCAGGAGATACCCCAAGTAGCAAGGAAACCTGGAGGATCCCATCAAAACAACCCTCACGCACCGCCTTGACCTTATTGTGCTTGAAAAATGACCCAGTCTTTCCGACCCAGTCTTTCTGACAGCTCTGGCAGTTCTTCATGCCAGAGCTGCACACATTGGCTAGAGAAGAGGCAAATAAAAGTCACATTCTGGGTAGGCACTTTGGCAAATAAATAAAAAGTCACATTCATGGCAGAGGTAGGCACTTTGGCAAATAAATAAAAAGTCACATCCAGGGTAGAGGTAGGCACTTTGGCAAATAAATAAAAAGTCACATCCAGGGTAGAGGTAGGCACTTTGGCAAATAAATAAAAAGTCGCGTTCAGGGTAGAGGTAGGCACTTTGGCAAATAAATAAAAAGTCACATTCATGGTAGAGGTAGGCACTTTGGCAAATAAATAAAAAGTCACATTCATGGTAGAGGTAGGCACTTTGGCAAATAAATAAAAAGTCACATCCAGGGTAGAGGTAGGCACTTTGGCAAATAAATAAAAAGTCACGTTCAGGGTAGAGGTAGGCACTTTGGCAAATAAATAAAAAGTCACATTCAGGGTAGAGGTAGGCACTTTAGCATTCCCTCACTAATGGACTCCACGAGGAGCAGACCCAGGGACAAAATGATGAAAAATAATAATATAGGAATCTCTCCAGGCTCACTAAAGCAATCCCTCCAGACTGGAAACATTGGATGGAGCAGTGTCTTTTAAAAAGAAATACAATGTGTGAGAGGGATGCGTTTGCTTTGCAGCCCTCACTAAAGCAGTCCCTCCATACTGGAATCATTGGCTGGAGCAGTGTCTTTATTGAAGAAATACGATGTGTGAGAGGGAGAGACAGCCACCCCAGAACTGCCCTCAGCAGCAACAGCATTTCTCCTAGACCCAGAGCGACCTCACCCAAGGTGCGCCTTAGAGTCGCATTTCATACTGCTACAAAGTGATTGAAAATGAAATTATTTATATTACTAACAATCCTTTGCAAACAGTTTGTGTGCTGCTTTGACCACAGATTGTGTAGTGTTATCCTGTATAGCAGGCTACAGGACACACCAGCACATTCACAGTCAATCAAGCAAACAGACACACCCAGAGAGAGAGAGAGGGAGAGAAATATAATTTTTAAAATATATTTTAAAATATATACACAGTACTCCATTCATGCTAACCTAACCCTTCAATCAAACCAACCAAAAATGTATAAAAATTAGAACTCAAAGACACAAGCAACGAACAGCCACACGAACCTGAGACACAAAGATGCAAGACTACACTGAATCTCCAACAATTCGCCACCAAGTAACTATAAGACCCAGGAGCCAGGACAGAGCTCCAACAAAATCCACCCTTCTCCCCTCAACGCCTAACTCCCAACAGAGCTGGAACACCAAGTGTGGGAGTTTATGCGGGGATATCCTTAGCTCTCCTCCAACATTGTGATTGGAGCCTGCTGGAATCCTTCCTGCATGATTGGTCACTGTCTCAGCAAGCACACCCCACAGTCTAGGTCCACCCATGTGGCAGCAAAAGGGAAAGAGCCTCCCGATAAAACGATAATATACGATAATTATTGTATGATTTTTTATCGTATCGTTATCCTTAACCGTGTGCACATTGCGGAGCGAAGGACGAGAAATGAAGAGGCGACACAGAGTTGGGATTTAAACAAGGGCCACTTTATTTATTTACAAGATAAGCAAGCAAACAAGGGGGGAGGTAACCTAAGCGGGCATTTTGGCATGGCCAGCCAGGCCATTGAAGGGGTCGGGCGAGACATTGCAAGCCCGGGAAGTGGCGCCTGCTTTTTCGCCGCCCCCCGAGCTTCCCCAATCTGAGGTGGGGTGGCCTTCCAGTGTCGTCTCCCCTCGTGCCGCAGGGCTCCGAGTAGACGAGACGGGTTGACCCCAAAGGTAAGCCTTGTCCCCCCAACTGATGCCGCAGGGCTCTCAGTGGTTGGCCACAGGCGTTACCAATCACTTGAATAGTGCCCGTGAATGCTCACCATTAAAAACATAAAAATGCCCGCTCCTACCGCCACAGGGGGAGACAATCCATTACTCAGTCTCCCCCTCCCCCTCCCCCTGGAAGCAGTACACTTCGTAGCCCTTCCTGAATATCTGCTAGGAATAAATTGTTACCAGGCTGAGACAGGTGAACCCCGTCGCGCCTATACAGCTCCCTCCGAGAACGGCAAATGTTAGGGTGTTGAATGCTAATGTCCCCATGCTGAGCCAGGGCCTTAAAAATCTCCATATTGTCCCGTTTCCGTGTCTTCTCAATAGCAAGGGGCTCACTGGACACCCTCCAGTGTATCCGAGGCAAGATGCATGACCATATGATCCGTATGCAGGGCCAGCGCTGGCGTATGTGCTGGAAATCAGCCAAAGCTTGCAAAATGAGGGCCTTGCCCTTCATTAAGCCCAAGTCGTTCCCCCCTAGATGAATAAGCAAAACCTGTGGGGGGAACTGAGCAGAATGCTGCTGCAGCAAGGTAGGGATGAGCTCATCCCACCTCATACCACGTTTCCCGAGCCAACGAATGGTTGCGTGTTGACTCAAGCCGAGCTGCGATCCAAAGCTGGAGTTGGCTGCATGCTTGCTGGCCCAGAAGACCATACTGTGGCCGCATACGGAAACCCGCACAGGTGCCGAAGCCACTGGCAGATCTAAAACAAACATGAAAGCATTAGCATCTGCTGCGTATAGCTTAAGTGTTTACATGTCTCACATATGTTTTGAATGCAGTGGACCGCCATCTGCCTAGCGCCTGTATCTGAGAAGGAGAAAATCCTAAAGCTGCTGCAGTGGACGCTGCACCGATGCGAAAAGAATGTGTACCAAACATTGCTGCGCGCAGACCCATTTGATCAAGAGCCCGCCTTGCTATTGCCCAGAATTGGTATTTCGTGAGGGGCGTGCCATCCTGATGGCAAAACAGGAAACCCGCATTGTTCCCACGCAGAGTTACAAAAGCTGCTAAAGCCTGCAGTGGGCATAAGTCTTCGTTGGTAGAGGGGAATAATGAAATCCAACGACCTATACCCTTCTGATCTGTCTTTGAGTAACGAAGAAGCGAACGGGCCTCTGTGTTCTTAAGAAGCAAATCAGAGAACTGCAACGCCCGTGTGGAGGTATCTAGCTTAGATGAGGCCAAAACCTCGGATATCCAAAATGCCCCGAAAAAGGTTGTTAATGCTGCTGCGTGGAATAAGCCTGATTCATATTGGGAGTGGCAAAGTAGCGGCCACTGTGCCCGTAGCCCGAGTAAGATATCCAGGGATAATGGAAGCCTAGCATCGGGGGTGCGAGGTGAAGCTTTTGCCCAGCCGCTAAGGGCCCTGCGTACCCGGAAATCCGAGGTACGATCCTCCAGGCCGCGAGCCTTAGCCATAAAAGCTAAAGCTGCTAGCTTGAGAGAAATGGTGCGGGTTGACAAACCTTTATGTGTGGCATGTACACAGAATTGGAGCACATGCTCCACCGGGATGGGCCACAGAAGTTGCAGCTGATTTGCAATGCGGAATGCCTGAAATTCCCTACCTGCGCTTCGATAAGCGGCCCTGGTGCTAGGCGCCAAGGACTGCCAAATAGCCTGCTCTATCTCCTCCTTCCAAGGAGCCAAAGGGATGGAGGCATGTTCTCCGGCCTTGGGAGGGCCCAAGGAGCCAATTCCCGAAACCTCTGCACCTGATGTCGGGACAAAGCGTCTGCTATATCGTTATTCAGCCCCGGTATATGCTTTGCCCGAAAAAGAATGTTAAACTTAAGACAGTGAAGAGTAAAGGCTCGTACCAAGTTCATGACGCGGGGATTATGAGAGGAAAGGGAATTGATTACCTGCACTGTGGCCTGGTTGTCACACCAGAACAATACAGTGGAGTTGGCTAAATCGTGCACCCACACATGTGCTGCCACAACTATGGGGAACAGTTCAAGAAATGTAAGGTCCCGGCAAGTGCCGTCGGACCGCCATTCCTCGGGCCACTGTTCAGCACACCATTTCTTTCCCCAAATAACCCCAAAACCCCATGAACCAGAGGCGTCAGAATGCACCTGTAAGTCTGTGTTTAGCAAAAGTTCTTGCCTCCAAAATGATACCCCATTGAAATTTTCTAGAAAGTCTAGCCATACAGCAATATCAGCTCGCATGGCCTGGGTGACCCGAATTCGGTGATGCGGCTTACGCAAGCCTGACATAGCCCAGCAGAGGTGTCGTACAAAGGCCCGCCCAGGGGCGATAACCCTTCAGGCAAAATTTAGATGACCCAGTACTTCTTGCAATTGCCTCAATGACACCTTTTTATTGCCTACAATGTTCAGTAATTTACTGCGCAGTGTACATAGCTTGTCCATTGGCAAACAACAGCATTGCAAATTAGCGTCTAATTCTATGCCCAAAAACTTAAGCACAGCAGATGGGCCTTCAGTTTTCTCATGAGCCAGAGGTACCCCCAACTCCTCCCATAATGCGCAAAATGTTGACATCATGTACTTGCAATGCGGACTTCCTGCCGGGCCAGAGAACAGGAAGTCAACAAGATAATGAATGACATCCCGTGCTCCCGCCCTCAATTTGAGGGCCCATTCCAAAAAGGAGCTGAAAGCCTCGAACATTGCGCGTGAAATAGAACATCCCATGGGCAGGGCACGATCCACATAGTATCGCCCCTGAAAGCAAAAGCCTAATAAATTCAAATCTCTGGGATGAATAGGCATAATGTGAAAGGCTGCCTTTATATCGCATTTACCCATCAAAGCCCCTAGCCCATTTTTTCACACCATTCGCACCGCCGAATTGAAAGAAGCGTACCCAACTGAACTCAAATTCTCAGGAATTGCATCATTTACGGAAGCGCCTTTTGGGAAAGACAGGTTGTGTATTAACCGAAATTCACCCGGTGTCTTTTTAGGCACTATCCCCAAAGGCGATACTCGCAAATGAGGGATGGGGGGGTCAAAAATGGCCCCAACACCCTACCCGCACTAACTTCTTTCTCGATCTTTTCCCGAGCAATATCCTCCATCAAACTGAGGGATTTCTGATTTCTTGACAATGAACTGGATCTAATACCTTGAAAAGGGATGCAAAAACCTTCCCTAAAACCCGAGCTAAGATACAAAGCCTCGCGCCGTCTGGGGTACAATGCCAGCAACCTGCTAAGTGGCTTAAGTTTAACTGGACTGGGCCCCTTTGGGAGGAGGTTGTTGTCCCCCAGGGCATTTGGGGCCCTGTCCATCCCTAGCAGGCCATTTCCCGCTTTTGTTTTTAAAACAATTTGCTGCGGCATGATTGCCTGAGCAAGTTTGACATTCGTGTCTGAATTTGCATTGGTTGCATGTGCAGCTGCCTTTATTAAAGTCCCAGCAGAGCGGGCGGTGTTGAACCGCCTGGCCCACGTACCCCCTGGAGGTGGACGCGGGCTGTTGCTTGGCCAAAATATGGCCGCTATCCGCCCTGTCACCAAATCCAGGCCAGGCAGGCGTCATGAACTGTAACCACAGATCATGATCTTTGATATCCCAGCGAAGGGCGTGGTCAAAGTCCACTCTACGACGAAATGATTCGTCATAAGCCAACCAGGCTCCGCCCTCATATTCGGAATACGCTCGATATATCATATCGAGGTATTTTGTTAGAATAACTCCTTTTCCTGGAAAACGTTGCAATATTACTCCCATATAGATAAGGAATCCTGGTAGCCAATTAGCCCAGGTGTGAACAACTTTCTTCCTTTTAATCCTTTCTGCCTGTTTATCCGTACCCTTTTCCTTATCAGCGCCCTCTTGCTCCCGGAATAGCAAGGAGAATATGTCAACATATTCCCCTTTGCATATCTTTTCCCTGGTGGCCGGGAGCAGGTGATATCCCAAAGGTGCAGATGTGCTTCCAGTAGGAATACTATCGTGTGTAGCACCAGCGTAAGGATCCCTAACTTCCTGGGTAGCGCCGGTCCCTGCTACACTAGCTGCTGATAAGATTAACAATTGAATATCCACTGAATAGCTGCATGGGATGGCCAGCGTATGTTGGAGCTTTTACACTATGGGAGACCAAACCGCAGAGGGAGGTTGTGAAACAAGGTGAGAGCAGGGCCCTGGCTACACATCGTGTTGGAAACGTTTCCTACCGCTGTTAATTATTTCGGTATAAAACGTCAGGCGCCACTCTTGCATTTTGTGTTGCGTGTGTAATCGGTTTGAATCGCTCTGTCCCGTCGTTGCGGTTCACACTGCATTGTATATCCATATGTGAGGGTGTGTGTTTCCGCTGTTTGTTGAAGGCGGGCGAGTCGACGATTGGTCGTTCACGTAGGTCTTTCTCCCCTCCCCTTTTTTTAAAAAAAAATTCAAACCTTCTGCGCACGCACGATATAACACACTGTACCTGGGTATAACAGAATAAGCTGCTGCTGGAAGACCCTTTGCCTGAGTTATGGATGCAGTTCGCACCTAAAGGTCTGCAAAGATGCTATTGGCTAAGAGATTTCAAAACGGTCGCACCATATATGGGTACGAAGAAGGACGAACGGAAGGGAGGGGTAGGAAACAGCGAAACATTGCAACACATTATCTGCTGTCACTCGTTTAACATCGAGATAAGCTATGTAAAAACGTTACATTAAACTACAACAAAGAAGCGCAAAGAGGCGGACAAAAACAAACGTCATGTGTATTAACTGGACTCGGTACGAACATCCAGCGATTCAACACGCATACACCACGACGTGTAGATCCTGCCCAGGTTACAACAGAAATCAATCGTAAACTGTATTAAACAAACAGCCCAGTATTGCCAACACTGATAAAAATTGTAAAAAACAAAACAAAAAACAAAAAACTGTCTGACAGCAGCTAAAAGCAAATATGAAAAAAGGGGGCTTCAATTCCCCCCCCCTCAGTGAGCCCCTTCCTTTCCTTAACCACTTTAAGGCAGGAGTTCACAGTGTCAGCAGCTAGCATCCACCAATTCACCCCTCCCCTTCCCGGCTACCCAAAACCTGCACGGCCAGAGGCCCGTGGATAAAGAGGCCTGGGAACGCCGCCTTAGCTGCTGCTGCTCCATGTCAAAAAGCTTCCCCCAGCCAGAGATCTTCAGCCGCTTGCAGTTGGATTCGCCCCCTGGCCTTCGCCGGGGCCGTGCTGCCCTCTACTGCGTCGCCCAGCCGGGATTATGCCTTGCCACTGGCTCCGCCGCCGTCGAGATCCCTCGCTGCGGCTGTCAGACGCACAGTCTTCGCCGCTGGGGTGGCCCTCCAGCTGGCTCTATCGCCGTTCCTGTTGCTGCTGCTGCGCTGGCCTTCCGCTGTGAGGAGGGCGGGGTTAGCCGGGACTTAAGCTTCCTCTTCCGTCCCGACCGCCGCCGCTCTCTTGTCACTTCCGGGCCTTGCTCCTGAGGAAGGAGAGCTGCTACAGCCGTAGCAGCCCCCCGCCGGGTCTTCAGCCACCCTGAGCGGCCACCGCCGAGGTCTCGTGCTGCTGTGGCAGCGTTCTTGTGGGCTCTTCCGGCGTTCCTTGCGTCGCCGCCCCCGCAGCCCAACTTCAGCCGAAGCCGAGCCGCACCACTGGCCGCAGTTGCATCTGGAGCCTCCTGCTCCGTCGACGACCGCAGGGTCTTCGCCCGATGGAGCGGCCGCTCACCGGGCTCTTCTGCCTCTTCCTGCCTCCGTGCCGTTCGCCCGCCGCTGAGTGAGCTTTCTCTTCTTTTCCCACCGGTAAGCTTCCTTCCCGTGCGTCCACTGCCGTTACTGCTCCCTCGTCATCAGCTCATTGCAGCTTAGCTGCGCAGCACACAGTGGAGATTTGGAGGGGTCCTGGTCCACTTAAATAGCCACAGACCCCTCCTATCTCCAGTGGCACCACCCTGGGCCAGCCTATGGTGGCCCCCCACGTCACCTCACCCCATCCTCGCCCGCAATCTCCTCTCCCCACCCCAGCGAGCAGGGTGGGGAAAGGTCCATAAAGAACATATCATATCGTTATCGTATATTATAACGATACGATACGCATCCATACTGAGAACCACTAATCAGCTTGGGGCCAGGATATCTGAGCGCCTACATTTCCTGCATGAACCTGCCCAGAGTATATGTTCTTCAACCCTTAAGGCCTCATCATTGTGCTGTTATCAACCCAGGTTTGCTACCCAAGTACCCTTAACAAGATTCATCTGCCAATCCAACTCCCCCTCCAAATACACTGTTCTGGAGCCACCGAGCAGGGCTTCTGGATGCAGGCAGAGTTGGCAGTCACAGTTCCAGGGGTCTTGGTTCAGAAGGGAGTCATGGACTACAACTCCTATCATCCTCAGCCAGCCTGGACTATGGTCAAGGATCATGGGAGTTGCAGTCCAAAACATCTGGAGGGTGTCAGGTGGCTTACCTCTACTGGGGGCTCACTCTTTTGAATCAGCACTGTACTTCTGCTCCAAGTGACTTCACGAATCAAGGGCCGCAGACCCTATTTTCTGGAATGTGTCTCTTTTGCCTTTGGGGGAGAAATAAATCAACAGAGTTGAATGCGATTTACTCCAGATGACAGCTACGATCACTTAGGTTTGGATGGAATGTGGAGAGAGAACATCTGTTTCTATCCAATCTGGTTGCTCTCCCAATACGCATTAAAATACTCAATGGAAAAATATACCAACACAAATTTTATTTGCTATACCAATTTATTTTTATCAGAATTGCATGAAAATGAACCTATCCACCACAGGAGCCCCAAAAGCCCATATATAAATTCTTCTTTATCTCACCCTCCCCTAGCTTCTAAGAGAAAACATCAAATCATTGCTCCCAGATTCTCATTGCTCTCACTATGAGGTCCCCAAATTCCTCCCCACTTTTAAAAATTATGGGATACATAGGGAAGTGGGTTTGCTCTCTTCTGTTTACCCTTCAAGGCCAGTTTGGTTGGAGGATGCTTGGGCATTTACACATTTCAAATCAATGATCTTGAATTTTATCATGCCATCGTCTAATTCTTTTGAAGTTTTTGTACATACATCTTCTGTTGCACAGCCTTGAAAAGCCATGTTCTGGTATTTGCCAACTAGAAAAGAAGGACAATATGTAGATGAGTCTTTTATCTGGAAGTTATTATAAAACAATGAGGGGGTCCTTCCCGAGCCCCCGTCCCCATTGAAAACATCTGGAGCCACTTTTCAAGGCAGCTCTTTGCACCATACTGATTGATAGGCCCTTGAGTCAGTCATGTATGCAGCAAGACAGTCTGCAAACATGAAAAGCAAAATAAATAAAAATTAAAGACATTCTTAGGAGTTCTGAGAGTTCTGTTAGATGGGTCAATTCAAAGCCTAATTTACTCATGAAATAAAAGCTTGATGTATGAGCATAAGAAGAGCCCTGCTGGATCAGATCAGGCTCCCTCTAGTCTAACACTCTATTCACCCAGTGGCCAACCAGCTATTGACCAGGGACCCACAAACAGGGCACAGTGCAACAGCACCCTCCCACCCATGTTCCCCAGCAACTGGTGTAAACAGGCTTACCACCCCTGATACTGGAAGTTGCACTTAGCATTGAATTTGGCTCGTGCAGATGGGTGAGAATTTCATTTGTATTCATTATTGATAAAAAGATAACACCATTTGCAAAGCTTTTCATGTTCCGAACAGAAAGAACTTGAGAAAATTCTAATGTGGGAGAAAAGCCAATCTGATGGATTTGCTCATCATTTCTGACAATAGAGTCCTCTACTTTACACTGTGGCCCACATAAGAGGTTCTTTGTGATGCGGCTTTAAAAAGAACACAGAAAAAGGCTCAAATAAAGAGGATTAGCAAATGCCTAGCAAACACCAGCCTTCTCCACTGCTCATCTACCTACAGAAACCAAGCAAGGAAGCAAGCAAGCAAGCAAGCAAGCGAGAAACCGTTCAGCCTTCCAGACAACCTCTTGCTAGTTTGCAATTCTACTCACATGTTTTGATTTTAAAACTAGTTTTGACACATCGATTTTCTGGGCCACGACACAAGACAGTTTTATTCCGGCTCTTGCAAGAAGTTGAAGTGCCTGCAAAGCAGGCTGGGCACTGCAACCCATGGAGTGGAAGCTCTTTATGATCTGGCACTGCAAATACAAAAAGTCAGCACACACTTCCATGACCATTGTATTTCTCTCCACTTCTATTCCTGTCTGCCCCAGAATGTTCTGCTAGGCATTTTGCTTCAGGAAAACCTGCTGCCCTGCTCATGTTTTCATCGAAATGTTTTTCTCAGGGCTTGCTCATCACACATCTGCATGGTATCCAGACTGCCCTGATCTTGCAGCTGTAGCCAGTTTCTCCCAGGTCCGGTGGGTCCCTTTCACATTGGTGGGTTATCTTATGACCATGTATGAACATAGGCCAAGATATGGATCTGCCTTATAATGAGGAAGATCATGGGTCCATTTAGCCCAGTATCATCTAGTCGGACTGGTAGTGGCACTCCAGCACCTCAATGTAAAGTTTTATTTAAGAAAAAGATCAGAGAATTTCACAAATCCTCTATTCATTTCCTCCGACAGATGTGGAAAACTGTTGACCTTTAAACAGATTGGCTGAATTCGGACAACACGATAGTCAATGGTGGGATAATAATCAACTTTACAGTTGTTCATCTAGGGGGTACTCCCAACACAACATGGTAATAAATAATCAAATGTGGTGTGGATTAGGATCAGCGCTGAGTTGACTATGGCAGCATTCGGACGACACGACAGTCAATACAACTGACGATTGTTTCCACCCCCACCCCCCCGCATGTGTCGTCCGAATTCAGCCATTGTCTCTTAAAACTCATGTTATAAGGGTTTCAACATCGCAGCATACAATTCTGCAAGGAGACGGTCAGTCAGGCAGAGAATGTGACTGTGTGGCTTCTTGTCCCTAATAATGCCAAACATTAAAAAGTCATCTCTTTCTGTTGGAAGAAAGATTCTAATGAAATACACAATTATTCCAAATAAATATACACTGGGGAGAAAGAGCAGGCTTAAAGGTGGGATTTCTGTCTTCATCTTTGTTCTTTCTTTCCTTTCCCCCCTCCCACATAGCAAAATAGGTAGTCTTGTGAGGTGCTGAGTGAATGAACATTTCTTCATGAGGCTTCTATTGTGCACTCCTGTTTGGTCACTTATGGGCTTTTGCAGGTCCTTTACATAACATCATCAACCTCCAAGGCCCCTCCCCTCTTTTGGGGTCATTAATTCTGTATGGGGGAAATGTGATCAAGGACTTCAAAGTGCCCTGCAGTACTGTCTGGATGAGATCATGTGAAAAGGAGCCAATTTATCCCACAAGGAATCTGGAAGCAGAAGCCCAGGTAAGGATGTGGAACTTTACCCTCCTGTAGAAATGCTCGAGGTGTCTATGTGTAATGACAGAGGTTGAACATCGCAAGGAGCAGAGCAAGGTAAGATAGCCTTAGCACCCCCTATGTGGGATTCCTGTTGGTGAGTCATCCAGTGCAAAGAGGGAGAGGGTGTTTTGCCCTCAATGCAAGCCTTCACTTTGTCCCTTTGGAATGAATGGCAGCCATTCACTCACACAGGAGTGAGTCATGTTCATACAATCCTGCTCCCTGTTTCTGTTGACCTCAGCCACTGAGAATCAAATCAGTGCCTCACTGCATAGCCTCATGCTGATATCTTTCTTGCGCATTGATATTTACAAGTATATATATATATATATATATATATATATATATATATGTGTGTGTGTGTGTGTGTGTGTGTGTGTGTGTGTTTGTAGGTTGAGTCGAAATAGAGACAGATACTTACATTGAACATCTTGTACATTACAATTGTCCGTCTGGCAGCAGAACGTTTTCAGCTGACTGTATTTTATAGGTATTGAACTTATCATGAAATCCGCATATTTACACCTTTTAGATTTGTAACATCCCCTGAAAGCGAATGCTATTGAAAATGGCACTGTGAAAGAGAATTAGAAAATAATGTCTATAGTGACCATAAATCAAGTCAATCTCCCCCTAACTAAAATATGCAAAGTGAGATGCTACGAATTATGGAAGTTGGCCAGTTGATTGGTTTTTGTTTCATTCTTTATGAAATCTGCATACAACTGATGGGATTCAGGGAAGGTACTGTGGTGTTTCTAGATCTAAGCTGGATCTACTATACTCATGGAAGTGTACTTTTCCATCCAACCCTTCCCATGGCATCGGCTCCAACCCCCTGAAAAAGCAATACTGGTAGCCAGGAGACCTTGCTGAATGGGGTGAGTTATGGTAAGGGGAGAGAAGGATCCCTAAAACTCTGGGGGGCAGCAACAGAGGAAAAGCCCAGTTGCCCAAGGTGATGCCTGCATTGAGATAGAGCTTCTATATATTTAATTATTCTTTTGCCTTGGGAACTGAAATGATGTAATGTATTGACACAAGCTGGCTGATAAGAGAAAATAATAAAATACACTAATTCAGGAGACTAAGTTTATAGTCACCACTTCCTTTTGGGGTGATCAGATGTCTTCTCTCCCCCACAAACACAACTCAGGCTTATTATCTACTGTCAGTTTCAGAACATGCAAAGCAATACCAAAATGGGGAACATGCTTTCCCCATAAGTTACCCGAGTGCATCCACACACTCTTACGTCCACATCTGGCAGAAGGGGGAAAGCAGGTTTTTCAAGTCTGCAGTGTTTATGTAGAGCCAGCACCTTTTCAGATAAATTAAAAAGTTTTTGAATTCTGCTTTGGAGAAGGTTTCTCAAAGTCTAAGCCCCTCTCCAGCTTTCACCTAATTCTGCAAAGTGCAACCCAGGGCCATTCTGCTCAGGCACACACGTTCTGTTCGCGCATGAAGATGGTAGGCCTCCCTAAGTTTGATCAGTGGTTCAGATGAACTGAATGTCGGTCTAGGCCTGAGGTCCACACCAGGAGCAGAAAGTGGCAAAGTCAAGACATTCTGAACTTTGTCAAGAATTCCACGGTCAGAAACAGGCCCAACCCACCCAACAGAGCCGCCATGCTAAATTCGAGAGGCAGGGCGAACGAATTCTTGGTTTTCATGACTTGCATCTTCTCTTTTAAGGGCGGGGGGGCATTGAAGCTGCCTTGCCTAATGATACCCCCCCAAATCCTTATGCAAGCAGAACACAGAGGTGGCAGATGCTTGACTGTGGGGCAGAGAAATTGGAGTGGCAAGGGCATTTGTAAATTTGGATCTGGGTACTGAATATAGCCCCCCCTCCTTTTTACGTCCTTCCTTGACATTTCACAAGGGTGACATTTCACCAGGCCTTGCTCCTTCCTCTGCCCTCCTTCCTCCCACTCCCATTTTAAAAGTTTGGAATAGCTCCCTAAAGCTAATTTACTGGCAGCAAGGGCTTTAAGCTAAATTATGCTGGCCTTTGGGGCCTTTTTCACACACACTTCTCCATTTGCCTTTTGCTGTGCCCACCAATGGAATATATCCCCCCAAATCTTCTTGAAATTTTAACTTGGCCCATGGGTCTAAGCAACTTAGCACCTCTGCCTTAATTGCTTGGCACTTGAGGAGATTACTTTTTTTAAAAAAAAAAATAATTTTATTAATTTCAACATAATAATAACATAAAATACATACATAATCCACGACAATCCCCCCCGTGCACCCCCACACCATGAGACCTTCTCTTAATCTTTTATTCTATCCAGAAATTTATCGACTCTTTTGAAGGTGTTTGTCCCTTCCCCAATCTTAATACATATTCCAATAGGGGACTCCATATTTCCCCAAAATCATTTTTACCGGACATTCCCCTCTTTAATTTCATTTTACAAGTCAGCATATCATTCAAAGCCATATCCCATATTTCTTTATACCATTCTTCTATTGTATAGCTTCCTTGTCCTTTCCAATTTTTTGCAATCATTAGTCTAACAGGTGTCAGGAGGTTGTTTATCAATTCTCTCTTATTTTTGTCCTCTTCCCCTCTATCCCATATTGCTAGTAGAGCAAGCTTCGGGTTTAATTCCACTTTACTTCCAATTATTTCACTTATTTCTTTAAATACCCTTTTCCAAAATTTTTGTACATATTCACAGCTCCACCACATATGGTAATAAGTTCCAACCTCCTGGCATCCCCTCCAACAATTTTTAGATATTTTTTTATCTATCTGGTGAAATCTAACCGGTGTTAGATACCATCTCCACAATACCTTATAAAAATTCTCCTTAATTCTGATCGATAACAATTTTAACATTCTTGCATTCCACAACCTCTCCCAGTTGTATTCCTTAATTTCTCCATTCACATCCTCTTCCCAAACCTTTTTTATTGCTTTAAGTGAATTTTGAAACTCCTCCTCTATCAATAATTTATATATCTCACTAGTCAACCCTTTCTTAATTTTCTTTTCTTCTTTCCTACCTTTTAACTCTATTAAATCTTCAAATCTTGTATTATTTCTACACTTGTTATTTTTCAGTTTCCATTCCTGAGTCCATTTCCCTAATTGTATACATTTAAACCATGCTGATTTTTGACCTATCAGTAGCTCTTTAATTTGCTCATTATCCTTCAAATTTTCCATCCACTTCCTTAACTTAATTATTTCCTTATCTTTCAATCTCGCTTCAATCTCCACTTTTAACACTCTTGGGAAATTCTCCACTACTACCACTGGGGCAAGTGGTGAATCTCCTGGTATCAACTTCCCTCTAAATTTCTCCCAGATCTCCACTATATTTACCAACAAAGGGTTGTCCAGTCCCTTTAATTCTTTCTTTTGAATTTTTTTTAAAAAAATATTTTTCAATTTATAATCTATTTCCCTAGTTTGCGTCTCCAACCACTCCAAATCTTCCTCCCCTAGAATACCACTTATAACATATCTTAACTGATTAGCTATATAATAATACTTAATATTTGGAAGTCCTAAACCTCCCTTCTTTTGAGCCTTATACCATAACCCTTTATTAATCCTAGCTTTCTTATCCCCATTACAATATACATTAATTATATTTTGCCAGCTTTTCAACTCTGCATCTGATATTTTAATTGGTAACATTCTAAACAAAAAATTAATCTTAGGTAAAATCTTCATTTTAATAATTGCTATTCTACCAAACCAAGAATGTTTTAATTTCTTATATACTTCTAATTTCTCCCCTACTTGTTTTTTTAAAGCTACCAAATTAAGTTCCTCTAGCCTTTCTAAATCTCTATCGATATTAATCCCTAAGTAACGTACTATATTTTTAAGTCTAAGACCCAACTTAACCTTACCTTCTTCCAGCTCTTCCTTATTATAATTAAATAACATCATTTCTGACTTCCCCTAATTTACTTTTAATCCCGTAATTTCTCCGAATTCTCTTAAATGTTTCTTAATCACCTCTGCACTCCCTAGGGGATCTTCTACGGTCAATAAAGTATCGTCCGCAAACATATTCATTTTAATCTTCTCTTTTCTACCTATCCCCTTCACTCTTTCATCTTCCCTTATTACATTTGCCAAAATTTCTATTACTATTGCAAATAAGATCGGTGAAAGAGGACATCCCTGCCTAGTTCCTCGGGCTAGTGTAATCTGTTGTGTTAACCCATCATTAACCATTATTTCGGCTTTATTGTTTTTATACAACTTATCCATCACTCCCATAAATTTGTCTCCAAATCCAAATGTTTTTAATATTGTTTTAAGTGCTGGCCATTCCACACAATCAAAGGCTTTGAATATGTCCAATGCTAGCAAGCCTGCTTTTAAATTCCTTTTTTTTATAATATTAATTATATTTAGTACTCTTCCCATTAAGTTAGACATTTGCCTACCCGGAATAAATCCACACTGATCTTTTTTAATATATTTACAAATAAATGTGGCCATTCTTTTTGCCAATATTGCCGTAAATATCTTTGAATCTTGATTTATTAAGGAAATTGGTCTGTATGATGCGGGATCCGTTAAGTCCTTACCTGGTTTTGGAATTAATATAATCAGGGAGTGATCCCATGATGGCGGAGTCTTCCCCCCCTCTATTATATTATTAAATAGTTTCTTTAATCTTGGTATTAAAATTCCTTTAAAAAGCTTATAATACTCCGACCCCAATCCATCCATCCCTGGTGATTTTCCTCCTTTCAGTTTATCAATAACTCCCTCTATCTCTTTTTCAGTAACTAAACCTTCCATATAATCCCTATCCTGCTTCTGCAATTTTATTTTCCAATTCCTCTCTACATATTCCAATACCTTATCTTGCGGTCCCGACCCTGATGTATATAATTCCCTATAAAAATCCTTAAATATATTTAATTTATCTTTCATTAAATTACAACTATTCCCTAACTTATCCTTAATTGTCCCTATCATATTCTTAGCCTTTTCTAACTGTGTGGATCTGGCCAGCATCTTTGAATTCCTATTGCTATATTCAAAAAAATCTCTTTTTAAATACAACAAATTTTTTGGTACTTGTTCTAATTCTTCTTTCTCTAATTCCTTTTTCTTAGCTTGAATTTGGGCAATTAGGCGTTTATCTTTTGTCTCCTTTAACTTATCTTCCAAACTCCTTACCTCTTCTTCAATCTTTTTATTTTGGGCTTCCTGTTGTTTTTTTAATGTACAACTTTCCCTAATACAAATCCCTCTTACCACAGCTTTCATTGTATCCCACAATATGTCCTGCCGATCATTCTCTTTTTCATTAATCTCCCATATTTCCTGCAATTCTTTCTTTATCTTCTCCATTGTATCTTTTTTATTCAGCAACCTTACATCCAATCTCCATCTCTTCGCTTGTCTATAATCTTTTTTGGTTTCCATGTCCATTGTCATTAACGCGTGGTCAGTAACCTTGATAACTCCAATATCACAATCTATAATTTTGGGTAACATATTTTTTGATACAAAAATATAATCTATCCTTGAATAGCTCTTAAATCTCTGTGAGTAGAAGGTATACTTCCTTTCTTCCCCTCTTATAACTCTCCATACATCCATTAATTCTTTCCCTTCCATTAATTTGCTTAACTCTGTCTTCCCCACCCTCTTAGTATCTTTTAATATGTTATCCCTATCTTTCCCTATATCTAGTACCATATTAAAGTCACCTGCCATCACGATATGCTTTTTACCCACTTCTCCCAACACGTTAAATACTTCATCAATAAAATCCATTTGTTTTCCATTTGGAGCATAAACATTCACCAATACATATTCCTCTTCTCCCAACCTGCAGAACATAATAAGAAACCTTCCGTTTTTATCTTTCTTTACACTTTGCATAGTTATACCACATGTTTTTGAAATTATTATTGCCACCCCTCTCGATTTCGAAGTTCCACATGCCTTCTCGTAAACGCCCACCTCCCTCATTCGAAGCTCATTAACTCCATCTTTAGCCTGATGAGTTTCCTGCAAAAAAATTACATCTATTTTTTTGTTCTTTAATAACATTTCAATTCTTTTTCTTTTAATTACTGTTCCTAGCCCTTTAACATTCAATGTTGCCAATCTAAGTTTATTTTCCATCTCTCACTTTCTCACACGTCTTTAATTCGGTCTCCCTCTGTGTAACACAATCCCCCCCTCCCTAACCCTCCCCCCCACATTCACCCCCATTTTCACCCCCCTCCTCACCAGCTTCCTGGGCATTGGTCCCAATCTTCTTAGAACTCTTAGGGGGGGGGAACTCGGCCCAACATTCCGGGATAACGTCTACCCTCCCTCCATATCTTCTATTCATTACTCCCTCCTGCCGCGCCTTCATCTTGCTTCTCTTCTCCAACCGATGTGGCATCCATTATGCCCAGCTTCTCCAGTAGCTCGATTCCTTGCTCACAAGATGTAATTCTTTGCTGCTTCCCATTCCAGCTAAATCTCAAGAAAACTGGGTATCCCCAATTATAGGAAATCGATTTCTTCTTCAGTGCCCCTGTACAGATTCTAACGCTCTTCCTCCACTGCACCGTTTGGGGGCACAAATCCTGGAAGACCTCAATTGGTGTTGCTTGAAGCGTTGGTTGACCTTGACTTCTAACTGCTTGCATTAATTTTTCTTTTTTGTAATAATTAGCAAATTTCACAATAATGTCTCTTGGGAACTCTCTTGTCTTTCCATATCCCACTCTATGGGCCCGCTCAATATCTTCCATTCTCCAATCTTCCTGTGGCACCAGCTGTTTGACCCATGCCAAGATTAATTCTCTTATACTATTAAGGGTCTCCCCTTGCTGCTCCCCAAAAGATCTTATGCGTATGTTAGCTCTTCGGTCTCTGTCTTCCATCGCGATAAGCTGTAAATCCTGATGCGTTAGCTGTTCCTCTTGTTTCTTGTATAGAACCTTTAGTTCTCCAGTTTCTTCCTGCAAAGCTCCAACCTCTTTCTCCACCTTTTGAAGGCCTGCCAACAGCTGCTGTTGTGAATCGGTGATCCTTTTGGCCAATCTCTCCTCTTGCTTCAATAAAGCCTGCTCCATATTTCCTTCCTGCTTTAATATAGCCAAATCCAGCATCTTTTGGATAGTCTGAATCAGCTCATCTGTTGGGTCAGCTTGCCTCCCTGTGGTTGTTTTAGGAATTGCACCTGGCTTAATTCCAGTCTTAGCACTGGCATTTCCGGCATGACTAGGAGATTGCTTCTTTGTCTTTTCAGAATCCTTATCTGACATTTTATCAGTACGGAGTAGCCTGTAGCTTCTATCGGACGGATGGTCACCCTTAGGTCGACTCCAAGAAGTTATTTTCTTCTTGCTCATAAATCATGAACTATTCAAGCCTATCCGATATGCACACAGCCACTTCAAGCCAGGGATCAAAGTCTCTTTCCCACAGTCACTCCCTCTGGCTTCTCTGTCTCCCGAACAGCCTTTTAATCACTTATAATCTTTTAATTGTTCGTTTAATTGCCACTGCTGAAACGTTGAGTTTCGTTTCTCCTCGGAGCAGAGTTAGCCCCTCCTCTCAGTCACTCAGTTATACAACCAACAGTCTTTCCACGCTTAAAAGCTTAAAAGCTTTCCAAGCTTAAAAGAAAACTCTTTTCTGAAAGTTAGCAATCGTTCTACCATCCATTCAATCAGCCAGCATTGTAAATACGTCTTTTATTTACCTTCGCCGTACTTCAAAGCTGTCGGTCCGTCACCTCCCTCTGCCAAGCCGGTTGTAAAATCATAAATCTCTTCCAGCTGCATTCTCTTTAGCAAGCTTTCCCCTCTCCTTAGCAGATTAATATGTAACAGATCGCTCTTTTAAGATAGGGAATTTACATTTAATTCACTGCTTCTTTCGGAGGATGAAGGATATACGACCTACCCCATGTTCTGCTAGGCCACGCCCCCTTGAGGAGATTACTGAAAGGGTGAAAGGGTGCAGTTGAACTAGGCATAGATTTTATGTATTTATTTATTTATTTATTTATTGACATTAAGGTCAAGGTTTTGTAATGATTCTGCACAGACACATCTGAGTCATTCCTGGTAAAAATGGTAAAAAGAAATCTGAAAGTTAAATGGACTGAAAGGACATCTCACTCACTTAAATTAACTGCAGTACTAAGAGCAATGCAAGTATCTTCATCCACTTTACAATTCATTCGCTTTGCATCTTCCACTGTACATTTTTCTTGAGGGTCCATACATAATAGACAGCTCAGAGGGACCACTGCAGATAGAAGAGAGGGTTGTAAATCCTCAGGGCCACCTATGTCACTCATTCAAATCTTGACAAAAAGACCCTGAATTTCTACTTATAGATCACAATGTCACCATCCTTCTGTCCAGTCATCTACCCCAAATGGTTCTAGTAGTACTGGTTAGCTTGGAGGTACACTGAGGAAGAGGGGACTGTAAATTCCCATGAAGCATTAAAAACCCTTAAATAGAAGTAATAGTTTATTGACTGGGGTTATATTTAATAAAATGAGTGTCAAACGAGAGTCCATCATCTCAGCTTTGTTTGGCTTACTGGCTAGACATTGGCCAAGGTGTGAGCAGTTTTATTTCTTCCTGAGAGGCTAACTTTGGTTTTCACCACATTCAATAGAACTTAGAATGTCCCCCAAGAGGGGCATTCCCTTCCACCCCATCTGTGATGACAGCCCTGCTCATTTCATTGGCATTTATTGATACCTGTCTGTCTGGACCATTTCTCTAATCTTCCTTTTGATCTTTGAGATGTAGGCGAATGGAACAGACTAACTGAATCCTTATTGGACAGGATTCAGGCCTGCTTTGGGGAAAGAAACAGACTCGGTCACCTTGCTGGACAACCTATGCCAGAAGCAAGACAAGGAGAATGCATCCTTTGTGGTTCTGCTGGACCTCTCAATGGCCTCCTATACCACCGGTCATAGTATCCTTCAGGGATTCTTGGCCAATAAATGGACTCAGAGAAACTTTGTGGCAAATACTTCTGGTACCATTGGCTGAGCATTCATAGAAGGTGTTTTGGGGGAAGTACTCCTACTAAGCCCCTGAGATTTTCACCTATGGGGTTCCACCGGGTTCTATTTGTCCCCCATGCTTTTTAACATCTCCATGTTAAAGTGGAAAATCTATCTACAGATTTCACTTGGGTCCAGCATCATGTTGATGGTACCCATATCTCTCTCTCTCTTTTTCAACTTATGTAAAAGAGGGAAATTGTTGTCTCGATTAATGCCTGAACGGAGCTAGGATGCCCAGGTATGCTACATTCTCTGCAAGTCTATAGTATAGATTGTGGCTGTTATGGTTTGCAGCCAAATCATCATAGAAATAAGAATTCTTCAATGAGCTGACCCAGTAACTGTGTATGATAAGAAAGCTATATTTTCCAGACTAATTTATTTTTAGAATATGTATATACCACTTTCCGTAACCTATATACTGCCTTCCACAGGTGCCTCTTCGCACCCAAATCTCTTGTCACAAATGCCCCCTGGACAAGAAGGAGAACAGGCGTATGAGTCCTCCGTCATGCAGATATTATGAAACCATGAGGGAATTAAATTATACAACCATGAAGGGGCCTTGCCCCACCCCCAATAAGTCACTTCTCAGCGCAAGTCTATGAACCATAATAATTACTAGAGATGCCGTGAAAGCCCAACTGGATCTGGGAGACCAGAGCCTTCCAGCATCTGCCCCCCAGACCCAGTTGGGTGCTCCCAACATTAGCGCAGGCCCCCACCAGCAGCCACCTGCCCACCATGCTGAAAATGTGCACTTCCCCTTCCAGCATCAATGGTGCAGTGTGGATCCAGTGCCCATCCTCTCTGACAAGGTGGTCAGCTCTTCTAAATTCTGCTCCACATAAGATGGCCTCCTGGCGTAAATGGGGGGTGGGCGGCGTAAAGGCCATATAATCTTGTATACCTCTATCGTGTCTCCCCATACCCTACTTTTTTCCAAGTTACACAACCCCAGCTGTTGTAACCCTCCCTTGTAGCCTCTCGCTTTTAAAATACAGAAGTTATAGGCATTTTTCTTTAAAAATGGGGCAGCAAGAAATATCATTTTTTTTTATAATCATTATCTTGAAGACGATGCGGTTCACCTACGATATGAATGAAGACGATAATTTTTTTGGTCCGAAATGACGATAACGATAAACGACGATATTTTTTGGCATGCATACTCCTTGCTCTAACTGTGGCTTAAAGTGTTTTGTGCAACAGCATGGCTTGTGGTTAGTGCTAACCCCAGAAAACTATAGTTTTCCTAACTAAATAGTATGGATTTTTGTCTGAACAGGTCCTGTGTCCAATTACTCTGTAACTGCAGCACACAAGATGCCCTAATCCCTGCTGCTTAACCAACAGCCCCTGCTCGCAGGGTGGCTACATGAGCTTCCAGATGATGCCAGGTCTGCTGCTGATGAAGCAGCTAAACCTGCTGAACTTCTATTTTGTTCTGTTTTAGACAGAGAGCCTATCTACACTACTGCTTTAAAATGGTTTATAACAGTTTTGACAACTGTTGAGGCCCATGACACACTCCATGTACAGTCTTCAAAACATTTTCAAAACATTTTTAAAGTGTTTTATCTTGCGTGTGTAGATAGGCTCAGCTATGGACTGGATTCACATTCTCTGGAAATTCAGCTATCACGTTCTGTGCAGCCCTGTTCCCTGGCAAAACGACGCTTCGGTCCCTGCCTCATGTTGAATCAGGAGGGGTCGTGATGCCTCCATCTTTTATTATATTATTTATTTATTGCATTTATATCCTGTCTATTTCCTCCTTATGGAACCCAAGGCAGTGGACATAACCCTCCTCTTCTCCATGTATCTTCAAAACAAGCTTGTGAGGTAGGCTGGGCTGAGAGCCTGTGATTGGCCCAAAGTCACTGAATGAGGCTCTAATGATCAAATGGAGACCTGAACCCAGATCTTCCGATTCCCAGTCTAACAATCTAACCACTACACCACACTGATTCTTGCCTTCCCTTCAAATGTGGTCCTTTGGCTTGACACCTTTCTGTTAGAGCAGCTTTGATCATACATGTATATTCTAGCATATTTCTACACTCTATCAACTGGAAAATGAGATAAACACCCTTTGCTCCCATGAAGAACAAAAACACCTCTAGTTGCTTTTAAATGATTGCAGAGATGCCAGTCATGATATGGATTTGGCTATAAAACATGGGATGGATATTCTGAGATGAAAAGAGACCAGAAAGATTCAAATTATGAAGTTTAAAAGTTTATTAGGGAAAGAAATTGTTAACAGAAAAATGGCATTACCTATTTTCGGATGAAATGAGATGAGACCAGATCTGTTACATCGACGTTGATGAGACAGCAACATCCCACCTCCCATGGATTAAAATATTTATTGGGGGGAAAACTATACCAACACAGGTTTACTTGCCATACCAATTTATTTTATGATTCTGTGAAAATTAATCCGTATACCTGGAGGTCCAAAATTACCATATCTAAACCCTCTTTCATCTTCCACCCTGAATCCCTCGCACCCTCCACCAGCCTCTAAAAAGAAAAAGAAAGACTCGTGAATTTCGGACAGAGATTGTTCTCACAACCAGGGCTCCAATGACCTCCCCATTTCTGAAACACCTAGAATACATGGAGAAGTGCATTTGACCCTCGTCTCTCTACCACTCAAGTCTGGCTTGATTGTAGGAACCCTGGGCACAACTGCATTCCTTTTTTGAATTAAAGGTTTTATTCTATTTCAACATTAAAAAACATAGAAACATAGAAACGAAACGTACAAAACCAACAACAGTTAAAAGGATTCCCTACCTTTCCCACAACCATTTTATAAATTATTTTAAAGTGAAAGTACAAAAAGCAAAACAAAACCCATCCTCCCCTTTTAACACAACTAAATATTGACATTCTTATTCCCCTAATATTAGAAGTTATTAAAACAGACTTCAAGTGAAAAAAACCCATTATACTTCTCTTATAAAATATTTTCATTCACCATAAGAAAACCCTCTTCTCTTCTCTTACTTAGTTTTAAAATTTAAACAAACCTTTCTCCCTTTCTCCCCCTTGTTTCTCCCTTGTTACAACATAAAACTTCACATATTTTTCTATCTACTTCAAATATTTCCATATTTCATTATTTTCTCTTATAAAATTTTTTAAACTTGTCCCAAATAACAACTTCTGAACGATTTTAAACTTATAGCCTCCACAGAGTTTTCAATCTGTCTGCAATTATTTCAATCCTTGTATACAAATACACAATACTTATTGCTTCATTATTATTATTATTATTACTATTATTATTATTATTATTATTATTATTATTATTATTTCCCTTTCCAATTCCAACCATCTCCTGTCCCAACAGCTATTCTTATTCATATTATACGTCTTTTATCCCTCTAATAATAAAAAAAGAAAAACAACATGCCCCACAAGTCCCCCCCCAAAAAACACCACATCTTGATGTTAATGCTTCTCATTGCCAGATTCGCTAATGTCTCTCCTGTAAAGTCCGCCTTTCTCCATAACTGTTCCAAACAGCCACCTGCATCTCCCAAAGCTCAGCTCCAGTCTTATGATGTTGATGTTGATCCATCTCTTCAAGATTTCTCCTGCAAATTCCACCTTCTCCATAACAGATCCCAGCAAAACTTTGCATCTCATAAATACATCTCCAGTCTTTTAATCTCTTCCACCATTCTCCATCACAGCTCGAAGCACAACTCTGCATCTAAAAATGGCCATGTTTTCCCTTTGTTCTTCACCATGTTTATCCTTCTCTTTCCCCCTCTGTTCTCCATTTTAACATGCAGTTTTTTAAAAAAGCACTTTTTCCTTAATTATTCTCTCACAACAGTCAATTTTCTTCTAAAAATCCTCATTCCATAAATGTTTCTCTCAAACAGCAAACGACCCATAGCTGTACTTTTCTTTGAAGAAGATAAATCAACTCACCAACTGGATGATGTGTAAAAAAACATTCCTTTATCTCTACGTACTCGATGTTAACCAATTAATCACTGCAGCAGTAACTCTTCACTCCCAATGTTTTACTCCGTTGAAAAAAATAAAAGTTAATCAATCTTGTAGTTAATTCTGGAGAGACTTTCGTATGTCAGCAAATCGTCTTTCCCTCTGCCTTTAAATTTCCTCTTGTGCTTCCTCCGGATAATGATTATTTGAAATGACTCTCCCACTGCATACTGGGAGAGAATGATTAAATATCTGCCAGCCAGTTGTTAACCCTCACTTCTCTGCCTTTCGCTGCACCAAAGGCAGCCCGTTCGCCGTCTCGATGTTAACATTCTCGGGGAATGAAGACAGAACGACCTTACATTCTGGATCAGCATCTGAGCGATGTTAACCACAGTCCCACTCCCGCATGTTGAAAATCTGACGAAACAACTTCATTACCCCATGGGATGAGCTCACAGGACCCTTTGTGGCACACTCTTCGCATTTCCCTTTTCTGGGAAATATTAAGCTCCATCTGGGAAGCTCCCAGAGAGCTACCGCTGTCCAGTCACGGCAGAGTTCAAAACTCTGCTGCTCGGTCGTCCAGCACGACTGCATTCCTAATTTGTAATAATTTTATTAATTTCAACATATAACACAAAAAATACACAATACTTAAAATCCTCAACAACCCCCCGTGCTCCCTTCCCCCTGAGACCTTCTTACTCAATTGCTTATAAATTTTTCCAAAACTGCATTGATTCTTTAGACGGTGTACAACCTATCCCCTTTTCTAAAACATATTCTAGAAACATAGCCCAAATCCTTCCAAAATCATTCTTTTTAGTTAATCCCATCTTAACTTTCATTATACAGGTTAATCTATCATTAATAGCAATATCCCACACTCCTTTATACCACTCTTCCATACTATAATCCCCTTGTATTTTCCAATTTTTAGCTATCATAAGTCTTGCCGGTGTCAGGAGATTATTTATTAATTCTTTAATATTATTATTACCATATTCTTTATCAAATCACCCCAATAAAGCTATATTCAGACTTGCCTCTACCTTTTTATCTACTATCTCATTTATCTCCTTAAAAACTCTCTCCCAACATTTTTTAACATGTTCACAAGTCCACCACATATGGTAATATGTCCCCAATTCCTGACATCCCCTCCAACAAAAACTTGAAGCCTTCTTATCTATCTGATGTAGTCTTACAGGAGTGAGATACCATCTCCAGATTATTTTATACTGATTTTCTTTTATCCTTATTGAAAATAACTTTAAATTTCTTGATTCCCATATCTTTCTCCAGCTGTCCCCAGTGATCTGAATTTTCAAATCCTCTTCCCAGATTGTTTTCAAGCTATCTTGCACCATATCCTCCTCCAATAATATCTTATAAATCTCACTCATTAAACCTTTTTTACTTTTACTTTTATTTCCTCCCACCTTCTCTCTAACCTCAATTAACTTTTCAAAACTTGTTTCCTTTCTACACTCATTTTTCTTCTTCCATTTTACTGTCCACTGTTCCAATTGCATACTCTTGAACCATAAATTTTCCTGACCCATTAAAATTTCTTCTATTTGTTTTTTATTAGTCATTTTCATTACCCAATCTTTCAGTTTAATTTTTTTTTCCCCTTAATAACCCCTCCAATTCTCCTCTCAAATTACCTGGGAAGTTATCCATCAAAACCACTGGGGACAGAGGGGAAATTCCTGGCATTAATTTCTTCTTATATTTTTCCCAAATTTCTCTAATATTTCTTAAGATGGGATTTACTATTTCTTTCAGTTGAGTCTTTTGTATATTGCTAAAGAAAACATTTTGTAGCTTTAGCTCTATTTTCCTTGTCTGCGGTTCTAACCATTCTAAATCCTCACCCCCAACTATGCCCTTATAACATGCCTTAATTGGTTAGCAATATAATACATCTTTATATTCAGTAAACCTAAGCCTCCTTCCCTTTGATTCTTATACCATTTTGTTTTATTTATTCTTGACTTCTTGTCCCCATTGCAATAATTATTTATCATACACTGCCAGCTTTTAATTTCTACATCCGTTATCTTAATTGGTAACATCCTAAACAAAAAATTAATCATTGGTAATATCTTCATTTTAATTACCGCTATTCTACCAAACCATGACAGCTTAACCTTCCTATAAGCCTCTAGCTTCTGTAATATTTTAATTTTTAATCTACTAAAATTTATTTCCTCTAACGTTTCTAACTCTTTAGAAATTTAAACTCCTAAATAACCCAATATATTTTTAACCTTCAAACCTAATCTTAAACTTAACTCATCCTCTTCTACTTTATCATAGTTAAAAAGCATCATATTGGATTTTCCTCAATTTATCTGCAACCCCGTAACCTCTCCAAATTCCCTCAAATGTTTTTTAAGTCCTTCTATATTCCCCCCCGGATTTTCTAATGTCAGTAAGGTATCATCCGCAAACATATTAATTTTTATTTTATCCTGTTCTCCAATCCCTTTTAATCTCTCATCCTCCCTAATACCATTTGCTAACATTTCAATCACAATTGCAAACAATATCGGGGAGAGAGGACACCCTTGTCTAGTACCCCGGGCTAGGGTAATCTGTTGTGTTAGGCCATCATTTATCATCACCTCTGCCTTGTTATTTGCATACAACTGATTAATCACCCCCACAAATCTTTCTCCAAAGGCGAATATTTTTATAATAGTTTTTAACGCCGGCCATTCAACGCAATCAAAAGCTTTAAAAATATCCAGTGCTATCAATCCTGCTTTTAAATTTCTTCTTTTAATACTATTTATTATGTTTAAAACCCTCCCTATTAAATTTGGCATTTGCTTCCCTGGAATAAATCCACATTGATCCTTTTTTATATAATCATTTATAAAAGTATTTAATCTTTTTGCCATAATCGCTGTAAAATTCTTAGCATCCTGATTAATGAAAGAAATAGGTCTATAAGAAGCTGGATCCATCAAATCTTTGTCCACTTTCGGAATTAAGATTATCAATGAATGTTCCCACAACGGCGGGGTCTTCTCTCCCTTTATTATATTATTAAATAATTTCTCCATTTTTGATAATAAAATTTCTTTAAATATCTTATAGTACTCCGGCCCCAATCCATCCACTCCTGGAGATTTCCCTCCTTTCAATTTGTCAATAATCCCCTCTATTTCTTTTTCCGTCACTAAAGCTTCCATATAATCCCTATCCTTATCTTTTAATTTTACCTTCCAATTTTTCTCTACATATTCTTGTATTCTCATTTGTGGAATCGCCTCTGAAGTATATAATTCCCGATAAAATCTCTCAGTTTTTTTTAATTTATCCTTCATTAAATTGCATTTTCCCCATCTTATCTTTAATTGTCCCTATTATATTTTTCTCCTTCTTTGATTGCGTTGATCTCGCCAGCATTTTAGAATTTCTATTACTATACTCAAAGAAATTCCTTTTCAAATATATTAATTCTTTTTGAACTCTTTCTATATCCTCCCCCTCTAATTCCTTTTTTTTTTGCTTGGAGTTGGGCATATATATGCATATCCTTATTATTCCTAAATTGTTGCTCTAATTCCTTAATTTCTTCTTCAATCTTTTTACTATGTGCCTCTTGTTGTCTTCTTAATTTACACGATTCTCTAATACAAATACCTCTTACTACTGCTTTCATCGTGTCCCAAACCATCCCCTGCGAGATTATCCCTGATTCATTTATTTCCCAAATACTTTTAATCTCCTTTTTCATTTTCTCAACAATATTTTTGTAATTTAAAATTTTAGTATCTAATCTCCATCTTTTTGCTTCTCTATAATCCTTCTTCACTTTGATATCCATACTCATTGCTGCGTGATCTGAAACTTTAATTACATCTATTTCACAATCCATAATCTTCGAAAGCATATTCTTTGTCACAAATATATAATCAGTCCTAGAGAAACTCTTATATTTTGGCGAATAAAAAGTATATTTTGTTTCATCCCCCTTTATTACTCTCCAAATATCCTTTAATTCTTTATGCTCCATTACTCTTGCTAAACCTGTTTTCCCTATACCTTTTAAATTATCTTTATCTTTCCTTCTATCCATCACCATATTGAAATCACCTGCCATTACAATATTTACATTCCCTACATTCCCAATATTTCTAAACACTTTATCATAAAATTCCACTTGCTTTACATTTGGCGCATATACATTAACCAAAATACATTTTTCTTCCCCCAGGAGACCATGTAATATAATAAATCTTCCCTCCGCATCCTTTACCACCTTAACAACATTAAATGCACATTTTTTAGAGATTATTATCGCAACCCCTCTTGCTTTGGAAGTCCCATATGCTTTCTCATATATGCCCATGTCCCCCAATTTTAATTGATTTCTTCCATCTTCTTTTTGATGCGTTTCTTGTAAAAATATTATATCAGCTTTCTTTTTTCTCAAAAGCCCTTCAATTCTCTTCCTTTTGATAACACTACCCAGCCCATTTACATGTACAGTTATAAATCTTAATTTGCTTCCCATATCTCCATTTTTGGTTTTCCCTTCAGGTCTCATTCTGTGACACATTTAACCCCCCCTCCCCCCTCCCCCACATATACCCCCCACTTCCCCCTTCAAACCCCAGGTCACCCCGGGCAATGGTTCTTCTTCCCCTCTTCTTAGAATCCACCGGGGGGGATGGCAAACACCCGACATGGAACCCAAACAGAACCCCCTCTCCTTTTCTTCCATTGTTATCCTTCTTTAAAATCTCTCTCAGTCATAAAGCACTTCCTCCTGCTGCCCCTCCTTCTTCTATATCTTTATCTTCCTCCATCAGCCCCAGGGTCTTCAGCAATTCCAGCCCTTGCTCACACGAATTTATTCTCTGTTGTTTACCCTTGTAGATGAATCTCAAGAAGACGGGGTACCCCCAACTATAAACAATTGAATTCTTGTGTAAAATGGTTGTACAAAGCTTCACACTCTTCCTCCACTGGATGGTCTGGTAACAAAGATCCTGAAATATCTGAATTGGTGAAGACTGAAACATCACTTGCCCAGCACTTCTGATAATCTGCATTAATTTCTCTTTTTTGTAAAAGCTGGCAAATCTCACAATTATGTCTCTTGGCAGCGTCCCACTTCTTTTGGGGCCCACTCTATGGACCCTTTCCACATCCTCTTCGATCCAAGATCCCTGGGGGTCTAATCCCATTATCCATTGCTTGACATTTGCTTTCAGACTCTTTAGGTTTTCTGCTTGCTGTTCAGCAAAAAATCTTATGCGAATATTCATCCTCCTATCTCTGTCCTCCATAGAGATTAGCCGTAGATCCAAATCTTGTACTCGCTCTTCATGGTGCTCCAGTTTATCCCTGTTTTGAACAATCTGTTGCTCCAACGATTCATATCTGTCACTTATCTTTTGAAAACTCGTTTGCAATTCTACTTGAGAGGACTGAATCTTTTTCACCTCAACCATCATTTCCTGCTTGTGCCGCTCCATCAAGCCTAAAAGATTGGCCTGAAACGTCTCCAGGCACAGTGCTTCTGTTTGTTGTTTCGTTGCCTTGGGAACCGTTCCTGGCTTAGAGTCATCTTTCATATTGCCAGCAGCAGATGCCTGCCGAGCAGCCTTGCCGTTCGCCATATCTGCGGCCGAATTGCAGATCTCTTAATTAGGATAAAACGCTTTTACTTTACAGTCATCCAGGAGAGAGTCAAAGTCCGTCCGCTCACTCCATGACCAACGCTCCACCCCCCGGCACGACTGCATTCCTGTTTGATGCTGTTTACTGTGAAATAGTCCACAACTGTTGTCTTTCCAGTACTGTAGTCACATAAGTCCTTTGTTGCACAGCCATGTAAAAGAAAGCTCTAGGCATGCAGTGAAAGCCCAACTGGAACTGGGAGAACACAGCCTTCCAGCGTCCGCCCCCTCAGACCCAGTTGGGTGCTCCCAACATGAGCGCAGACCCCCACCAGCAGCCACCTGCCCACCATGCTGAAAATGTGCACTTCCCCTTCCTGCATTAATGGCTCAGTGTGGATCCAGTGTGATTGCTTGGCCCATCCTCTCTGACAAGGTGGTCTGCTCTTCTAAATTCTGTTCCACGTGAGAGGGACTATGTGATCCAGGAGGGTGGTTTAATGGGGGGAAATGAGAAAATAAATTAGTAAATGACTAGTAAACGCCAGCCTTTTCCATTGCACTTCTACCTACAGAAAGCAAGCCAGAATGTGAGAAACCATGCAGCCATCTACGTAGACAGCCCGTTGCTAGTTTGCAATTTTACTCACGTGCAGAGATGTAAGTCTTATTAGAATGTGGGCAAGTTTGTACATGGGTCTAACGAGAACACATCATGTAACAACACCATTCTGTCTCCCTGTGACAACTGGATCAGGTGAGGCTGTGCAAGTCCTGGACTAGCGCCTAGACTCAGAAATGGGCTAGATGACGGCCAATTAACTGAAAGCCAATCATGGCTAGATTGAAGCCCTGCATGAGCTTCCAGATGATGCCAGGTTTGCTGCTGATGAAGCAGCTAAACCTGCTGTACTTGTATTTCTTTCTGTTTTAGACAAATATGGGCTGGATTCACATTAGGGATGTGCACGCCCAAAATTATCGTATCGTCATCATAATTTCGGACCAAAAAAATTGTAGATGATTTGTATTGTATCGTATCTCCGATGATTATCGGAAATACGATGTTATATCGTTTCTACATTTTGCCCTAGAGAGAGTTGCTTTTGAGTCTGAAAGGCCTAAAACTTCTTCATTTTCCAAGTTACAGGTACAAAACTCGGTCACAGTGCAGACTGAGTGTTGCTAGTCATGTGTCCCATATTACAGAACAATCGGTGCAAGCGTTACTTGGAAGTAAGTTGTCAAAAATACACTGTTTCAGGTGGCATAAGTGCTCCTTTTTCAAGAGACACCCAGTACTCATGGGCATTCCACACAGATGGCCTTGAGGGGACTCATCTGTGCCCAATTTCAGAAACACAGCTGCAGCTGTTACTCAGAAGTAAGCTCTCTCAACAACATGTGTCGTGACCCAAGCCCCACCCCAGGCTTCTGCTCACAAACTTAGGCAAACTGACAACACGCTCCAAACAGTGAGACTCCTTTATTTGTGAAATCACACGGAAATCAAACATAATGGTTTCATTTCTGCATACATCCACATAAAGCTGATGAAGGCCAGACAGCTTTAGGTACAGCAGCTTGATGCGAACCAGAAACAGCAATCACTTGGGGAAACATGTGTAGGGTTGCCCTTGTCCTATTTGAGCAGCACACCTGCTGCCTCATCAAGAACAAGACCAGTGCTCAGGGAGAACCTCCAGCACAGGGATGCATGAAGCCCGGCAAAGACAGATTCATCTTGCACGAACCAGACTCAGCCTGCCGGAAAACACTGAGCTGATCACACCAGCAAGATATCAGGGCACGAACCTCTTCAACCTAGGAAACCTCCCTTGCCCATAACTTTGGCTCTGAGGAAGGCTCTCTCGCAAGTCACACACACACACAATCCAGAAGAGACACAGTCAGCCTAGGAAACTTTCCCTGTCCTGTACTTTGGTGTCATGCAGGGAAAGCTCTCTCTCAGGCCATAGAACATGATCCAGAAACAGTAACAGCAAGTCCAAGTCTATGAAAAGTAAGGGTGTGCACTGGATCGGGTCCGATCCATGATCCGGATCCGATCCAGGGAAAATCAGATACAATTATCTGATTTCCTATCTCACCGCTGGATCGTTCAATCCAATCCGATCTGATCCGGAAAGGTCCTGATCCAGATCAGATGGACTGGAGGATCAGTGGGCGCCCGCCGCCACCTGCCGCCACTTCCATCGGTGGGCACCAGCGGGCACCTGCTGATGGAAGCGGACGGGGGGGGTCTTCCCTGGTGGGGCTGTCTGCTTCCATCGGCAGGTGCCAGCGGGCGCCCACCGATGGAAGTGGAGAACGGGGGCAGGGGACTTACCTTCCGGGGACGTCCGCTCCCGTCCTCCGCTGGCTGCTACTGCTAACAGGCTTCGCGGCCTGCCCCTAGGTAGCGCGCCAGGTGATGTCATCACCTGGCACGCAACTCAGGAGCAGGCCACGAAGCCTGCTCGCAGTAGCAGTCAGTGGTGGACGGGAGCGGGTGTCCCCCGAAGGTAAACAGGGGGGAGGGGGGCCCATGGCCCGCTTACTTTCTGTGGCCATTCGCTCCCATCCGCCGCTGGCCCACTTGCATTGGCTGCCTGTATGTTTCCGAGCCTGATTCAAGGTGCTGGTTTTAACCTATAAAACCTTACATGGCTTGGGACCACAATACCTGATGGAAGGCCTCTCCCAACACGAACTTACCCATACACTATGATCAACATCTAAGGTCTTCCTCCGAGTGCCTACTCTGAGGGAAGTTCGGAGGTCAGCAACAAGGGAGAGGGCCTTCTCTGTGGTAGCCCCCCAATAGTGGAATGATCTCCTCAACAAGGCCCGCCTGGCACCAACATTGTTATCTTTTCGGCGCCAGGTCAAGGCTTTCCACTTCTCTCAGGTAATTAGCAATATCTGATGAGCCTGGGTTTGTTTTGTTTTTAGGCTTCTAGCTTTTAAAAGTAATTATAGTGATTTTAAATGTGTGTGTATATTGTATGTTTTTGCTGTTTAAATTTTTGTATATAGTTTTTAATTGTTTTAATCTTATGTGAACTGCCCAGAGAGCTTCGGCTGTGGGTTGGTAAATGTAATAAAATAATAAATAAATAAATCAATAAATAAAGACAAGGATGCCTACACCTAGCTGAGAGCATGAGTTCAGAGGGTAGGATGATCACCTTGGTGGAAGTTCTGGAAATTGTAGCCAGGGTCAAGCATCATTAAAGGCATCAGACAACAGAAAGTGTAGAATTATCTTCCCAGCAATCTGGGTGCAAACAGGTAGGGGCTTCCAGAAAGCATTTTATCCACAAGCTTGTAATTTCAGAATAATTATAGGAAATGCTAGTTCAACCTGCAGGTGCTTGGAACATCCTGAAATTACAGGATGTTCCAAGCACCTGCCCATGTTTTTGGAACACATCTAGATCCTCCACATACATGCATTTGGGGTGATGGTATTGGACTGGCAGATGACTGTTGTTGAGTGTACCTGGATAGCAAACCTGGGTTGATAACAACACAATGATGAAAACGTCTTAAGATCTTAATGGATGAAGAACATATGCTCTGGGCAGGTTCAGGCAGGAAAAGGTAGCCTCTCAGATATCCTGACCCAAGCTGATTAGTGGTTCTCTCAGCAACGAAGACCAGTGGCTCCACTTTCGTTGATGCTTTGGATCCGTTCTGGGTTTTAGTCAAAACAAGTCAGAACTCTAAAGGAGTTATCTAAGGTTGTGAACCCTACCCCCAATATAGGTTCAGCACCTTGGATAGCTCCATATCTGGCATCCAGCACGCTTGGTGCAGTTCACCAACCTCCCTGGAACCCTGAAATCCCCCTTGAGCCGGTGTATCACCAGCGCTCCCCTGTGGAGGCAGAGGAGGACCCAGGAGCAGAACAATGAAACGGCATCAAAAACAGTCGTGAGGATGTGCTGTGTTTCAGGTTTCTATAACTAGGATGAGGAGGGGCAGGTTGCAAATAAACACGAAACAGAATTAACTTTACTTGAAAGGGTTAGTTCAATACATTTGATTCCTATTTGGGCTAATTGTTTTCTTCAACAATTAGCCCAAATAGGAATCAAATTTATCCAACTCCCCTTTGAACCCACAGTTCTCTCTGAAGAGCATTGCAGGCTCCCCCTCCCATGTCTCCATGGCTGCTCTGTCCTATTTATTCTTTCTCTCCAGAAAGGCTTGAGCCTCCGAATTTTGCCCTCCTGGCGCACCTCTGCCTTTTCCACTTCCTTGCCCTGGGCTGCCTGTCCGGCCACAGTTTTTGGCAAAGCCGGCTTTACTCACCTGCTCAGTCAGTGGTGCAGAAAAGAGTCTGGGGTCCCTCTCTCCATCCTGGACAAACCCCTAATCTGTGCTGGCCCAAAATAACAAGGAGGCACTTTCAGCAAATGCTTCAGTGGGAAGTGCTTCACACAAACCTGGCTTTTTATACAAATTTAACTTCACAAAGGCAACTCAGCACATGCCTGCCAATCCTGTGTTGTTGTTGTTTCAGATCTCCAGTGTTCTGAAACCTTGTAAAAGTTCACAGAAGCTTGTACTTGCAGAATCCTCTCTGAAATATCTCAGCACCAGAAATATCTCAGCGACAGCAGTTACCTGGCTGCCTTACAAAAGCAATGACACGTCAGCTTTGCAATATCATGTACACACAGAGAAATGAGGTAATGGTCACAAAACCTCCATGTAGACGATTCAGCCTCAATCTTGACCATGGCTATACTTTGGTTCATTTAATTTCTGCCTTCACAGGGCCGAAGGCGCAATTGATAACCTTGCTAGGTCCAGGTGACATTTTTATGCTGCATGCCTTTCTTTGGGCTGCACTTCCCTCCACAGGTGCCAGGAACAGGGCTCAGGGATACCCCCCCCCAAAAAAAAACCACAATGTGGTATCTAGAGCTGCTACGGAGTGCTCAGAGGATCAAAATTAACTTTTTATAGAGCCCCCAAATGATCCACAGATTGCATGTTGCCCACTCCTGGTCAAACAAGTGTGGCCTCTTTTTTGGTTCCCTGTAACAACTTCTGTTTTTGGAACTTTTTTTATTTGTTGTTTACCGAGAAGCTCGGTTTCACCATGTTGGCCATGAGTACCAGGAGTTTAGTGGATTTATCTGGATATATCATCCATTTGGATGCTAAAGACAGTCTAGACAGTAAGGCTCTTTTACCCTATTTTGGAATTTGTAACCAAACTTTCCAAGAGTTTCCAAGTATCCGTGACCCGCCAGGAAGTGAGCTCCTGTGTGTTGGCCTTGCTCTGAAACACTATAAATATAGCTGCTCCAATAGTTTAGCCTAATTTAGGGTGACCAGATAAAATCCAGGTCAGGGCTCATGTAACTTTAACAGTTGTAGAGAAAAGGGAATTTCAGCCAGTGTCATTTGTATATAATTAGTTCCTGGTGAAATTCCCTCTTCATCACAACAGTTAAAGTTGCAGGCACTATACTAGAGTGACCAGATACAAAAGAAGACAGGGCCCCTGCAACTTTAACTGTTGTGATGAAGAGGGAATATCACCAGGATCTAATTGCATACAAATGACACTGGCTGAAATTCCCTTTTCTCTATAACTGTTAAAGTTACATTAACCCTGACCTGGATTTTATCTGGTCACCCTAGCCTAATTTGTCTTGAGATCTAATAATTCTGCCCCTCATGTGGCCAACCTAGTGCTACCTCCTCCTGAGCTCCCTACATAGAGCTGCCTCATGATTTCCCTTTCACCCTCCCCCCTTCGTATTCGATTTACAATAATTTCCACATCTGTCATTCTCCTTCGCTATGATTAGTATTAGAAGTTGTGTCCCAATCCATGCATGCGAACTAAACATTCTTGTGTTTTGTACAGCATTTGTGATAAAATAAAACTTGCATGCTTTTCTCTTCAGCTAATTTTCCTCATGAGATTTATTTGTCCACTTGATTGGAGGATAGTGCATGATCTACTATGGGCAGACCGTGCTATGAGGAAAATCCCTCTGTTTCCATGTTCATTGTGACACATTTACATGTGCAAGTTCAATCATCAATCAATCATAGTTTATTAAAGTCAATAGACCATAAAAAAGAAAAAACATAAATACAGTTTGTCATTACGTAGCAAAGAGAGAACTGAGAAGAAGAAAAAAGTTTTCTTTACATGCTTCCAGCCTGACGCTCACTTTGTGGCAATCACTTCTTGCAGCAGATATCAAGGCGCCAGAAGAACATGTGCCGTACATTTAGATGCCTTTGGAGCTGTTTGTAGCCATGATTTCCAGCATCCAGAGTGAAGAAACAGGTTTTAGGCTGGATTGGATGGGGCACCTGGAGAAACCTCATCTGGTTCCAGAAACCATCTCACCATTTCCCGTCACTCAAGACTGGATACCTGTGTCATGTGATGGCATTTCTGGGAAAATGCAGAATTTCATTCAAAGTCATTGTCTGCATCCTCCCAAACCAGCGTGATGGGCAGGTGGCTGCTGCTGAGGGTCTGTGCTCATGTTGGGAGTACTCAACTGGATCTGGGGGTCCAGACGCGGGAGGGCACTGGTCTTCCAGTCCCAGTTCAGCACTCACGGCATCCCTAGTAATCGGTATGGTGCAACGACCTGCGCTGAGAAGTGGCTTCAGGGTTTTAGGGGTGGGGCAAGGCACCTTCATGATTTCATAATATCTACAAGATGGAGGACTCATATGCCTGTGTTCCTTCTTTTCCAGTTGGCATTTAGGAGGAGAGTTTTGTTTTACATGGCAGTGCAGCAAAGGACTTCTGTGGCTACACAGAACTGGACTATTTCACAGCAGACATCACCAAAACGGAATGCAGTAATGATCAGGCTTCCCACAATCCAGCCAGACTTGGGTGGTAGATAGATGAGGGTGAAATGCTTTTCTCCACGTATTCTAGGTGTTTTAGACATGGGGAGGACATTGGAGCCCTAGTGGCAAGAGCAACCCCTGTCCAAGACTCCCGACTCTTTCATTTTCTTTTTAGAGGCTGGTGGAGGGTGTGAGGGATTCAGGGCGGCAGATGAAAGCGGGTTTTAGATAAGCTAATTTTGGGCCTCCTGGTGCATGGATTAATTTCTATGGAAGCATAGATCACGGAATTTGATATAACCGGGTCATTTCATTTGAAAATAAGCGATCACATTTTTTCTGTTCACAATTTCTTTTAGGGCTGTGCACGAATCTGTGCACAGCACTCCCTCCTGCCGTCCCGCTCTCCCTGCTTACCTGCTGCCTCCTCCATGTCGTCCTGACATCATCCTCTCTCCTCGCTGTGTGCCGCCACATTTCCTGCTCGCGGCGGGTGACATCATCACCCAACGCGAGCGGGAAATGCGGTGGCACACAGCGAGGAGAGAAGACAACGGGGGACGACGCGGGGAAGGCAGCAGGTAAGAAGGGAGAGTGGGGGGAGTGAGGGGGAGAGTGGGATATAAATGCAATCAATCAATCAAGAAATAAGAAATAGAAAGATGAAGGCATCAAGACTCCTCCTGATTCAACGTGAGGCAGTGACTGCAGCGTGGTTTCGCCAGGGAAAAGGGCTGCACAGAAAGCAAAGGCTGAATCTTCAGAGCAGATGAATCCAGCCTGTCTGTCTACACCAGAAAGAACTAGATGTACAGCAGATTTAGCTGCTTTGTCAGCAGAACACCTGGCATTGTCTGCAAGGTCACGCGGAGGCACTGTGTACAGGGCTGGGTGGCACCAGCAGCTTAGCAAGCACCCAATGAAGTGGGGCATGGGCAAATCCATTCTCTCCCCCAGTCCACGCACACACCTCATTCAATTTCTGAAGAACAAAACCATGTTCAAGTGTTCAAAAACAAAGAGTAAAAAGCCCTGCATGAGAAGAGGCGTGTGACCTGTATCCTTGGGGCCCCTCCACACAAGCCAGAATCTCGTGGAATCCTCCACAAAGCATCTCCTGGAGATATTAATCCCCAGACAGGTTCATAGTGATGTTCATCATTCCCACCTCTATCATTCACTATAAGTAGTGTTAGTATTAACATGATGGTCCATGCTCTAAGGGGGTTCATAGACTAACTAAACATTCTTTTCTCCTGATTTTTGAAGGCTATAAGAAGACTATAAACCAGTAGCTCAGCACTGAAAAAAGAAAGATAAGGATTGTAAAGATAATACAAGATTTGAGAAAATAATAGAATCAAGAGAAAAGGAGGGGGGAAATAAAAGCAAAATAGGTATGATAAGTGAAATTTATAAAATATTGATAGAGGATAGAGATTAACAGGATTCTCTTAAAAAATATGGGAAGATGATTTAACAAAACAAATTAGTGATTATAACTGGGGGAGGATATGGGAATCAAGAATGTTAAAGTTACTATCAGTAAGGATAAAAGAGAATTATTATAAACTAATTTGGAGGTGGTACTTAACACCAGTAAGATTACATCAAATAGACAAGAAAATTTCAATGTTATGTTGGAGGGCTTGTCAGGAGGTTGGAACATACTTTCATATGTAGTGGACATGTGAACATGTACAAAAATTTTGGAAAAGGGTTTTTAAAGAAATAAGTGAAATAATGGGAAGTAGTGTCAAAATAAGTCCAAATTTGGCATTACTGTCTATTTTTGATAAAGTTTATGGGAATCAAAATATGAAGGATTTGATTAACAACCTCCTACCACCCGTTAGATTAATGATAGCGAAGCATTGGAAAATACAAGGAAATTATACAATAGAAGAATGGTATAAAGAGGTATGGAATATTGTGATTAATGATAAATTAACATGTAACATAAAAGTAAAGAGGGGAATATCTAAGAAGAATGATTTTGAAAATATATGGGGGGCATTTTTAGAGTTTGTTTTGACTAAGGAGAAAGGTTGTACAACTTTAAGATATTCTTTACAATTTTGGAAGAATGTATAATAGAATAGAATAAAAGAAGGTCTCAATGGGTTAGGGGAGCACTGGGGGGTGTCAAGGTTATGTTAGTATATATTATTTGTATGTTTGTGTTGTATTATATGTTGAAAATAATAAAAATATTATAAAAAAATAAAATAAACCAGTAGCTTATGTCAATGAATACAAAATTATATCAAATGAGGCCCCAAAACTGACTTCAGGTCACTCCCGACATTGGCTCAATTCAGATGACACGATAATCAATGGTGGGTTGACTAACCCTAACCCTCACGCTAACCCTACGGGGTACTCCCCACACAACATGGTAATAAATCATCAACAGTGGTGTGGATGAGGATCAGCATTGAGTTGACTATGGCAGCATTTGGATGACACAATAGACAAAACAACTGACGATTGTTTCCCCCACACAAGTTGTTTATTGTGTCGTCCAAATTGAGCCATTGTGGTTACCTCTCTGAAGCAACAATGACCAGGAAAGCCCAGCAGTCTTCTCCTAACTAGAAAAAAAGTTTTCTTTCCATGCTTCCAGACTGACTCTCACTTTGTGATAATCACTTCTTGCAGCAGTTTGCCAGGAACAGAAGAATATGTGTTGTATAATTAGATGCCTTAGGAGCTGTTTGTGGATCTGATTTCCAACATCCAGAGTGAAGAAACTGGTTTTCGGCGGGATTGTTTCCAGAACCATGCCACCAGTTTCCATCACTGAAGTGTGAATACCTGTATCATGTGCCAGCATTTCTGGGAAAATACAGACTCTCACTTCAAGTCATTCCCAGCATCCTGACAAACCAGTTGTTTCCAGCTTTTGCCCTTTGGGTCTGCTCCCTGGCCTATAAATTGCACTGCAGACGTCCCCTTTGACTTCAGTCACCTTGGTTGATCCAGCTCTGTGGAAAGTTGTCCCTGGCTCCTGATCTCTGCATCGCTATGAAGGCACTCCTGAACACTTGCCTCCTCTTGGCCTTGTTTTCTCCAGGTGAGTATGAACCAGAAGTCCTGGGTTCTTCATGGGGAGGAGGCACCTGGGGAGGGCAGCATATAGATTATGAAGGGTGGTATATAGATATCCTAAACTAATAAAGAGGTCTCGAAATTGTAATTTTCTCATCCTACAAAGTTTCTGGTTCAGATTTATTAAGCCCTTTCAAGAACTACACTTCCTAGGATGAGTTGGCTGGATGGCCAGATCTACACCAAAAGGCACATGACATGTTGAAAACAGTTTGAAAACTGTATATGATGTGTGCCCTTGGCCCCAACAGTTGTTGTCACTATTGGTATAAACCATGTTAAAGCACTAGTGTAGAACCTGCCCATGACAGTTACAATCTATGCAGTCGACTTGCTGCATATATGGACATCGTATCCCTCCTTCGGGCATCCAGAATGAATGTGTGAAAGGGGAAGCAGGGCCTCGCAGATTATTCCAACATCTGTTTCTCTGCAGAGGAAGCTTGAGAGCTTTGCAAGATGAGTGCAGAGGTCTTCTATGGCCCAAAGGTCAAGATGAGCACACAGTGGACACCTGAAAGATCAAGGGGCTGGAACTTCTACACTATGTGGGAAGGTTACAACAGCTGCCGTTGTGTAGCTTGGGGAAAATAGGAGGATAAAGGGAGACATGATAGAGGTCTACAAGATTAAATGGCCTTTACGCCCACCATTTACGCAACATGGAACATGCGAGATTTTTGGGGCCTCCATTGTGTGCAGCAATGGAGGTGCTGGATCAGGGCAGACAGCTGCTGGGCACTCATCGGGCACTCATGGACCCTTACAGATGCTCACGGTTTGAGCTGGGTTGGGCAGTGGGGGTGGGTGGCAATAGCGGGCAGCAAAGGTCAGCAGCGGGCAGTGGCGTTGGATCGGGGAACATCCAGTGAGCTGGATGCGGGTGGGTCTGTTCATCACTACCACTGAATCTAACAAAACTAAAATGATTTTCCATCGTCTGACACTCATTTTATTCAATGTAATTTTAGTTAACATACGATTACTTGTATTTAGGCTTTTTGAAATGTTTCCTATGGATTTACACTCCTCTCTCAATCAGCGTACCTTCAAACCTATCTGTATCACCAGAACCATTCCGAGTACATGACTGGGAAAAAAACAGATCATGGAACTGTCCTTGATGTTTAGAACCCTTTCTTGTATCTGCAGTGACACCTTTACAATGTCTAAACTGTGTTAACCTTGGAGGAAGATGTGATGATGCAGATGTGGAATCTGTGCAGTGTGAAGAGGATCAAGATATTTGCCTTGTCTTCAACATTGCAACAACGCTAGGTGAATGAGAAAGTGTCTTCAGTCCAGATGACATACTAAGTCATGGTAGTTAAGCAGTTTGAGCTGAACATGATGGCTTAGCGTGTCATGTCAACCATTCCTAGCCATGGTGGTTACAGAAACATGCTTTTAACAAGTTCACTAAGCATTTGCTGCAAAAGGGTAAGCGGCCTAACCATGGCATAGCATGGCTGTGTTTTCATCAGTTTGTCTCTGTATCATCCATAGATAACTCGCATGTGTCTGTAAGGAATCACTACAAAACTAGGGTGACCATAAGAAAAGGAGGACAGGGCTTCTGTATCTTGTAGCCTGACCGTGTGAAAAGGAGGACAGGGCCCTTGTATATTTATCAATTACATTGAAAGTGGAATTTCAGCAGGTGCCAATTGTATGCATGCAGCACCTACTGAAATTCCCTCTTCATCACAGCAGTGAAAGCTGCAGGAGCCCTGCCCACTTTTGTATCTGGTTACTCTAGTATAGCTTTAAATGTCATTCTCTCCCCCACCCCCATCTCAAGAAGCTCTGATACAGGCCACAAGACTGTGATAGCAGCCACTCGGTACAGGAGACGTTAACTGAATACCTGCTCTATCTCAATGCAGGCATCATTTTTGGGCCACTCTTCTCTTTCCCACTGTACCCCACGACTAGATCTGAAGGTTCAATGAGACATCCATGAGAACCATTGCTTTCACCAAGAACAGGGCCAGATCTACACCAAGCAGACACTTTGAAAACGGTTTGAAAACTGTATATGGAGTGTGTCCTGGGCCCCAACAGTTGTCACTCCTGTTATAAACTGTTTTAAAGCAGTAGTGTAGATCCTGCCCAGAAGTGCCAAATTAGGGGAAACCACCTATCATCTCCAAAACTCACTGCGAGAGAGACATTTTCCCACCACTCTAGGTGTTTCTTTCTGATTTTCTTTCACAGTTGGTGAGCCATTGGATCTCTATTACAAAGGATGTGGCAATTCCAGGATATGTATCAAAGAGCTTGTTTCTGTGGCTTCAAATGAGAAATACTTTCAGTCGAAAACGTACTGCTGCTCGACAGATGATTGTAATAAACAAGATCTCCAGTGTAAGTACCTGTATCTGTTTGGACTCTACTACATTTATATTAGGGGTGTGCACGGACCCCCCGGATCAGATCGGGACCTGGATCGGGACCTCCAATTTTGTCACGGATCAGTTCGGACAAAATCGGAGGCCCCCCGGACCAGATCGAGTACGATCCCGATCCAAAAATCGGAAATTTTTGGATCGGCCGCCATTTTTTCCCCCATAGACTTGCATTGCAATGCAAGTCTATGAGGAAAAAATAGCGGCGGGTGGGTGAGGGGGGGCCTAACTCCCTCCCCCCCGGGGCCGTCCGCTGTGGACGGCCCCGGCAGGTAAGCCCCCTCCCCCGCGCTCCCTACCCCCCCCTGGGGCCGTCCGCTTCCATCCGCTGGCGCCCGCGGGCACCAGCGGATAGAAGCGCACGGTTCTGGGGGGGGTAAGCCCCCTTCCCCGCCACTGCTTACCTTTTAGGGCCGTTCGCTCCCGTCCGGCACCGGCGGCTACCGCCAGCCGGCTTTGCGGCTTGCTCTCGAGTAGCGCGCCGGGTGATCACCCGGCGCGCCACCCTGGAGCAGGCCGCGGAGCCCGCTGGTAGTAGCCGCCGGCGCCGGACGGGAGCGGACGGGCCGAGAAGGTAAGGGCCCCCCTCTTCCCCTCCGTGCGCCCGCTCCTCCCCTCCGCACGCCCCCTCCTTACCTTCCCGGCCCGTCCGCTCCCGTCCGGCGCCGGCGGCTACTACCAGCGGGCTCCGCGGCCTGCTCTAGAGTAGCGCGCCGGGTGATGACATCACCCGGCGCGCCACCCTGGAGCAGGCCGCGGAGCCCGCTGGTAGTAGCCGCCAGCGCCGGACGGGAGCGGACGGGCCGGAAAGGTAAGCGCCCCCCTCCTCCCCCCCCGCTGTCCACTTTCATCGGCGGGCGCCTGCTGGCGCCCGCCAATGGAAGCGGCGGTGGGCGCCAGTGGGCGCCCGCCGATCCGCCGAACCGGTTCGGAGCCTTTTCGGACCGGTTCGGATTGGATCGGCCGATCCAGCTGTCGGATCGGAAATCGGATAATTTATCCGATTTCCCACTGGACCGGACTCGGATCGTGGATCGGGTCCGATCCAGTGCACATCCCTAATTTATATCTCACAGCCCAAGAAACAGAACCCAGGCTGAGTCTGTGTAAACAAGCGCTGACTTGATTCTCAGTGGCTGAGGTCACCAGCAGCATGGAGCAGGATTGTCTCAACACGTCTCTCTCCTGTGTGCATGAATGGATTCCATTTCTTCCCAAGGGACAAAGTAAAGGCTTGCATTTGGGGACATTGTTGTAGTGGGAACATTTAAAGAAAAACCTCTCCTCCTTGCACTGGTTGACTCACCAACAGGAATCACACCAACAGGTGGTGTTCAGGCTATCTTACCTTGCTCTGCTCCTTGCAATATGCAACCTCTGTTATCACACACAGGCTCATTCACACAACACTTCACAGTAATGCCTCTTCTGCATCTAGTCTCTAAGCCTGCTAGTTATTTATTTATTCAGTACATTTACATCCTGGCTTTTTTCCTCCAAAAGGAACCCAAGGCATTATATCCTTATGACAACAACCCTGAGGAGGAGGTTGGGGTGAGAATCTGTGACTGGCCCAAAGTCACCCAGTGAGCTTCCATGGCCTAGTGGTGCTACAACCCAAATCTCTCGACTCCAAGTCCAACACACTAAACACTACCACACATTCGCTCTCTTTCTCCCCAGTATGGATTTAAACAGAACAATGCCCTATTTAATTAGAAGGCTATTTATTATTGGGCATTATTAGGGACAGGAAGCCACACATTTACAATTGCTTCTTGCAGATCTTGATCTATATCTTAGGGGCCATAAACAGAGGATTTGTTTAAATTGAGGCACTGGAGTTCCACAGCCAGCTTGATGGACATTCTGGGGCAGACGGAAATAGATGTGGGGAGAAATGGAATGGTCGTGGAAACGTGTGCTGAATTTATGGGTTTGTGTTTGTAGTGCCAGCTTACAACAGCCTTCCACTCAATGGGGTGAAGTGCCCAGCGTGCCTCTCAAGAGGGTCTGAATCTTGCCAGGAGACAACCATGGAGTGCCGTGGCAATGAGAATCAATGTATCAAAACTCGTTTTGATGGCTCTGCACGTAAGTAAAATTGCAAACCAGCAACGGGCCATCTAGAAGCCTGCAAGGTTTCTCACTTTCTTGCTTGCTTTCTGCAGGTAGAAGAGCAATGGAAAAGGCTGGAATTTGCTATGCATTTGCTTATTTATTTTGGCTTTTTTCCCCATTAAACTACCCTCCTGATCACATAGTCCCTCTTATGTGGAGCAAGTTCAGAAGAGCTGCCCATCTGTCAGAGGGGATGAGTGAAACAATCACCTTTGCTTTCTCCCGCTTTAAAAAAAATTAAATCTCAAGTTCTTTCTCTTCTAAATAAGAGGAACTGTGCAAATGTTGGTAACATCTGATCATAAATGAACAGAAACAAAACTCACCCATCTGCATGAGCCAAATGCAGGATGGAATTGACCGTGATGTACCTGCCTGACATGTAACTGGTAAAGATGAGGAGCCTGTCAGAAAAGAGAGATGGCAACTGGAATTATTCACTAACGTGATTGAATATACACGGATTCAATCCCAGACTTTGAAAAGCAAAGCACTCTGAGGCCTGGGCATTCTTTTTATCTGAAATTCTTTTTGTCCTGGACATGGAGAACTTTGTACAATTTAGTAAATTCTCCTCAAAACTGTAATTGGAAATATTTGCCTATCCTTAATGGTTAACTGCACAGAGATTCAAACCAAGACCTTTTTTCGATACTCAAGTAGCCTAGATCGATGAATCTGTCCATTTCTGTTTCTCCTCCATTCAGATTCTTTTCTTCAAGGTTGTTTTGTCCCAGATAGGGAGAGCTTTGCAAATGTTGATGAATTCTGCTCAGAACCTTGCTGAAATGAAATGAAATAATTGCCAACTTATCCTCTGCATTCTGTTCGTATCTGTAATTGAATGCAGCAAGAAGAAAACTCTCGGTCGGTTTTGGCTGGGACAGAGGAAACAAGAGTTTTAGCTCCTCCTTGTTTTTCCTTGATAGTCAGATATCATGGCCATGTCTACACCAGGGTTTTATCCCAGGGTTGACCCTAGGTCATCCCTGTGCATCTAAGTGATGCACAGGGGATCCCAGGGGCAACCGGGGTTGACCTACGGATGACCCCAGGATAACTCTGGGATAGTGGACACCGGGGATATCCCAGTTTTCCTGCCATCCCGGGTCCTGAAATGGACACGGAGCAGCAGGGGATGGTTCCATGCCCATATGGAGGAAGCAATTCCGCCATCCCCAGGTTGGCAGGGTGCGTGGTGGGGTTCCCTTACCTTGTCTGGTGTGCACGGCTTTTAAAAAGGCGGCCAAGATGGGTGCGATGTCCCTTTTTGTTTCTGGGACATCCTGGGGAACAATCCCAGAAGCAGGTAAGTCCAGGATCACCCTTCTCCCTTCCTCTACACCCTTAGTTGTGGAAAGGGCCCATGACTTCCTTTCACAGGTTATTCGGGTTTTCATTCCTCATTTGATGGGAAAGAAACTGACCCATCTAAGGGAACTCTCAGAACTCCTTTTTTAAAAATGTTTAAGCATTTGCCTTTGATGTGTGCAGACTGTCTTGCTGCATGCTGATTTGAAGGAGGACACTTCACTACTGACCCAAAGTCTTGGTAATCAGTAGGATGCTCACTCACCGCTGTAGCAGCCTGCCCCTGCTCACTAGGCTGTGCAAGCCTCTTCCAAGCCTTGGCTTGGCCTGGCAAGTGCTCAACAGCCGTCTGCCCTCACACTGAAATTGCATACTTCCCCTTCCTGTGTCAATGGCAGCCGCAGGTGGCTGCTGGTGGGGGTCTGTGCTCACGTTGGGAGCCCCCAAGTGGATCCGGGGGACCCCAATCTCCTAGACACAGTTGGGCTTTTGTGGGATCCCTAGTAATCACTATGGTGCACATACCAATGCTGAGAATGACTTTAGGGTTTTTGAGGGTGGGACAAGGTACCTTCATGGTTTCAAAATTTCTACAAGTTGAAGGACTCATATGCCCGTTCTCCTTCTTTTCCAGTTGGCCTTTTCGACGAGAGATATGTTTTACATGGCTGTGCAACAAAGAGCTTATGTGACTACCAAACTGGAGAGATAAAAGTTGAAAACTATTTCACAGTAAACATCACCGAAAAGGAATGCAGTCGTGCCCAGGGTTCCTACTATCAAGCCAGACATGAGTGGTAGATAGACAAGGGTCAAATGCTCTTCTCCATGTATTCTAAGTGTTTTAGAAGTGGGGAGGCTATTGGAGCCCTAGTGGTGAGAGCAACCCCTGTCCGAGATTCACAATTCTTTCATTTTCTTTTTAGAGGCTGGTGGAGGGTGCGAGGGATTCAGGGTGGCAGATGAAAGAAGGCTTAGATATGCTACTTTGGGGGCTCCTGGTGTATGGGTTAATTTTCACAGAATCATAAAATAAATTGGTATGGCAAGTAAACCTGTGTTGGTGTATTTCTTTCTGATAAATATTTCAATCCATGGGAGGTGGAATGTTGTTGCCTCATCTAATTTGAAATAACGAACTTGGTCTCATCTCATTACATCCAAAAAGAAGCAATCCCATTTTGCTGTTAACAATTTCTTTCCCTGATAAACTTTTAAACTTTGTGATTTGAATCTGTGTGGTCTCTTTTCGGATTATCCATCCCATGTCTTATTGCCGAACTCTTTGTAATGACTGGCATCTCTGCAATCATTTAAAAGCAACTAGAGGTGTTTTTGTTCTTCATGGGAGCAAAGGGTGTTTATCTTATTTTCCAGTTGGCAGAGCTGAGAAATATGCCAGAATATACATGTATGATCAAAGCAGTGCTAACTGAAAGGTGTCAAGCCAAAGGACCACATTTAAAGGGAAGGCGAGACTCAATACAGCGTAGTGGTTAGAGTGTTGGACTGGGAATTGGAAGATCCGGGTTCAGGTCTCCGTTTGGTCATTTAAGGCTCATTCAGTGACTTTGGGCCAGTCACAGACTCTCAGCCCAGCCTACCTCACGGGGTTGTTTTGAAGATAAATGGAGAGGAGGAGGAGGAGGAGGAGGAGGAGGAGGAGGAGGAGGAGGAGGGTTATGTCCACTGCCCTGGGTTCCTTAAGGAGGAACTAGACAGGAGATGAATGCAATAAATAAATAAGACAATAAGATAAAAGATGGAGGCATCAAGACTCCTCCTCACTCAACTTGAGGCAATGATTGCAACGTGGTTTTGCCAAAGAATAGAGTGCACAGAATGCTAAGGCTGAATTTCCAGAGCACGTGAATCCAGCCCGTGTCTGGGTCAAAGAGAAAGAACTAAAAGTACAACAGATTTGGCGGCTTCAGCAGCAGCAGACCTGGCATCATTTGGCAGTTTGCGAGGAGGTGTGGCACTCACGTCGTGGCAGCGGTGGCTTGGCAGACACCCAGTGAAAAGGGGCACAGGGAAGTCCGTCCACCCCTAGTCCATGTTTAGGGATTCCATGAGATGAGAGTTCAGAATTCATTTTATTTCATTTACAATATTAATATACCACTCCACATTCAGAATTCCGGATGGTGGGCAAATGAAACCAGAATAAAAACAGAATAAAAGCACATTAAAATATATGTTTAAAAGAAATAGAGTGCAAAATAAACTGTGGCTGGTCATTAAGGGAAGGCTTCCTGGCACAACAACAATTTCAGGAGGAGCCACAAGGAATACAAAGTTGGCACCTGCCTGACCTCTAGAGGCAGGGAATTCCATAGCAGGGGGGCCACCACACTGGAGGCTCTTCCCCTGGTGGACTCCAGTTGGATGATAGGTCTATGTGGAACCACCAGGAGCATGCCCACCGATGACCTCAGTGACCGGGCAGCTTGATAGGCGAGAGGACACTCTCTCAGGTATCCTGGTCCCATGTTGTTTAGAGCTTTGTACACTAGTACAACAACCTTTCACCTAGCCTGGTAGCTAATAGGCAGCCAGTGCAATTGCCTCAGCCAAGGAGTTACATGCTGGAAAGGGGCAGCTCTGGACAACAACCGAGCTGCAGCAGTCTGCACTAGCTCTAGCTTCCAGAGCAGCTTTAAGGGCAGCCCCACATAGAACGCATTGCAGTAATCCAAACGTGAGGTTACTAATGTCTGTAGCACTGTCGCCAAGCTATCCAGGAGAGGCCATAGCTGGCAAACCAGCCAGAGCTGATAAAAGGCACTCTGAGCCACTGTGGCCGCTTGAGCCTCCAGCGACAGAGATGGATCTAAGATAGGGTGACCAGATAAAATCCAGGTTAGGGCTCATGTAACTTTAACAGTTGTAGAGAAAAGGGAATTTCAGCCAGTGTCATTTGCATGCAATTAGTTCCTGGTGAAATACTCTCTTCATCACAACAGTTAATGGTGTACGCACTTTACTAGAGTGACCATATACAAAAGAAGACAGGGGCCCTGCACCTTTAACTGTTGTGATGAAGAGGGAATTTCACCAGGAACTAATTGCATACAAATAACACTGGCTGAAATCCCCTTTTCTCTACAGCTGTTAAAGATACATGAGCCCTGACTTGGATTTTATCTGGTCACCCTAATCTCAGAGTACCCTCAAACTATGAACCTGATCTTTCAGAGGGAGTGCAACCCCATCCAGAACAGGCAATCAGCCTAACTCCCGGACTTGGGAACCACTCAGCCACAGGGCTTCAGTCTAGCCATGGTTTACTTTCAGTTAACTGGCCCTCATCCAGCCCATTTCTGAGTCTAGGCACCAGTCCAGGACCTGCACAGCCTCACCTGATCCAGTTGTCACAAGGAAACAAAACGGTGTTGTTACATGATGTGCTCTTGTTAGACCCGTGTACAAACTTGCCTATGTTTTAATGAGACTTACACCTGCTTCTAAGTAATCTTTAGACATTGGTGATAGAGCGTCTGTGGCTAAGTAAGGCAATTCTTACTCAAAGACCTCCACATCATTGAAGAGGATAACACTACAATGGCACATTTATTGAGATTTAAACAAATTCAAGTGCACAAGCTAGATTGGGGAAATTGGCTGAGCAAATGAAGGCTTAAAAGAAGTTTCAAGACTGTGAGAAGAAGCCTTCTTGAGACTTAGAACACACAAACACAGAGAGAGAGAGAGCAGGGGAAAGAGGGGAGGGAATCTCTTAAAGCAATATACCTTTCTCTGGACTGAAGCCCTTTCCTGAAGAGGGTATGTGTGGCGGCTCCCAGTCTCAGTGGAGAGGAAGGAAGGAGCAGGAGCCTTTCTTCTTGGAGGAGAGACTCAGCAATTTCAGCAGCATGGCCCCATGCCTCTAAGAAGAAAAAAGCATTTCCTGCATCCTCCCAAACCAGCTTTCCAGCTTCTGCCCTTTCGGTCTGCTCCCTGCCCTATAAATTGCACTGCATACGTCCCCTTTGACTTCAGTCACCTTGGTTGATCCAGCTCTGTGGAAAGTTGTCCCTGGCTCCTCATCTCCCCATCGCTACGAAAGTGATCCTGAACACGTACCTCCTCTTGACCTTGTTTTCTCCAGGTGAGTATGAACCAGAAGTCCGGGGTTCTTCATGAGGAGGGGGCACCTAGGGAGGGCAGTATATCCGGAGGGAGAGGCGGGTTATAAATAAATTATTAATATTATTAATAATAATAATAATAATAATAATAATTATAATAATATTATTTAGATTATGAAGGGTGGTATATAAATATCCTAACCTAATAAAGTGATCTGAAGTTGTAGCTTTCTTATCATACAGAGTTTCTAGTTCAGCTTTTTTATGCCCTTTCAAGGATGAGTTGGCTGGATGGCCAGATAGACACCAAGCAGGATATGACACTTTGAAAATGGTTTAAAAACTGTATATGAAGTGTGCCCTGGGACCCAACAGTTCTCAATACTGTTATAAACTGTTTTAAAGCAGTAGTGTAGGTCCTGCCCATGACAGTTACCATCTATACAGTAGACCTGCAGATCCTTTGTCATGTTTCATATTGGACATCGTAACCCTTTTCGGACATCCAGAATGAACGTATGAAAGAGGAAGCATGGCCATGTCTACACCAGGGATTTATCCCAGGGCTGTCTCTAGGTCATCCCTGTGCCGCCACATGACACACGGGGAATCCCGGGGGCAACCAGGGACAACCTAGGGATGACCCTGGGATAACCCAGGGATTGCGGAAAGCGGGGATATCAAAGTTTTTCTGCCGTCCTGGGTCGTGAAACGGGCACAGAGCCACATGGGGTGGGTCCGTACCCACAGGGGTGAGGGTGAAGGAAATTTCACCATCCCCAGGATGGCAGGGGTGTTGGGACTGGTTTTTCTTTTTAAATATACCTTTTGGGGCAGATTGGGGCCGCGCAGCTCCTCTTCTTGGAAAAACAAAGTGGCATCTGCAACATCCCACTTTCCCTCTGGGATGTAGCACTTCGGTGTAGACATCTGAGGAGGGTCACGGAAGCAGGCAAGTCTGCGATCCTCCCCCTCCCTCCCTCTGCACCATTAGGTGTAGACATGCCCAGTGTCTCGCAGTTCATTCCAATGTCTGTTTCTCTGTGGAGGCAGCTTGAGAGCTTTGCAAGATGAGTGCACAGGTCTTCTATGGCGCAAAGGTCAAGATGAGCACACAGTGGACACCTGAATGATCAAGGGACTGGAGCATTCATGCTACGAGGGAGGGTTACAACAGCTGGGGTTGTGTAGCTTGGGGGAAAAAGAGGGTAAGGGGAGGCATGATAGAGGTCTACAAGATTAAACGGCCTTGACAGCCACCATTTACGCAACATGGAACATGCGAAATTTCTGGAGCCTCCATTGTGTGCAGCAATGGAGGCGCTGGATCAGGGCGGACGGCTGCTGGGCACTTGTCGGACACTCGTGGAGGCTTAAAGAAGCTCATGCTTCAAGCAGGGGTGGGTAGCATTGGCAGGCAGCAGCTGGCAGTGGCTTGGCGAGCGTCCAATGAGCTGGATGTGGGTGGGTCAGTCATCACTACTAATGAACCAATCATTTGACACTCATTTTATTCAACATACGATAACTCGTATTTAGGCTATTTAAAATCTTTCATAAGGATTTGCACTCCTCTCTCGATCAGTGTACCTTCAAAGCTATCTGTTTGACAAGGACCAGTCTGAGTACATGACTGGAAAAAGCAGATTGTGATACTGCCCTTGATGTTTACAACCCTTTCTTTTTATCTGCAGTAGCACCTCTAAGATGTCTAAGGTGTATTAAGACTGTATTAATATGTGATGATGCAGAAGTGGAATCTGTGCCGTGTAAAAAGGATCAGGATGTTTGCCTTGTCCTTATTACTAAAACAACGCTAGGTGAGTGAGAAAGTATTTTCAGTCCATTTAGCACATTGACCCTGTTCAGATGACACGTTAAGCCATGGTAGTTAAACATTTTGAGCAATACATGATGGCTTAGCATGTCATGTCAACTAATCCTAGCCATGGTGGTTGCATGACCACAGTTTAAACAAGTTCACTGAGCATTTGCTGCAAAAGGGTTAGTGGCTAACCATGCCTTAGCATGGTTGTGTTTTCATTAGTGTCTCTGTAACATCCAGAGTTAACTCAGTTTTATCTGTGGGGAATCACTACATATGGAAAGGAGGACAGGGCTCCTGTATCTTTAACAGTTGAATAGAAAAGGGAATTTCAGCAGGGGTCATTCGTATGCATGCAGCACCTGCTGAAATTCCCTCTTCATCACAACAGTTATATCTGCAGGAGCCCTGCCACCTTTTGTATCTGGTCACTCGACTATGGCTTTAAATGCTATCCCCACCCACCCACCCATCTCAAGAAGCTGTGATACAAACCACAAGACTGTGCTAGCGGCCACTCAGTGACGGAGAAATTAATTGACTAAATGCCCTTTCTGATTCTCTTTCACAGTTGACATCCCATCTGCTATCTATTACAAGGGATGCGGCAGATCCGACAGCTGTTTCAGGGGGGATCTTTCTATGGCTTCAAACGAGAAATACCTTCAGTTGAGAACGTACTGCTGCTTGTCAGATGATTGTAACAAACCAGATCTCCATTGTAAGTATCTGAATCGCCTTAGGCTCTCCTACAACGATATATTACAGCCCAAAAAAGCAGAACCCAGGCTGAGGCTGTGTACAAAACCCAGCGGCTGAGGTCACCAGCAGCATGGAGCAGGATTGTCCGAACACGACTCTCTCCTGTGTGCATGAATGGATGCCATTCATTCCTATGGGACAAAGTAAAGGCTTGCATTTGGGGGACCCTAGTGCAGTGGGAGCGAAAAATACCCTCTCCTCTTTGCACTGTTTGACTCACCAAAAGAAATCCCACATAGGTGATGTTAAGGCTATCTTACCTTGCTTTGCTCCTTGCAATAGGCAACCTCTGTAATCACACACAGACACATTCACTCAACACCTCACAATAATGTACAGAACCCAAGGCATTATGTCCTCATAACTACAGCCATGAGAAGTGAGTTGGGCTGAGAATCTGTGACTGGCCCAAAGCCACCCACTGAGATTCCACGTCCGAGTGGGGCTAGAACCCGGATCTCCTGACTCCCAGTCCAATACACTAACCACTACCCCACACTGGCTCTCTTTCTCCCCAGTATGTATTCCATATTTAATTGGAAGGCTCTTTAATATTGGGCATTACTAGGGACAGGAAGTCACACATTCACAATTCCTTATTGCAGATCTTCCTGTAGTTCTTAAAGGCCAGCAACAGAGGAATTGTAAAACTATGAATCTTGTTGTTCAAAAGTCAAGTTTTACATTGAAGCATTGGAGTTCCACTGCCATTCCAACCAGACGACGCTGAGATTTATGGACATTCTGGGGCAGATGGCAACAGATGTGGGGAGAAATGGAATGGTCATGGAAGTGTGTGCTGACTTGACGGGTTTGTTTTTGTAGTGCCAGATTACAACAGTCTTCCATTCAGTTGGGTGAACTGCCCAGCGTGCCTCTCAAGAGGGTCCGAACCTTGCACGGAGACAATCATGCAGTGCCATGGCTATGAGATTCGATGTATCAATGCTACTTTTCACATCTCTGCACGTGAGTAAAATTGCAAACTAGCAACAGGCTATCTAGATGGCTGCATGGTTACTCACATTTTGGCTTACTTTCTGCAGGTAGGAAAGCAATGGAAAAGGCTGGCATTTGCTAGGCATTTAATAAAATACTCCCTCCCTCCCTCCCCGCTCTGTTGTGACTCAGCCCATCTCCAGGCTTCTGCTCACGAACTTAGCAAACTGACAACACACTCCAAAACGGTGAGACCTCTTTCATTTCTGAAATCACACGGAAATCAAGTATAATGGTTTCATTTCTGCATACATCCACGTAAAGCTGATGACGGCCAGATAGCTTCAGGTACAACAGCATGATGCAAACAGCAATCACTCGGGGGGAGACGTATAGAGTTGCCCCTGTCCCATGTGAGCAGTCACCAGCAGCGACACTCACAGACTCATCAGGAACAAGAGCAGAGCTCAAGGAGAAACTCCAGCACAGGGATGCATGAAGCCGGCAAAGAACAGATTCATCTTGCACGAACCAGACTCAGCCTGCCGGAAAACAATGAGCTGATCACGTAAGCAAGATATCAGGGCACGAACCTCTTTGACTTAGGAAACCCCTCTTGCCCATAACTTTAGCTTTAAGGAAGGCTTGCAGGTCACACACACACACAATCCAGAAACAGCAATGATCAGCCTAGGAAGCTCTCAGGCTAAAGAACACGATTCAGAAACAGTAACAGCAAGTCCAAGTCTATGAAAAGCCTCAGAGCACTTTTCATGGCACAGTCCTTAGAAATTACAAGTCCAAATAGCAACAGAACATGTACAGAGTGCATCCAACATCTCCAAACAGATAGAATCCCAAACATGAGGAGTTTCATGGCAAGCATAAAACAGATGATTCCTAGTAAAGGGCCTCCCCTTTGCTCATTCCACTTATAGGCTGGAGGCTGGCTATTCCAAGCCACTTTGACAGACAGGACCTCAGGCCTGTAATCTAAACTCTTGGGCAAACAGAGCGGCACAGTTCAACCTCCTTTTGATGACGACACCATGTGAGAGACAGCTTGCAAGATAGCCCCCACCTTTTCCAAACATACATTTGTTCTCAAAGAAACTTCCCAGCTCAAAGCCTCAGCTAGCAAACCTCCCATGACAAACAGCTACAGATAAGCTTACAGAGACACAGACTGACACAGAACTTTCTCACAACAATTCTCCATCTTTAAACTCACAATTCACAAGGCCTGACATCCATGACATCCGACATGCTCTCCCCCTCCCTCCCCGCTCTCTCCCTGCTGCCTCCTCTGCGTCATCCTGCCATAGTCCGCCATCGTCCTGCCATCGCCTTCCCTCCTCGCTGTTGGCTGCCACATTTGCTGGTCATGGTGGGTGATGATGTCACTCACCACGACCTGCAAATGCAGCGCTCTAACCAATTAGAGTGTCGCATTTGCCAGTCGTGGCAGGTGACATCATCACCTGCCATGACCAGCAAATGCAGCAGCCCACAGCGAAGAGGAAAGACAACGGCAGGATGACGCGGAGGAGGCAGCAGGTAAGCAATGAGAGTGGGGGAGGGGAGGGAGGGAGGGGGAGAGAGAGAGAGAGAGAGAGAGAGAGAGAGAGGAGAGCAGAAGGGAGTGCTGTGACCAGATCGAGATCGGATCCGGATTGCTGAACCGATCTGGCCCGATCTGGGCCTGATCCAATCCAGATCTGGGATCTGGAGATCCGGACCACCCCGATCCGACTCAGATTCAGGATCTGGATCTGGTCACAGCCCTAAAAAAAAACTCCTTCAGTTCCTAATGTTTACAGCTCGTTAGGAACTCATCACTCCAGAAGATTTGCATCTTTCTGCCTGGGGATTCAAGGTTTGAGAATTTGCTATTCCTTTTACGTGCCGTATTTCATCAATTCTAAGATGCACTTTTTCTCCCATATTTACTTCTGTAAAAACGGGGTGCATCTTAGAATCGTTGGCGTCTTGCAGTCACCGGAGGTCAGCATATAGATTATGAAGGGTGGTATATAGATATCCTAACCTTAAAAAGAGGTCTGGAAATTGTAGTTTTCTCAACCTACAGTGTTTCTGGTTCAGATTTATTAGGCTCTTTCAAGAACTACACTTTCTAGGATGAGTTGACTGGATGGCCAGATTTACACCAAGCAGGACAGATGGCAGCATGGTTTCTAACATTCTGGCTTGCTTTCTGCAGGTAGAAGAGAAATGGAAAAGGCTGGCATTTATTTCCCCATTTTTTCCCATTAAACCACCCCCCTGGATCACATAGTCCCTCTTATGTGAAGTAGAATTTAGAAGAGCTGACTACCTTGTCAGAGAGGATGGGTGAAGCACCCTGGATCCACACTGTGCCATTGATGCAGGAAGGGGAAGTGCACATTTTCGGCATGGTGGACAGGTGGCTGCTGGTGGGGGTCTGCGCTCATGTTGGGAGCACCCAACTGGGTCTGGGGGAGTGGCAGAGGCTGGAAGGTGCTGGTCTCCCAGATCCAGTTGGGCTTTCACAGCATCCCTAGTAATCGGTATGGTGCAAAGACCTGTGCTGAGAAGTGACTTCGGGGTTATTGGGAGTGGGGCAAGGCACCTTCATGGTTTTATAATATAATACCCTCATGGTTTCATAATATCTGCAAGATGGAGGACTCATATGCCTGTTCTTCTTTTCCAGTGGGCATTTACGACAAGAGCTTCATTTTACATGGCTGTGCAACAAAGGACTTCTGTGATTCCCATACTGGAGAGATAAATGCTGAGGACTATTTTACACTAAACACCACCAAACTGGAATGCAGTAATGATCAGGCTTCCAACAATCCAGCCAGACTTGGGTGATTGATAAAGGGTGAAATGCTCTTCCCCATGCTTTCTAGTTGCTTTAGAAGTGGGGAGGATATTGGAGCCCTAGTGGTAAGAGCAGCCACTGTCTGAGATTCCCAATTCTTTCATTTTCTTTTTAGAGGCTGGTGGAGGGTGTGAGAGATTCAGGGTGGAAGCTAAAAGAGGGTTTAGATATGCTGGTTTTGGGCCTCCTGATATACAGATTGATTTTCACAGAATCAAAAAATAAATTGGTATAGCAACAACTTACTTCCAAGTAACGCTTGCACTGATTGTTCTGTAATTTGGGACACATGACTAGCAACACTCAGTCTGCACTGTGACCAAGTTTCGTACCTGTAACTTGGAAAATGAAGAAGTTTTAGGCCTTTCAGACTCAAAAGCAACTCTCTCTAGGGCAAAATGTAGAAACGATATAACATCGTATTTCCGATAATTATTGGAGATACAATACGATACGAATCACCTACGATATTATCGGAGATGATAATTTTTTTGGTCCAAAATTCCGATGACGATACGATACGATAATTTGAGGCGTGCACATCCCTAACGTGAATCCAGCCCATATCTGTCTAAAACAGAAAGAAATACAGCAGGTTTAGCTGCTTCATCAGTAGCAAATCTGGCATCATCTGGAAGCTCATGCAGGGCTTCAATCTAGCCATGATTCACTTTCAGTTAATTGGCCGTCATCTAGCCCATTTCTGAGTCTAGGCGCCAGTCCAGGACCTGCACAGCCTCACCTGATCCAGTTGTCACAGGGAGACAGAATCGGGTTGTTACATGATGTGCTCTTGTTAGACCCATGTACAAACTTGCCTACATTCTAATGAGACTTACATCTCTGCACATGAGTCAAATTGCAAACTAGCAACGGGCTGCCTGGTTCCTCACATTCTGGCTTGCTTTCTGCAGGTAGAAGTGCAATGGAAAAGGCTGGCGTTTACTAGTCATTTACTCATTTATTTTCTCATTTCCCCCCATTAAACCACCCTCCTGGATCACATAGTCCCTCTCACGTGGAGCAGAATTTAGAAGAGCAGACCACCTTGTCAGGGAGGATGGGCCAAGCAATCACACTGGATCCATACTGAGCCATTAATGCAAGAAGGAGAAGTGCACATTTTCAGCATGGTGGGCAGGTGGCTGCTGGTGTGGGTCTGCGCTCATGTTGGGAGCACCCAACTGGGTCTGAGGGGGCGGACGCTGGAAGGCTGTGGTCTCCCAGTTCCTGTTGGGCTTTCACTGCATGCCTAGAGCTTTGTTTTACATGGCTGTGCAACAAAGGACTTCTGTGACTGCCGTACTGGAAAGACAACAGCTGTGGACTATTTCACAGTAAACATCATCAAACAGGAATGCAGTCGTGCCCAGGGTTCCTACAATCAAGCCAGACTTCAGTGGTAGATAGACGAGGATCAAAAGCTCTTCCTCATGTATTCTAGGTGTTTCAGAAATGGGGAGGTCATTGGAGCCCTAGTTGTGAGAGCAACCTCTGTCTGAAATTCACGATTCTTTCATTTTCTTTTTAGAGGCTGGTAGAGGGTGCGAGGGATTCAGGGTGGAAGATGAAAGAGGGTTTAGATATGGTAATTTTGGGCCTCCAGGTATACAGATTAATTTTCACAGAATCATAAAATAAATGGGTAAGGCAAGTAAACTTGTGTTGGTATAGTTTTTCCCCCAATAAATATTTCAATCCATGGGAGGTGGGATGTTGCTGTCTCATCTACGTCGATATAACAGATTTGATCTCATCTCATTTCATCCGAAAATAAGTAATCCCATTTTTCTGTTAACAATTTCTTTCCCCAATAAACTTTTAAACTTCATAATTTGAATCTTTCTGGTCTCTTTTCATCTCAGAATATCCATCCCATGTCTTATAGCCAAATCCATATCATGACTGGCATCTCTGCAATCATTTAAAAGCAACTAGAGGTGTTTTTGTTCTTTATGGGAGCAAAGGGTGTTTATCTCATTTTCCAGTTGACAGAGTGTAGAAATATGCCAGAATATATATGTATGATCAAAGCAGCTCTAACAGAAAGGTGTCAAGCCAAAGGACCGCATTTGAAGGGAAGGCGAGAATCAGTGTGGTCTAGTGGTTAGATTGTTAGACTGGGAATTGGACTCCATTTGATAGACTCCATTTGATCATTGGAGGCTCATTCAGTGACTTTGGGCCAATCACAGGCTCTCAGCCCAGCCTACCTCACAGACTTGTTTTGAAGATAAATGGAGAAGAGGAGGGTTATGTCCACTGCCTTGGGTTCCATAAGGAGGAAATAGACAGGATATAAATGCAATAAATAAATAATAAAATAAAAGATGGAGGCATCACAACCCCTCCTGATCCAACATGAGGCAGGGACTGCAGCGTCGTTTGGCCAGGGAACAGGGCTGCACAGAACGAGATAGCTGAATTTCCAGAGAATGTGAATCCAGTCCATAGCTGAGCCTATCTACACACGCAAGATAAAACACTTTAAAAATGTTTTGAAAATGTTTTGAAGACTGTACATGGAGTGTGTCATGGGCCTCAACAGTTGTCAAAACGGTTATAAACCATTTTAAAGCAGTAGTGTAGATAGGCTCTCTGTCTAAAACAGAAAGAAATAGAAGTTCAGCAGGTTTAGCTGCTTCATCAGCAGCAGACCTGGCATCATCTGGAAGCTCATGTAGCCACCCTGCGAGCAGGGGCTGTTGGTTAAGCAGCAGGGATTAGGGTGTCTTGTGTGCTGCAGTTACAGAGTAATTGGACACAGGACTTGTTCAGACAAACACCCATACTATTTAGTTAGGAAAACTATAGTTTTCTGGGGTTAGCACTAACCACAAGCCGTGCTGTCGCACACAACACTTTAAGCCACAGTTAGAGCAAGGAGTATGCACGCCAAAAAATATCACCGTTTATCGTTATCATCATTTCGGACCAAAAAACTTATCATCTTCATTCATATCGTAGGTGAACCGTATCATCTTCATGATAATTATTATGAAAAAATGATATTTTTGCTGCCCTATTTTAACAGAAAAATGCCTATAACTTCTGTATTTTAAAATTGAGAGGCTTGAAACTTGGTTACAGTGCTTATGGGGTATGCCTAAGTATGTGTATAAAATTTGAGATCGATCCCTCCAACCCACAATTTTATATGTGGCAAATTTGAGCTCGACCTCTCCAACCCTCGATTTTATATGCATTTATTAAAGATCGTTTCAGTTCTGACAGATCAGAATGATAGCTAGCCACGTGCGTTCATTCAGACCAGTCAGAATGGAAACGATCTTTAAATAAAATCATATAAAATCGAGGGTAGGAAGGAACAATCTCAAATTTCACACACATACTTAGGCATGCCCCATAAGCACTGTGACCAAGCTTCAAGCCTCTAACTTTTAAAATACAGAAGTTATAGGTATATTTCTATGGCAGTCCGATAAAACGATAAAATCGCCCGAAAATTGTCATTGCCAATAATTATCGTAGGTTTTTCTATCGCATCGTCATCGTTAAACACATGCACGATAATGACCTTATCGTATTGTTAGCGTACATTTTAAAGATACGATACACATCCCTAGTTAGAGCCACTAACCCTGCTGCAGATGGTCTGACTATGGTTCGTAAGTGAGCAGGGTTTAGCAAAATGCAGCACACAAGACACCTTATTCCCTGCTGATTAACCAAAAGCCTTAACCAGCAGAGATTCAGGTGTCTTCTGAAGAGGCCCACTAAGGGAAGACACACATGAGGGAATAGCAGCCAGCGCAGTAGCAAGAGAGAGCTGAGAAACAGCAATGACCAAGAAAGCCCAGCAGTCCTCCCTTAACAAGAAAAAACGTTTTCTTTACATGCTTCCAGCCTGACTCTCACTTTGTGGCAATCAGTTCTTCCAGTAGATCCCAAGGCACCAGATTGCCAGGAACAGCAGAACATGTGATATATAATTAGAGGCCCTTGGAGGTGTTCGTAGATATGTTTTCCAGCATCCAGAGTGAAGAAACTGGTTTTAGGCTAGACTGGATGGACCACCTTGAGAAATTTCATGTGGTTCCAGAAACCATCCCACCAGTTTCCATCACTGAAGTCTGGATACCTGTATCATGTGATGGCATTTCTGGGAAAATACAGAAACTCATTTGAAGTCATTTCCTGCATCTTCCCAAACCAGTTGTTCCCCCAGCTTTAGCCCTTTCGGTCTGCTCCCTGGCCTATAAATTGCACTGCAGATGTCCCCTTTGACTTCAGTCACCTTGGTTGATCCAGCTCTGTGGAAAGTTGTCCCTGGCTCCTGAGCTCCACACTGCTATGAAGGCACTCCTGAACACTTGCCTCCTTTTGGCCTTGTTTTCTCCAGGTGAGTATGAACCAGAAGTCCTGCGTTCTTCATGGGGAGGAGGCACCCTGGGAGGGCAGCATATAGATTATGAAGGGTGGTATATAGATATCCTAACCTAATAACGAGTTCTGGAAATTGTAATTTCTGATTTGGATTTATTAAGCCCTTTCAAGAACTACACTTCCTAGGATGAGTTGGCTGGATGGCCAGATCTACACCAAGCAGGATATGACATGTTGAAAACAGGTTGAAAACTGTGTATGAAGTGTGCTCTTGGCCTCAACAGTTGTCACTACTGTTATAAACTGTTTTAAAGCACTAGTGTAGATCCTGCCTATGTTTTATTTCCAAGCTGCAGAGCTATTTGAGTCCTGCTGTTGTCATTGTTTATTTTAGCATAATTTAATTTTATTTGTAAACTTTTTCTGCTGGTTCCTGCTAACCACATCAAGAGAGTAAAAATAACAATGATAAAACTTGAACAATAGAGAGGTCAAGGAATCTAAAAGACCTGGAGAAGGAACTGTTTCCTGGTTTACGTACAACTTAAGCCGTGTAAAGTTACACACACATTCCTACTCCTGGCTTACAACCATTGATAATTTTTTCTGCTGGGACTTATAGAAGAGATGATGAACAGAGGTTCAGAATTCCATGTCGATACCCTAACTTATTAATCAGTTGAAGAGGAAGGACCCTACGTGGAGTCAAGGATCGTGAATCTCCAGGCTCCAAAGGAGGACATATTAGAACTATTCGTCGCTCCCTGGAAGCAGGTCATCTGGTTGACGCTTTGGAATTGCGGCTCGACGAGTGTGGTTTGCTGCCCTAAAGAGTTTACACCTTGACCAAGAAGAGGACATGCCTGACTGATTTACAGGGGGCTGGTCAGGCAGGGTGTCCTTGGAAAGCTGTAATACCCTTTTGACAAATTTCAGTTGGTGGAGTGAAAGGAATGTGATCCTGAAGAGGCCTTGAAGAGTTTGGAGAGAAATACAAAGAACCTTTACTCATCTTAGTATTGAGCCTCAGTTTGATATTTTCTTTGGGACCTTGGACTCATTAATGGGGGTATGTACTTCTGTCTTTTTTGCTCCTGTTAGTTTATTATTTCACTTGGGATGGGCAGATTCCAGACAAACTAATAGACTTTAATATATTTGCTAAAGTATTTTCGTTTGATTGTTCTAAAATTTAATTCCGGGAGGTTTAGTGTTTGATTATATGTACTCATATATATATTTAGGTCTGAGTATTTTAATTGTTTGAATGTTAAATGAAATGGGTTCCAGAAAGCGTTCCCAAAGTAATTCTAATCAGTCTTCTCCCCCTCATACCAAACAGCTTAAAATTGATGAGTTTTTTAGATCTGATAGGTTGGTAAAAGTGATTCCCACTTTTAATAGATTTGATGTTTTAGAAATTGAAATTGAAAGTTTAGAGCTTCAGCAACCACATACCGGAAATACTACTACTAATAACTATGCAAGTGGGAGCAGACATGAGAATATTAATAAGTCTATTACTTCTCTTAGTGACAGTGCACATCTAGCAGAGCAATCTAATTTGGTGGCCAAAACAGTTCAAGATATTTATAAAGAGCTCAAAAGAATTTCAAATAACGTAGATACCCTTTTATCTGTTATGAAAAGGGAAAGCTCTGCTTCCCTTCTTAAGCTAACTACTGAGAAGTGGGATGGTATTAAAATACCAAATAGGAAGGAAGCTGATATATCCCTCCAACCTCCCATAGTTAAGAAGAGTTTCTCAATGGACCCAAATCTACTTCTTCAGGTTAAAAAGGTTGCTCTAACTGTTTATCCCTATGAAGAATGTACTTTCTCATGGAACATGATGACCTATGCTTTGAAACATCTTAGCACCTTATTACATTTACCAATGAAGGAAATTGATCTTTCATTCATCAAAGTGTTATATGCCCCTCCTCAAATACAAAAATACATCTTAGTATTTAGCTCAGACAGAATTCCACCTCTATTACTGAAAAGGAAGGAATTTTTGGCTAGGTTAGGTGTGCTACCTAATCGAGTGTTTCTGGATACAGTGAGGAAACCACTTTTGACTCTGAATAACTCCCAGGGTTTGGGAAGATACTATCCTAGGTCATCCCTTCTGACTGAGAATCGGACCTCAAAAGAAATGCCCTTGATATCCTTCAGTAAGGAACATCAGCATACTCAGTTACATCCTGTATTGATGAATACCTCTGAGAAAGATTGCTCTCATGACCCATTTAATAATTCCAGGGTCATTGAAGAAGAGCAGTTAATAGGTTCATTCATTCAGTTGCCCCAAACTGAGCAAAAAGCTATTATAGATAGATTGGGCATTTTAAGGGAAAGATTAATTGTGCAGAGCCCATGACAGATATAATCTATACAGTAGAGTAGTTGCATATCTGGACATTGTAATGCCCTTTCGGGCATCCAGAATGAATGTGTGAAAGGGGAAGCAGGGCCTCATAGATTATTCCAACATCTGTTTGCGGAGCGAAGGATGAGAAATAACGAGGCGACACCAGAGTTGGGATTTAAACAAGGGCCACTTTATTTATTTACCAATAAGCAGAAAGGGGGGAGGAGAACCTAAGCGGGCATTTTGCCATGGCCAACCAGGCCATTAAAGGGATCGGGCGAGGCATTCACAGCCCGGGAAGTGGCGCTTGTACTTTCGCCGTTCCCCGAGCTTCCCCAATCTGGGGTGGAGTGCCTTCCAGTGTCGTCTCCTCTCGTGCCGCAGGGCTCCGAGTAGACGAGAAGGGTTGGCCCCAAAGGTAAGCCTTATCCCCCCAACTGATGCCGCAGGGCTCTCAGTGGATGGTCCTCAGGCGTTACCAATCACTTGAACCGTGCCTGTGAATGCTCACCATTAACAAAAACATAAAAATGCCCGCTCCTACCGCCACAGGGGGAGACAAGCCTTAGCTTAGTCTCCCCCTCCCCCTCCCCCTCCCCCCGAAAGAATTGCTCTTTGTAGCCCTTCGGAATGTCTGCGAGGAATAAATCATTACCAGGCTGAGACAGGTTTACCCCGTCGCGCCTATACAGCTCCCTCCGAGAACGGCAGATATTAGGGTGTTTAATGCTAATGTCCCCGTGCTGTGCCAGGGCTTTAAAAATCTCCGTATTGACCCATTTTCACGCCTTCTCAATAGCAATGGGGTCACTGGACACCCTCCAGTGTAGCCGGGGCAAAATGCAGGACCAAATGATCCGTATGCTGGGCCAGCACTTGCGTATGTGCTGAAAATCAGCCAAAGCTTGCAACATGAGGGCCTTGCCCTTCATTAAGCCCAAGTTGCTCCCCCCTAAATGAATAAGCAGAACCTGTGGGGGGAGCCAAGCAGAGTAAAGCTGCAGCAAGGTGTGGATGAGATTATCCCACCGCATACCATGTTTTCCAGCCAACGAATGGCAGCGTGTTGACTCAGGCCGAGCTACGATCCAAAGCCAGAGTTGGCTGCATGCTTGCTGGCCCAGAAGACCATGCTGTGGCCGCATATGGAAACCCGCATGGGTGCCGTAGCCACTGGCCAATCTAAAACAAACATGAAGATGTTAGCCACCTGCCGTACATCCATTAGCGAGCCATAGGCCTCACGTATGACTTGAACGCGGTAGAACGCCATCTACCTAGAGCCTGTATTTGCGAAGGGGGAAACCCCAGGGCTGCGGCCGTGGAGGCTGCCCTGATGGGAAAAGAGTGTGTGCCACATAGTGCTGCGTGCAGGCCCAATCCATCCAGAGCCTTCCTTGCTATAGCCCAGTATTGGTATTTGGTAAGGGGGGTGAGGTCCTGGTGACAAAACAGGAGACCCGCAGAGTCTCTATGCAAAGCCATGAAATTAGCCAATGCCCGTATCGGGCATAATTCCACATTAGCAGCATGGAATAGGGTGACCAAACATCCCTTGCCCTTCTGGTCCGTTTTGGAGGTACGTAAGAGTAAGCAAGCCTTCCGTTCTCTAAATGAAGATCGGACCGTAGCAATGCCCCAGTGGAGATGTCCTTTTTAGATGAGGCTAAAACCTCAGAAATGCGGAATACCCCGAAAGGTTGTTAGCGCTGCTGCATGAAATAAGACGGACTCGAATTGCGAGTGGCACGGAAACGGCCCCTGAGCATGTAACCCTAATAAAATATCCGGGGATATTGGCAGCCTAACATCCTTGGCATGGGAAGCTACCCTTGCCCAACCGTTAATAGCATTAAGAACACAGAAGTCTGCCGTACTATCCTCCAGGCCACGAGCCTTAGCTATTAAATGCCAAGGCTGCTGAACTTAAGTGAAATAGCACGGGCGGACAAACCCTGATGTTTGGAACTTACTCAAAATTGCTGCACGTGTTCAACGGGAATGGGCCATAAAAACTGGAGATGATTGGCTAATTGAAAGGCCTGAAATTCCCTACCTGCATTCAAAGAGGCTGTCCTGGTGCACGGCTCCAAGGACTGCCATATAGCCTGTTCTATCTCCTCCTTCCAATCAGCCAGAGGCATGGAGGCATGCTTTCTGGCCGTGGAAGGGCCCATGGAGCCAATTTGCGAAACCTCTGCACCTTATGTCGAGACAGAGCATCTGCTATATCATTGTTCAGACCTGGAACATGCTTTACTCGAAATAAACTGTTACATTTAAACAATGTAAAGTAAAGACTCGGATCAGGTTCATGATGCGAGGATTACGAGAGGAAAGGGAATTGACCACCTGCCCGGTAGCCCGGTTGTCACCCCAGAACAACCCATGCAGTTAGCCAGATCATCTGCCCACAAATGTGCTGCTACCACTATTGGGAACAACTCCAGGAAGGTGAGGTCCCCGCATGTGCCATCGGAATGCCATGCCTCAGGCCAATTGTTCTGCATACCATCTCTCACCCCAAATAATGCCAAAGCCCCATGAACCTGAAGCATCCAAGTGCACCTGTAAATCTGCCTGTACTAACCACTCTCGCCTCCAAAAGGATATTCCATGGAAATACACCAGGAAATCCAACCAAACTGAGATGTCAGCCCGCATGTCCCTAGTGACCCGCGTCCTGTGAGTGTGATTTACACAAGCCCGCCATAGCCGAGCACAGATGCCGTACAAAGGCACGCCCTGGGACGATGACTTTACAAGCAAAATTTAGGTGGCCCGGCAATTCCTATAATTGCATCAGCGAAACTTTTTTAGCAGTCAAAATCTTTGACAGTTTAGTACGTAATGTGTTTAGCTTGTCCCTTGGCAAGCGGCAGCATTGGAAATTGAATCAAATCCAATACCCAAAATTTTAAGCACTGCAGTCAGGCCTTCCATTTTAATTCCCTTGGCACCTTTTCTTTTGGGCACTATTTCCGCTGGGGATAGCCGGAAGTGTGGGATGGGGGAGGGGGGGTCGCAAAAGGTCCCAACACCCTTTCAGCCCGCACTTCCTTCCCTATTTTTCCCTAACAATGTCTTCCATAAAACTGATGGATTTTTGATTCCTAGCCAATGTACTGCGTCTAATGCCTTGAAAAGGTATGCAAAATCCCTCCTGAAAACCTGCACTGAGATATAGAGCATCGTCGCTTAGGGTACAATGCTAACCACCAGTTGAGGGGCTCAAATTTGACCGGACTGGGACCCTTTGGAAGGAGGTTGCTGTTTGCCAGGGCATCTGGTGCCCTGACCGTCCTTAGCAGGCCATTTTCTGCTCTTGTTCTTGAAACAATTTGTGGCGGCATGATGTCCGTCACAAATTTAGCATTTGTGTCTAAACTTACAGGGGTTATGACTGCAAGTTCCTTTGTTAAAATCCCAACAGAGCAGGCGGTGATGAACTGCCTGACCCGCGTACCCCTTAGAGGTGGACGCGGGCTGTTGTTTGGCCAAGATAAGGCCACTATCCGCCCTTTCGCCAAAGCCTGGTCTTGCTGGTGTCATGAACTGCAGCCACAGGTCATGATCTTTAACATCCCAGCGAAGGGCGTGGTCAAAAGCCGCTCTACGACGAAATGATTCCCCGTAAGCCAACCAGGCTCCGCCCTCATATTCGGAATACGCTCGATAAATCATATCGAGGTATTTTGCCAGAATAACCCCTTTTCTTGGAAATCACTGTAATAGAACGCCCATATAAATGAGAAATCCAGGGAGCCAATTGGCCCACGTACGAACCACTTTCTTCCTTTTGATCTTTTCCGCCTCCTTGTCAGCACCCTTTTCTTTTTCTTTGCTCACATGTTCCCAAAACAGCAAGGAGAATATATCAACATATTCCCCTTTGCATATTTTTTCCCTAGTTGCAGGTAGCAGGTGGTACCCTAGTGGTGCGGACGTACTTCCTGTCAGAATGGCGTCGTAGGATGCACCCGCATAAGGATCCCTAATTTCCAGAGAGGAGCTATGCCCTGGAGTACCAGCGGGCCCTTGCCATACACTAGCGCATAATAATGTAGGATCCACCACCGTGGGGGACTGTGCTAAACCCTCCTGACCCGTTTCCAAGCGTATTCTGCTGCGGAGAGCCTGCAGAACTTGCAGCCACTAAACTTGCTTGCAATGGGCTAACGGCTGCGGTAGCAAGTGTTGCAGTGTATACCGCCCAGAGAGCTTTGGCTATGGGGCGGTATACAAATGTAATAAATAAATAAATAAATAAATAAATAAATTCTGAGGCGGGATAAGTGTTTGGGTAGAAATCCCAGCCTGCTGTCCCCCACCTGTTAGCCATGACATGACCCCACTGAGCGGGAATAAACCCAGTTCCCTGTGGCATAGGTGTGGTGTATTGCATTAGCAACTCACCTTGTGATGCGGACCCAGGTCCTTGAGCAGGAATGTTGTGGTGAGGGACAGGCAAAGGCCGCGGAACAGCCCCTGGTTCCGTGATAGACGGAGTGGATGACAGCATGCCGCTTGCTTCAGTTCCCGACGCCTCACAAGAAGGACCAGCCGATGACTCCTCAACTACCTTTAATCGAGCTGACAAAGCATTCCATAAGTCATCCTGCCTTTTGCCGTGTCTGTCTGCGTCCTGCCTGAGTGAGGGGTGTATGTGGGATTGGGGGTGGGGGGTGGGAATACCTTTTTCCTTCTCCAGTGTTTGTATTCAACCAAAATACCAGCAACCTGTGGGTTTAACTCCTCATCAGAAGAAGAGTTTTCCAGGGGCCTCCTTCGTTTGGATGATTGTGCAGGAGCCTTGCTTTTTCCCTTTTTCCCACCCAGTCCTTTTTTTTGAGAGGAAAAAATAAGCTGCCTCATACCATTGGTTCATCTAATCCAGTGTGGTCAGCACTGGCTGGCAGCAGGATTGCAGGCAGGTGTTTTTCAGCCCTACCTGGAGATGCCGAGGATTGAACCTGCCAACATCTGCATGCAAGGCAGGGGCTGTACTACTGAGCTACAGCCCTTCCCCATGTAGCACTGAAAGATGCCCTAATATTTATGCAAATTGCGTGAGATGAAGAAAACCAGGGGTAAAGTTGTTAATCCCCCAACTGCTGCAAATATTAATTAGGAAATGCACAGCCTGATATAACACTTGTATGTTAGGGCTTAGAGGGCTCTGAATTGTAAGTGATGGGGGCTCTTGATTGGTGGAGGTATGGTCAACCAATTGCCTAATTAAGCAAAATTTAAACCCCCTCCTCTACCATAAAAAATAAGGATTTTTGCAGGAAACACAAGTTCCCCAACGAGGCTTCCACAACAGGGCGCCCTCTCCACTCAAGCCCCCCCCTGCACCCAAAACCTTATGGCCCTGAGGCCCTGAAGTCGTCAGCCTCCGCTGCTCGCCATACGCTGCCTGCCAGACCCAGCTTCCTGTCAATTATTCACTGCCGGAAACGGCTTGCTGCTGCGCTTCCTCTTCAGCCCGTCTTCCTAGGGCGCGCTGTGCTTGCCTCGGCTGAGGCTCTGTTGCTGGGAGACCAGGCCGCCGCCGAGGTCTCCTGCTGCAGTAGCAGCGATCTATGGGCTCTTCCAGCACTCTGATCCGTGCCTCGCAGCCCCAGCTTCCGCCAAATCTGAGCCTCTGGAGCCTCTTGCTCCATCCTGTGCGTCCTGCTCCATCCTCCTCCTACGCGTCCGGAGCCTCCTGCTCCGTTGACCGCCATGGGGTCTTCGCCCGCTGGAGCAGCCGCTCTCCGGGGCCTTCCTCTGGCCTCCGCGCAGTCTGCCCGTCGCCGAGGGAGCCTCCTCTTCTTTCGCCACCTGGTGATTCAGCCGCTGCTTCCTCGCCGCCGGGTCTCCTCGCCGGTAACCTCCCTCGCCGCCTGCTGCTGCTCCCTCGCTGTCAGCTCTCTGCAGCATTAGCTGCGCAGCAACAGTGGAGATGCGGAGGGGTCCCGGGCCTTAAATAGCCCTGAACCCCTCCCCTCACCAGTGGCACCATCCCAGGCCAGCCAGTGGCTGCCCCCCACGTCACCTCTCCCCATCCTCGCCCGCAACCACCTCTCCCCACCCCAGTGAGCAGGGTGAAGAAAGGCTTTTCTCTGCAGAGGAAGCTTGAGAGCTTTGCAAGTTGAGTACAGAGGTCTTCTGTGGCCCAAATGTCAAGATGAGCACACAGTGGACACCTGAAAGATCAAGGGGCTGGAGCTTCTACACTACGTGGGAAGGTTACAACAGCTAGGGTTGTGTAGCTTGGGGAAAATAGGAGGATAAGGGGAGACATGATAGAGGTCTACAAATTAAACGGCCTTTACAGCCACCATTTACGCAACATGGAACATGCGAGATTTCTGGGGCCTCCATTGTGTGCAGCAATGGAGGTGCTGGATCAGGGCAGACAGCTGCTGGGCACTCGTCAGGCACTAGTGGAGACTTCAAGAAGCTCACGCTTTGAGCTGGGGTGGGCAGTGGGGGTCGGCAGCAGTGGCAATAGACAGTAGCGGGCAGTGGCGCTGGATGGGGAACGTCCAATGAGCTGGATGCAGGTGGGTCTGTCCATCACTACCAATGAATCTAACAAAACTAAAATGATTTACCATCATCTCACACTCATTTTATTCAATGTAATTGTAGTCAACATACGATTACTTGTATTTAGGCTTTTTGAAATGTTTCCTATGGATTTACAGTCCTCTCTCGATCAGCGTACCTTCAAACCTATCTGTATCACCAGAACCATTCCGAGTACATGACTGGAAAAAAACAGATCATGGAACTGTCCTTGATGTTTAGAACCCTTTCTTGTATCTGCAGTGACACTTTTACGATGTCTAAACTGTGTTAACCTTGGAGGAAGATGTGATCATGCAGATGTGAAATCTGTGCAGTGTGAAGAGGTTCAAGATGTTTGCCTTGTCTTCAACATTGAAACAACGCTAGGTGAGTGAGAAAGTGTCTTCAGTCCAGATGACATACTAAGCCATGGTAGTTAAGCAGTTTGAGCTGAACATGATGGCTTAGCGTGTCATGTCAACCATTCCTAGCCATGGTGGTTACAGAAACATGCTTTTAACAAGTTCACTAAGCATTTGCTGCAAAAGGGTAAGTGGCCTAACCATGGCATAGCATGGTTGTGTTTTCATCAGTTTGTCTCTGTATCATCCATAGATAACTCGCATGTGTCTGTAAGGAATCACTACAAAACTAGGGTGCCCATAAGAAAAGGAGGACAGGGCCCCTGTATCTTTATCAATTACATTGAAATTTCAGCAGGTGCCATTTGTATGCATGCAGCACCTACTGAAATTCCCTCTTCATCACAGCAGTGAAAGCTGCTGGAGCCCTGCCCACTTTTGTATCTGGTTACTCTAGTATAGCTTTAAATGTGATTCTCTCCCCCACCCCCATCTCAAGAAGCTCTGATACAGGCCACAAGACTGTGATAGCAGCCACTCAGTACAGGAGACGTTAACTGAATAACTGCTCTATCTCAATGCAGGCATCATTTTGGGGCCACTCTTCTCTTCCCCACTGTACCCCACGACTAGATCTGAAGGTTCAATGAGACATCCATGAGAACCATTCTTGTCACCAAGAACAGGCAGACACTTTGAAAACGGTTTGAAAACTGTATATGGAGTGAGTCCTGGGCCCCAACAGTTGTCACTACTGTTATAAACTGTTTTAAAGCAGTAGTGTCGATCCTGCCCAGGAGTGCCAAATTAGGGGAAAACACCTAACATCTCCAAAACTCACTGCGAGAGAGACATTTTCCCACCACTCTAGGTGTTTCTTTCTGGTTTTCTTTCACAGTTGATGAGCCATTAGATTTCTATTACAAAGGATGTGGCAAATCCAAGACCTGTTTCAAAGGGGATTTTTCTATGGCTTCAAATGAGAAATACTTTCAGTCAAAAATGTACTGCTGCTCGACAGATGATTGTAATAAACAAGATCTCCAGTGTAAGTACCTGTATCCGTTTGGACTCTACTACATTGATATATCACAGCCCAAGAAACAGAACCCAGTCTGAGGCTGTGTAAAAAAGCGCTGACTTGATTCTCAGTGGCTGAGGTCACCAGCAGCATGGAGCAGGATTGTCTGAACACGTCTCTCTCCTGTGTGCATGAATGGCTGCCATTTCTTCCCAAGGGACAAAGTAAAGGCTTGCATTTGGGGGACATTGTTGCAGTGAGAGTAAAAACAACCCTCTCCTCCTTGCACTGGTTGACTCACCAACAGGAATCCCACCAACAGATGGTGTACAGGCTATCTTACCTTGCTCTGCTCCTTGCAATATGCAACCTCTGTTATCACACACAGGCTCAGTTCGGACGACACAATAAACAACTGGTGTGGGGGAAACAATCGTCAGTTGTTTTGACTATCGTGTTATCCGAATGCTGCTATAGACAACATAGTGCTGATCCTAATCCACACCACAGTTGATTATTTATTACCATGTTGTGTGGGGCGTACCCCCTAGATGAACAACTATAAAGTTGATTATTACCCCACCATTGACTATCGTGTCGTCCGAATGGAGCCACGGACTCATTCACACAACACTTCACAGTAATGCCTCTTCTGCATCTTGTCTCTAAGCCTGTTCTTTATTTATTTATTCAGTACATTTACATCCTGGCTTTTTTCCTCCATAAGGAACCCAAGGCATTATATCCTCACAACAACAACCCTGAGGAGTAGGTTGGGCTGAGAATCTGTGACTGGCCCAAAGTCACCCAGTGAGCTTCCATGGCCTAGTGGTGCTACAACCCAAATCTCTTGACTCCAACACCCTAATTACTACCACACATTTGCTCTCTTTCTCTCCAGTATGGATTTAAACAGAACAATGCCCTATTTAATTAGAAGGCTATTTATTATTGGGCATCATTAGGGACAGGAAACCACGCATTCACGATTCCTTCTTGCAGATCTTGACCTATATCTAATGGGCCATAAACAGAGGAATTGTTTAAATTGAGCCACTGGAGTTCCACAGCCAGCTTGATGGACATTCTGGGGCAGACAGAAAGAGATGTGGGGAGAAATGGAATGGTCGTGGAAGCATATGCTGACTTGATGGGTTTGTTTTTGTAGTGCCTGCTTACAACAGCCTTCCACTCAATGGGATGAAGTGCCCAGCGTGCTTCTCAAGAGGGTCTGAGCCTTGCCAGGAGACAACCATGGAGTGCTGTGGCAATGAGAATCGATGTATCAAAACTAGTGTTGATGTCTCTGCAAATGAGTGAAATTGCAAACCAGCAACGAGCCATCTGGAAGGCTGCAAGGTTTCTCACTTTCTTGCTTGCTTTCTGCAGGTAGAAGAGCAATGGGGTGTCTCCGTACCCACAGGGGTGAGGGTGAAGGGAATTTCGCCATCTCTAGGATGGCAGGGGCGTTGGGAGTGGTTTTTCTTTTTAAACATACCTTTTGGGGGAGATTGGGGCCACGCAGCTCCTCTTCCTGGAAAAAGTGACGTCTGCAATGTCCCTCTCCCTCCGGGATGTCGTGCAGCGGTGTAGGCATCTGAAGAGGGTCACGGAAGCAGGCAAGTCTCGCAGTTCATTCCAACGTCTGTTTCTCTGTGGAGGCAGCTTGAGAGCTTTGCAAGATGAGTGCACAGGTCTTCTATGGCGCAAAGGACAAGATGAGCACACAGTGGACACCTGAATGATCAAGGGACTGGAGCATTCATGCTACGAGGGAGGGTTACAACAGCTGGGGTTGTGTAGCTTGGGGGAAAAAGATAGGGGTGTGCACGGACCCCCCGGATCGGATCGGGACCCGGATCGGGACCTCCAATTTTGTCCCGGACCGGTTCGGACAAAATCGGAGGCCCCCCGGACCGGATCGAGTCCGATCCCGATCCAAAAATCGGAAATTTTTGGATCGGCCGCCATTTTTTTCCCCATAGACTTGCATTGCAATGCAAGTCTATGAGGAAAAAATGGCGGCGGGTGGGTAAGGGGGGGCCTAACTCCCTCCCCCCCCCGGGGCCGTCCGCTGTGGACGGCCCCGGCAGGTAAGCCCCCTCCCCCGCGCTCCCTACCCCCCCTGGGGCCGCCTGCTTCCATCCGCTGGCGCCCGCGGGCGCCAGCGGATAGAAGCGGACGGCTCCGGGGGGGGGTAAGCCCCCTTCCCCGCCACTTACCTTCTCGGCACGTCCGGCGCCGGCGGCTACTACCAGCGGGCTCCGCGGCCTACTCTCGAGTAGCGCGCCGGGTGATGACATCACCCGGCGCGCCACCCTGGAGCAGGCCGCGGAGCCTGCTGGTAGTAGTAGGCGCCGGCGCCGGACGGGAGCCGCCGGGCCGGGCAGGTAAGGGCCCCCCTCCCCCCTCCCCCCTCCGCGCGCCCCCCTCCTCCCCTCCACGCACCCCCTCCTTACCTTTCCGGCCCGGCGGCTCCCGTCCGGCGCCGGCGCCTACTACTTCCAGCAGGCTCCGCGGCCTGCTCTAGAGTAGTGCGCCGGGTGATGACATCACCCGGCGCGCCATCCTAGAGCAGGCCGCGGAGCCTGCTGGGAATAGTAGGCGCCGGCGCCGGACGGGAGCCGCCGGGCCGGAAAGGTAAGGGCCCCCCTCCCCCCTCCGCGCGCCCCCTCCTCCCCTCCACGCACCCCCTCCTTACCTTTCCGGCCCGGCGGCTCCCGTCCGGCGCCGGCGCCTACTACTTCCAGCAGGCTCCGCGGCCTGCTCTAGAGTAGCGCGCCGGGTGATGACATCACCCGGCGCGCCATCCTAGAGCAGGCCGCGGAGCCTGCTGGGAATAGTAGGCGCCGGCGCCGGACGGGAGCCGCCGGGCCGGAAAGGTAAGGGCCCCCCTCCCCCCTCCGCGCGCCCCCTCCTCCCCTCCACGCACCCCCTCCTTACCTTTCCGGCCTGGCGGCTCCCGTCCGGCGCCGGCGCCTACTACTACCAGCAGGCTCCGCGGCCTGCTCTAGAGTAGCGCGCCGGGTGATGACATCACCCGGCGCGCCACCCTATAGCAGGCCGCGGAGCCTGCTGGGAATAGTAGGCGCCGGCGCCGGACGGGAGCCGCCGGGCCGGAAAGGTAAGGGCCCCCCTCCCCCCTCCGCGCGCCCCCTCCTCCCCTCCACGCACCCCCTCCTTACCTTTCCGGCCCGGCGGCTCCCGTCCGGCGCCGGCGCCTACTACTACCAGCAGGCTCCGCGGCCTGCTCTAGAGTAGCGCGCCGGGTGATGACATCACCCGGCGCGCCACCCTAGAGCAGGCCGCGGAGCCTGCTGGGAATAGTAGGCGCCGGCGCCGGACGGGAGCTGCCGGGCCGGAAAGGTAAGGGCCCCCCTCCCCCCTCCCCCCTCCGCGCGCCCCCCTCCTCCCCTCCACGCACCCCCTCCTTACCTTTCCGGCCCGGCGGCTCCCGTCCGGCGCCGGCGCCTACTACTTCCAGCAGGCTCCGCGGCCTGCTCTAGAGTAGCGCGCCGGGTGATGACATCACCCGGCGCGCCACCCTAGAGCAGGCCGCGGAGCCTGCTAGTAGTAGTAGGCGCCGGCGCCGGACGGGAGCCACCGGGCCGAGAAGGTAAGTGCCCCCCTCCTCCCCCCCCCGCTGTCCACTTTCATCGGCGGGCGCCCGCTGGCGCCCGCCAATGGAAGCGGCGGTGGGCGCCAGTGGGCGCCCGCCGATCCGCCGATCCGCCGAACCGGTTCGGAGCTTTTTCGGACCGGTTCGGATTGGATCGGCCGATCCAGCTGCGGGATCGGAAATCGGATAATTTATCCGATTTCCCACTGGACCGGACTCGGATCGTGGATCGGGTCCGATCCAGTGCACATCCCTAGAAAAAGAGGGTAAGGGGAGGCATGATAGAGGTCTACAAGATTAAATGGCCTTTACAGCCACCATTTACGCAACATGGAACATGCAAAATTTCTGGAGCCTCCATTGTGTGCAGCAATAGAGGCGCTGGATCAGGGCGAACGGCTGCTGAGCACTTGTCGGACACTCGTGGAGGCTTAAAGAAGCTCATGCTTTGAGCAGGGGTGGGTAACAGTGGCAGGCAGCAGCTGGCAGTGGCTTGGCGAGCGTCCAATGTGCTGGATGTGGGTAGGTCTGTCCATCACTCCTAATGAACCAATCATTTCACACTCATTTTATTCAACATACGATTACTCGTATTTAGGCTATTTAAAATCTTTCATGAGGATTTGCACTCCTCTCTCGATCAGTGTACCTGGTCACTCGACTATGGCTTTAAATGCTATCCCCACCCACCCACCCATCTCAAGAAGCTGTGATACAAACCACAAGACTGTGCTAGCGGCCACCCAGTGACGGAGAAATGAATTAATTAAATGCCCTTTCTGATTCTCTTTCACAGTTGACATCCCATCTGCTATTTATTACAAGGGATGCGGCAGATCCGACAGCTGTTTCAGAGGGGATCTTTCTATGGCTTCAAATGAGAAATACCTTCAGTTGAGAACGTACTGCTGCTTGACAGATGATTGTAACAAAACAGATCTCCAGTGTAAGTATCTGAATCACCTTAGGCTTTCCTACAACAATATATTACAGCACAAAAAAAAGAACCTAGGCTGAGGCTGTGTACAAAACCCAGTGGCTGAGGTCACCAGCAGCATGGAGCAGGATTGTCCGAACACGACTCTCTCCTGTGTGCATGAATGGATGCCATTCATTCCTATGGGACAAAGTAAAGGCTTGCATTTGGGGGACCCTAGTGCAGTGGGAGCAAAAAATACCCTCTCCTCTTTGCACTGTTTGACTCACCAACAGAAATCCCACATAGGTGATGTTAAGGCTATCTTACCTTGCTTTGCTCCTTGCAATAGGCAACCTCTGTAATCACACACAGACACATTCACTCAACACCTCACAATAATGCCTCCTCTGCATCCTGGTTCTAAGCCTGCTCTTTATGTATTTATTTAGTACATTTATATCCTGGCTTTTTTCCTCTGTACAGAACGCAAGGCATTATGTCCTCATAACTACAGCCATGGGACGTGAGTTGGGCTGAGAATCTGTGACTGGCCCAAAGCCACCCACTGAGATTCCATGGCTGAGTGGGGCTAGAACCTGGATCTCCCGACTCCCAGTCCAATACACCACCTCCCCACAGTGGCTCTCTTTCTCCCCAGTTTGTATTCCATATTTAATTGGAAGACCAGCAAATGCAGTGGCTCACAGCGAGGAGGAAAGACAACAGCAGGATGATGCGGAGGAGGCAGCAGGTAAGCAATGAGAGTGGGGGAGGGGAGGGAGGGAGAGAGAGAGAGAGAGAGCGGGGAGAGCGGAAGGGAGTGCTGTGACCAGATCCAGATCGGATCTGGATTGCGGAACCGATCCGGCCTGATCCGGGCCCGATCCAGATCTGGGATCTGGAGGTCCAGATCACCCTGATCCGACTCAGATTTGGGATCTGCCTCTGGTCACAGCCCTAAAAAAAGCCTCTTTCAGTTCCTAATGTTTACAGCTCATTAGGAACTCACCACTCCAGAAGATTTGCATCTTTCTGCCTGGGGATTCAAGGTTTGAGGATTTGCTATTCCTTTTACATGCCGTATTTCATCGATTCTAAGATGCACTTTTTGTCCCATATTTACATCTGTAAAAACGGGGTGCATCTTAGAATCGTTGGCGTCTTGCAATTACCGGAGGTCAGCATATAGATATCCTAACCCTAAAAAGTGGTCTGGAAATTGTAGTTTTCTCATCCTACAGAGTTTCTGGTTCAGATTTCTTAGGCCCTTTCAAGAACTACACTTCCTAGGATGAGTTGACTGGATGGCCAGATCTACACCAAGCAGGGGGAGTGGCCTTGGGGGGGAGTGGCCTCACGAGAATGGAGTGAGGCTGGGAGTCATCCGCTCTCTTATCGAAGCGATGGAATAAACATAAAATCCCTATCATGGAGATGTCAGATTGTTAATTAAAGACTTGATATATGGTTATGGAATGTTGCTGCATCGACTGAGTGAAAGAGAAAGTGTTGCTGACCGGAACTCTTGGCAGGTGGCCAGAAGCTGGTAAATGAGACTTTTAATATTTTGGATAAGGGGCTAAGACTGGCCGATAAAATGGCTGTGGGGGGAGACTGAAGCAAAAAACTGAAGCCGGAGGAATAGAGGTGTTCAGAGCCCCCAGCTGAGCGAAAGTGAAGCCAAAGCATATTTGGCTGATAAGAGCTTGGAAAGATTGATGAGCGTGGCTGTTAAAATCTATGTGGAGGGTCACGGATTTATAACTGTAGCCTAATGAAAAAGAGGTTGGCAGGTGATAAATCGAGTGCCCCCAGCTGGGTTAGACAGCCAAAAAAGCACCCTTCAGATAAAAACAGGGATCGTCTCACCAGGGTAATGGCCGACAAAGACAAAGAACAGGAGAAGGCAGCCTCGCCTTCTTCCGGAAGTGGGGCTTACAGAGCTGGAACCAAGCCAGGAGCAGTTCCTAAAACTACTAAAGAAAGTCAATCATGGTCACCAGAAGAACTAATGGATCGTTTTAAGATGATG